>VDFB02105785.1:523356005-523431027 GCA_007258455.2 Sequoia sempervirens
AAGATTTTATTGTATCTTTGTAAATTTTCTATGAACATCTTTTGAAGGTGAGGATTAGGGACCTTCACATCAATTTGGGAATAAAGCAATTGGTAGCGTGAGATAAAGTTAGTTATCTTGTCTTCTTTTTGCTTGCATCTCATCAAATCAGCCAAGGTCATCTTAAGAGTCATATGCACTTCGAAATGGTTGAAAAATTCCTCAACAAATTTACTGAATGAAAAAATTGAGTTGTTTAGTAAAGAGGAAAACAATTATAAGGAAGTATCCTTCAAGGACCTAGGGAAAAGTTTAGCCAAGAGTTTATCATCAAGGAAAAATTCACTACATAAGAGGGTGTAAGCATTAACCTGGTTAGAAGGATCTCCCTTTCCCCCATATTTCTCAAATTGAGGAACCTTTGCACCTTGTGGCATTGGTGTTTTCAATATCTCCAAGGAAAATGAAATACTTTTGACATAATATGTAGGTGGTCCATTTTGATTTTGGTTGATGGTATAAATTTGTTCTTGAAGGGATGAAAGTTTGGAAGAATTGATTTATGAGAGGTTCATTAATTGTGTTATGATATGGAGGTGAAAAAGGTGGAGGGGTGTATTTGTTCGAGGGGCAAGTGAATGGAATTCTTATAGGTGGTAAAGTGGTAGGAGATATGATGTGCGATGCCACAAAGTTACTAGGGAGCTAGTGGAAATACCCAAGGAAGAAATCAAATTACTAGTAGGTTGCATTGTTGTTGTGACTGGAGGATTGGTATAGGTAGGAATAGAAGCAATTGTTGAGGGAGGATGAATTTGACTTCCTTCTTGGCTTGTGACATTGATTAGGTAAAGGATAGCTAGTGGTTGATGTAAGGTGTTTTCCAAAGATTTGAACTATGTTTTTCACATGTTCAAGTCCATCTTCACTTTCAAGAATGCAATGAATGTTATCTATAAGAGGGATGGAAGTAGTTGAAATGTTTTCATTTTTCACTTGATGTTGTAGGTTTTCTAAATCTTCATGAATTTGAATTATGTTTTCTTGTGGAACACTATGTTAGCTCTCAAAAACACAAGCGAGATGCCTCGAGAGGCTTCCAACCTCTTGATATGCTTTAGGGTAACAAACAAGGTCAAAAGAATTCAACCCTCTACTCTTTAGGTGTTGCCAAACCTAGGTGGGTGTACCTCTCTAATTGAAGCAAACTTGGCTTATGATTATCTCTCTTACAACAATTTGTTGACAATGGAAATTGGAGGTGAACAAATGAAATCAAATTTGAGAGCAGCAGCAATATTCTGATCTAAATCCTAAAATGCTTAATTAACAGATAAAAGAAACTAAATGAATTCAAATGATAAGGTGCAGAGACTAGTGTCGTATTGGGTATGCGGAGTCAAATGAAATCAAGATGGACAACACTTCTTTGGAGAACTCAAATTATCTGGCATATATACTATTTACAACTTGTATAAATATGCAAGATTGCGACTACTAAGCTCTACTTCAATAATCCAAATGAACCTCTCTGATTACTATGATCAACTAAAAGGATTTAATCTTTGCTTGAAAGAATCAATCAATTAATGACACAGATACATCAAATGTGCACTGATGAATTGAATATAAAGTTGTTATATCAATTTAAACAATAAAAAAGAATCCATCTTGGAGACAGCTTAGCAATCCTTTTATTAAATTCAATAGATAACTGATACCAGAAATGTGCATCAACATCAATTGACATTCATAAATACCTCCATTTTGAAAACATGCATCATAGCCTCTGATTTGATAGATCTACTGTTCCATATCCATACAATTTGCCTATTGTATTGAATAACTAATGACTGGTGATGTTTTACGACAACACAATTACATATTTATACACCAGCATTAGAAGAACACATCATATTGAAATATTATGTCATCCTACCATTGAATTTAGGCTTTAATCATGTCAGCCTTTAACGGTTCTCAAGCATTTTACATGTCGGCCACAGTATTTGAATTTCTATTATTCATTAGTGAAACAGTCAGCGAGACAATGCATTAGCTATGCCGAAGGAAATTCAATCGTTGTCATCCCCAATGTATTTCACTTTCATTGTAACATACTTGAGTTGGGGAGATGTCATTTAGACTATTTTATGTCTTACCAATATGCCCACTTACCACTTGTATATCGCTATAGCATTCTATTGGTTACACCAAAGTCATGGAGTATTCTTATGTTCCTTTGTTGTAACACTATGATATCGGGGAAACAATATATTGAAATCATTATGTCAAGCTGAAAGTCATTTATTATTTCCAAGTTTCCAAGGCAATAGAACACTCAGGGAGACCACATGTAGATCACACAATGTTTCACGAAAGGCTCCTATCTATCTCATATGTGGTTGTGACAATCCAATTATCATGCCAACAAAGCCTCCCTCTTGTTCCATCGGCGAGACATATCAAAGTCGGGGAGACCTCATATAGAGTGCTCATTGTTTTACTGAAAGTAACCCCGAGATAACCTTTTGATCGCCAAGAGAAAACAAATCTCACATTGAAATCCATTTAAAAGAACCTTTATGTTCCGTCGGTGAGACATATATACTTTTCCCTGACCTTTCACCGAAATCAAATAAGTCACACCAAACATTAACTTTTGTTATATTCACCTTCGCCATGACATATTGATTTTCTCATCGAAAGTCATTTGAAAGAAACCCTTTGTGTTCCATCAGTGAGACATACTCACTTTGCTATGATTTTTCACCGAAGCTCCCCATGTTTGGCCGAAGTGAAATCCCATATGTCATTCGACGAGATATCACAATTCTTATGTCGACAGGGCCCATATGTATATTATCAGTGAGACCCACTTGCATTCACCAGGACCTACTCCGAAGTCACCTTAGTCTCACCGAAAGGCCAATTTAAAGAAATTCTATGTGTAAGGTCAACAAGACTGAAGGTCACTTGCCAAGACCTTACAATGATAGCTATGACTCCCCTCGATATGCATACTCCCACCACTAGTCGGTAAGACAAAGAATACTTGCCAAGACCTTTCGTCGATAACCCTTAGCCTTTTTCGATGAACCACCAAATGCATTAGTCGGGGAGACATTTAAAATTTGGTAAGACACTACCCCAAAGACCAAAAACTCTTGTCGATAGGTTCCACCTTGATCGCCAAAACAACATGAATGTCATGCTGATAGCCACCCATAGGTAAATGCTGATTGCTATAACCATGAAAGGGTCTTGCTGATACATCTGCAACAAACATATGTCAAGCCACAAGAAGCATTGGTCGGGGAAACCTATATGAACCTATGCTAATATGGACAACAACGTTGAAAATGCATGACACGATAGATTTATGGGACAAATATGAGCCAAAATATGAGTAAAAATTTCATGAAATGAAGAAAATGTGCCTAAGGTAGACCTCACATGGAGACTCAGGGGAAACAAGGATATGTAAAAATCATCAAATTTTTATAGTTCTAACACACAATCAATCCTTGTTTCAACATGCATCACACTAATTGAAGGCAAAGATTTATTAAGGGTATGGTCCATACCTAGTATACTAGTGTCAATAATAGGAATGAGAGCTAGACAACCAAGATCCATGACAATTATGTTATCATGGGATGACATGAGTCTCAAAAATTTTCTTAGTATAGTAGTAGCAATAGGACACCAAATAATCATGCAAGGGGTACTCAATGCAAGATTAATGTAAATGCAATATAAGCTAAGAGCAATGAAATGACTATAATAGAAACTCTATAAACTAAAATAGAAAGCTATAAACAACAAAAAAGAGCACAAAAATAGAGCTTTGAATCCTAAAAAATGTAGTGTAGAATCTACACTAGGACTGATTCACGCAAAGGTGTGCATGAGTCCTAGTGAGGGAATTTTTCAAAAACTTCAAAAAAATTCAATTGATTTTGATGATTTTTATGTTGCATGATCTATAAGCTAATTGAAAATGTAGATTTTGTATGATTTTCAATTATATGAGATGCAAAAATGCAAGCTACATGAACTTTTACTAATGCAAAATTCTAATTAACTAATGCAAATCATAATGCAATGTTAATGCAAGCAAGATATAGGATGATGATGCACTCCAAATTAGAATTGTAATCTTCTAAATGTAGGTTCACCCAAATGAAACAATTGAAAATGGGGTACATAAGGTGCTTTCAAATGGTTTAGGACATAGAGCACACCCACTTTCCAATTATTTCACTCAAGGATAACCCTAGAGATCTCAATGCAAAGGAGAAAGAGATCTTGTAATATGGTCATCCTAGGATATGATTGTAAACTAATGAGGGATTCACCACCAAGATAGGGCTTGAAAAGACAAATGTATTGGAAGATGTAATACTTAACCATAATATGATGTAATCTTTTATTAATTGACCTATAAATGCATGAAAATTAGAACAAAAAGCTACAAGATGAAATGTGTGCACCTAGAAATCTAAAGATGACTGGATGGAGCTCTAAAATGTTAGAAATTTTGACTTTAATGTTGACTAGGACTCATATGCCAACCTGGGTGAATCAGTCCAAGATATGGGTTTCTGTGCAGAAACAAGAATCTGTCAAATGGGTACCTGAATCTGTAAAAACATGAATTTTCACCTAAACTGAGACTCATATGCTAGAATTGGAGAATCATTCAAGTTAAGTTTTATAAAGCTTCAAAGTTTGAATATGGTCTTCAAGGTTTTCTTTGTGCTTCCCAATTGATTTGCTCATTCGAAACCTTGATTTGCAACCTGTAGAAGTCTTCTATGTATCTATAATGCAAGGTGACAACTTTGACAACTTTAGGCACTTTGAAAACTTTCTCCAAACTTGTTATTTAATGTTTCTTCAATCTAAACCTATAAAACACACACTAAAGAGAGGGAAATTTTTTTGTGTTAATGGATAGGGTTTTTCCTTGGTCAAACCTTGTTTTGGTAATCAAAACTTGAAATGAAATGGAATATGAATGGATAATGATGAATGGACAAAATATGATGTTTCAACTCACCAAACCATAGCAATAAAGTATTGCGAGCATGTATGAGATGGATCCAATGGATGTAGATCTTGAATCTTGTTGAATGTGATAGATCTTGAATAAAATGCTAGCTCGAATCATAAAAACCCACATCACAATTGTTAGCTCAAAAAAACATGATTCATGAAGACTTTGACATGATGTTTGATGCTTGAATAATGCTTTATAATCTACTCTTGAAGACTCTTGAATGATCTTGTGAACTCAAACTTGCTATATGCATGAATACTTGAATGCTTGGGGTGAAAATTAGTGAAATAAACTTGTATTTATACTTAATTATGCAAGAATTGCCAAAATTACAACACTACAATCCAACATTAGATCTAGTGGGATAAAATCCTTCCAAAAATTTGAATTAACTTTGATTTTGGGCCACACAGGACTCATACTCCAAAGGTGGTGAATGAGTCCCATTAGGATTAAATTATGGGACCAAATTTAAAAATTCTTGTAAAGATGTAAAACCAAGATCAAGACCCAAAAACCTAGGTGGGACTCATATGCCCAAGGTGGTGTATGAGTCCCAGATCACTAAATCTAGGCTACACAACCTGAATATACCTAAATTATGATTGGATGTTGGTTTGTGTAGGGATTATCCTCAAAAAGATGCATTAAATGAGGCTTGTGGATGTAAAATAAGGCCAATTGAAGCATAAAGAAGCCCAATTATTAATGAAAAACCCTAGAAAACTGTGAAAGTGTGTTACAACACTTTACAACACTTTAAATCTCTACAGAAGACTCCTTCAATGGCACCTACCTGAAACCCTTGATTTTCTCCATGTTGTACAAATAAAGAGAATTGAAGAATAATATTTTCCAATGCCAAAAGATAGTCAAATATTTCAATCTCATTTTCTTCTTTTCACTATTTTTCCATCTTAATCTTTTGGTGCCTAAGACCAACTTCTTCCACCCTTAACATTACATTTAAAAACTATAAAAATTTCCTAAATTAATTTTGATAAAATATATTAATGGTGATAAAATATATCAATAATTCAGTTCATTTCATTATATCTAGCTTAATTCGGTTCATTTCAGGGTATGTGTAGAATCATCATGGAAAAAAAAGGCCCTTAAGTGGTGAAAATTTTAGAAAATTAGAGTTAGGCAACTTGACATAAAAATTTGAATAAGTTATCTATATTATTTCAAAAATATGTAAGAATAGAATCTATAGAAAATTGAATGTAGTTTCTAAACTACTAGGTTTATTTTAAAAAATCTATTTAGTGAAAATTTGAAATTTCAATGTAGTAGTACTTAAATTTCAGTGGAAAAAAATAAGAAGTAGGTGTCCAATCAATTCACCCTAACCACAATAAAATGATAATACTTTTAATAAGATTTTAGATATAAGTAGAGGACTCATGTACCAATGTAATGCATATTTTTTTTGTAATTTTTCCAAGTAAATAGTTAATTATGAATTTTTATTACAACTTTTAAAAAATATTAAAACTCGTATGTTTGACCACCTTAATTTGGTCAAAACTTCATGAAATTCATTTTTTTTAAATCCTATAGTATATGAAGCATAGAATGTGACACATGTTTTAGATTCAAAAAATGTGATACTATTTGAAAGCTATAGATCTGTTTTTCAATCAACCTATTAATCAAGACTTTAGTTGTAATTCAAATAGAAAATAAATAATTATTATTTATTAAATTCAAAGTAAAGCATAATTTATATTGGTGGAAAGTTGAGAATCTCCTCTAAAACCCCTTTTTGTTTCATCAATTTTGGGTAAAAAAAGAGTCATCAACCATATACCTTGCACATACCCATCATATCACCACTTTTTGACCCATCATGATCCTACACATACCCTTCATGCATTGCTTAATTTCAAATTTTCATTTACAACATTTCATTTTCAGATTAATTCATAGTTTAATCAAGAAATTACCTTGTTTAGAATCTAAAAATTGCATTTACACATTTCATTGCATTGCACTTTAAGTATCTTTCCATTTTAATCTTGAATATATTACTTTTCACAAATGTTAGTAGATCTATATTTTCTAATTTTGTGAAGAAAAAGGTAGTTAATAAGCATGTTAGTCATTTATTCAATACATTTCCTAGTTATGAGAGTCTCTTAGTGCAAGAGAGTGAAAATGTTGACACTTGCCTTAAATATACACCCCCTCCAATCTCTCCCATTTTTTGGGAATGATGTGATTAAAGAAGATGAAAACATAGACAATCATGATAATCATAGTTGGTCTTCTCCTAATACCTCTCCTACATGTGATGAAGGTATTTTGGTGTTAGACGATGCACTCATTGAGAATCATGAAAATGTTGAAAGTTCCTCTTATATAAACTCTCCTACATTGGAAAATATTATAGCACAAGAGAATGAGATCATAGACACATTTTGAAACATCACCTTACCTAATTTCCATTCACCTCTTACTTGTGAGAATGTTTTAGTGAATGAGGATGTAGTTGAAAGGAATCATGCCAATCATATTGTAAGTGAGGACAATAGGTCGATGTTAGATGATAAAATCTTTAAGAACTATGAAAACCCTCTTTATGATCATTCCCCTACTTGTCCTATTTTGGAAGACATTATGGGAAAAAGCAATGAAATATGGACAATCTTGATAATCATATCTATTCTTCTCCTAGTATCTCTCCTAGTTGTGAAGAAGATACTTTGAGGTTAGAAAATATAATCGATGAAAGTCATGACAATCTTAGTTGTCTCTCTTCCCCTAGGGAAACCTTATTGAGCAAGATAATACAACTAGTGATAACTCCCTTACTTGTGATGAAGTCATTTTAGAAGATCTAACCTTTGAATGTCATGAACATATAGTTTGTAGTTCTCCTAAAAAATATCCTCCTAGGGAGGATATCATGGTGCAAGAAAATGACAACATTAAGAAGAGTAATATGATTTCCTTAGGTGATGGTGAAAAGATGACACTAGACTCCCCTTCATTAGAAAGACATCAAATGGAAACTGTTGAGGTTATGACCGCATGAGTTTCCATTAAACCCTCCTTAATTAATGGTCCTCCTACATATCTTGTGGGACATCCTAAAAATCCTCTAATTCTTTACCCACCCTCACAATGATCACAAACCCAAAGCAATCCTGAACTTATCCTTTAGCCACCTAAGAATAATGTTTTGCAGTAGCTAAGTTATAATATTGTTTCTCATACATATAACACTAGAAACAATCCACAACCAATACAAAGACCTTCAACATCACTCCCATTGCCTAACCCTATCTTACCAGGTCCTCCTCATTTTCCTTCACAAAGTTGAAAGGAATATGATCTTGTTGAAAAACACAAGAACACTCCTGCTAAGATATCCTTATGGGACCTTATTCAAGCCTCCCCTCACTATCACAATATGATTCAAAGTTATTTACAACAAGTTATTATCCCTTGTAATTCATAGGAAAATGACATAGAAGCCATGATTCAAGGAATAGATGTTGACATTGTTTTCCACCAAAGTGAGCTCCCTCCTTTTGAAATGCAAGACAATCTGAAGATTTCATGATAATAGATTAATACAATGGGTGGGGAATAAAAAGAACCCTTTTTTACAATGGATCTTCCCTTGATGTGTGTAGTGTGACCCTTTTGGATAGACTTCACATGGATAAATAAAGAATTCATACTACCTCTTTATCTATTCAAGGGTTTCACAATGTAGGAAAACAAGCACTTGGAGTGATTGCATTGCCTATTACAGTTGGAAATGCCATATTTCAAACTCCTATTCACATTATGCCTCATGATATTTCATACAACCTACTTTTAGGAAGACCATGGATTCATGAGATGCAAGCAATGCCTTCAACCATTCATATTAAAATAAAGTATGTCTACAACAACAAATTATATACAATCAATGCCAACCTTCAACCAAATAGTTTTTTGAACATTGACAAAGATAAGGAAAATCCTTTGAAAACATTGACACTAACTACACAAGTTGAACTCATGCACTAGAAAGACAAGGAAAAATATATTGAAGAAGTCACAAAGCTATTTCATATCATTCATTGGTGAATACAAGATCATAAACAAAGACTCTAAAAAGGGAAAAGAAAAATCAATAATATCAATACAAAATTCAAAAGAATCCACCTCAACCACTTTAGAAGAACAAGAAAATCATACAATAAATTTTTATGAAGTTTATTATAAACAACCACCGAATTCAAAAGAAATGACAATGATTTATGGAAAAAGTTATGAACTTATGAAACAACTTGGATATAGTGGAAAATGATGTGGTGCTAGAGAACAAGGTATCTGTGTACCTATAGAGCCTAACACGCAAGGAACAACTAATGGTCTTGGTCATTGTGCCTCAAAAGAAACAAACAAGCCTTCAATCAATATCAACACTCTTACTAAGGATTATTCTAAGACAACTTTAACATTAGTGTATCTTGAACTAATAGAAACTAGTGGTTATTATCCTCTGAAAGAAATGAAAGAAATAGGGAAATCCTTGATTAATATCAATGTCATCATGCAAAACACTTATGATTTGAATTTGATATATTTTACACCCTCCTTTCAAGGAGAGAACATGATCTCACAATCAAGAGTCTTGTGTAGGTGTGACACCTTATATTAAGCAAGCGATATCTTTGTTTTAAAATAAATGAACATCTTCTACTATTAATCAAGGGATTATCTTGTCGAGACTCCTCCAAGATCATCTGATATCTATCCCTCCAAGAACATGAAAGAAATTTTAATACAAGAGTTCATTTTGTATATATCATAGAGTTCATGGTTATTCTACTAATGGATGTAAGGCCATAAGTGATAAAATTCAAAATCTTAAGGAGTGTGGTTCTCTTCTTTACATTGAAGCACCTTGTTCCTCTAATTGATACTAATTTCCATGTTTCTCATCAATCATTTCAGCTCATCCTTTTCTTGCACTAAGTGGGGCCAAGGGGTTAGGTTAGCCTTGTCCTCGTATGACACTTGTTGTCTCTTTGATTAGTTGACCACCTTTGATGTATATATAAGAGCAAGCTTGGGATGTGGATGGCATCCCTTAAGTTGGCTTGTGTGTGACATACTGAGTTTCAAAGGAAACCCTTTATCCATGACGTAGCTTCATTTGGATACATATGACTTGGCATAGTGTTTTTCAAATAGCCTCTCATGTCTTCCTCTAATTTAAAGCAATTGATCACAACAATGGTGTTAGAAACTGCTTTAAAGTGGGGGGCATGCATCAACACTCATGTTCACTGTGTGATTTTGTTTATTCTTGCAATGCATCATTTTCTTGGTGGTATCATTGGTTTTTATTTCCTCTGAAAGTGTGATATTTATTTGACTTGTTCTCTCTTGGAGATATTAGGCATGATGTTCCCTAAGAAGATATCTTACATGGACTAAGAAAAATCCCTTTGAACATACCTTACACTACTTCTAAATTTAGAATATTCGTTACATGCCCACCTTACATAACACACTTTGTGTATGGATCCATCTTGTTTGTTCACGAGTTTCAAGCATACAAAGCTTTGCTTATCTCATAAACCTCAAAGTCCATTGTTGTGTGGTGCCTTATCAAAGTTATCAAGAGGTATAGCTTTTGTTAGGTTTTACATATAGGAGCCAAACTTAGGCATGGATTTCCCATAGCCACTTACTTGTGTGTGTGTGGGTACATACATTCCACATGCATATATATCTCACCTCTCTAGAGGCTCACCCAGTTGATGACCTGAGGTTCCACTAGCCCTTGTGAGTGTGAATTAAGTTTGCATAGTGGATATAGTGTTCCATTTGTAAGCCACCCCATTTACATAGTTTGCATTCGTTTCCTCAAAGTGAGCGTGCATTTTTGGACAAACAACTTAGATATGATCCACAACGTGTGGGATAAGTGGTCAAATATTGATTTACCCTTTCTTTCTTTTTTACTTTTTCTTTATATCTTTGACATTGCATGTTTGTGTATCTTGTTTTACTACATATCATATGCCTTTTGTGTGCCCCCTTCTGCTTATGTTGGTTTGACATAGGATCTTGGATCTTGGGGGCTTGACCACCTCCTTTGATCTTTGTTATCCTAGACCATCTACATTGGTACACTTGGACCCCTCTTGAATGTCTACTTTAGTGTGAGTTTGAAGCAAGTTCCTCCTCTCACTAAATTGGGGAATAATTGTAGTGACGAAAAATGTATCTCTTTACATGTTCACACTTAATTTGGGAATGATTAACAGTTAAATGAACCTAATGTCACCTTGATCTAGTGTTGTAATGTTTTTTACACATTCACATTAGATTTTTTGGAAATAGGATTCCATTTAATTGCAATCCTAAACATTATTTATTTCATGTATCTCCTAAGTCCTTAGAAAGTGTTCTCAAAAACAAGGATTAGAAAGAGATTAATTTTGAATGAAATAATTATGTTAATTGATATTTTTAATTAATTTTAAATAATAGGAGCATGTGAGGGCATCCAAGATTAGCTCCTAAATAATAGGAGAAAATGGGGTACCCAAATGGAAGGTGGAACCCACCTTGAGTTAAGTTAACTGTTTGGAGAAAAAAATAACACTTCTATAATGCATGTAAAGATACTAGAAATCAAGAATTGATGTTTACATGCATGAAGTTCAGTTTAGTTTAGTTAAGATTAGTCAGTTTAGTTTAGTTCAGTATCAATTTAGTTTAATTCAGTTATGTTCTTTCTGTTATGGTTCAATTATCCTTAGTTGCAGGTAGTTAGTTTCAATTGAATGCTAGTTGAATTCAGTTAACTTGGAATGTATGACTAATGACTTCAATTGCATGACAAATAATAGGTGACTAATTTCAATTAATAGGGGATGATCATTCTTGCATGAATGGTGGAGAGATATGTTTTAGTTAACAAAGAATGACTTGGACCCACCTTGGGTACCCAAGTTGGCTTCTTGCAGCTAACACTTTTGCATGATAAGATATTTTAGAAGGTTGAGTTAAGTGGGACCATTCTTGGGTGCCTACTTTGAGGATAAAATTTGAAGATATCTTCAAAATAAAGGTTGAGTTATGAATTTAGTTTGGGATGCCCAAATGGATGAAGGAGTTGATTTGACATTGTTCTTCATGGTAGAACTTTACTTGCAAGAGATAGGAATAGACTTTTGGTGATAAGCTTTGAGCTTTGTAATCATAAATCTTTGGAGTTTACAAGGTTGATTATTGCCTATTTATCTCAAGCAAGTTCAAGAGAGTTTGTATCAGTTTGATTGCAAGTTGTGAAGAAGATTTGTTGAATGAAAAAGAAGCATCTCAAGCAAGGATTGGAATTATTGTAATCTTATTCTGAGATTAAATAGTACATTGATTCTTGGTGGATTTTTTTCCCAAAAGGGTTTCTCCATGGTATATGTTGTGTATTTTCTTTCTTAGTGTGACAAGCTTGAGGAAGTCTGAAGGAATTAGTTGAAGATTGAGCCTTGGAAAAGTTTTGAGCAATCCAACAGATGCATTGATGAAGAAATTATAATGGTAGAAGTTTGAGCAAGTGTGCAGCTAGAATGTTAATGAAGTGACACAGTGAATGCACTCATTCTAGTTGTGATGGAGGTCTTGTTTGGCTTTCAAGATGAAGTTGGATTTCTCTTGATTTTTTCAAGACAAAAAGTTGAAAAAGTATGTGCATGATTGGTTGTGCTTGTTGTTGTAGGCATGTTTCCTAGTTAAAGTCGTTGTATGCAAGTGCTCATAGCCAAGGTTGGTGCCCTGAAAGGAAAGGCTTGGTAAGAGAGGAGTTCTCCTAGGTGGTAAGGGGGCTTAGATTCATGTGGATTCCTGGTTTGATGTCAATCTTGATGATAGAGATGGAATTTCACTTGGTTCTTGTGAAAGGGGGATTTGGTGCTAACCCCAAGACCAAGTTTAAAGGGGGGATTGTTGGGTTAAACTAGTTCTTGGGTTAGGTTTAGTGGATTAACTTTTAGTGGTCTTTAGCACATGGCTTTTGTGCTATTTGTATTGGTCCATGGTTTTGGAGCTCATATTTTTGAGCCCATGGTTTTGTGTGTATGGAAGTCTATATAATCGCTTAGTGACTCCATTGTATGTGTGGCTAGTTGAAGCCTCCAGGCTCACCCTGCTTAGGGCTAAGGGTTAATATGAAAATCTTCATTGCTGGTTTTTCCCCGGTTTGGGGTTTTCCAAGGTAAATCACTGTGTTGTGATTATGTTCTTGTTCCATGCTTTATTTGTGTTTCTATTTTTATTCTTCATCTGGTTTCTAACAATTGGTATCAGAGATGAGGTTGGGTAGAGTATTGGGATGCCTTTCTCTAAAATATTGAAGGTTTTTTTGCTGTAGTAGGAGCTTTTACTATTGTGTTGTTACTGATTTTGGAAAATAGTTTTATTATAATGAGTTTTAATTCTCATTTAGATATTGAAAGATTCAATGGATCTAATTATGAGATGTGGAAACTATAAATGGAGGATCTCCTTGAAGAGAGAAATCAGTGGTTAGTTGTTGGTAATGAGGATTGGGCTAAGCTTGATAATAAGGCAAGAGGGACCATAAGATTATGTCTTGTTGATGTTGTTCTCTTGAATGTTTTAGAAGAATATACTACATATAAGTTGTGAAAGAAAATAGGTGATATTCATCAAACTAAAATTCTTACTAATAAGTTATATCTAAAAAGGAAGTTATGAAAGATGGTGATTCTATTGCAAATCATTTGAATTATTTTAATTTGATTCTATTTTAGTTAGCATCTGTAGATGTAAAGATAGAAAATGAAGATAAATGCATTTTGTTACTTTTTTGTTTACTGGAGTCTTGGGAAAATCTAATTATTGCTATCAGTGGTAGTGGTGAAAATACTAAGATGGACAATATAATTCCTACTCTCCTATCAGAGGAGATGAGGAGGAAGTATAAAGAGAGAATCCAAGATGCCTTGTTTGTAAAAGGTAGGCTTGAGAAAAAGGAACCTAAGGGAGACAAGGAAGGAAAGGGTAAGTCCAAAGGATGGTCTGAAACCCTTGGTAAGAGTAAGGTAATTTGTTGGAACTATGGGAAACCAGGACATGTGAAGAAGGATTGTAAGAAAAAGAAAGAGAGTTTTTATTTTCTACAAAGGAATCCTCGGATGTCAGTAATGATGCATTGGCTATTTCAGCTAATACTGTTTGTGATAACTATTTGCTTCATATTTCAGGGTGATATTCTTGGAGAGGATGGTATTCACAATTGCATGTGTGACTCAGTACCATGGTTTAGTGGGAGTTTTTAGCAGTGAGGTGGATGCATCATTGGTAAGGTTATCTTCATGTGATTAGGGATATGGTTTTTTCTTGGTTTAGAGTGGTTCCTATTATGACATGGTTTACTCTTGATTCTAGATTAGAGTTTGGCATATTACATGTTCTCTTGAGACAAGGATGTATGTTATGGTGCATGTGATCTCCTAGGAGGAGATGGTTAGATCATGGATGTCATTTTTATGTTCAATATTGGAGCTTTGACATTGATCTTGTGTAGTTCTCTTATGTATTGGGTACATTAATCATTTTCTTGATTACTTCATGATAGTGCTATGTTGCATTTGGAGTTTGGCATGGATTGGTTGGTTATAGGTCCTCATGGATACTTGGAGAAATAGGTGAGGCTTGATTTCTCTTATCATAAGAGATATATGTTGGAATGGTTACTTGTAAGAAAAGTTATTTTCAACATTAAAGATTGAGAAGCCTACACCTTGGTTGAACGTGAGTTCAACACACTCGGTAGTTTGACATGCCTCCAAAGAGGCATTTTGGATACGGAGACTTGGGAAAGGTATTGGTTTTAATTGCAAGTAAGTTAAACTTGAATGTGATAGTCAAAGTGCTATGTGTTTAGCCAAAAATCCTAGTATCATGCTCGTTCTAAGCATGTTGATGTTTAGTATCACTTTGTGTGAGAAATTGTTGAGATTGGGAAGGTATTAATTGAGAAAGTTGACACTTTAATTAATGTTACAGATTATCTTATGAAACCATGACATAATAGCAACCACTCTAAACCAAGGAAAAACCATGTAATATGCCAAACTCTAATCTAGAATCAAGAGTAAACCATGACATAATAGAAACTAAGGTATTAATTGATAAATTTGGCATGGATTGATTAGCTAGTGTAGGAAGGCCATTGGCCTTGAGTCATGTACTTGATTTATGATAATTTTTCCTTATTTAGAATAATTGCAATGTATAATTTCAAGTGGGAGAATGTTGGAAATAAGATGACATTTAATTACAATCCTAAACATTATTTATTTCATGTATCTCATAAGTCATTGGAAAGTGTTCTCAAACAATAATATTAGAAAGAGATTAATTTTGAAATAAATAATCATGTTAATTGGAATTTATAATTAATTATAAGTTATAGGAGCATGTGAGAGCATCTAAGATGAGTTTCTAAATAATAGGAGCACATGGGGTGCCCACATGGAAGGTGGAACCCACCTTGAGTTAAGTTAATTGTTTGGAGAAAAAGATAACACTTTTGTAATGCATGTAAAGATCCTAGAAGTTAAGGAATTGATATTTACATGCATGAAGTTCAGTTCAGTTCAATATCAGTTCAGTTCAGTTTAGTTTAGTTAAGTTTAGTTCACTTCAATTATGGTTTACTTATCCTCAATTGCATGTAGTTAGTTTTAGTTGAATGCTAGGTGAATTTAGTTAACTTTGAATGCATGACTAATGGATTCAGTCACATTATAGATAACAAGTGACTACTTTCAGTTAACAAGGGATGATCATTCTTGCATGAATAGTGGACAGATATATTTTAGTTAATAGATAATGACTTGGACCCACCTTGGGTGTCCAAGTTGGCTTCTTGGAGTTAACACTTTTGCATGATAAGATATTTCAAAAGGCTGAGTTAAGTGGGCCCATTCTTGGGTGCCTAATTTGAGGATAAGCTTTGAAGATATATTTGGAATAAAGGTTGAGCTATGACTTCAATTTGGGATGCCCAAATGGATGAAGGAGTTGATTTGACATTATTCTTCGTGCAGTAGAACTCTACTTGCAAGAGATAGGTGTAGGTTTTTGGTGATAAGCTTTGACCTTTGTAATTGTAACTCTTTGGAGTTTACAGGGTTGATTATTCCTATTTATCTCAACCAAGGTGAAGGGAGTTTGTATTAGTTTTATTGTAGGTTGTGAAGAAGATTTGTTGGAGGAAAAAGAAGCATCTCAAGAAAGGATTGGAATTATTTTAATCATATTCTGAGATTAAATAATACATTTATTCTTGGTGTAGTTTTTTCTCAAAAGGGTTTCTCCATGGTATATGTTGTGTATCTTCTAGTATTCTCTCTAATTCTTGTACAACCTTTTGTCTTCACTCTACAAATGATAAAATGAATTCATCAGATAATCACCCACAAATAATTTGTAACAAAGAATACATATTTAGATTAGAAAGTATAATAGTTTTACAAAGTATTAAGCTACATAAACACCTCAATTTTCAACAAGATATAGGGCACTTTTAAGCTAAATGGACCTAATTTTTCCTTAATTTATTATTGTAAAGTGTATTTATTTGCACTTTCACATTAAGTTTTAGGACCTATTGAATTTATGACATTTACATCATCATTAAGAATCCCCTAAGACCCTTTATTGTGCATCTCAAGGATTATTTCAACAGAGATCCTGATATAATCAACAAATATACATAATATGTCAATTCCTCGACATTTCCTCTATCCAAAAAGGCCTAGTGGGACTCATACCCCACCCTAGGCATATTAGTCCCACCCAAACAAGACCTATACACCACAAGTGGTGTATGAGTCTCATTTGGTCCCCTTTTATGATTTTCAATAGTAAATTAGGGTTTTGAATTCAAATTTCATGTATGTCAACATTTGGGATCTAATAAACGGTAAGTTAGATGGAATGCCTATATAAAAAAGGTTTCAAATCATTATTTCACCTAAGCTTTTATGATATCAACTTAAGTAATCAAGGGTCAAGTATCCTAAGATTTTATAATAGTATCATAGAGTTCACAAGATCATTTCTAAGGCATTCAAAGGTGCATTTCTTCATCATTTATTACAGCAATTCAAGATCCATCATCATATGAAGATCATGAAGCATGAAGCATGTGGTTGAGCTAGTGTTGTGATGTAGCATCCAAGATATAATATTAAGAATTATTCTACACCAAATTCAAGATCAAGATCTACATTCTACATAGCCACTTCATGTTGTATTTTTTCTTTACATTTCAAGACATCATTCAAGGTATCATTTTTTATGTAGCATGTTACATGTTTCATTATTTCATCATAAGGTTTAATTAACTAAATGGGGTTTGACCTAAGAAAACCACTATTCCCTAACAATTAGTAAGTTTTTCTCTCTCTACATGTGTGAATGCAGTCTATGTGTCTTGAAGCATGAAGGATCTTTGAAGACTAAGTTATAAGATTTAATAAAGTTCTTAGAGTTGTCTCCTCACTTGCAAGATCATTGAAAGTCACCTATAGGTCGTAAATCAAGGTTTCTGACTCAAATATTTGATATGAAGGAAGCTACAAGAATTGACCAAAGAATACCAAAATTTTAGCCAAACCCCAATACTGGGACTAAATCACCACTTGTGGAATAGAGTCCCACTAATACCATTTTCTAGGTTTTAGGAGATTCAGATCAGTTATTGACAAATTCTAGTTTTGGTACAAAAACCCTAGTCTAAGACTAAATCACCCAAACTATTTTATGAGTCCCAAGGGGCATGAAACAAGAAGATTTTAGGATTTTGGAGCTTTTTTTTACCTCATCTTTCTTCCAAGTGCAACTCTGTTCATTATCAGTTGGTTATTCTACATCTTAGTTTCATATTCTATGTCATATAGTTGGGTTTTGCATGTTTCATTCACTTATTGTCTTTCTGAGCTCTAGGTTGGTGGTGAACCCCCTTTTAGTCTTTAATCAAACCCTAGGACACCCTATTGTAGATCTCTTTCCATAATTCTATGATTTTTTTGATATCTCTAAGGTATCCTCGAGTGAAACTTGAGTGAAATAGGTCCTCCTTGTTCTATCTCTCAAGAAGATTAAAACCTTATTTTTGAGGTTTCAAGAATAACTTGCTATATTATGGATGCAATATTATGAGATTGAATATATGATGTACATATGATGCATTTCTCATAAAATAATTTTGTACTTGATATGATTAGACAACATGATGACATGTGTGTTAATCTTGTACAATGAGATGACTACCTCAAGAATATTTAATGATTGAGATAACAATCATTAAATATTGAAAGATAAGATAAGATCTTATTAAAACTAAGAACATTTTAGATTGATTCTCTCATAGGATCTAAGTAAAATTAACATGTAAATAGGACCCACTAATGAACTAGTTAGGTAAAATGTCTATTTAAACCAACACAATCCACCATATTACAATGTTTCATGGAAAGATTTATCTCAATGCAACAATAAACAAAATTTTAATGGGGTATTTCTATAGATGGAGAAAAAAGAAGAAAAAATGTAAATGGACCAATCACCTAAGCCATACATAGGAAATTTTTTAGAAGAAATTATACAATTATTACCAATCCAACAATTAGATACTATAAATTTGTTCACGTACTTAGAAATAAAATATAAACATGTTATATTGTTCCAAGTGAAAATACAACCTCTTCATTAGCATTCATAATAGTAGGAAAAAAATATTATCTCCAAACAAGGTTGAAGATTCGTAAAGATTAATCAGGTGCCCAAGTTTATCCTCGAGAAGGAAAAAATGGGCTTTAAAATACCCAACTGGGATCAAAATAATAACAAAAAAGATAAAAAAACCAAATTTGTGACCAAAAAAATTCCTCGAAAATTGGTAGGAGCATAAATATTGGATAAAAAATAGAGTTTTGTAGTGTCCAAAATTGTACTTCCTTTAGGTGAAAGTATAATTTCACACTCCATTTAGAACCAACTTGAGTGGCCTATACTACCATAGAAAACATCTTCCCAATTAAACATCATCAAACTAACCACACTAAGTGCCTTCACCATGAAAAATTTCTAATTTTAGGAAACTCTAAACCCCTAGGTCAGATTTCGTTAAGTGTGAGAAAGCTAGTTGGAACACAGATTTTTGGCACCTACTTGCTTTCTAGCTCTCTTAGGGTTTTGCACCTAAAAGGAGAAAGAAGGGCTAAAAATGCTTATGTTCACATTCAAAGATTAATGCTTTGGATGGAAAATGGATGGAACATGCCAAGATGCAATTTTTGAATGCAAGAAGCTGATAAGATAGATTGATTAATGAATGGAAACTAAAGGAAAACAACTTGTTTGAAAGCGCATGTTGTGATATGTAGAGATGAACTAGAAATGAATGAAAAACTTAACATAAATGAACCAAACTGAAATTTTTCACCTATAATGTGGATAAAGATTGGAAAAGGATTCTAGAATGTTGTTGATGCTGATTTTCGGGCCTGGAGGGACTTATTCATCATTCTAGGTGAATCAATCCCAATTCTGTAAAATAGAGTTGGAGCCTATTTCTAACAAAAGTGTATCTAAAAATGTAGAAAACTCAAAATTAACCTAGAAATGGGACTCATTCACCACTCATGGCAAATGAGTCCAGTTTTGAATTTTTGAATTTTTAAAAGTGGAATCTAGAGCTTCCGATCGACACTTTAGCTTTCTATTGGTGTTCGCTTCAAAAACTCTGATATATGGGTCTAAAAATGATTTTTTGTTGATATTTTGACTTTTTGAATGAAGAAAAGATGATAAAAACCTTGCAAATTGATCTTCAATGATTTCCAAGCTTCCAAGAGTCCTAAATCTACAAACACACAAGACAAGACAAAGAAAATTTGAATGTTAGGGCATGGGGGTTTCCCTTGGTCAAACCCCTTTTAGTTAATTGAACTAAAATGATGAAAGAATGGAATGAAATATGTAATTATGGAGTTGATTACCTTTCCATGATGTTTGATCTTGAATTTTTGCAACAATGGAGGAAGATTCAGCCCTTGAATGTCTTAGGAAGCTAACTTGATGATTTGCAATGTGAAAGCCCTAGCTTGCTTGGCTTGAGATGGAAGAATGATGGATGAATAATGAAGAATGGATTAGGTGAATATGGAAGATTGAAGGAGAGAGTTGCAAAATGAGGAGAAAAACACTTATTTATACACACTTGTGCCTTAGTAACCCAAAGATACCTCATCACAGGTTGACATAAGGTAATTTTGAATAAAAATCCAAAAGGAAATTTGAAATATTTTGAATTTTGAGCCAAGAGGGACTCATTCGCCACCCATGGCGAATGGATTCCACCTTGGACCTAAAAATGGGTGTCGAGAATTATCTTGTATTTAATGTTGTTTGTTGGGTTTACATTAAAAAATGTATTTAATTAAGCCTTATGAGGGCATAAAGGGGTCAAATAAAGTATACGAAAGGTTTAAATAATGAAATTAAGCCTAGAAAAGCATGAAAGCTTGTTACAAGACTTTACAACACTTTAAAATAGGACTTGATAAGTGATCAAAAGGTGATTTTACGTGAATTGTAATGAATACAGTCTACAAGAGTGTAGAGTTTTTTTACAACACCTTCACAAGACGTCATTAAAAGCATGTTATTCAATTTGCAAGGGTCCAAGACCTAGTGTGGATGTATAAAATGCCTCACAACACCTAAATCAAGGCCCCATTAATTCCAATTATCATGAATTATTCCCATGTCAAGCAAGAGACCCTTTTTTCTACAACACATTAGTCTAGGGTGCATTGCACCCTAGACTAGCTATTTTTCCTAAAAAAATTGATTTCCCCTTTTTTTCGATCTCTAATTTCAGAGTTGTAATTTTAAATTTGGGCCTTAACTATAATTTAATTCCAAAAATTCAAAATGAAATGAGTCCATATAAACATTAATTTATCCTAAGTTCCACTATATAATATGAATTTTGTTTCAAAATTAAGGAAGATAATTACAAGAAAAATATATTCTGCCAAAATACTCTCAAATTTACAAGTTTTTAATAGAAATTTCAAATTTAATCATGTTTACTACAATTATGGAAGTTTGATCCCAATGGGAGGACATGATGTCCAATCTAGGATTTGGATATTTATTTGGCCCTCTTCAACCACCTAATGACCTATTTTCAAAGTGTTCTCATCTTCAAGCTTAAATCTACTTGTCCTAAGAAAGGTAATGTTGCACTTTAGATTTTCCTATGGGTATTTGATTTTATTGGGTTGATCTCTTTTATATAAATTATGAGTCCTTATCTAACACATTTGAGTAGGATTTTGAGCATTTTAGCTCATTAAAGCTTTGGATGCACTTGAGGTTAAGAGCACACACACTATTTTGGTCAATAAATTGACTATTTGTAGAGGTGAAAATACCAAAATAAGGTATGAATTAGGAAAAATCCTATACAGCCACCCCTTTTCCCTCTTTGTTGAT
Organism: Sequoia sempervirens; assembly: GCA_007258455.2. Lineage (NCBI taxonomy): Eukaryota > Viridiplantae > Streptophyta > Pinopsida > Cupressales > Cupressaceae > Sequoia > Sequoia sempervirens. The sequence goes on from VDFB02105785.1 coordinate 523,377,613, forward strand.
ATTTTTATAGATTGATATCCAAAGATGGAGATTTCAAAGTAGGGTTATAGAAGACAAAAAAGGTGTTTCAGGCTTGTGAAGTTAGATCCAAAAAAGGAGGAGCTCAGTTTGGGTTGCATTGTGCCTTAGACTAGCTATTTCAACCCCAAATTGTAGTTATAGTTGCACAATAGTCTACCCTTCTTGGATCTTCTTTTGTTTTGTAACAGTTCAATTTTATCAGTATAAATTTTTTATGTTTTTAGATTAGGTTTTGTATTCAAATCAATTTAATAAATCCAAATTAATTTTGATAAGTTTCCAAGGAAATAAAAGAGCAAGATCTAGGGTAGATTGAATCTCATCTTAGGCTATAAGTCAATCTCATACCCTTGCCAATTTGGCTCCCAATGTTATTTGGAAAGGATTGATCTTAGTGAGATACACACTATTCCTAGGATCCTTTTTTCAAGAAAACATTTTGGTGAACTTGATGTATCAAATAGCAGTTAAATATTTTTATTTTTATTTAAATTATGGTAGTTTTAAAAAATTAGGTAGAAAACTAAAAACTAAAAAAATTCCCAATTTAAGGTATTTTTATATTGCAAAAAGTAGTGTTTTCATCTGAGATAAAAGTGTCATTTCTTTGATTTTAGGAAATTATTGAAACATATTGTACATTTTTAGTTATGAAATACATTATATCTCTAAATATAGTTACTAAATTTATTGAATTATTATATGAGCTAGCTAAAAAGAACATTTTTGTAAATTTTGCAAACCCTAGTTCATTGCATAAGGCCACGTCTCATAAAATTGGTGAAAATAGTAGCAATTTTAGTTTCATATCTAAACCAACCCTATCTCAGACCTCATTTACTTGTCATTAGTGTCTCAAAACTTAAATTTTCAAACAAAAACCAAGCTATTCTATAGCACATAATTCCCTAGATCTACTTATTTTGGTTCAAATTTTAATCACAAAATGATATCTACATCATTTCTACAAATTTGGAATCTATTTCTTAGATATGTTCTTGTAGCAAATATATGAAGTTACATTTGATTGTAGTTAACATTGATAAAAATAAACATAAGTTGAATTACTTAATTAATGTTTTAATTAACATCTTGGAGGAAGTTCAACAATTTGATAATGTTAGATCTCATTTTGCAATTTTCATTCACATGTAAAAAGTATTTTAGTTGTGATGATTTTGATATATTAATGATGCCCTTGAGAATTTCACCTTGTAGCATAGAAAATTGTATACTCTTGAAGAAAGAGGCAATTTCACACTTAATTTGGACCTATTTTGGCACCCTTGCATTAATCACTCCTTAAACTTATTTATAGGCCCCTAAGACCCATTATTTTGGACCTTGAGGCTTATTCCACTCAAAAATCACATAAATCCCAATAAATAACACTTAAATTATTCAAATTAAAAAGACTCACCTCAAAAACCTTAAGTGAGACCCATTTGCCACCTTGGGTGAATGAGTCCCCTCTGGTGGAACTAAGTCGCCTAGGGTGGTGACTTAGTCCTTTTTGGGGGATTTTTCAATTTAGAGAAGGAAAATCACTGACCTAATTCAAATTTTTGATGGATGTTTGCCATTAAGGTCTAAATAATGTCAATTAGGTATTGATGCCTATAAATATGAGTTTTTAATTCATTTTTCACAACATCTAGTCATTTTTAACAAACAAATTCAAAATTCAAGTGTTGAATATCTTTCACAAGAAGATTCATAAGTCTATCTACAACAAAGTTGAAGCCTTAGGATAGCATTCAATGGTTTTTTCAGGTCTTCAAGCTCACTTTTTGTCCAAGTTATTGCATTGTTTAGGGTTGATCATGGATTCCTATAGAGAATCATGAAGAATTCTAGGTTGGGGAGATGCAACTAGCCATCAAGCCAAGCCTAAAGACTTGTTTTATAAGTGATTCTATCTTCCATTTTTTCTCTATATTCAGCCTAACGAAGGTTTGCATGTCATTAATATTTCTTTAAAGTGATTTATGGTCTCTTAAAGTGAGTCTTGCGTTGTTTAAATTTTATCTGTGCATCTTATTCTTGCATGTTAGAATAGGGTTGCATCTTGTTTCATATTTTCTAGTCTTAGATGCACTCAAGGGTAGGGTTTAACTACATATTCCATTATCTCTTTCAAGGTTTAAATACCAACTAGGGGTTTGAATGAGGAAAACCCTCCATTAGAAATCAAACTATATTATATTTTGGAGGTGTTGTCGTAGAATTGGATCTGGGTTTCAGTTTGGGAACAAAGTGCAGGAGTTAGAGTATAGATCTGTAATTTCAATTTTTAGAAAAGAAAAAAAGGAATAAGTCTTCATCAGTGGTTTATGAGTCCCAATAGAGGTATTTTCCAAAATAGTTTGTAGATTCCAGTACCCATTTCCCTAAAACTTCTTTTTGGGCAAAAACCCTTCTCTAGGACTAAGTCGCCCAGCTTGGCGTATGTGTCCCAGTTGGCTAGAAAATTATATTTCTATAATTTTAGATACATTTAAAGTCTTCATTCTTTCCTCTGCTAGTTTCTATGTGCACTCTTTTTGTTTGGATTCGCTATCTTGTTTTATATTATATTCAATCTATCTTTCTATATATCATAGCATGTTTTCAAACACTTTGCATTTTCTTATTTTTCTATTAGTAGTTGATCTCTTTTATCAATTCTTAGCATCTAGGACATTCCCCTTTGATATATTTCAATCATCTTTGCATTGAAATCTCAAGGGCTTATTCTTGAGTGAGCCATCAAGTTTTTTGGGATTCCTCTCTCCTTTTAGGTGCAAAACCCTAGAAGTGTAAGAGATCCCCTATCCAAAAAATCTATGGTTCACACATCTCCTAATCTATCCACTAAGACTTTCAAGGTATCAACATGTCAAATAATATTAAATGCAATTTCACCGCAGTTAGTGATTTACCCACCTTCAAATCAACCTGAACTGTAAAAAAAACCAATGCTTATTATAGGACCACCATTAAACAAGCCAAAAACACCCAACCATAACCTAATTTTTTTAAGAAAATTGACTCAACACAAACATATACAACAAGATATATCACAACAATATTATGCTATTTCTCATACATATAGGACATAAAAAAAAAAAAAAAATAAGCACAAACCATACCTTTGTCAATCCCTTTCCCACAACTTGTTATCCCTACCACACCTCATTTTCCTCAATATAATGGTAAGGATTATGATCTTATGGAGAAAATTCATTTTATTCCTACTAAGATTTCATTGTGGGATTTAATTCAAATTCACCAATTTACCTTAACATGCTTCAAGAAGCTTTAAAAAAGTTGTTGTACCTTCTAGTGCTAAACCCAATGATTTGGTAGCTTTACTATAGGGTATGAATTCCACAAATATGGATATTTTATTTCATCAAAATGAATTACCCCCTCTTGAGATATAAAAGAAAAATGATTCCTTAATGATAATGGTTGTTATTAACACTTGACTAGCATTAGAAATACCCTTATTGATACTAGGTTGGGTCTTAGTGTTTGTAGCATTGAAATTTTAAACAAGTTAGGTGTGGATAATTCTCTTATTCAATCTGATGCTCTAGTTATTCATGGTTTTGATAATAAGGGAAGGCAACCATTCAGAATAGTCACATTACCTATTAATGTGGGTCCTAGTAATTTACCTACTGCTATTCATGTCATTCCAGATGCTATATCATATAATCCTCTCTTAAGAAGAACATGGATCCATGAGATGAATGGAGGTCCTTAGAATCTTCACCACCTCATGGAATAGAAATATAACAACAAAGTATACATGGTAAAAGCCGATCCTAAGTCCTAAAATTACTTGCAAACTAAAAAAGGAAAGCTTGAGACCCTTTAACACTTTTGTTACATCCTCAAAAGTATAACCCATACACTTTGAACATAAATATGAATGTGTTTTTATCATGAAAAAAATATTGGATGATGATTGGGGTCATTATATTTTATGCCCACATTTGTAGGAGAATACGAAATCTCACCATCAAAATCTAAAGAAACAAAAGAAACCTATGTGGCATCTACAAAATCTCCTATAGATCATCCTCAAACACCTAATTTTGCAACTATTCCTAATAAATAAAACACCTATTATACATAAACATATGATGAGAATGGCTATGAGAAACCACCATTTTTTAGGGTTAAACACTTTTGATCTAGAGCTATGAACTGGCGAGGTCACAAACAAGGGACCTCATCTGTAATATAAATTCTCAACAATTACACCCCAATGGGGTTTAAACCTTGATGGAAAGAATAACAATATAACAACTTAACCATCACACCATGACATTATTGGAAACTATGAGAAACCACCTTATTCTAAAGAATTGGAAACCATTTATGGAGGTGGCTATACAATCCTTTCCCAATTTGGATATAATGGTAAGGTTTATTGTATAAAGGAACAAGGAATTAGAGTCCCTATAGAGTTAAACACGCAAGAAACAACAAGTGGTATTGGTTATCATCATTCCCTCATATCCTACACCTTTTCATCCTTTCTTTATGCCACTTTGGTGTATTTTACATTTATGTGTGGTATAATCAATTAAATTACATCATTTGGTACATTAACCAACCCTAACATAAAACTTATCACATAGATCTATCAAATCCATCACCTTATAAAATGACTAGTCTATTTCATAAGCCCTTGTAATTCCTAGATTAGGCTCTATATATGGTTCTATATATGAGAATGGATTACAATTAAATACAATTACTTCCTATTTAAATGTTAAATCTTTTGTTTCATAGTGCAATTTCCTAATGTGAATGTTATTTTTCTATCCCATTAATTTGCATTCCATAGGTGGGTATGTGTAGGGTATGTGGCTAACGACTTTTTTTTACCCAAAATTAATTAAATGAAAAGGTTTTTTAAAGGAGATTCTCACATTTTCACCAACATAAGTTATGCTTTACTTTTAATTTAATAAATAATTATTATTCAATTTCTATTTGAATTACAACTAAAGTCCTAATTGATAGGTTGATTGAAAAACATCTATAATTTTTTAAAAATATCACATTTTTTGAATCCGAAACATGCATCACATTCTATGCTTTGCATACTATAGGATTAAAAAAACTAAATATAATTTCATGAACTTTTGACCAAGTTAAGGTGGTTAGACATACAAATTTTTATATTTTTTAAAAGTTGTAATAAAAAATTCATAATTAATTATTTAATTGGAAAAAAATTACAAAAAAAATGAATCACATCAGGACATGAGTCCTCTAATTGTATCTAAAATCTTTAAAAAAAATATTATTATTTTATTTTGGTTAGGGTGGTCAGACAAATACCTACTTCTTATTTTTTCCCTAAAATTTAAGTACTACTACATTGAAATTTCAAATTTTCACCAAATAGTTTTATTTTTTAATAATAAACCTAGTAGTTTAGAAACTACATTCAATTTTCTACAGATTATATTCTTACATATTTTTAAAATAATATAGATAACTTATTCAAATTTTTATGTGAAGTTGCCTAACTCTAATTTTTCTAATTTTTTTGTCACTTAAGGGCATGTTTTTTCCATGATGATCTTGCACATACCTAGGTATCATGTTGAGTGTATAGGAATTTTATTTATGTACATCACACTACATTTTTTAGGATCATCAATCATCATTTTGTTTTTTATATTTTTCGTGTACATCTTTGTCATATCTATATCAATCCTAGTTTGAGTTAAATTAGCTCCATCAATAGTTACATCTATTTTTGAAAATTAAATATTCTATATTATTCATGGGTCTTGAGTTCTATAAAGAAAGTTAATGATTTTTAATTTATTTATAATAGTCATATAAATTTTATTTCTACCACCATTAGATTTTAGATGCAATATGGGTAGCAACATAAGCGACATCTATAAAGGAGTAATCCAAAAATATATGAAATTTACAAGGATAAAACCATGGGCAAGGCCTACTTTTAGCCATATAAATCTCACATATCTATAGTGTTAGAGTTTCTTTCGCTGTATACAATTACATTGAGTGATGAAACCAATTATAATAATTTTGTAGGATGGCTATTGAGTTAATGGGATATTATTAAGTGCCAAAGGATGGGAAACTAGCCTAAAATTTGGTATTTTGTCTTCAATTAGAGATTTTTTGTAAGTGCATGATTAACTATAGTTTCCTTTTCCTATCTATATAGTTATTCCCATCTATAAGTATATATTTTCATTTTTTTTCAATGATGGGAGAGTAGATCTCCATTTACTTTGGTGACACCTTTTTATTGAGAGTAGTGTTGAAATTTATTCTCCTTAACAAGATATTTTTTTATTTTCTTAGTGGGAGATGGTGTTTCCCTTTATTTGGTGACTTATTTATATACATCTTTGTTATCACTTGGCTCATTGGTGGGTCCCCATTTTATTTATCATGCGATTACAATAGTTAGGGAAGTAATTTTTTAGATGCTAGTGGTCAAAGTTTTCTTATGTGGGTATTTTGGAGGTAGTTGTATAATTTCCTCTTGCTATCCATGTGGTCATTTGAGAATAATGACCCTATTAACATTTATAGGTAGGAAAAGAGCAATAAAAAAAATAGTTATTAAATCATAGATTTTAAGATGGATGGAATGCTATGTCTCTTCTGCTCAATTAGGGTCTTTCACCTAATGGAAAGAGATAAACCCCACACCAAAAATCTAGGTGGTTCACTCAAATTAAGATATGTATCTTGGAATTATGAATAAATGAAATGATCTAAATGCAGCTAAGTCATGCAATTTATTGATTAAATATGCAAAACCTAAGAAATGTAACTTGTTTGAAAACACATTGAGTAATGCAAAAACACCTAGAAATGTGAACAAAACTGAATAGAAATGGATGAGAATAAAAGTGTGCACTTGGAATATGGATGGAGACTATAAATGGATTCTGGAATGCTGCTAATGCTGAATTTTAGGCTTGGTGGGACTCATTCTCCATTCTAGACAAATTAGTTCTAGTTTTGTAAAACTATTCTGGAACCTATTTTGAACAAATGGGTGTCTAAAAATGCAGAAAACCAAAAAATGACCTAGAAGTGGGACTCATTCACCACCTATGGTGAATGAGTCCACTTTTTGAATTTATGAATATTCAAAGGTGGAATCTAGAGCTTTTGCTCTACACTTTCTTCTTCTAGAGGTGTCTGGTTCTGAAATAGTCAGATTTAGGCCTCAAAATGACTTTTTGTTGATATTTTTCCTTATCCAATGAAGAGAATACTTAAGAAAAAATTCAAATTTATTCTTAATTATTTCCAAGCTTCCAAGATGCCTAAATATGAAAACACACAAGAAAAGAAAGAGAAATGTTGGATGTTAGGGCATGGGGGTTTGCCTTGGTCAAACCCCTTTTAGGTAATTAAACCATAATGATGAAAGAATATAATGAGACATGCAATAATGGATCTGATCACCTTTCCATGATGATTTATCTTGAATTTCTACAACAAAACATGAAGAATCTACCCTTGAATGTCTAAAAATTACTATCTTGTTGACTTGAAATGATGAAACCCTAGCTTGGTTGACTTGAGATGGAAGAATGATGGATGAATAATGAAGAATACTTATTAAATGAGTTAATGGATGTGAATTATGGTTTAGAAGGTTTATTTTATAGGAAATTCACCTTATTAACCCAAAAATTGGATCCCTAAGCCCGACATGAAGTAAAATTAAACATAAATTCCAAACTTTCCCGCTCAAAGGTCAAAATTGAACCAAATGGGACTCATTCACCATTCATGGCGAATGGGTCCCATGAGGATGGGACTCATTCACCATGGATGGTGAATGGGTCCCACAAGGGCCATTTTTTTGGCTAAGATGCTAGGAAGTTTAGAAATAAGGTTTATATAGTGACTATGTCAAGTATTCCATCAAATATTGCCTCAAGATGCACAATATAGGGTAATAGGGGCCTATTAATGATCATGTAAAGATCAATTAGGGCTTGTGACACAAAATTAAATGTGAAAGTATGACTAAATACACTTTACAACACTAAAATGATGTCCACATATCTAGGAAGGCACACAAACCAATGTGAATTTGCAAGACACATTACAACACTAGTTTAACATTAAGTTTATTTTATAAGCCTTCTATATTGTTGTGAGGATGTAATTAAATACATTTTATAATGTTGAATTAGGGAGAAATGAGTTCATTAAGTATAGAAAAGCATTAAAGTCTCTTACAACACTTTACAACACCTTTACAAGACATTGTTAAATAAATTTGAAAGGGTCCAAGACCTAGTGTGGATGTGGAAAACACCTCACAACACAAAATCAAGACCTTCTTAAGTCTAATTTATTATCAATTATTCCCCAAATCAAGCAAGATGCCTTTTTTAGTTGGTACATTTAGCCCCCACTTTAGTGAGAGGATGAACTCACTTGAAACTCACACTAAAGTAGATATTTAAGAGAGATCCAAGTGTACAAATGAAAATGACAAAGAATGACAAATAACAAAGGAGGTTGCACAAGCTCTCAGATCCAAGATCCTAAGTCAAACCATTAAAGTACATAATCATGCTTTGGAAAGAACTAGGAAGAAAAGAAAGATGAAAATGAAAAGGTGGATCAAGCTTCAATCATTTGTCCAACTAGTTGTGGATTAGATCTAGGTTGTTTTTTTGGAAAGAAAATTCATACTCACTCTGGGGCGACGGAACTCATGGTTGTTTGCTGGGTGAGAAAGCACAAAAGGTGAGAAACATACACTAGTTGGTATACACTCACAAACACATAGGTGGCTATGGGGAAAGTCATACCACATGGGCTTCTCGCTCAACCATACCAAAGTTATACCTATTGATAACTTCAATAAGGTACCACAAAGGAAAATGATTTTCGGGCTCTATGAGGTAAGAAAAACTTTGTATGCTTGACACTCGTAGACATTTTAAATGCAAGATAGTGCAAGGATTGTTCAAAGGGATTTTTCTTATTTTGTGCAAGGTCTCATCTTAGGGGACATTGTGCTTAACATCTCCAAGAGAGGATAGGTAAAAAGAAGTATCACGCTCTTGGAGGGAATCAAGCCCAATGACTCCACCAAGAAAAGGACGCATCAAAAGAAGAAAGAAATTGCACAATGAAATGTGAGTGGTGATGTATGCCCCCACTTTAAAGTGGTTGCAAAAACCACAACTGTGAGCGATTACTTTGAATTAGAAGTAGACATGAGAGCTTAAGTGCTGGCAAGAAGTTGAGGTCACTTTTTGGCCAAAAAGTGGTGTTTTCCCTTATTTTCAGCATTTGACACATTTCACCTTAAAATTTGAAGCACTTAGAGATGGAATCTTCAAAAAAGTCACAAATCATAAAATGTAGTACTCGGACTCTAGTTTCCAAATATGTAATTTATTTGAATACCCAGATTGTATAAATTGAGTTTCAATAGGTGTTTCTAAAAACCACTGTTTAAGGGGTTGGGGCCATAGCTCGGTTGGCTAAATCTTTCCTATTGTAGGAGGTTGGTCACGAGGTCTAGTCTCCCCCACCCCCGTGGTACCGAAGGGCATGTCGTGCTAGCGCTGTTGGTCACGTTAAAAAGTTTACCAGGCGCACTGTAGTTTATAGGGGGTCGTGCTACCTGATTCCTGCAGTCTAATAAAAAAAGTTAAAAATTTAAAAAACAAAAAAAACCACTGTTTAAAAGTCACTTTTTTTATACCATACCTTGCACATGTACAACATCAATATTTTGACCTAAATTATCATATTTTTCTAAATCCTTTTGGGAAAAGATTTGTGACTCATTGAAGCTTGTTCTCAATATTTTTTTGTAATTTTTTATTGAATATTCATTTTTGTTAATTTTTTATTAGGCATATTTGTCGTTCTGAAAAATCGTCGTGTACAACACGCATAAGATGACCTTAACTTATCATTTTTTTAATTTTTTTTTTTAAATTGAAAATAATTGTTTGAAGTTTGTTCTCATGCAATCCATTCATCAAAATGTTATGTTGATCAAAAGTTATTAAAATATTAAAAAACCTTGATATTTAAAGTTTATGGAATTGTTTCATCAGAAATTAATTGGAAAATAGAAAAAATAATCTAATTGTAAAAAAAATTACATGTATTTGGAATCTTCATTCTCTCATCTAAAATGGGTTTTAATTTCTTCAAAAATTCTGCAAAAAAAGTTGTCAGTCATATGTCCAAACTCGGTATTTTTCTTTGACATTTTTAGGATCTTCAACTTGTAGGTCAAACCAAGTTGAAGGCCTAGGTTTGGATTCCCAATGCTTTTCCCAAACCAAAATATAGAACAAAAACCCAACCACAAAGAAAATTCAAATTCAATTTTTTAGAAATAGGATCCCGTTTCCCAATATTAAATAGTGTGACCATTGACAAGGAAACGAGATCCTGTCTTATAAATGAGATCCTGATTTGTACAAAATGGGATCTCATCTTATAAACAGGATATCGATTTGTACAAAATAGGATCTCAATTTTTATAAATCAGGATCATGTTTCATACTAATCCGGATCTTGTTCCCTGACTGTCGGTTCGGGACCCTTTAGCAAACGGGATGCTGATTTTTAAAAAGTGGGATCTCGTATTGCATTTATGCTCGAGATCCCAAAGCTAAACGAGATCCCGATTTTTAAAAATCGAGATCCCGTTTAGAAAAATCAGGTCCCCTTTTTTGCAATGCCTATTTCATTTTTTTTCTAAGGAAAAAACTTCCATGTGTTTCCTGGACTCAACTTTGTGCACTTACCCCTTACTCGGAAATCCCTATTCCAAGTCATATGTTTATGATAAGATACGTCATGAATAAGGGAAGTATGTCACATGCGAGCCAATTTAAGGCATGTCATCCACATCCCAAGCTTTCTCTTATGTATTTATGAAAGGTTAACGATGAGCTAAAGGAGGAAACCACAAGTGACATACAAGGACAAAGATTGCTAAACCCCTTGCCCCCATTGAGTGCAGGACAAAGGTGAGCTACAACAATTGATGAAATGTAGGTGAGAGTGAAAATCGGTATCAATTAGAGGAATTAGGTGCCCCGCAAAGGGAAGCATACCAAACTCCTAAAAATGTTGGATTTTATGACTCAAAGCATTACATTAATTAGTGCAGTGATCATGAATCCTATGATAGGCTCATAATGAAGTCTTATAAGAACATTTATTTTGAGTTATGGGAGGGAGGGTGATTAAGTGATCTTGGAGGAGTCTCGACAAGATACCCTCTTGATCAATGGTAGAAGGTGGCCTTGTGATTTGTGTCAAAGATACATCTTGCTTAGTATTGGATGTCATACTTACACAAGTTGCTCTAGATTGAGATTTTTTCCTCACTCTTACAAGAGAAGGGAAAATCTATCAGATGCAAATCATTGGTATCTTGTGAGATGATATTAACATTAAGGGAAGGTGTAGTTGTTTGTTTCATATTATGTAAAGGATAATGTTCAAGACCAATAGTGTCAAGGAGTTTAGGATGGATGAAAGTTAAGGATGATTTAGGAGTGTGTTGTGTGAGATTGTTGATGTCGACTGAAGGCTTGGAGATTTCTATCAAAGGGAAATAACCAAGACCACAAGTTGTTTGTTGTGTGATAGGGTCTATAGGGTTGTGAATACCTTGTTCGTTAGCACCACATCCTTTTGCACTATATCCAAGTTGCTTCATAAGCTCATACCCTTTTCCATAAAACATTTTCATTGCTTTTTGATTAGTTGGTGTTTGTTTATAAGTGTTGTCAAAGGTGGCCATGTATTGTATTTTGTTGTCTAAAGTGGTTGAGGTGGATAATTTTTAAAGGTCATATTCTTTTTCATTTTCCCTATTTGAATCTTTATGTATGATCTTGTACTCGCTCATGAAGTCATGTTCAAAATCCAAGGAACCCCAATCATCATATAATAGCTCATGTGTTGTTTAAGTTGTTGTTCATTGTCAGTTTTTTAAATGGGTTCCACTGGTGTGTTTCATGTTGATGTGTTTAAGGAATTTTCTTTGTTTTTCTCAAGTTGTAAGACACTATCAGGTTCAATATCAGCATCAAGTGTGTGGACTATGTTTTTGTAGATGTATTTCATTTTGCGATGAAGAGTGGAAGGAAAACCTTTCATTGCATGAATCCATTATCTGCCTAAGATAATATTGCATGAAAGTTCATAAGGCATAACATGGATTGGTGTATTCAAGGTGACCACTCCAACTGTAAGAGGCATAATGAGCACCCCTACTAGCTTCTTTTTTACATTTTCAAATCCCTTAATAGAGAAATAATTAGGTTGAATGGTTGATTGATCAATTCCAAGCCTAACCAGAAGGGTCACACTACACACATTAAGAGAAAAAATAGTATCTACAAGAGTTATCTTTATCCCTTTTGTTTTTGATTGAGTGATGATCATGAGAGCATCATTTTTTTTTCACATCCAAAGAGGGGAGTTCACTATGGTGGAAAACAATTTCAACATTTAGGCCTTGAATCATGGCTGCCATGTTAGTTGAATCATGTTGTGATAGTGAGGAGAGGCTTGAAGAAGGTCCCACAATGATATCTTAGTAGGAGTATTCTTAATTTTCTTGAAAAGATAATACTCCTTGCAACTTGGTAAGAAAGGGTTAGGGTGGGATAGGATTAGGAAATGGTAAGGGTGTTGGTGTGGGTTGTTGCAGTTGCAGATTATTGCGAGTGTTATATGTATGAGAAATGATATTATAACTCGGTGGTTGTGACACATTAGTTTGAGGAGGGTAAAGGATAAGTTCAGGTTTATTTTGAGTTTGTTGTTTGTGTGAAGGTGGGTAGAGAATTAGAGGGTTATTAAGATGTCCCACGTGGTATGTGTGAGGTCCATTGATCAAGGGGGATCTAATGGATACTTGTGCATTCATAACCTCAATGGTCTTGGTTTGATGTATCTTTAATAAAAGGAAATCGAGAACTACTTTTTTAGTCAAGGAAGACACATTATTAGTGTTGTTGCATTCTAGCACCATGATATTCTCCATAGGAGTAGAGTTTTTAGGAGAACAAAAATCCACATGTTCTTGACAAGTAAGGCTTGGTTCTTCCATAATAACTCTATCACCAATAGTGGAATGATCAATGATGGGATTATGAAGAGGGGGATGATTATGAGAAGTTGTTATTTGAGTGTCTATTGTTTTTAAGGTCTCATTCTCTTGTTCCATATTATATACCCTACTAGGAGAGCTTGTAATATGTTCATCCAATTTTGACATTTGTAAAGTAGCTTCATCACAAGTGGGGGAGGCATAAGGAGAGGGACCAATATGGGTGTCAAATAGATTATCCCAAATGGGAGAACCATAAGGGAAGGGAGTGGTGTAGGAGAACCTTTTCACCTCCATGGTTTTATTTTGTAGATGATTCAATTTTCCATTTGTATAAGTCATTTCAAATTCATTTGATGAGTATTAGACAAAAAATGTAAAACTGTCAACAAATAATGTCAATTTGCAAAAAGTGTAAAAGTTGCAATTAGGGAGTTAAAAGATCATTAGGGACCAAACATGGGTAGGAAGTTAGAAATCAGTTAGAAACTGATCATACATGGTGTAAATTCCTTTAAAAAGGCTTTTGTATTCATTTTGTGGTCGTGGGTGATTGAATAAAGGAGTTAGATCAATGAAATTCTCTAATTTTTCGTGGTGTACGACCATTGTACGGGATGAAGTACATTTCTAATTTTTTCATGTGTTATTAATCTTAATCACCTTCTAAATAAACATTATCTCATGCATGTTGGTGTTGATTTGTGGAAGTTATGGTGGTTTTATTGACTGTAATTTTCCATATTTCTCTGTAACAATCATGTAGCAGCAAATTGTACGTGTAGGTACAAACTCCAAATGAACTAAATATTATATGTTTGGATATAGGAATGAGTTAGATTTCTTTTTCACATTGGTTTTAGGTCATTTCATTGAATATTAAGAAAGTTATGTTCATTTTGGTAGAAACTATCAAGTTCCAATTTTAACAGGGCAACAAGCTTTCAAAAACTCATAACTCCATTTATATTGATTGGAATCCTCTGAAAATTGGTTTGTAATTCAATTATATTATGTTATTCAAGATTATTTTGGTTACAAGTGTAATTTTTTAAGATTCTATTTGATTAGGTGATCCCCTAGCATTATTACAATGCTTGGAAGAGTAATCAAGAGGGTTATGTTGATGGTGTTTTTATGCACTTCTCAACACAGGCAGTGCATAGGCGCACTCCCTCTCTTGAAAGACAATCCCCACAATCGAGTTGTAGAACATTATCCCAAGGTCTCTCGGATGTCAGGTCATGACAGTGCTCAGATACCTCAGTAGTTTGATGTGATTTGCTGGAATCATAAGGCGGTCTTACATAAATACAAAGTGTGGACACAAAGCATGAAGTTGGATCTTGAAATGGATTTCTTAGTATAAAGGCGATTATGCATTGGCTGTAGGTTCAAACAACAATCTTGGCCTCCATTTAGTTGTTGGATTTGGCTTTATAATGTGCAATGAACCTTAACATAGGAGTTGCTAAAAAAAAAAAGGAAAAGGGCGAAAGGGAGGAAAAGTTCCTAAGTCTGAAGCTTGCTATGAATAGTGACAATGGAGTTCCTGCAATGGACAATTCCTTAAAACAATATCCCACTTAACCAGGGATTTCACAGTATCATGGAAATTGTGCTATCTTCTAAGGGCTGCAGATATTTCATCCTTCATCCACCACATACATGCATGAATCAAAGATAAATGTTTGGGGCAACTTCAAATCGAGTCCAGGCTAACTTTGCATAGCTATCTACCTTCAGCAAACAATGAAAAGTATGGACTAAGGGATCATCAACAAAGCAGGAATTTTCACAATCACCCAACAGCATTCCAAAGATTTATCAAAATAAAGTAAACAGCTAACTAAATAGCCAAAAGATCTAAGCTAAACATGTAATATTAGAGAATGAATCATGTCACATGGGAGAAATCAAGAAAATACACCAAGTCAATGATATTTCTTATAAATTTTAGCATCATGCCTTTACAACAACTCAACTCTCCTTTTGCAAATGAGGGGAGTGCTCTATTTATAGTTTCCAAAAAGTTAAATGAATGGCCAAGATTCATTCTCATTATGTGGCCAAGATTCATTACAAAATAGGGTTTCACCTACCCCCAAATAGATTTACAATTTAAAATACATTTTCATCCTTTCCCTATTTTGTCTTCTAGTGGGTGGCACTATAGCTTTTTCGTCCTGTAGCTAATTGTTGTTTTCTTTGCTGTAGCTACTCTTCAAGGAGGTCTTCTTCTTTGGCTGGGTTGTCCTCTTGCTCCTCGGAAGCTGTGTGTTCTATGTACTTGAGGATGATGGCTTGGAGCTTGTCTATCTCGAGGATCTCACACCGCAATGCCTGGTAACTCCATTCCTTAGCGTTCTCTTCCAGCCGCTTCCAATCCTCATCATACTTCGAGCCTTGGTCCCTAAATAGCTCTGATCGGTCGAAGGTGCAGGCAGCAAAACTCAAGAACTCTGTTGTGATTTCTCCGGTTGTCCATCCTTCATCTTCTCCTAGAAGTATGGCTTGACCTTCTCTGGGTCCATTTGTACTGTGGGCATATCATAGCCCGTCATCAGCTTGAGATATTTGGTGCATTCCGCCCGAATTTCCTTGATCCATTCAATATTTGGATCCACCTTGTTGAGGATCTGCTCCAACCTTTCCTTCCGGTTGACGAGGTCTCTGCGCCATACATCTACTAGCTAATGATCTTATTTCTTCAGTTCTAGCTTCTCCTCCCACGTGTCCTCAGGCATCTGAAGGATAGCCTCGATTCTCAGGAAGGTGGAGTCGTACGTTGCAGGGAAATTGGTGCAGAGCCTCCTTGTACTTTCCAGGGAGTGGATCAGGTCCAAAAACTTGTTGGCTATCTGCACAGCCTGGCTGATTCCCATGTTTTTGACATATGTGACTTGTCAGAACCAATCCTCAGTAGTTTTCTCTAAGTTCTTCCTTCTCTCCATCTTGTCGATCTGTTCTTTCGAGAACAACTGCGGTGTGGCAGCAGAGGTGGTGGGCAGGTCGTCCATTGAGGACCATTGTTGTATGTAGTCGATTAGGGCAGCAACCTACGCTTTAAGCTCATCCTTGGAGACCTTGTCCTACTTTATCAGGTGCACTACCGTGGCCACCGACTCCTCAAGGTGCCCAACCTTTTGCTCTCTGGTTGCTGTCCCTAGGTCAATGGTGGAGATATTGTAACTTACCCATGCCTGGCCAACAGTAGGTGTTGCAATTTATGCCGATCGAGAGCCAGAGGCGTCCATCGTTATCCTGGATCGGACATTGGGCTTCTTATCCTTCTTTGTCGTGCTCAGGGATCGAGCCAAGATGGCCTCCAATCTCGCCCTTGGGTCCTTTAGAATAGGAGTTGTCTTCTCAAGTTCTTTCTCCAACCAATCGAGCATAATAGAATTATCCCTGGGCGCATCATGGCTGCCCTCACCCTTCTCAGTCAGAGGCAAGACTTTGACCTCCTTTTCCTTTTGGGGCTCCTCTTTCTCTTTAGTAGTGTCCTCCTCTTCGTCAGAGTTATGAATGAATACGAGGTGTTTGACGGGCAACTTGGTGGACAATTGCCGGGTGGGACTTTCTTCTCTCGCTGCTTCTTCTTCCTTCTTCCCTTCAGCAGCCTTGGCCTCAGGGCTCTTTACAGCATGGGTCTCGGCCTCAGATAAATCCTTTTGTGGCTGCTCCTCTGGCGGCTACCCCTCCTCAGTAAATGGTGACCTTTCTACCTCTTCCCCAACGTCCTTTGGTTGTTGCGCCAACTCTTCCTCATGGTCATCATCAAATGTTCAGATGATTTCCTTAGCACCCGAGCCATCCTCCTCATCCCCACTCTCGGAAGAGTCTGTCTCTTCTCCCTCATAGACCACCTTGTCGATGGTTCGATGCTCGTACTCGGGGTGTTTATGATATTCATCGGCCTCCTCCTCAATAGAATTTGAGGCATCTTGCTCTCGCTCCTCCAACTCTTTAGAAATATGCATTGTAGCTTCCATGGTTGGCGGCCATGTTGGCGGTTGTGAAGGCTGAGCTGTTGCGAGGGCTTGGGCGAGGGCTGCTTGGAGTGCAGGGTTCATTAGGATTTGGGAAAGCTCAGGGGGGAGGTTTTGCATATGTCTCTTAAGGGCCTCGGGCATAATGGTAGTGGGAAGAGGCGATGTTATTGTTGCCAGAGGGAGGGAGGTAATTGGAGACATAGTAGCAGAGGAAGGAGGAGTGGTCATGCTAGAGGAGGAATCAATGAAGACTACTGACCCAGCCGGGGGCGAAGGGGCAAGATGGATAGAAATTTTCACCGCCGGCGGAGATGTGGCGACCATAGCTTGGGAGGCGAACGGTGCAACAGGAGGGGCAGGGAGAGCCAAGGGAGGCTGCGATTCTGTCATAGCCACTATCTGCTTGAGCCTTTTGGGAGATGAGCCTCCCATTTATTTCATTGCCTGCTCCTTGGGATCTGCAGACTGTGCTATCTCTGCTCCCTTTCTCTTCTGGGATCTGGTGACGGGGGGAGACTTGGAGGTCTCACTAGTTGACGTGGTGGTGGCAACGTCCTCCGTGGCGCTTGGCTCGCTCTTGAGCCCTTCATATGTTAGGACTACTCCTTGCCGCTTTAGGTGCGCCACCTACCCATCGACCCACTCCTTAGTGCGAGTGAGAATTGGCTGGGTTATGGTGTCCAGGTCATCGACCTCTTGTTCGTCCCAGTCAATCGACGGTATTGGAAGGTTAGCAACTACAGGGTACTTTGGGTGCATGATTGTGGACTCGTCCTCTTCGACCTGGTCCGACACCGGGAATGGTTGCACCCGTCTCAAGAACAGCACTGTCATGCGCATGTAGTGTCGGGCGAGCACCTCCTTGTCATCTTTGCAGTCAGCCCAGAAGTCTTCAATGTGGTATTGGTGGGCATATGCTGGCCCCAGTGCCTTCCTGACGTGGCCGTGAGGGTCCATCCGTGGGCGCGCGGTGTACCAGTCAAAATGATATTCCTTAAGCTCCTTCTCAGAATTACTGGCACATTGAGAAGTCTGTAACCGATAGAGGCCCTGGCCAAGGGTCATGGGATAGGAGATCTCTGCTATGTGCTTATTGCTGAAGACGGCCCGGATGTGCTGGAGCTACTGGGAAAGCTCCAGGAGGATGATCCTGTCATTTGGGTACCGCGGAAATCTGTTTGGCTGCTCTATGAATCCCTGGGCCCGGATGTAGGTAAACTTGGGGAACTAGATAAATAGGAAGGCATATTCTTTCAGGAGCGCCCTGGCGCTATGGGAGACTCTCCTCTCGAAGTCTCCGGTGATCAATCTGATGATATGGCCAATGAAGGCGTCATTGACCCGGCAGTACTCCTTCTTAAAGTTGCAATACTGGAGTTGAGGATATTTGTCAAACGGCTTGAGCCCTCACCTGTGCCCCTGATCGGGTGCCACAAATAGCCCGTTGTATTGTCTTTGACTTGCCAGGGAGTACACAAGGTAGGAGGTCATGTAAAACTTAGAGCTCTTCTTGACGTTGACAAACTGCTCATGGAAGCAGTTGCTAATGATGCCTCCCCAATCAAATGAGACCTTGGTGTTAACATCCTCATTCCCCCGCAGGATCTGCTTAATGTAATAGGCCATCCATTCTTGAAAATAGGCGGCCGCTGGGAGACCCATAACCCTACTCAGCATAGTTACCAGGTCGTGGTAGTCTTCGTGGAAATCACTGCGGAAGAGTTCTTGGGGAACCTTCGTAGCGTTGCCTCGTTTATCCTTAAGCCAATAGAGGTTGATAGACTTCTTGCATCCTGATGGACTAGCATCCCACGCTGCTTGGCATTGTTCCAATGAGGGGACCTCCATATGTGGGAACATGAGAATGTGAAATGTCTTGGTAATCCCTTTTGGCGACATGTCCGCGAGGATGTTTCCCTCCTTATCCACAATTGTCCTAGTGTCTGTTTGATAGGCTTCTCGACAAGCCATCACTAGTTCGGGTGCCACGAGCGAGGGAGGGAAACCGGCAGCCTTGGCAATTCCACTCTACCGTATGAGTCTGGCGTTCTTTGTTGTAGGTTTGACCTTAACCCTCAGAGTGAATTCATCTATGTCAACCTAACCAATGTTGGTATCTAAAATCTCCTTCCAGTCCGTCGAGACCTTCAACCAGAGTGGCTCACCATGGAACTAAAACTTCATCTGATCTTTATCTTCTTTTCCCCGAGGGGTTCTTCCTGACTTTTTGCCCTTGTCCTTTTCGGTGGAGGCCCCTGAAGTTCCTGCAATCGATTCCATATATCCTGCAAGCAAGGGAAAAGTCAGCACATTAAAACATTAAAGCGTTCATGTTAGTCCATATTGTGAGGATAACATCTAAATAATCAATCAAGTATATCATAAATTTTATCCTTAGACATTATTAATGTTCGTTTGAGGGTATTTGGACAATCCGGGTCCGGAGGGCTGGACTTCCCTGGCAGGAATGCTATCTATAAGGGAAAACGTAGCCGAAAGCTCCCAGAGACCCATCTTGGCCAAATCTTAATATTTTAGGAGGTCCATGATGGAGAAGAGCAAATTTTAGGACATGGGTCAATGTCAGATTCTAGATTTGAGCTTGTTTGGATCGACCCAAGGGGCACCGGAGATTTCAAGCTGGGAAGCTGTCAAGAGACAGCCGTTGGCAACAACGGACAGCAGGCGAAAATCTGGGGGTGGAAGTCTGAGGCCTGGGACCCGGAGGGCAAAAGGCGGCCGATGAGGTTCAAAATTTAGGCCCAGCGGCATTTGGAGTGGCGGGGCCCGACAGCCGGAAAGACGCAACGCGTCGGCCACTGTGAGATTTTCAATAATTTTGAACGGCGGCGGTGAGGAGCGGCCCAGGGCCCGGAGGGCGGGAAGCCGGCATAGGTCTGCCGTCGAGGATGGCGGAACCGTCATGGAGTTTCGTGGATGGAACTCCGGACGGCCGAGCCCGAAAGGTCCCACGGCAGAGAGGAGGATTTGGCGAGGACACAGGGAAAACGGAAGCTCGGGGCCCGGCGATCGGGAGGACGGGGCGAAAACTCCGCCGGGAGGAGATCCGCAGACTTCTGCGGGCGGAAGTCCAGGATCTGGGGCCCGGGGACGCGAAGGCCGCCATGTCAAAAGGAACAAGGCAACGGTAGAGGGCCGCTCAGGGCCCGGAGCCCGGAAGGCAGCAAAGTATTTGCCAAAAGACCCTGCCGTGAGGAACGGCAGAAAATGGGGAGTAGAGGCTCGACATCTGGGGCCTGGAGGCAAAACGGTGGATCAATTTGAATCTGCCAAGGGTTCAAAAGGCGGAAGCACCCACGGAGCCCGGAAGGCGAGGCGCCGGGCTACATCTGCCGCCAGAGAGGGCAGACCCCCGAGAGAATTCTGGAGATGGAACTCCAAGGGATCAGGCCCGGAATGAACGATGGACGCGAGCCAGGTTTAGAGTTTAACGGCAGAGCAGAGACCGAGATCCAGCAGCTGGGGAGGCGGAGCGTTTTGGCAGTTTGAGCTTGGTGAAAAGCGGACGAAAGCCCGGGCAGGGAAACCCAACGGACCAGGCCCGGAGAGGAAGATTGCTGCTGGCTGGTTTGAAGTTTGAATTTGATGGCGAAGACGGGCCTCAGACTCGGGGTAGCGGATTGCCCTACGCGAAGAACGGCCGTGACACAGGAAAGCTCTGAATCGGCGGCGAGGGCAATCCAGGGGTCCTTGCAGGTTTTCAAGATATGGGTATGGTGCCCGAATTGAGGTTCTTCGATTTCATGCCACCTTAACTATTATTTAATTCATTTAAATCTTCCAAAATGATGAAAAAGACGGGAGGGCAAACGGGAATGGCCTACCTCGAATACGCTAAGTGGGGAGGCGTGGGATCCACCGGGGGTCGACAAAAATGTGTTGACGTTGAGGATCATGACACTGCTGATCGCGGTGGGCTCCAGGTGATCGCTTGTGTAATTCGCTCCAATCTGATTTATGAAAATGACTTTGGCGGGTTGGGCATTTTATACCCCAACTACCATTAATACCCATATTAATTGCTCGTATGTCCGCGCGCAAAAGTTGGTGAGTTTGAATTTTAGGTCGGCGGCGGCGGTGGAGACTCTGGGACCCGGCGGCCGGGAGGACATCAGGTGACAGCTGCCACAAGATTTTGCGTTGATCAGGCAACGGCGGCAGTGAGAGGCTCAGGGCCCGGAGGGCGGGGAGCCGTCTGTCATCCATCGTCAACGATGGCGAAACCGCCACAGAAGACCGGGAGCAAAACTCCAGATGGTCGGGCCCGAACAGTCCCACGGCAGGCAGGCAGGGAAAAACCAAATACCAGCGGAAAAAACATGGGCAGGCCCCGAGGGGCGGGAGGCCGCCAGGGCTCGCCGTCGCGGACGGCGAGACCGGGACGGAAGTCTAGAAATGGACTTCCAGAGCCCAGGTCCCGAAGGGGCAAGCGCCGCGCCAAAAAACTTACGACAAGATTTAAGCGGAGGGCGGTAGGACGGGCCCCGAGGGGCGGAAAGACGCCCGGAGAATGCCGCAGAGGATGGCCTTCACAAAGGGGAAGCCCGAACAGGGAACCCCGGACACTCGGGCCCGGAGGGGCCCAAGGCCGTTTAGGACCAAAATGCCATAGGGATTCTCCGAGGCCCTAGAAGGCAGCAAAGACCAAAAGCGGAGGCGTGGCCGATTTATGATAGAACTTTGGAGCAACATCGACCATGCGGAACATCAAAAAAGAGGGGCACGCAAAACAAGACAGCCCCAAAAGATCCGACGAGGCAAAAGAAAAGAGGATCCCTGTTCCGAACGAGGCATGTGTGCTAAGGGCACAACAAATGGCGACTCCGCTGGAGAACGCTCCAGAGCATTCTAGGGATAAATATTCATTCAGGACCCAGAATCTCTGGTTTCGCAGACCAGGAGTGACTTCCGAAGGTGAATCCGGGAGAATGAGATCCTTAATTAGGTCAATTTACAGGACATCTCAGAAGTGTGTGTAGTGAATTCATTCCTTTTTTGGGATAGTGACTAGGGTTACCAATTCAACTGAGTGAGCTACGTAAATCGCCTAACACCAAAAGTAACCTGGACATTGCCCCACTGCCAGTCAAGCGTCCATAGCCCTGATAAAGTTGTCGCTACAATCTCATGGATATTGCTCTACTGCCGGCCGGGCGTCCATAGCCCCGGTAGAGTTATCCAAACACCCATACGGTCATTTATTCTATTTTTCAAATTTTATTTTTCTTCTTTTTGCTTTGATATATCATTTCTCTTTCACCATTTAGTTTGACTGGGTAAGCATTGAAGCCTACAATGGGTTTGAGACTACAGTGGTCACTGGAGTAGACTTTAATATTTTTCACTCACTAAGGTGTCATAACAACTATAGTACGATCCTTCAAAAAAAAAATTATTATGTAATTTGTGCGAGATCCGAGATGTGGATAAGAAGATCCAGTTAAGGGTCAAGTTCTGAGCAGAGTTCAAACAAAGAAATCATTCGTAGAGAGCTCACAAAGACCAATAGTCTAGAGTGAATGTTTAGCCAAAGAACACAAAGAATGAACAGCAAAGTGAACCGCTTGTCAGGCAAGCACGGTCACCGCAAATGAGTGGGAAACCTCTTTCAAAATAAAACTTGCCAGGAGGGAGAAAACAAAAAGTGACGCAAACAAAACACGAACCAGCAAGAAAGCAACTACTCTAACCTATGTACAGGTATTTACAACGAGGAGCTCAAACGAGCTCAAGCCTAAAAGTAATGCTTCAGGTGCTGCCCATTGACTGGCAACGAGACATTCTCACTGGTTAGGGTCTTTAAGCGAAAGGCATTATCTCCCAAAATCTTAGCTATTTGAAAGGGGCCAAGCCAAAGCTTGTCGAATTTGTTATTTTCCCCTTTCTTCTCATGGGCCTTGTCCCAATACAGGACCAAATCTGTAATTCTAAAGGCCTTGATCTTAGCTCGACGATCGAACCATCTCTTAACTATGCCCTGATGTTTGGCAAAATTTTCTATTGCATGGTTTCAAACTTCCTTTAGGTGTAGGAGCTCAGCTAGCTGAGCATCCCTACGATCTCCTCCCTCATTAAAATCATTGATGAACTGAAGAGTAGGAATCTTCAGATGAATGGGAAAAATAGGCTCTAGGCCATAGACAAGGTGGAATGGAGAATCGCTAAGGGCAACCTTGTGGCGAGTGCGATCAGCCTAAAGGGCGAAACGGAGCTGGGTATGCCAGTCCTTGGGATTCCTATCTAGTAGCTTTTTTATCACAGTAATCATATTTTTATTCGTGGATTCAGCAAGGTCATTGCCCTGAGGGTAGTAATTGGATGAGAATTTAAGGGCTATTCCATAGCCAAATGCCCAACTAGCAAATTTTAATGAAGCAAATGCAGGTCCATTATCACATACCAAAGCATACGGACAACCAAAGTGATTTAAAATAAAACTTTCTAAGAAATTAGTAACTACTTCAGTTATGCATTGCTTACATACTATTGCTTCTGTCCATCTAGTACAATAATCAGTAGCGGTAAGATTGTACCTATGTCCCATAGATGATGGAGGGCTTACCAGACTGATGAAGTCAAGACCCCATTGCGCAAAAGGCCTTACCTCCAGCACAGGCTGTAGTGGGACAGCAACATTTCTCTCCCTAGTGGTAGCAGTCTGGCATGTGTGGCATGAACGAACATGGTAATGGGAATCCTTGAAGATGGTGGGCCAATAGTACCCTGATCTCAATATTTGATGTGCTATGGAAGAACCTGAACCATGGCTCGTGCCAAATTTATTGTGAAACTCCCTCAAGACGCATTTTGCTTCTTCATTGCCAAGGCATCTCAGATAAATGCCTTCATGATTCTTCTTGTAGAGAATGGAACCCTGCAGCATGTAGCCATTGCTTTTCAATCTCAGGGCCTGCTTTTGGACTCCTTGCAGGTGCAGGGGGCACTTATGGTTCAGCAAATAGTAGACATCTTAGTACCACTCCCCCGGGGAGACATCTTCAAGCTGGTACTACTGTACCGTGAGTTCAGGTCCAGCTTCTGCTGCCGTTTTGGCAATTGTGCGGGTCAGTTCCTGTCCTCGTACCAGTTTCAACAGTTGGATCTCCATATCATACTCTTGGAGCATGGTGACCCACTTAGCTCTTTGTTCGCCCAACTCATTTTGCATGAATAGTGTCTTAACTGCTGGGTCGGGGACAATGGCGAACACCTTGTTGCGTAGAATGTAGTATCTAAATTTCTTCACTCCTCTAATGTGAGCATACACCTGCTTTTTAATGTTGTGATAACGTAATTCAGCATCCTTAAGGGGAGCACTCATGAAGGTGATCGGATGCTCATTTCCTTCGTCGTCCTTCTGGGTCAACATGCTAGCACAGGAGTGCTCTGAAGCAAATGAGTAGATGTAAAATGGCTTCAGATAATCTAGGCTAACTAACACAGGTGCCTCAGCAATGGCCCGTTTGATTTTTTTGAAGGATTGTTTGGCATCAGGCATCCATTCGACTTTGGCATCCTATTTGAGCATGGCGTTGAGAGGTTTCACAATCTTCGCAAAACCTGTGATGAATTTTCGGACAAAATTGATCTTTCTGAAGAAAGACTTTAATTCCTTCTTGCTGCCTGGGGGTTGAATTTTGAGCAAGGACTCAATGCGCTCAGGATCGATGGAGATTCCCTATTCTGAAATGATGTGTCCGAGCAACCTACCTTTGGTCACTCCGAAAATGAACTTCTTGGGGTTGAGAGAAACCTCGAATTCCTTGCATCTCTGAAATACCTTGCATAAGTCAGAGATGTGGTCGCTTCGCCTTTTAGAAAATATAGTTAAATCATCCATGTAGATGATTATGCACTTACCAATTAGGTCCTTGAAGGTGATATCCATAGCGCGTTAGAAAGTGGCGCCGACATTAATGAGCCCGAAAGGCATTCTCCTATATGCGAACATCCCCCACTTAGTGGTAAACACCGTTTTGTGACGATCTTCATATTGTACCATAACCTGATTATACTCAGAGTATCCGTTGAGGAAAGACATCATCTGGGAGTCGTTGACGATTTGTAGCACCTCATCCAGCGAAGGTACCAGATAGTTGTCTTTCTCCGAGGCACGGTTTAGATTGCCGAAATCCACACACAACCTAATCTCTCCATTCTTTTTCCTGACCAGGACCAAGTTGGCCACCCAAGTGGAATGCCTAACGGGAAAAATGATTCTTGCTGAAAGCAACTTTTGCACCTCCTTGTAAACAACAAGCTCCAGCAAGGCATTGATAGGGCGCTACCGCTGGCGGAACGGCCTCACTTCCGTTTTAAGAGGGATAGTGTGAGTAATGACAGAAGTGTCATAAGTTTTCAGATCTTCGTAGCTCCATGCCACCACATCATGGTATCTTCGCAATGCACCCATGATTCCTCTTTTTTCCTCAGGCGTGCACACTTTGCCAATAAAAACATTCTTGGTCTCCTCGGCTGTCCCAAGGTTGTGAGCGTTGCACTAGTTACTTATAGCATCCTTTTTTGTTTGTTGATCCTGATCCTTGATCTGATCCAAATCGAATATGCATTCCAGCTGAACCATACCTCTGGGGATTGTATTGGTTTTGAGGTTAATAACCCTTTCTATATCCAGTTCGGCCTCCTGTGGATCATCTTCGTCAATTATTTGAGCTGCAAAGACATTGGAACTTGTGATGAACTGAAGGATATGCTTGTTGTCATTGAAGACTTGCATGTGAGTGACATTATCTGGGACTGATGGTGTGGATGTTAGCTCAACAGTGAATTTTTTGAGCCTAGACAAAGAGAGGGGTTGTAGAGTGCTGGCTGCTTGAGCCAAGGCATCAGCTGTGCAATTCTGAGCACGAGGGATCAATTGTATATTGAATGCATCTAAACCCTCTAAGAGATCCCAAACCCTGTGCCTATAATTCGTGAGCCTTCGATCATGACAGGAGTACAACTTTCTGACCTGCTTAACTACGAGTTGGGAATCCCTAAAAACTTGCAGTACTTTTACATTTTTCTTCAAGGCCATAAGAAGGCCAAGGACTAAAGCCTCATATTCTACTACGTTATTAGTGCAATAAAATTATAATCGGTGGGCAGCGAGAAATGTCTTACCCGTTGGGCTGATGAGTTTGAATCCAGCTCCAGCTCCTTGCCTCGACTTCGATCCATCAAATCAGAGCGTCCAACACGCGGATGATTCCTTATTTTCATGCCTGATTGAACTTCCATTCCCTTTCAGCTAGGCGGCGGGCCTTGTGATCCTAGGGGAGTCCTTAGGTTCGAAGCAATGATCAACACTTGACTCTCGTGGTGCCTCCTTTGGTATTTCTGTCTGAGGAGCAGCTATTTTTCTAACATGTGCCACTGTCATTTGGCACAAGCAACAATCAAATTCGGAGTGTGCCGCATTGTGAACCCTGCACCAGTTTGGCAATAAGAGATCCCAGAAATTCATTCGGGCTCTTAGGCTGAGCTGATCCCTTGCGCATTTTTCCATGAACTCCTGGAAGCCATTGAGTAATCTCCAGTCGTCATCCTTATCTGATTCATCATCGGCTTTTGCCAATGTTTCTGTGTCTGGGGGTATTAGTGTAGAATTGATCAAAGGACTACACAACACTAGCAATACCTCATCTGCACGTTCTTCTTGAATCCCGAGCTCATTTTGGTAGATGAAAGGGCAGTAGTTCCCTAAATCGGTCTCGACAAACAACACCTCGTTGAAATTATTGTACTCTATGATCATATACTTCATACGGGGTTCACGGTCGATACGGATCTGATTTGGCAGCCCCTTCCATAGCAGCCACATGTGAGAAAGGTCTGTGGCGGTATATCCATTTAATGTCTTAGTGAATTCCCTTCCCAAAATGATTCCATATGCATCGAGAATATCAGCCACTTGGATATCAATGACCTGTTGTATCCGTGGGTCTACGGCAATCTGCATCAGAATACGGTTTATTTCACCCACGATGTTGATATCTATTTTTTCCAGCTGGGTCACCTTTCTCTTTGATAGCGTGGGAGTGATGCCAAGAGCTTTGCAGACAGCCAAAGGCATGACGTTGGCAGATGCATCTGAATCGAGCAAGCAGTTATGTAGATTCTTCCCAAAGACCCTAATGGTTGTCAGGAAAGGGGGAGTTTTTGGTCTCCCTTGGAGGATGCCCACAGGTGTGTCCATTTGAGCTATTTGACCTTTATTCCTATCACTACCTGTATCTTTAGCTTGCTTAAATTGTTGGTTCTTAGAAAATTTCCTGGCAGCCCTTTCTGGCTCCTTTTCAATTTGCTTACTTACTGACTGATTCACGGGAGCATCCCTCCTTTTCTAGGCATTATCCTATATTTCTGGTTCTTTCCTAGGCTCCTCAAAGGTTACCCTCTTAGCTGAAGTTTCTTGTGTTGTACTAGAAGATGGAGTCCCATTCAGAACCCTAAAGAAAGCATGCCTCATGGCAAGAACTTTGAGTAATTCGAAGGCTGACAAACTGATTTTTACCTTCTTGAACTCTTCTGTCACATATTCGCCCATTTGCTCAATTTCGGAGCTAAAAACTTGGCCAATAGCAGAACTAGGGGTTTGGACCTTTGTTTGACTAGACAGATTTTGAGGTTGGCCTTGAGGCTGATTTTGTAACTGGTTTTGAGACTGGTTCTTGTTGAGGTATTGGGCAGGTATACGAGGAAGCCCAAGGTTATTGCTGGCATTTGGATCAGGCGGAGTGGTGAAATTGTTTGGTGGGGTAGAAGTTGTAAAGGGTCCACCGGCTTGCCTATTCCTAAGGAAGTAGGGACTCGACCGTTTATGAAACATGTGGACCTCATCTACAAATGGTTCTTCTTCATTTATCGGACCATTATCTACTGAATCAAAGAGCCGAGCCAAGATTTTTTCATTACTTACCTCTTGCGCTTTTTCATCCTCAATAGGAGTAGGCTCGACTTCGGGCTCATTGCGGTCACCTCGCGGAAATGGTGCCTGATTGACCACCAGACATGAGGAATTGTAGGACTCAGATGGGACGATGTCCCTGCAGTTGGCATTATCGACTGTATTTTGTACCTCCACCTGGAAGATCTCAGCAGCTGTCTGGAACTCGGGACAATCTAGCTCAGAATATCTGCTAGTTTTGTGAAGCCGACACCATCCGAACAAGGCTGCCTCGGCCAGATATACGCCGCTAGATGTTTTGTCATTGCTTGTCGGTTGATCGAAAGGTGTAGGGACACCACCATTGTTGGGCCTAGTGTTTTATATACGATTCTGCCTCTTAGAAGGTCTCCTTTCTACATTCTGGTTGGCGTTCTACCCCCTCTCATAATTCTACCCAGAGGAGGTGCCTACTTCCCAACTATCTCTGCTGTCTCTATTGTCTCGGCTGTCCCGATTGAGATTGGCCTGAAAATTATGCTGGGAGGCCTGCAACTGATTATTCTAATTTTTTAGATGCATCATCTCCGTGAACATTTTCTTGATCATCTCAGTCAGCTCCTTTAGCTTATTTTTCTTAGTCGCGCCTCTAGGCGACGGGGCCAAATTTTGGAGGAAAGCGGGCGGGGCCGCTGGCTGATTCTGGTAGGCTGGAGGAAAGTCTGATCCTGACAGGTACAATGGTGCCTGGGGCTGTTGAGAATACGCCTGTTATTGCGGAGCAATCTGGGAATAGTTGTACTGCTCCTGGGGCTGCAAATAGGAAGACGCGGGAGGCGCATAATTCAACGGCTGCCCCAAATGCGGCACCATAGGCAATTGGGGTACCTAGTTCATAAGAGGATTTTGATGAGCAAATGCCTGATTAAGCCCCTAAATCTGCATTGGGTGGGCTACCAGCCCTAAAGAGGGCAGCGGATCGGAGATATTCTGCCCCAAGTCCGCAATAGCGACAACAACTTCTGCATAGGCGGCCAGTAAGGTAGCGGGTGGTGGGCGCATCCTTTTCACCAAGGCCGACATGAGGTTGTCCAGTGTTGCATAGTAGACTGGGAGAGCAACCGCATGATTATGGAGGTACGGATCCTGAAGCCTCATGTGAGCCCAATGGAAGCGGTCATTGAAGGAACTGATAGGTTCGTTGACCTCCCTTCTGACGGATATGAACTGTTGGTAAAGGTCCGAAGGGTTGATGGGGATCTTGTATTTCTGCAGAAAGGCATTCTTCATTAGGTTCCATGAGGTGATGGATCCCCTCGGCAGATTAATGTACCAATAAAAGGCTTCTTCCCCTAATGAATGCAGAAAAAGGCGGCACGCAACATCTTCGTGGTCCACTTGCATTTCAGTGACAGCCGTCTCGAATATTTTGATATGCTCTTCAGCTGTTCTTTGCATATCGCGTGGATGGAACTTTTAACAAAAGCCCTCTGGATTCTTGGGCATGTCATTGTAGACCGCAAAGTGTATCGGCGAAGACTTATGCACTAACCAAGCCATGGAGGGGGGCGGAGGTGGTGCTTGCTGTTGGAAAATAGGAATCTGGGGCTGTATTTGCAACACAACAGCAATTTGGGGCTGCACTTGAGCTATGGCTGTCTTGACTGTGCCTTGGGCTGGGAAGGCCGAGAGAGGAGCAATCCCCTAGCTGTCGGGGATATGAGGTGCAAATGCAGTTTAGGATGGTTGGGTGGAAAATGAAAGCCAGCCAAATAAAGGTGAGGGTGAAATGGGGGTGGATGGAATGGAGGAAGAGGAAGAGGCGGCGCTACTTCCTTGTGCTCGTTTTGCCCTCGTGGGAGGCTGCAATTCTTCAAATTCTCCCTTGTTTGGTGTTGATTGTAGAACTCTCTAAAACCTTTCCGGGGAGAATGATCTGGTTCGATCCAGTTTCACTTTATCCTGTAGCTTAGTATTTCGAGTGTGGCCCTCCTTCTAGCGCCAGTTCTGTTGATGGTGTTTTTATGCACTTCTCAACACAGGCAGTGCATAGGTGCACTCCCTCTCTTGAAAGATAATCCTCACAATCAAGTTAGAGAACACTATCCCAAGGTCTCTCGGATGTCAGGTCATGACAGTACTCAGATACCTCAGTAGTTTGATGTGATTTGCTGGAATCACAAGGCGGTCTTACAGAAATACAAAGTGTGGACACAAAGCATGAAGTTGGATCTTGAAATGGAGTTCTTAAGATAAAGGCGATTATGCGTTGGCTGTAAGTTCAAACATAAATCGTGAACTCCATTTAGTTGTTGGATTTGGCTTTATAATGTGCAATGAACCTTAACATAGGAGTTGCTAAAAAAAAAAAAAGGGCGAAAGGGAGGAAAAGTTCCTAAGTCTGAAGCTTGCTATGAATAATGACAATGGAGTTCCTGCAATGGACAATTCCTTAAAACAATATCCCACTTAACAAGGGATTTTATAGTATCATGGAAATTGTGCTATTTTCTAAGGGCTGTAAATATTTCATCCTTCATCCACCACATACATGCATGAATCAAAGATAGATGTTTAGGGCAGCTTCAAATTGAGTTCAGGCTAACTTTACATAGCTATCTACCTTCAGCAAACAACGAAAAGTATGGACTAAGGGATCATCAACAAAGCAGGAATTTTTACAATCATCCAACAGCATTCCTAAGATTTATCAAAATAAAGTAAACAACTAACTAAACAGCCATAAGATCTAAGGTAAACATGTAATATTGGAGAATGAATTATGTCACATGGGAGAAATCAAGAAAAAATACACCAAGTCAATGATATTTCTTATAAATCTCAGCAGCATGCCTTTACAACAACTCAACTCTCCTTTTGCAAATGAGGGGAGTGCTCTATTTATAGTTTCCAAAAATTTAAATGAATTGCCAAGATTCATTCTCATTATGTGGCCAAGATTCATTACAAAATAGGGTTTCACCTACCCCCAAAAAGATTTACAATTTAAAATACATTTTCATCATTTCCCTATTTTGTCTTCTAGTGGGTGGCACTATAGCTTTTTCGTCATGTAGCTAATTGTTGTTTTCTTTGTTGTAGCTACTCTTCAAGGAGGTCTTCTTTGGCTGGGCTGTCCTCTTGCTCCTCAGAAGCTACGTGTTCTATATACTTGAGGATGATGGCTTGGAGCTTGTCTATCTCAAGGATCTCACAACTCAATGCCTAGTAATTCCATTCCTTAGCATTCTCTTCCAGCCGCTTCCAATCCTCGTCATACTTCGAGCCTTGGTCCCTAAATAGCTCTGATCCGTCGAAGGCGCGGGCAGCAAAACTTAGGAACTCCGTTGTGATTTCTTTGACTGTCCTGTCCTTCATCTTCTCCTGGAAGTATGGCTTGACCTTCTCTGGGTCCATTTGTACCATGGGCATATCATAGCCTATTATCAGCTTGAGATATTCGGCGCATTCCGCCTGAATTTCCTTGATCCATTCAATATCTAGATCCACCTTGTTGAGGATCTACTCCAACCTTTCCTTCTGTTGACGAGGTCTATGTGCCATACATCCACTAGCCAATGATCTTCTTTCTTCAGTTCTAGCTTCTCCTCCCATGTGTCTTCAGGTATCTGAAGGATAGCCTCGATTCTCGGGAAGGTGGAGTCATACGTTGTAGGGAAATTGGTGCAGAGCCTCCTTGTACTTTCCAGGGATTGGATCAGGTCCAAGAACTTGTTGGATGTCTGCACAGACCGACTGATTCCCATGTTTCCAACGTATGTGACCTGTTGGAACCAATCCTCAGTAGTTTTCTCCAAGTTCTTCCTTCTCTCCATCTTATCGATCTATTCTTTCAAGAGCAACTGCGGTGCGACAGCAGAGGTGGTGGGCAGGTCATCCACTAAGGACCATTGCTGTATGTAGTTGATTAGGGCAGCAACCTGTGCTTTAAGCTCATCCTTGGAGACCTTGTCATGCTTTATCAAGTGCACTACCGTGGCCACTGACTCCTCAAGGTGC
This sequence comes from Sequoia sempervirens, assembly GCA_007258455.2. Classification (NCBI taxonomy): domain Eukaryota; kingdom Viridiplantae; phylum Streptophyta; class Pinopsida; order Cupressales; family Cupressaceae; genus Sequoia; species Sequoia sempervirens. The sequence continues at coordinate 523,409,693 of VDFB02105785.1, forward strand.
CCAACCTTTTGCTCTCTGGTTGTTGTCCCTAGGTCAATGGTGGAGATATTGTAACTGACCCCTACCTGGCCAACAGTAGGTGTTGTAATTTGTGCTAATCGGGAACCAGAGGCATCCATCGTTATCCTAGATCAGACCTTGGGCTTCTTCTCCTTCTTTGTCATGCTCAGGGATCGAGCGAAGATGGCCTCCAATCTCGCCCTTGGGTCCTTTAGAACAAGACTTGTCTTCTCAAGTTGTTTCTTCAACCAATCAGGCATAATAGAATTATCCCTAGGCGCATCATGGCTGCCCTCACCCTTCTCAGTCAGAGGCAAAACTTTCGCCTCCTTTTCCTTTTGGGGCTCCTCTTTCTCTTTAGTAGCGTCCTCCTCCTCTTCGTCGGAGTCGCGAACGAATACGAGGTGTTTGATGGGCAACTTGGTGGACAATTGTCGGGTGGGACTTTCTTCTCTTGCTGCTTCTTCTTCCTTCTTCCCTTCAGCAGCCTTGGCCTCAGGACTTTTTACAGCATGGGTCTCGGCCTCAGATAAATCCTTTCGTGGCTGCTCCTCTGGTGGCTGCCCCTCCTCAGTAAATGGTGACCTTTCTGCCTCTTCCCCAACGTCCTTTGGTTGCTGTGCCAACTCTTCCTCAAGGTCATCATCAAATGTTTGGATGATTTCCTTGGCACCCGAGCCATCCTCCTCATCCCCACTCTCAGAAGAGCCTGTCTCTTCTCCCTCATAGACCACCTTGTCGATAGTTCGGTGCTCGTGATATTCATCGGCCTCCTCAATAGACTTTGAGGCCTCTTGCTCTCGCTCCTCGAACTCTTTTGAAATCTACATTGTAGCTTCCATGGCTGGCAGCCCTGTTGGCAGTTGTGAAGGCTGAGCTGTTGCGAGAGCTTGGGCGAGGGCTGCTTGGAGTGCGAGGTTCATTAGGATTTGGGAAAGCTCAGGGGGGAGGTTTTGCATATGTCTTGTAAGGGCCTTGGGCATAACGGCAGTGGGAAGAGGCGATGTTATTGTTGCCAGAGGGAGGGAGGTAATTAGAGACATGGTAGCAGAGGAAGGAGGAGTGGTCATGCCAAAGGACGAATCAATGATAACTACTGACCTAGCTGGGGGCGAAGGGGCAAGATGGACAGAAATGTCCACCGCTGGAGGAGATGCGGCGACCATAGCTTGGGAGGTGGACGGTGCAACAGGAGGGGCAGGGAGAGCCAAGGGAGGCTGCGATTCTGTCGTAGCCACCGTCTGCTTGAGCCTTTTGGGAGATGAGCCTCCCGTTTCTTTCATTGCCTGCTCCTTGGGATCTGCAGACTGTGCAGTCTCTGCTCCCTTTCTCTTCTGGGATCTGGTGATGGGGGGAGACTTGGAGGTCTCACCAGTTGATGTGGTGGCGACAACATCCTCTGTGGCGCTTGGCTCACTCTTGAGCCCTTCATATGTTAGGACTACTCCTTGTCGATTTAGGTGCGCCACCTGCCCATCGACCCACTCCTTAGCGCGAGTGAGAATCGGCTGGGTTATGGTGTCCAGGTCATCGACCTCTTGTTCGTTCCAGTCAATCGATGGTATTGGCAGGTTAGCAACTGTAGGGTACATTGGGTGCATGATCGTGGACTCGTCCTCTTCGACCTCGTCTAGCATCGGGAATGGTTGCACCCATCTCAGGAACAGCACTGTCATGCGCATGTAGTGCCAGGCGAGCACCTCCTTGTCATCTTTGCAGTCAACCCAGAAGTCTTCAATATGGTAATGGTGGGCGTATGCTAGCCCCAATGCCTTTCTGACGTGGCCATGAGGGTCCATCCATGGGCGCGCGATGTACCAGTCAAAATGATATTCTTTAAGCTCCTTCTCAGAATTATTGGCGCATTGAGAAGTCTGTAACTGGTAGAGGCCCTAGCCAAGGGTCATGGGATAGGAGATCCCTACTATGTGCGTATTGCTGAAGACGGCCTGGATGTGCTGGAGCTACCGGGAAAGCTCTAGGAGGATGATCCTGTCATTTGGGTACATTGGCAATTTGTTTGGCCGCTCTGTGAATCCCTGGGCCCGGATGTAGGTAAACTTGGGGAACTGGATAAAGAGGAAGGCATATTCCTTTAGGAGCGCCCTGGCGCTGTGGGAGACTCTCCTCTCGAAGTCTCTGGCAATCAATCTGATGATATGGCCAATGAAGGATTCATTGACTCGGTAGTACTCCTTCCTAAAGTTGTGGTACTGGAGTTGAGGATATTGTTCAAATGGCTTGAGCCCTTGTCTGTGCCCCTGATCAGGTGCCACAAATAGCCCGCTGTATTGTCTTTGACCTACCAAGGAGTAGACGAGGTAGAAGGTCATGTAAAACTTAGAGCTCTTCTTGACGTTGACAAACTACTCATGGAAGGAGTTGCTAATGATGCCTCCCCAATCGAATGAGTCCTTGGTGTTAATGTCCTCATTCCTCCACAGGAGGCCATCCATTCTTGGAAATAGGCGGCCGCTGGGAGACCCATAACCCTGCTCAGCATAGTTACCAGGTTGTGGTAGTCTTCGTGGAAATCGCTGCGGAAGAGTTCTTGGGGAACCTTCGCAGTGCTGCCCTGTTTCTCCTTAAGCCAATAGAGGTTGATAGACTTCTTGCATCCTGATGGACTAGCATCCCACGCTGCTTGGCATTGTTCCAATGAGGGGACCTCCATATGTGGGAACGTGGGAATGTGAAATGTCTTGGTAATCCCTTTTGGCGACATGTCCGCGAGGATGTTTCCCTCCTTATCCACAATTGTCCTAGTGTCTATTTGATAGGCTTCTCGGCAAGCCATCACTAGTTCGGGCACCACGAGTGAGGGAGGGAAACTGGCAGCCTTGGCAATTCCACTCTACCGTATGAGTCTGGCGTTCTTTGTTGTAGGGTTGACCTTAACCCTCAGACTGAATTCATCTATGTCAACCTGACCAATGTTGGTATCTGAAATCTCCTTCCAGTCCGTCGAGACCTTCGACTGGAGCAGCTCACCCTGGAACTGAAACTTCATCTGATCTTTATCTTCTTTTCCCTGATCGATTCTTCCTGACTTTTTGCCCTTGTCCTTTTCGGCAGAGGCCCCTAAAGTTCCTACAGCCGATTCCATATATCCTGTAAGCAAGGGCAAAGTCAGCACAATAAAACATTAAAGCGTTCACGTTAGTCCATATTGTGAGCATAACATCTAAATAATCAATCAAGTATATCATAAATTTTATCCTTAGACGTTATTGATCTTCGTTTGAGGGCATTTGAACAATCCGGGCCTGGAGGGTCAGACTTCCCTGGCAGGAATACTGTCTGGAAGGGAAAACGCAGCCAAAAGCTCTCAGAGACCCATCTTGGCCAAATCTTAATGTTTTAGGAGGTTCATGATGGAGAAGAGCAAATTTTACGACATGGGTCGAAGTTAGATTTTGGATTTGAGCTTGTTTTGATCGACCCAAGGGGCACCGGAGATTTCAAGCCAGGAAGCTGTCAGGAGACGGCCGTTGGCAACGGCGGACAACAGGTGGAAATCCGAGGGCGGAAGTCTGAGGCCCGGGACCCGGAGGGCAAAAGGCGACCGATGAGGTTCAAAATTTAGGCCCGGCAGCATTTGGAGTGGCGGGGCCCGACAACCGGGAAGACGCGACATGCCGGCCACCGTGAGATTTTTAGCAATTTTGAATGGCGGCGGCGAGGAGCGGCCCGGGACCCGGAGGGCGGGAAGCCGACACAGGTCCACCGTCGAGGATGGCGGAACCGTCATGGAGTTTCGTGGACGGAACTCCGGACGGCCGAGCCCGGAAGGTCCCGCGGCAAAGAGGAGGATTTGGCGAGGACACAGGGCAAACAGAAGCTCGGGGCCCGGCGACCGGGAGGAGATCCGCGGACTTCCGTGGGCGGAAGTCCCGGATTTGGGGACGCGAAAGCCACCCTGTCAAAAGGAACAAGGCAACGGCGGAGGGCCACTCGGGGCCCGGAGCCTGGAAGGCAGTGAAGTGTTCACCAAAAGACCCCGCCGTGAGGAACGGCAGAAAATGGGGAGTGGAGGCCCGACATCCAGGGCCCGGAGGCAAAACGGTGGATCAATTTCAATCTGCCAAGGGTTCAAAAGGCGGAAGCACCCGCGGAGCCCGAAAGGCGGGGCGCCGGACTACGTCCGCCGCCGAAGAGGGCGGACCCCCGAGGGAATTCCAGAGACCGAACTCCAAGGAACCGGGCCGGGAATGAATGACGGACATGAGCCAGGTTTAGAGTTTAACGGCAGAGCAGAGACCGGGATCCGACGACCAGGGAGGTGGAGCATTTTGGCAGTTCGAGCTTGGTGAAAAGCAGACGGAATCCCGGGTAGGGAAACCTGACGAACCGGGCCCGGAGAGGAAGATTGCCGCCAGCTGGTTTGAAGTTTGAATTTGACGGTGAAGACGAGCCTCGGACCCGGGGTAGCGGATTGCCCTGCGCGAAGAACGGCCGCGACACAGGAAAGCTCTGAATCGGTGGCGAGGGCAATCCAGGGGGGCCTTGCAGGTTTTCAAGATATGGGTATGGTGCGCGAATTGAGGTTATTCAATTTCATGCCACCCTAACTATTATTTAATTCATTTAAATCTTCCAAAGTGACGAAAAAAATGGGAGGGCAAACAGGGATGGCCTAACTCGAATACGCTAAGTGGGGAGGTGTGGGATCCACCGAGGGTCGACGAAAATGTGTTGACGTCGAGGATCGTGACGCTGCTGATCGCGGTGGGCTCCAGGTGATCGCTTGTGTAATTTTCTCCAATCCGATTTATGAAAATGACTTTGGCGGATTGGGCATTTTATACCCCAACTGCCATTAATACCCGTATTAATTGCTCATACGGCCGCGCGTAAAAGTTGGTGAGTTTGAATTTTAGGTCGGCGGAGACTCCGGGACCCGACGGCCAGGAGGACGTGAGGTGACGGCCACCGCAAGATTTTGCGTTGATCGGGCGATGGCGGCGGTGAGAGGCTCGGGGCCCGGAGGGCGGGGAGTCGTCCATCATCTGCCGTCAACGATGGCGGAACTGCCACGGAAGACCAGGAGCAGAACTCCAGATGGCCGAGCCCGAACGGTCCCACGACAGGTAGGCAGGGAAAAACCAAATACCGACGGAAAAAACATGGGCGGCCCCGGAGGGGCGGGAGGCCACCAGGGCTCGTCGTCGTGGATGGCGAGACCGGGACGGAAGTCCGGAAACGGACTTCCAGAGCCCGGGGCCTGAAGGGGCAGGCGCCACCCCGAAAAACTTACGACAAGATTTAAGTGGAGGGCGGCAGGGCGGGCCTCGAGGGGCGGAAAGATGCCTGGAGAACGCCGCAGAGGACGGCCTTCACAAAGGGGAAGCCCGAATAGGGAACCCCGTATGCCTAGGCCCGGAGGGGCCCAGGGCCGTTTAGGACCAAAATTCCATAGGGATTCCCCGAGGCCCCGGAAGGCAGCAAAGACCAAAAGCGGAAGCGTGGCCGATTTATGATAGAACTTTGGAGAAACATCGACCATGCAAAACATCAAAAAAGAGGGGCACGCAAAATGAGGCAGCCCCAAAAGACCTGACGAGGTGAAAGAAAAGAGGGTCCCTGTTCCGAATGGCGCATGTGTGCTAAGGGCACAACAGGTTACAAATTGGTATTTGATAAAAAGTCTTGAATAAAATTTGGAGAATGGTCTAATATGAGTGTACAGACCTATTTATATTTTTTTGTAATATTATAAAGGATAAATGGCCTTGGTTTTTCATAATTTGTTGTTTGTGTGGTCTAAAGAGACCTAGTTGTTGATTTGGATAGTCAACTTTGGAAAATTCACAATTTTGAAATATTTAAGTTGATGAAAGGGCTTGGGTTGAACATTGTGATGTTGCTAAGATGTTTTGTGGAATCAATAAATTATTTGGTGCCTTTTTTTCTATTTGAGTTCTTTGGAATCAAGGTTTTGTGAGGGGAAAAGTGAATTTGAGATGAGAAATCAAACAAGATTGTTTTGATTTTTTGTTAAATGAGATTGAAAGTTTAGTTTTCTTCTTTTGACTTTGCATCAAATTGGTATCAGATCTCGGGAGAGATTTGGGCTGATAAGTTGGTTGTGATTTGTGGTTGTGTAGTTGTGTGTTTGTTGGTTGTTTGTAGGTAAGAGAGTTGTGAAGCAAGGGGGTATCTTACTTCTGAAAATGGAGAACTTGAATAAGCATTTGCAAGTAGAGGAAGAGAGAAAGAAGAAGAAGAGACAAGCCAAGTTTGATAAAGATATTGCTGAGATAAAACAAGAGATAGAAAGGATGGATAGAGAGTTCCTAGAGTTCATAAAGAAGATAGAACAACAGATGAAGCACTTAATGAGTTGGCACTTTAAATACACAAGAAAGTTTCATGGTCTATTGACAAGATAATCAAAAAAAGAGAATGGAAATTAGAATGAAACCAAGTCATGCAGATTAAGAAAGGACAAAGAGAATATACCTAATTCGTAAGGTTGAGGACATTGAGTTAGTTCAAGGAATGATCATGGATGAATTGGTCCTAGAGGTTTGCAAGGAATTTCAAAATGATGGAGGTATCATGATTGTAACCTTATATCATTTCATTGTGTTACTAATGTTTTGGACAAAGGATTGTTTGCAAGTTAAAGGAAAAAGGGATAAGCATGCTATTGAGATGTATCAAGGAGTAAGGAATTTGATTTCAGAGGGGAAGCATGGAATATCACTAATTTTCATGGAAAATTTTAAACCAAAAGTGAAAATGAAGGTGATAAGAAGTAGATCAGTGGCAGGGCATTTCAAGAAGGCAATTTTGTTGGCAACATCAACTTCAAGTGGACTTGAAATATTTTTGGTGGGGAGTTTGGTGCAGGAGCACCTTTTCACCTCCATGGTTCTATTTTTAGATTATTCCATTTTCCATTTGTATAAGTCATTTCAAAGTCATTTGATGAGTATTAGGCAAAAAATGTAAAATTGTCAACAAATAATGTCAATTTGCAAAACAGTTTAAAAGTTGCAATTAGGGAGTTAAAAGATCATTAGGGACTAAGTATGGGTAGGAAGTTGGAAATCAGTTAGAAACTGATCATACATTGTGTAAATTCCTTTTAAAATTCTTTTGTAATCAGTTTTTGGTCGTGGGTGATTGAATAAAGGAGTTAGATCAATGAAAATTTCTGATTTTATGCATATTGTCACTGAAATTCTTTGTTTTTGGTGTTGCACATAAATTTTATGGGCTAGAGTACATTTATAATTGTTTTCATGTATTATTACACTCAATCCTCTTCCAAATAAACTTTTTCTCATGCATATTGGTGTTGATTTGTGGAAGTTATGGTGGTTTTATTGACTGCAATTTTCTAGATTTCTCTGTAACAGTCTTGTTGCAGAAAATTATACATAAAGGTACATCCTACAAATGAACTAAAAAATCTATGTTTGGATAGAGGAATGAGTTATATTTCTTTGGGTGCTGGTTTTAGGTAATTTCATTGAATATTAAGAAAGTTATGCTCATTTTGGTAGAAACTGTCAAGTTGAGATTTTGATAGGGCAGCAAGCTTTCAAAAGTTCATAACTCTATTTATATTGATTGGAATCCTCTGAAAATTGGTTTTTAGTTTAATTATATTGTTTTATTTAATATTATTGAGGTTACAGGTGTAATTTTTGAATATTTTGGTTCATTAGGTGATGCCCTAACATTGTTACAATGCTTGGAAGAGCAATCAAGAGGGTTACAAATTGGTATTTGATAAAAAGTCTTGAATAAAGCTTTCAGAATGGTCTTATATGAGTTTGCAAACCTATTTAATTTTTTTTGTAATATTATAAAGGATAAATGTGCTTGGATTTGTATAGTTCATTTTTTGTGTGGTCTAAAGAGACCTAGCTCTTGATTTGGATAGTCAACTTTGGAAAATTCACACTTTTGAAATATTTAAGTTGATGAAAGGGCTTGGGTTGAAAATTGTGATGTTGCTAAGATGTTTTTGGAGTCAATAAAATATTTAGTGCCTTGTTTTCTATTTGAGTTCTTTGGAATCAAGGTTTTGTGAAGGGAAAAGTGAATTTGAGATTAGAAATCAAACAAGATTGCTTTGAGTTTTTGTTAAATGAGATTGAAAGTTTAGTTTTCTTCCTTTGACTCTACATCAAATTGGAATCAGAGCTAGGGAAATATTTGGGCTGATAAGTTGGTTACGATTTGTGTTTGTGTAATTTTCTATTTGTTGTTTGTTTGTAGGTAAGAGAGTTTTGAAGCAAGGGGGAATCTTCCTTGTGAAAATGGAGAACTTAAAGAAGCATTTTCAAGTAGAGGAAGAGAGAAAGAAGAAGAAGAGACAAGACAATTTTGATAAAGAGATTGTTGAGATAAAACAAGAGATAGAAAGGATGGATAGAGAGTTCCTAGAGTCCATAAAGAAGATAGAACAACAGATGAAGAACTTAATAAGTTGGCACTTGAAAATACACAAGAAAGTTGTATTTCCTATTCACAAGATAATCAAAAAGAGAAGGGAAATCAAAATGAAAGAACAAGAATCCTTTGAAGATGCAAACGAATACTTCATTGAAGAAGTTGCAGATACTCGAAGTCATGAAGATGAAGAAAGGACAAAGAGCATATACCTGATTCATAAGGTTGAGGACATTGAGTTGGTTTAAGGAATGATCATGGATGAATTGGTTGTAGAGGTTTGCAAGGAATTGTAAAATGATGGATGTATCATGATTGTAACCTTATATCATTTCATTGTGTTACTAATGTTTTGGACAAAGGATTTTTTGTAGGTTAAAGGACAAAGGCAGAAGCATGCTATTGAGATGTATCAAGGAGTAAGGAATTTTATTTTAGAGGGGAAGCATGGAAGATCACTAATTTTCATGGAAAAATTTAAACTAAAAGTGAAAATGAAGGTGATAAGAATTAGATCAATGGTAGGGCATTTCAAGAAGGCAATTTTGTTGGCAACATCAACTTCAAGTGGAATTGAACTATTTTGGTGGGGAGTTTGGTGTAGGAGCACCTTTTCACCTCCATGGTTCTATTTTGTAGATGATTCCATTTTCCATTTGTATAAGTCATTTCAAATTCATTTGATGATTATTAGGCGAACAATGTAAAATTGTTAACAAATAATGTCAATTTGCAAAAAGTGTAAAAGTTACAATTAGGGAGTTAAAAGATCATTAGGGACTAAACATGGGTAGGAAGCTGAAAATAATTCAGAAACTTATTATACATGGTGTAAATTCCTTTAAAAATGCATTTTTAATCATTTTGTGGTCATGGGTGATTGAATAAAGGAGTTAGATCAATGAAAAGTTATGATTTTATGCATATTTTCACTTAAATTCTCTGGTTTTTGGTGTTGTATGGCCATTGTATAGGATGGAGTACATTTCTAATTGTTTTCATGTGTTATAAATCTCAATCAACTTCAAAATAAACTTTTTCTCATGCAAATTGTTGTTGATTTGTGGAAATTATGGTGGTTTTATTGACTGCAATTTTCCAAATTTCTCTATAACAGTCATGTTGCAGCAAAATGTGCATATAGGTACGGACTCCAAATGAACTAAATCTTATATGGTTAGATAGAGTAATAAGTTACAGTTCTTTTGGAATTGGTTGTAGGTAATTTCATTGTATATTAAGAAAGTTATGCTCATTTTGGTAGAAACTATTAAGTTCAGATTTTGACAGGGCAGCAAGCTTTCAAAAATTCATAACTCCATTTACATTGATTGGAATCCTTTGAAAATTGGGTTTTAAGTCAATTATATTGTGTTATTTAAAATTACTAAGGTTATAGGTGTAAGTGTTGAATATTTTGGTTCATTAGGTGATGCCCTAACATTGTTACAATGCTTGGAAAAGCAATCAAGAGGGTTACATATTGGTATTTGATAAAAAGTATTGAATAAAGTTTGGAGAATGGTCTAATATGAGTGTGCAAACCTATTTACATTTTTTTATAATATTATAAAGGATAAATGGGCTTGGTTTTGCATAGTTCGTTGTTTGTGTGGTCTAAAGAGACCTAGTTGTTGATTTGGATAGTCAACTTTGGAAGATTCACACTTTTGAAATATTTAAGTTGATGAAAGGGCTTGGGTTGAACATTGTGATGTTGCTAAGATGTTTGGTGGAATCAATAAATTATTTGGTGCCTTTTTTTCTATTTTTCTGCTTTGGAATCAAGGTTTTGTGAAGGGAAAATTGAACTTGAGATGAGAAATCAAACAAGATTGCTTTGACTTTTTGTTAAATGAGATTGAAAGTTTAGTTTTCTTCCTTTGACTCTACATCAGGGAGGAGCAAGGGTTTCATTACTCTTAATAGAGATGTTTTCTAGCACCAACCTATCCTCTTTACATCAAGGAGGGATATTAGGAGATGAACAAGGTTGATTTTCATAGTTATGGAGACTACGTAAGGTGATATTTAGAAATGTGTCTATGATCTCATGTTCTTATTGTCTAACATCTTCCAAAGGGGAATAAGGATATGGAAAATCAAGACCTTCAAGACTTGTAACTTATTTCACCAAGATACCTTCATCACTAATAGTAGAGGTATCGGGAGAAGAACAAGTATGTGTGTGATGATTGTCTACACTTCCATTCACACCAATAGGTAATGTAATTATTTGGTTAGGACTAACATGTTCCTCATTGTTGTAATCAAAATCAAACTCATAAGAAGGGATATTATGCTTATAAAATCCATGTTTAATCAAATCAAAGGCACATATAAAGAACATGTTATGCAAAAGTAAATAAACTACAATGCAATGATTGAGATGTAATTGTCAGATGTAAAACAAAGTAAGTTGTTGATTACAGTATACAATAATCTTAAAAATGAAATGTGGGAGATCTAAATGTGAAATTAAAAAATGCATGAAATTAACTATTTTAAGCTAGATCTAGTGAAATGCATGTTACAAAAACTCAACTAACTGATATAGGTAGGTAATGGCACCAAACAAAAGCTGAAAAATAGGGTTTTCAATTCTGTAAAGGGAAGTTTTAGGGGTGAAAAGAGACTGATTCAGCCAAGGTGGCGAATGAGTCCCAGTATGGACATTTTTCAAAATTTTAAGAAATTTTAGAGTGATTTTGATGTTTTTTAAGTGTATGATGCAAACCTAAGTTAAAAATGTAGAATTTCAAAAAATTCAAATGAATTTAGATGCCAACAATGCAACCTAAATGCACTTTTTATGAATGCAAAATTTGAAAGCTAGCATGATAATTAACTAATGCAAACCCTAATGAAAATTCAATGCAAGGCTAGATCTATGATAAAGGACTCCAAATTAGAAAAGAGAAGTATTCAAAAAGTAGGTTCAAAAAAATGAACCAAAGATTTTAAGATGGAAGGAATGCTAAGTCTCTTTTGCTTAATTAGGGTCTTTCACCTAATGGAAAGAGATAGATCCCACACCCAAAATCTAGGTGGTTCACTCAAATTAAGATATTTATGATGGAATTATGACTAAATTAAATAATATAAAAGTAGCTAAGTCATGACATTGATTGATTAAGTATACAAAATCTAAGAAATGTAACTTGTTTGAAAACACGTTGTGTAATTGAAAACACCTTGAAATGTGAACACAATTGAATGGAAATGGATGAGATTGAAATTGTGAAACTGGAATATGGATGGAGACTAGAAATGACTTTTGGAATGTTTTTGATGCTAACTTTTAGACCTGGTGGGACTCATTCGTCATTCTGGGTGAATTAGTCCTAGTCATTATGGATGGAGACTAGAAATGACTTTTGGAATGTTTTTGATGCTAACTTTTAGGCCTGGTGGGACTCATTCGTCATTCTGGGTGAATTAGTCCTAGCTCTATAAAACTGTTCTGGAACCCGTTTCGAACAAATGGGTGTCTACAAATGCAGGAAACCAAAAACTAACCTAGAATTGGGACTCATTCTCCATCCATGCAAAATGATTCCACTTTTGAATTTCTAAATATTCAAGGGTGTAATCTGGAGCTTTCGGTTTGCACTTTTTGCTTCTTCAGGTTTATGATTCTGAAATTGTCTGATTCAGGCTTGAAAATGACTTTTTGTTGATATTTTTCTTTATCCAATAAAGAGAATACTTAAACAACTTTGTAAATTATTGATTCTTAATGATTTCCAAGCTTCCAAGATGCCTAATTCTACAAATACACAAGACAAGAAAGAGAAATGTTGCATGTTAGGGCATGGGGGTTTGCCTTAGTCAAACCCCTTTTAGGTAATTAAACCAAAATGATGAAATAATGCAATGAAATATGCAACAATGGAGTTGATTACCTTGCAATGATGAAACTCTAGCTTGCTTGACTTGATATGGAAGAATGATGGATGAATAATGAAGAATACTTATGAAATGAGTTAATGGATGTGAATTATGGTTTAGAAGATTGATTTTATAGGAAATTCACCTTATTAGCCCAAAAATTGGATCCCTAAAGCTGAGATGAAGTAAAATTAAACTTAAATTCCAAAATTTCCCACTCAAAGGTCAAAATTGGGCCAAATGGGACTCATTCGCCATTCACGGTGAATGGGTCCCACTTGGATGGGACTGATTCACCATAGATGGTGAATGGGTCGCATAGGGGTGATTTTTCTAGCTAAGATGCCAGGAAGTTAAGAAATAAAGTTTATATGGTGACTACATCAGGTATTTCATCAAATATTACCTTAGGGTGCACAATATGGTGTAATATGGGCCTATTAATGATGATGTAAAGGTCAATTAGGGCTTGGGAAATAAAATTCAATGTGAAAGTGTGATTAAATATGCTTTACAACACTAAAATGAGGTCCACATAGCCTAGGAAGGCACAAGAACCAATGTGAATATGCAAGAAACATTACAACACTAGTTTAACATTAAGTTTATTTTACAAGCCTTCTAGATTGTTGTGAGGATGTAATTAAATAAATTTTAGAATGTTGTATTAGGGAGAAATGAGTTCATTAAGTCTAGAAAAGTGTGAAAGTCTCTTACAACACTTTACAACACCTTCACAAGACATCATTAAATGCATTTGAAAGGGTCCAAAACCTAGTGTGGATGTGGAAAACACCTTGCAACACTAAATAAAGACCTTCTTAAGCCAAATTTATCATAAACTATTCCCCAAATCAAGCAAGTTTCCTTTTTTCTATGGTACAGTTATAAATGTAGATAATAGAATACAAAAAGATAATTAGATAGAACACAAAACATTAACATGGTTGATCCAATGTGGGATACATCCACATAAACAACCATCCACATATTTTATTATCCATAAATCCAAGTTACACAACTCTTTAGTTACATTTGTTTGTTGCACATTTCCTAATGCTACATGTTCCTTCAAAAACTCATGCCCATGACTCGCCACCTTTCACATTTGTAGCCAAGAACTTGGGAGAAAGCACAACTACCAAAGTCACAAAAATATTAATGCAGAGAATTATTGTTTTCAAGATACTAACTAACCCTTCACCTTATAGTCCTAGTTATAATATGCTCATGGTATATCTTGAATGTACCAAAAAGTAGTTGTGACTAGTTTTTGGTCTCCCCTCTTTGTGCATAGGTTCATATGAATGTTGAAGTATAGGTGTGGGATGTAAGATGTTATATGTTGTTATGGTGATGTATAGCATGACATTATTGTTAGTTGAGAGAGTGATGGTTGAGGTAAATATTCAATTAGCTACATCATTGATGAGAATCCCAATTGTGGTGGAGCAATGTTTAGATTAGTTAAGAAGGGCCAGATTCTAGGGTGGGTGGGATTTGAATTTTTTTTTTCATAAGTTAGATCAAGTCCTAGTCATATATGATGTAAGGGGGTTAGATGGTGAAGTACTAGGAAAAGTGACAAACACTTCCTCTAGCATTGGATAATTGTTATAGGTTAAATGATTATCAGTATTGAATATTCATACATGTTTTTAAAGGGTGATATGACTAAGGATTATTATATAGTGACATTGTTAAGCTTAAGTTGATCAATGTTAAAGGGGAATGTGGTTATGTGTTGTGATGAATCATGCAATAGGGTTTAGGAGGATGTAACTACAATTTATTTACTAATGAGGTTAATTAGTTTAGATTGGTCCAAGGTAGGGGATGGTGTGGCTACCTCCTCTATAATTTGTTCTATAAAATGTGTCTTATTTAACCTTATAAGGTGATCTGGATAGGTTTGTTGAAGGTTATCTTTGATCAAATTAAAAATCCTAGTAATATATTCTAGTTAATATGCCATATCATATTCATCTATTATAATATGGACTTGTAAATTCTCATCTTGGTATAATGGATGCTTGCAAAGGGGTTTGAATTATTTTTTCCATGCTCTTCTTGGTTTACAACATAGTTATGCATGTCATAAACCTATTGACTCTATTTTTTTGGATTTTGTGATTTCTTTGGTTTTTCTTTTTTTGAAAGATTAAGCTAAGAAAAAAAGGAAAGATTAATAAAAAATAGTATTATTATCTTCACACATGCATTGAATGGCACAAACATATCACATGCACTCAAGTTATCTTATTATATAAAGAAGAGAAAGGTGGTATTTTTGGTTGATATAGGTAGTACAAAACATTATATATAGAATATTGGCTAGTGAGCTCAATTTTGTTGTGTATCCAATCTCTGACTTCTTGATCATGATATTTAATGAGAAAAAAACCTCTTATAGTGGTACATGTCACCATATAAAATTCATAATGGGATATTATCACCTAGATTTATAAATATTTCTATCCCAATTAGAGGGAGTGGATATAGTTTTAGGAATGCAATAAATTAAATAGTTGGGAAAAATATCCTTAAATTTTAAAAATAATTCATAGATTTTTGTATGCATGGTACAAAATGCATAAATTTATAGGGATATAAACAACCAAGAATATGATGTAGAAATTATTTTTAATTGGTTCTTATAAAATATGGGGAAAAATACATTTCACAGAAGTTCAAGATCTAAAAACTCAAGGCTAGTCAAAGATTCAACAAATAATTGAACACCATCAACAAGAATTCAAAAAATTCAAGGGTCTACTCCTATCAAAGATCATAACCATGTCATTGAATTAATGGAAAGAACCATTTTTCATCCCAACAAAATTTCATTTTTATCTCCAATGATCATGATTAACAAGTAGAATGAGCCATGGAGAATGTGCCCACATTACAAGGAACTGAGCAAGATTACTCATAAAATTAAGTTTCATATTTTTATAATTAATAAACTCATAGATGAATTAAAGAATATAGTTTTGTTTACTTATCTAGATTTATATTTAGATTATCATCTTAAACTAATGTACAAGGATCCAAATATGATTGCATTTAAAACACATGAGGAACATTATCTATACCTAGTTATCTTATTTTGTGAAACTAATATCCAATTAAGTTTTCAAAGTCTCATAAATTTAGGTTTCCACTAATTTCTTCATAAATTGGTGTCGATATGTTTTAATGATATATTCATCCATAATAAAACATGAAATGATGAATAATTCATAGAAATGTTGCTAAGCATTGAAGGAATTTTTTTTTAAAAAGGAGATAGTAATGTTATGATACTAATATTCTATAATCCTAAGTATAATAAGGATGAACACTTGTGACATGCTTTATCTTAATATTTTTATTTGTTACTTTTAGATATTACTTAAGATGATAGTTAAAATAAAGTGGTGTCTCCCTACATAGTAACCCATATAAATAAGGAAGAAAAAGGCTCTCAATCCATCACAACTTCAAAATATTAAATTAATATGTTACTTTCTAATTATTAGATGTTATCCTCTTAAGTGATTTACTACAATAACATTAAATATTAAAAAATAATTATTAATAACACATTTAAAATATATATAAATAAAACAATTCTGAAATAAAATTTATAATTTAAATACTTCTACCAAACCAAATATGTGTCACTATATATTTCTTTAATTTTGACTCCAAATATTTCTAAAATCTTAAAAAAGGACATTTATTTTAATAAATATGCATAATTAATTTTTTTTGGTTAATTCCATTCAATTATTGACATCTACAATACATCAAACATTCATTTTTATTTTTTTTTGGAGGGTTTTATACAAAATTCACATAATTGTTTAGCTACTTAATATATGAGCATGAGTCTTTTATATTGAGAACCAAGGATTGAGTGATATCCATTCTTCTAAAGTTGACTTGATTACAATCTTATCTTCATCCTTTGCACTCAACATAAATTGATTCCTAATAAACTGGTTCAGAACCTTTCAACTTGACTAAGAGAAACTCATTCACAATATATCAAACGTTTAAGATCGACATGTTTCACTTGTAATTGTGGAAGTAGTAATCAGAGACACCAGAATTTTATTTAGATTACTACTCGGAACAGAACAGAGCATGTAACTTTTAAAAACAAAACCTGTAACTACTGGAAACAGAACTTATAAGTAAATAAGTTTCTCTAACGGCAGATTATGCGAGCCTCTAATGGATATTTCATAGACATGAGGAAGGAAGTTATATGCCTGGTTAGATCTGGAGAACTTCTTTCCTTCACACATGCCCACTCAAATTTAACCAATAAATTGGCAAGAGTGATGGCAACATGAATGTTAGCAAGATCCATTCCTGCACATTGTCGTCTTCCTGCTCCAAATGGTAGATACCACATTCTCACCTTGTCGGAGTCCATATTGCCAAGGAATCTGTCCGGCATAAACTGATCAGGGTCTTTCCATGCTCCGGGATCATTGCAGACACTGTACAGATTAAATATCACTGATGATTTCGCTGGTATGGTGATGCCCACCACCTTACACTCGTCCACAGTTTGGTGTACTATTGCAAGCGGCGCTATGGATTCTTTTCTCAGCGTCTCCTTCACAACAGCTTGCAAGTATGGCAGCTGCCCCAAATCCTCCAGACATAACAAGTTGCCCTCTTTTCCTTTCACAGCTTTGCTTGCCTCCTGGTAAGCTCTTTCTTGTATGTGAGGATGGGATATGAGATAAGCGAGAGCCCATTCTAGAGCTGTGGAAG
This sequence comes from Sequoia sempervirens, assembly GCA_007258455.2. Lineage (NCBI taxonomy): Eukaryota > Viridiplantae > Streptophyta > Pinopsida > Cupressales > Cupressaceae > Sequoia > Sequoia sempervirens. The sequence continues at coordinate 523,426,766 of VDFB02105785.1, forward strand.
TGCTGTCTATCGCGAGAAAGAAGAGCTCGAACAAGTTTAAGGCTATTTCTTCATCGGAGAACTTCAACTTGTGCTCTTCATCTTCTTCTTCTTCGCCCACGGAAAGCAAACAATTCAAATAGCAATCGGGAGCACTCTGCTTGAAGTATACGCGATAACTGCGAGCAGATTTAATTAAAGGCAATAACAACTGCAAAATAGGAGCTCGGAAAGACTTCCACTTCTTTTCGGCTCTTCTTGACGAAGAAAACGAATCCAGGAGCATACTACCTCCCTCAGCTAAGCTAATACTCTCGGTAATTAGTTCACTCAGCTTTACGAGGAATCTCTGGTCTTGGAAGTGAGGGCCAAAACATAATCCGGCTAGAAAACTCATTGCCATCATTTTCAAGGCATTCATAGGCCTCACCACGCCATCATTTGCCTCCTCCTCCTTTAATAAGGAGTTGAAGAGATCAGTGACACTTGCCTGATGAAAAGAGCTCTGGCTTGCAACGTGGAAGGGACTGAGCACATTGTTGCGGAGAAGCTTTCTGAGCTTAGTCCAGTGTTCATTGCAGGGAGAAAGAAGGGTAGTTTGTACGTTTGCGGTCGTGTATTGCTGGCGATCGGCGAAATTGGAGGCTTGGTTTACAAGCGCCTCCCAGATTGCACTTTGGCCAGTGAGAATTACCAAAGGCGATGGGCCCATCCACACTGTCATTACAGGGCCATACGACTTGGCCATATCTGTCACAGTCGATAGAAAATTTTCGCCTTTCTTTATCTGGTGTAGGTTGCCCAATAACGGTAGCCTGGGAGGACAAGGAGGCCATTTATTCCTCTTGCTTGATATTGATAACAGCAAGTTACAAGCTAAGGCAGCAGTACATGCGAGAAACAGTGAAGTCAGAACAAGTAATAGGGCAGTGCCCGCTCCCATTGGGAAGTGGAAGAAATGGAGGACCTCAACATAATTACTACCACCCAATATTTTATCCATGCTACAATCACAGGTTATTTCAGAGCTGCAATTGCTTTTCCTATCAGGGTATAAGGGTAATTAATGGTACACATTGTCGAATTATTACAACTAAACAACCTGCGCGAGCTAAAACAAAATTTCAAATATTCCGTAACAATGAAAAACCCTGTTCGGCATCTCCTCCGTCACTGTCCCAAACTCGGTACAATAGTATTTAATATTTTTCATCAAGAGTTGGTGGAATCTAATTAAACAAAGATTATTATGTACAGGTATTAATATTTTTAAATAAAATTTAAGAAATCAATATTTGGTGGAATCAGACAAAACAAAGATTATTATAATTTTCATTTGTAAACTCTCATTTCAATGATTGAAAAAAAAACAGAACTCCAACTACCATCCCACTAGAGTTTTGTTTACAGCGAAATTTTATTCCCTCGTCAACCACTAGAGTTTTGCTTAGAGCAAAAGTTTATTCTTTGTTTTAAATTATACTGCATTCATATTCAATGTCTGGAATAATTACTTTGAAAGCTTTACATATAATTTAAATAGGGGAGAGGCGTCTACAATGGAGCACCTTAATTTCATGTTTCTCAAAATCTTACATGGAAACTTCAAATCACTCCTAAATTTGTACAACAGTTTATTTGGCAACTCATGTGCTTATATATTTCATTTCAGGACCACATAATCAAATATGATGCCACATCAGCATGCTTTTTGTTGAGGTATCCAAAAAGAACCCCAAAAAAAGTGAGACCAATAGTTGTCCACTAAGTCATGTTTTATTGGTGCACCGATGTGGCATCACATGATTTGTCATTTTGTATACTTTATGGATAAAAATTGTTTTACAATTGGATATTAAGGTGCTCCACTATGGGCCCAATGAGGATTACTTTTGTCCCCACTATTGGACCCCGCTCCACTATGGGCCTCTCTCCCCTATATTCTCTCTTTTCCTTCCGTGACAATTACTTATCTTTAGCCACAAGTTAGGATGGTTTGTCTTAATAATTATGCTGATAAGATTGAAAAATTCAGTCAATTTTGATTTAGTTTTATATCGAGGGAATGTTTTAATCCAATCATATGGCAACACATTACTCTTTCATTTTAATTATTACTTTTCAACATTTCTATACATCTAGTCTTATTTTTGTGATATCTAAGATTATTCGTATGTATTTATCTCATTTATTAGGATATATTCTTACAAAATCCATTCCTATTTTGAGATGTTCAAATTCTCAATGTCACTCATTTACACAATCTGTACTGGCACCTTTCCCCCACAAGTTATTTAAGTATTAGTAGCGGATTTAATATAATAAATGTGAGAATTAAGATTTAAAATTACTAATATAGATTAACCAATGTAACCATAAATTGAATAACACATCCATATAATTCATATATATTAACACCAAAGCATATGATTAATATTCTCAATATATGGTTTTAATACTTATTTTAATAATAGAACATGGAAAAGCCACTCTCACCCTACGAAGATGTCAATGATACTAGCTCTTTCTATGGAACAATCTAGGAGGAATAAGTGTACTTCGCCACTCTACACGAGTGTTTGTTCCAATGGAACAATGCTCAAGGCTCATGCAATACGCAAGCCCTAGCCCTTATGGTCTTAAGTGCACCTCTATACTCCAGGTTGGACACACTTTGTGTGCCCCCTTCCCCTAATGTCCATAGCTCACCAACCACGTTCTTCTTTCTTGAATGTTCTTCCTTGAATGTTCTCCATGCTTGAATGTATTCCATATCTCACATATGCTTTATATAAATCTTTAAGGGTGATTTCCAACCATCACACCCTTTCAAAAATGTTGCATCTAATAATTATTTTAATAAATAATTATTCTTCACCTTTTTAAAAAGGTGTTTATACATATTCTATATTAATATCTCTTTAACCAAAGGATCGCAATATCCTTTACTTTTCTATCTCCTTTTTAATTCTAAAGGGTTATTTCATAACTTTCTCTTTGGCGGAAAGTTGTCATAACATTTCTCCCCCAGTAAATTAACTATTGTCCTCAGTAGCACAAGATGCATCTAGGTCACAACTCAAAGAAGCACATGATCAGTAATTGAAGATACTAACATTGAGTATTTGTATTCTTCATAATATACGTACGTTATCTACATTATTTATTTCTTTTCATTCACAAATCATGCTTTTTAAGTTTATTTTAAATTCTCACGTAATTTTAATAAAATTACTTTCCCCAATTATGATGAGAACTATATAGGTGTCTTATGAAATATATCATGAATTTATAATTGAAAAGATGATTATAGTTTGTGTTTAACCTCCTATCCTTCAAATTTAACATTTTACCCATTCATGTAACTCCTTCAAAGCATTACAAAGTGATCACTTATAAGTATAATCTATAACTTCATCCTACATTCCAAGATGATATTCATGCATTTCGGACTACAAGAATATCCTCTTTTCAAATAGAATCTTAGTCCTGTATAATAAGGAAAATGTACAAGGTTATATGGTTGATCACTTGTCAAATAACAATGTAAAAATTAAGAAAAAAATATTATACAAATAATATCATAATGAATATTAAATAGCAATAGAATGATGGTAAATTATTGCCACTTAGGTAGTACATCATAAATAAATACTGGTTTTATTTTCCTTTACTAAACTAGGTTAAATATATCACAATATGCTTTATGGATGAATTTTTGGCTTATAAAATGAGGATAACTCACATTGACAACCATGTTCTAAACCTAATAGTAAAGTGGAACACATTTTTTTATTTGGGTTCTCATCATAAAATTAAATATTAAGGGTATTGTTGTCATGAAGGATTGCACCTTGAATGCTAAGCTCTAAAGCTCAGAAATCCTGTGCAGCATGGGGACATCTTCGTGCCTATGGGTTGCATAAGATGAGGATGAACCTCTAGATTATGGGCTGGTTCCCTTTGAAAACCTCCTAAAAATATTGCTTGGTTGGGAAAAGGAATAGAAGAACTAAAATTAGAAATATTTCTTAACCCTAGGAGGTGATGCACCAAAGAACTAAGACCTATTCTTGTTGTTTTAAGACACAAACTCTCAATTATTGAGCTAGTGCTTCACACAATTCAATGTTATATATGGTCACACATCAGTATTTCATAAGTAGGTCAAATGCTCATAAGTTTAGAAGGAAAACTAAGAGCACCCTCATAGCCAAAATTCTAGCTTTTCTAACACAATCATATGACCTACATAAACATAGAATTCTTGCTTAAAGGCATTG
>VDFB02105785.1:523431127-523463863 GCA_007258455.2 Sequoia sempervirens
AGAATAAATGGAATCCATTCTAGTTGATGAAATGTTCTTGTGCAGGCCTATTGTGATATTTTTTTATTGTTGGTTTGTAGAGTAATGGTTTGGAGTTGGTAGATTCAATAAACCCCCTTTGTGATAAACCTAAATAGGTAGGTAGGTAAGGGTTTTGTGGTTGATGAATTTGTGGGAATTTCTCTTGATAAAAGTTGTTGATTCAAAGCATTTGTGACCTAGTTGAGGTTAGGGAATAAATTTTTGTGATTGGGGAAAATATTACATGGTAGTTTCTTTGTAAAAGTGACTTAAATGGGGCTTTGTGCAAGTGTAGTTGCTGAGATTTGAGGGATATGTTTCAAAGGAACATTGTGATATTTTGAGATATGTTTCTAAAGAGCTTAATGGGTATATGAAATAGGCTTTTTTTTGTGGGTTTTCAATTTCTTTTGAAGGTTATGGTCAGAGAACACTATTTAGAATGCTACAAGGAAATGCGAGTGAGCGATGAGTAGGACACCAAGTTGCAGTTTTGTGATTGAAAGATTGTTTTCAATTGATTGGAATTGTGATTGGTGAATGATCTCCCTCCCTACTATGCATCAAAAAACTAGGGTCCCAAGACCTTTGGGGGACAAAGACGCCCTAGGTGGCATCTTAGTCTCGACCCAAAAAATTAGGTACACTTGGAAAAAATTATTAAATTATCATTTACCCTTTGAAGTATATTGAGATTAACCATAAAAATATATAGTTCATTGGGCTTGTGGATGCAAAATAGGACCAATTTAGACATAAATAGGGATTAAATAAGCAAGGTAGGCCCAAACAAGTGTGAAAATGCAAGGGTATTCATTTTTCTACACTATAAGAAGTAAGAGACTATCAAAAAGATATGAAAGCTTGAGAGTTAATTACAATGAGGGTTGAGTGCTATATAGGAGAAAAATCTTAAAAGAATAAAAGCACTCCTAAGTTTAGCTTAAGTTCATGAGAATAAATTAGACTACTAATTAACTAAAGAGTAATTAATCATTAGTTGATGCATGATAACTCTAACAGATATAGCTATAGACCTAGCTGACCATCAACTTAGAAAATTTGGTTACTCACAATGGAACTACCACAACATATTGTATCAGTTGCATAGTCATGAACTAATTCATCAAATTGGTCAATGTTGTCCTTATAATTTATTATGTACCTCCCTCATCCTTTGAGAATTCCTCATGCATTTAGATAGAGAGTGCAACAAGACAATTGAGAGGATCATGAGGAAGGAAACAAGAATCACACAACAAATTATCATCTTGATAATTTACAACTTCTTTGGTCATTTACAATCCAATATGTTTATGAACTATTTACCATTATACCTTTTCAATTTAGGTAACACAAAACCAATAGATAAAGGATAAGTAACAATATCAAATAAAGTGGTGTATTTTTTGTTTCCACATATTTATATTTATCTTGGAAATCGATTATGTGATCCATGTTATCTGGATTTTGAATAAATGTATCTAAGGTATAGGTAGGGATGGTGGTGATAGGGGCATGCAACACCAAAAAATCAAAGTATAGATAGGATCATGTGACACAAAAAAACCAAGGTATAGATAGGGATGAATAGGATGCACCATTCAAACCTCAACACCAATATCTTGGAGAACCTACAAGTGATTGTAATCTTTAGTCTTGTGTTCAATAATAAGAATAACAATAGTAGTATTCATGGAAACACTATTTGAAACACTACTTGGAACTTATAATCATTCATTTGAGGATTATAGGGACTTCTTAAGAGAAAATGAGGATGTGGATAGAATGGTGACATAAAATCAACACACAAAACCCTAATGTTTAAATGATATGAAAGGTATGTAAGATCTAGTATGAAATGAATTAAAGATAGCTACAAGTGATTAAATTTGGAAAATACATTTGCAATTAACATCTTAGAGGTGAAAATATAGTTGCGTAGGGTTAAGTAAAAGCAAGATCACAAGGAAGCACAAATCTTTAAAAGAAAAGTAGTAATGCTCAAATTATGTACAAGAAGTAATTCAAACCCCAATGAGATATAAAAATAAGATTATGCATTTAAAAATAGATTTAAAATCTAATGAAGAAAAGATAAACCATGGATTAACACCAAACTCAACAAAGAATAAGTCCTTCTAAACCAACTTCTTATTAAATAAGAAAATGATCATTAAGTATCTCCTTATTAAATTAAACAAAATATTTACACTAAAGTCAATGTAGAATAAGTCCCTTACTATGATGTCATAGTTGGCATTTGAATGAGCCTTATTAGTAAGTTATTTTATTAAATAAATGTAGAATGGGTATATTTTTATAGGCGAAAGTTAAAGTGTAGAAAAAACACTTCTATTATGTAACTTTATAACATAACATCCCATCTCTCATCCCACGTTTGGACAATGCGTAGACAAAAAGACTTGATAGAATGAAGCATATGGCAACAAGCTGGATGAGACAAATGTTTTCATAGAAAATTTTAAATATAAATTTTGATATACACGTATTCATGTTACACACTTGAAAAAATTAAAATGTGACATGTAAATGTGTAGAATGATCATTATAACATAGTGAATCCACATATAATTTGACCTTTGACGACATCCACTTTAGATGCACCTACATCGGAGGTCAAATTATATGTGGATTTACTATGTTATAATGATCATTCTACACATGTACATGTCACATTTTAATTTTTTTCAAGTGTGTAACACACGCATATCAAAATTTATATTTCATTAAATTTTGATATGCGCGTGTTACACACTTGAAAAAAATTAAAATGTGACATGTACATGTGTAGAATGATCATTATAACATAGTAAATCCACATATAATTTGACCTCCGATGTAGGTGCATCTGAAGTGGATGTACGACTAGGGCTATAACATGGTTGATTATAGTTCTATTTGTCTTTTGGCGTCAACACATCATGTGAGCTTGTAGGACCAACTAAACCATCTTCTCCATGCTCTCTACCGTTAACTTCAGCTGCCATGTGGTTAGCTTGTTCAATGAGATTTCCTAACAACACACTCAATATTTTCCTAATGTTGAAACCACTACTTGGTGCTAAAACGGTGCAAGAATAATAGGAGAAGGTTTTGAGCACACTAGAATACTGAGAGGGGGGGTGAATTAGTATGTTTTAAAATTCAATCCCACATTACTAATGAAATTAAGTTATTCAATTAAACATTCATCTACTTAATGAAAGAAAGAAAACAAATAAGCACACACACACACAAGAACATAGATAACATTGGATTTACATGGAAAACTTGACAGGGGAAAAACCACGATGAGAAATGTTGCTAGAAGCCACTGTCCTAATCTAGCCTCACAAGTAAAAAAAAATACAACTTTGATTTTGGGCTACAACCTAAGGAAGCAACTAATCCTTGAATTTATTTTAGGGGCCTGCACCCAAGGAAGCTACTACTCCCTAATATGAAAAAAAATAACTGAAATATGACTAGTTTATGGCTTCAACCACTAATAGTCATCAATTCTACTCAATAGGTTTGTAGTGGATCTTGTCACACTCTAATCATGCACTCATACATCTTCACACACTTCTATTATTATCTCCACAACTTTGATTTTTAATATATCATCTACACGCTTTGCAATTATGAATTTAGTTGACCACAAACAAGATGTAAGGAAGCTAAGGTAGTGGAACAACTTCCTACACTAATCTTGAGAGGAGAATCATGTAAAAATATTTATAGATCTTTAACAATTACAAAAACTTAAACACAAATAAACAAAAATTTCATGCATACCACAACACAGTGATTTATGTGGAGAAAACCTTTTTGGGAGAAAAACCCCACACTCCAAAAGCCACCCAATATATTATTCAAAAATCACAAAGATTACAATATAATTGTAGAGCAAGGTTCTCACAGGAGTATCACCAACCAAAGATCTAGAGGCAAACAAAATATCGATCCTATATTGGGGACATAAGTAGTCCCACGTGGGCCCCACACTAGGCCGCCTTAATATGCAATTGTAAAACAATTTTCACCGACAAAGTCAACAAGGGTACTCGAATCACTGTATCACCAAATTGTATTATAATCAATTTATATTTGTCCCAAACATTAATTATTTGTAGTCTTACATGTCAGGGAGTATTCTTGAAGCACATTTGACACCAAAACATACAAGGCCATATTGCTTGTTATTGGTCCATAGCTTTAAAACATGCACCCAAAATATAAAATTAGTATAACCCACACTCCCCTAGAATATCACCACTTGCATTAAATCACCGTCAATATTTTAATAGATACACGTCGACAAGAACAACTAAGAGCCAAGACTGTCCCATCACCAAATCCAATCGAACCCACCCCCTATCCCACTTTTCCAACAATACAACACTAAAAGGAATATCAATCATTTATATGTGTCCCATCGGTCAAATCCCTATGCATGGAAACTAGTGCATTCTCCTCTTCTGCCACATGCAACCACCAAAATAATGGTGTTAAGGCCACCAAAATCACCTAAGTAGCAAACAAACACTGCACAGAATAAATATATACAAACTATGCAATTGAAGGCACTAAAACAAATTTTCAAATTTGAAAAAGGAGGAAAAAAATTAAAGACTCCATACCAAACATCATTGAACATATAAAGAGATTTTCAAATTCAAAAATGTGTTTCCATTTACCATGTCTCACTTTCATATTTAGTGCTATATTTTCTTGGAGGTAGATGAAAAAAGAGGAGAACCAACAACAAGAACATGCTATCAAGATAAAAGCACTCTACACAAACTTATTGTTTATGCCTACAAATACCAATTTGTTCAATGCTATGCAAGCGTTTTTCACAATACTATAAATACCTTAGATTTTTCATTTAAATTCTTTATGCTAGAACGATAATATGTTGCATGCGATGTAAATGTTCCTCACAAAAACCTGTAACTCAATATCTAGGGTTTCAACTTACACTATTTATGAATGTCAAGTCAATTCAGTTCACTTTCTATGTATTTTTACTGTTCTCTATGCCTGCCAATATAGATCAATTCTATGCACTGTAAATGTTTATGACCCACAAACCTGTAATTCAATATCCGGGGTTTCAACTTACACTATTTATGTATGTCAAGTCATTTGATTTTATTTTCTGGGATTTTCTTATGCTCTATATGCTTGCCAATATAGATCAATTTTATGCACTATAACTGTTTGTTACCCACAAGTCTGTAACTCAATATTTGGGTTTTCAACTTACACTATTTATGAATGTCAAGTCATTTCCGTTCAATTCCTAGATATTTGTTATGTTCTATATGCCTGGGTATATAAATCAGTTCTATGCACTATAAATGTTTCTCACCCACAATCCTATGACTCAATATCTGGAGTTTAATATTATGTATTATACAATATAATATATAATAATATAAACTATATATATTATTATATATAACAATAAATATAATTATAATATATATAATTTAATCTCTATTATATAATAAATAAGAATATAATATATATATATATTGTCAATACCAGCGAGGAAGAGTTTGGAGTGGAAACTAATAGTAGCGGGGAAAGCAATTAAAATCAGTTAAAAACAACTAAAAAATTGGTGAAAAATGATGAACGACAACTGAAAATAGTGACAATGATTTGTGAAAACAACACGTCACTGGTGGCTGCATCAACGAGCAAAAAAGTTGCAAACTCCTCTCTATTATCACAGCAAAACACATGCATCGAAAGTGAAGATAAGCACACGGGACCCATCAGGTGGCTTTGACGAAGACCACATAATGATGGAGGTGGAAAATGATGAGCGGATGAGATACACTTAACCCCCTTGCAAGGTCTCTCCGAGATTTTCTACCGTTCACGGTAAAAAAATTCTTGGCACTCTCAAATAAAGAGATGCCTTCGGTGTAATAAGATATCATTTTTTTTAGCTCCAAATGCCATACTGTAGGAAATCCCAAACAAGGCAACCAAATTTTGACACAGTAAGGATGTATGAATTGAAAGATGGATTGCTCAAAACCAATAGGAAAATTGAAAGAGTTCAAACTTATTTTAGATCATTGTATTATAATTCGTATATCAATTATTTAAATTAAATTTATACTAAATAGCAATATTGACAAAAAAGTTGGAAGAGACTTTCCTCTTCACAAATTATTTACAATGTGCCATATTATAAATAACCTATGGAAAGATTGAAGGCATCAAATTTACACTACCCATAAACAACCACCTTCTATGAACAAAACATGAATACCATGAATAACCATGCAAGTTCACATAGTTTTGACTTCAAGCCTTCTAAATTGTAAACATACAATCAATCTAAGAGGCAGATTTGTAAGCCTTCAAACTAGACATCAATTTTAAACTACACATAACAACATTCTTCCAAGAATGAAACATCAATACCAATGTATAAATGGTAGTTCATAGAGTTTTGACTTCATGCTTTCTAAACTATACACAAAAAATCACTCTCAATTGGCAAATTTGTTGTCATTAAGAGCAGTTAGGTTCAAATCATTGATATGATCTAAACACATTTGGAATAAACCTCAAAAGTTTGATCTTCTGTCACTTTTCGTTTAATAATGGAGGCACCATCAAAAGAGGTAATGATTTTAGTTGAGTTGAGTTCGAACAGTTGGAGATTATAAAAGCAATCATAGAGAAGCATAGAGAACAATTGAAACACTAAGCACACCCTCCACCAATTTAATCAAAATCCAAAATTAAAATTTATTTATTAGAATTATTATTTTTTTTTTCCTAAAAAGCTTCCAAGTTGCTGAATTTTTAAAACATTTAGCTAAAGAAACCTTTGTATACAACTGAAATATGCTGATGGATATGGTGACAGGATCGTGTGAGAAGCGAATTAAGATATTCGATATTTCTAAACCCTTCACAAAGTCCATGTTATATAAATATTTCAACGTTGCGAAATCTGGTAATTGTTTTAGCAGCTGCTTATTTTTTATCACATTAAAGCCATTAATTTCACATCATTAGTAAGCCTATAGTTCATAATAGTTCTTCACATTTAAAGCCCTCACTTCAAGAAACCAAACGTTAAAAATACCAAAATTATGAAGTCTACAAAACATTAACAGGTGATATAAATGTGTGAACAAGGGAGTAATAAACACTCAAGCATTCAACATGGGCATGAGCTATTTGAAAATATTTCAAAGAGCTCAAGATTTGGTACCCCAAATGTAGATAGCTTGTAAATATTTGAAAATATCCATGTTCATCTGCGACCGTAGCCCCGACTCTGATAACCAACAAAAGCTCAGAATTTTCATGTGGGCAGCTTTATTTTACAATTATAAATGTTGGAAGGGGGTAGAGGAGACAAGATATTTTCCACGTGTGCAGCAGTGCTGCTGCACACAATATCTATTGCCTCTTGTGAAATGCATTTACATTTTCCTCTTTTTATAGAGGGCTTAAAAGACTCTAGAAAATGCAGGAGACAAGGAGATCACAAGAAGCTTCAGGAAGATTCCTGAACATTGCGTACAATTTGTTTATCCACTTTTTGACTAGCAGACAATATCCAGTAGAAATTATAATGTTCCAACACTCCCCCCTAATTTCTACTATTTGTTACATCATTGTCTTTCATCATCTAAGCTTCTGCACTTTAACCAAACACCATTACATTGATAGACCCTTATAGTTTCAAATCTCACATATAGGTGGTTTCAGTTTACCACAAACTCATAGATAGAAAATAACATGAGTGGTTTCAGATTACCACAAACTAACATATGAAACTAGCATATGAGTAGTTTCAAATTACCACAAACTAACTTACTAATGGTTTCAGATTACCACGAACTCATTGACAAGTGGTTTTTAGATGACCACAAACTCACATGATGGGGGAAACTAATGCAAACTGGTATCCTCCTCTAATCTTTTTGTTCTCCTTTGTCAATACCTCTTTAAATATGCTCTCAATCTGGTTCTTTCTCAACCTAGACACTTACGTTCTCCTCAAACTTTCTACAACTTTATGATCTACAAAGACAACTTTCAAAAAAGCTAACAAAAAACAATACTGACATCTTCTCTGCCAAAAACCTGTGATCAATTTTTATTGAATGGCTGCGATCTACAGGGCAGCTGAGCGACTTCTACTCCAAATCTGTGGCATGGTTTCTTTACTGGCTCCTCACAAAATTCCTTTGTCTGGTGCCTCCTCCAGCTATCTCCTACAATCTTCTACAACTCCTTGGCTGCGGCATCCTCACACTCAGACTGGGCAAATTTTTTCAACTATTTCCTCCAGTAGCTGCGGCTGTGCTTTGGTGTTCTTTTTTTTCTTTTTCTTCTTTTGGATGGCAGACTCTTTGACAGCAACAAGATCCTTTAAGACTACGAATAATACTTGTCTTCTTGACTGGCATCATACACACTGAACGATTTTCTCCATTGCTTGACACGGGCACTTACAAACCTGTAGACTCAACTATTGTGCTTGACTGCTAGGCTTGACATTTGACACCCTACGGCTCTGCTCTTTTTGGATCTTCCAAGCTATTTTTTCCTCAAACATTTCCCTTCATTCTTTGGTGCTTTCAAAGGACTACAGCCTCCTACTTTTACTTTTGATCACTACAAACAAAAATCTTGTACTGGCCTCTTCTCAACAGCCTATGGACCTCAACACAAAACCCACAAAACTCTATACCCAGTGAGCCTGACCGACATTAGAACAGGGGAGCAGCAAAACAGAGACAGATTTATATTAAATAAAACAAAACATTACACCTGAGCTGAGCTCATACATTAAACAGCAGACTACTATCTTCTAATAGCTTTAATAGGAATGATGACTGCACTGCTTCTTTTAACTTCAGTGGCCCTTCCAAATACAGCAACAACAATTATCTCTTACCTCTCTGTGATCAACGCCCCTTGTGGCTTCAAAACAGATTTCATAACTTGATATATAACACCTCTCTAGCAATGGATGGGCAACTAAGTCTTCTTTCTTGGTTCTTCAATAATGACAACAGCTACAACTTTTTTGACAACTACTGCAACTGATAAACCTTCGACTTTTGAATCTTCAAAACTAGGCAGACTTCATACAGAGCTGCGGCCCTTTCTCCTAGTTTATTTTTTTGTTCATTCACCATCGCTTTAAGCTGTGGCTGCACCTTATCTTTTGCATTTTCTTCACACTTAGACTGCAACTTCACCCACAACAGCAAACTCGGACTGCAACACTCTCTTGGCTCAGTCTGAAACCCATGATCATCTCCCATTGGCTCTGATACCACTCTGTTGGAAATGGGCAGAGGCAAATAAATATATAAAACAGGGGAGAGGACAGAGCAGACTAAATTGTAGGAAACAGGGGAGCAAATAAACAAAATATAAAACAGACATGAAATTTATATTACTAAAACTGAAATATTGCATCAACTTTTGAGCTGCTGCTCATTCACCATTCTGCCATTACATTCTAACTTACAGGTGGTTTCAGATTACCACAAACTAACAGGGGTGGTTTCAGATGACCACAAACTAACAGCTCTGATACCACTTGGATAGTGGACAGAGGAAGCAATTCCATTGCTTACAGAAATGATTTACATCAGTCCTCTTTTATAGAGGTGTTGGAAGGTTCCAGATAATGAAGGTTTTAGAGATCACGGGATGCATCCGGAAGATTCCAGAACATCAGCGTACATTTTGGTTTATCCGCTTTTTTTTAACTAGCAGACAATATCCAGTAGAAATTAGAATGATCCAACAATAAATTGGATTAGGGGATATTAACTACATATCGATCCATAATTTGAAGAGGATCATACATATCACCTGTGCAATGGATAGACTACTACAGAGGCCGTAGATTCTAGAACTTTGTCTTGCACAAATTATTATGAAAAATAATGGGTAGCGTTTGCTGGAATTTTTTATGAAACCCTTTCAATTTCAGTAGCAAAATCCATGAAAATTTCAGCATAAATGTCCGACGGGCAGGGATGGCCTGACACCTCCTTGCATGCGGTCACTCTTGTTTCTGCCATGCCTATTGTTGATGTGGTAAGATTACTAATTCATTATAGGGGAATCCACAATCTATCGAAGAAAAACTTTGGTCAGTGTTAGAGTCGGTAGGACAGTGGAAAAGGTGGAAAAATCGAAATATCTCACATCTATTGTAAAGATTATATACCGATTGCAGAAGACTGAAAACCGATGTAAAAAGGACAGTATATTGATGGAAGGGAGCTGTATATAGGCATGAGATAGGTTTCAATTGAAACCTCACACTATAGATAATCTATCGACTAATTACAATACTATTAGTACCTAATTTTTGCAAAAGATAGCATATATGCATAAATAAAACAATTTTGTAAACTACAACAAAACCAATTAGTTGATAACAATTTAATTACTCAACAAACATAGCCATAATTAATTAGAATATTAATCATTGAATCCATGCAAACATTCAAAACATCAAGCACGTACCTTAGTCCAAATTACATTAGGACATCGTGCAATTAACACACACAAAAAAAAAAAATACAATATGTGGGAATGTGATAGTTAAAGCGATTGCACAACCATTAAAATCCTCTCAATGGTTGAAATAGTAGGCTTTTCTAACCACCAAAAATGTTTTGTGAGATTAGACGTAGAATACAGTTAGGATGAGACTGAATAGCATTTAACTGATCCACTAGGAGGTTCATGTATATTAACCAACTTCCATCTCCATAAGGACTAGGGGTTGGCATCACACAACCTGGATTATAAGGTATATAGTAGCTTGCTAAACAAGGTTTGCCCCATCCATAATCAACCTTATACAAGGGAAAATGTAACCCAGAAGAGATCACAATAGAAGGTCCATCTACGAATCCATACATCCTTGGAAATACTAATGATGGTTTTGATATCTCAACAAAATCCACTAAGCTTCGAAAATGCTCCTCATTTGCTGCACTACTTATTGCATCATGAATTACTTTTGCACTCCAAGAAACTGGCTCCTTCTTGATGTCCTCAGCTCTAGCCCTAGCAAAAGGCAATGTTACAACATTTCCAAAGTAGTTAGTAGGCATTTTCATTTTTGTTAGACGAGAACGCCCATCTACTGCAATGCCTATATTACAATTTATTGTGTCTTCCATCTCTTGGCCTTGAATTAACAGTTTCCAAATATAAGCAGAGAATGACTCTAGTTTGGTATAATTGTTCCCATTCTGGTTTGCACTAAGCTGGAGCTTTTCTATATCCTTGGCACTGAGGTAATAGATTCTGCTTGCTATGGCAGGCTGAGGAATTTGCATGTTGGATTGTGGGAAAGAGTGCACCTTAGTATACATTTTTTCAATTCCAGAATAGTAATTTGGGGGATCTCTAGGGACTAAAATGGAGCGTGTAAAGCTTGGAGTTGTCAGCTCAACTGGCCCATTTCTAGAAATATTGGCCCAACATGTAAAAAACAAGTTGGCAGAGAATGCATCTGCAATCCTGTGATCGAAAGTACAGCAAACCACCATCCCGCCACAGCTAAACTGTGTTACCTGCCATTGTCAAACACTTAAATGGGTTAAAATTCTAGTAAAAAGATAGTTATAACTTTAAAGAAAAATATAAATTATTATTTTTTTTCATTTTGATAAAAATTAATTGAATATGATTCTGAATATTGATATAAGATGAATTGCACAATTTTGAAATAAAAATTATAATAAATTATATTGTTTTTGGATTTGATTGTGTTGGAGATTTTGCATCAACATTTCAGATCACACTCAGTAATCCATCATTAAGTTAATAGAGAGGCGGAGGAGAAGAAATGGTTAATAGAGAGGCGGAGGAGAAGAAATGGTTTGTTGCAGACTAAGAGAGACTAAAAAGAGAGGGGCGAGTGAGAAGAAGGTTGCAAACAGATGGAAGATCAAGGCAATCATTTTGAAAATTGAGTAAAAACTAAAAAATTAAGAGATAGTTGGATATGAACTTGTGGGTTATAATCATTAATATTACCTGTACAGCAAAAACTGGAGAGCCATTTCCTTCAGAGTCATTTACAAGTAGAGGAACAAGCTTTCCCTCAATAGCCGCAATGGGATTGTAGAACCCCGCTTGGGTAAGAGAAGTGTCAGCAGAAGCTTCTGAAAATTCAGCCCCTTTGCTATTGCAAACCATCTGTAAGTCCCCAACACCATGACTGACCAATCTTCCAGCAAAAGCATAGCAAGACACAAATGCTCTGGACAGAGAACTTTTGAGTTTTGACAGAACAGATGCAAAACTAGTTTGAGAGGGCTTGTCATAACAGAAAAAGACATGCACACAACCAGGAGGAACTGTGAGATCAATATTGCTTAATGGAAGAATATGCTCTTGGATTACAGTAGCAGGCAATACAACTTCTCTTTTGACTACCTCCACATTATAATCCTTTGAAATGTCCATCTCAAACGACTTTCCTAGCTTCTTCACAGCAGCAGTGATGAGCTAAATTAGATCTCAGCTCAATGATGATGCAAATTACTGCAAGCATGTTTCTTCTTATATAGAAAAAAAATCATGTAGAGAATTAATGAGTAAAGATAAAATCAACGGTAAGCTCTCACACAGATGCTCTGAGGATTTGGGCTTTTATCTAGATGATGACTGTAAAATGTGAAGGCAACATTATTGAGAAAGTGATGTTGAGATATTAAATGTTGTGATTACAGATGCAAGTTGAGGCATCAAATGTTTATTTTAGTTATAAACATTGAAGTTAAATGTCTTTTGATAAGATTTTAATATTGAATCAAAACATATAAATAAATACAGGGAAGAAGACAGCCAGCAAATAACAGACGTAAGAAGAGAACGGCCCAAAAAGAGCATTACAAAATAGCATCAGCTGACTGAGGCATTAAATATTTTCTCATTAGGTATCAATGTTAAGATTCTATGTACTTTGATAAAATATTGAAAGTAAGAAAATTAAATGTCTTCTATTGTAATAGTTGTAAATTTATATATATTAAATGTTTGTTTTTTCGAAAAAAAAAAGGTTAAAACAAAGAAAATAATAAAACAAAAATATAATAAAATAAGTTGAAGGAATCCAAGCATCGAATATTGTTGTATAATTAATATTGTAAGGAGCAGTTGGAGAGAATCTAGGAGCATTATATTCAAGGAAGAATAAGTCCGTCTAAACTAACGTCTTATTATATCCTTGTATTACAAGTCTTCTCTCCTCGAAGAGATTAAACTAAATTTAATAACAATCAAATTAAATTAACCCGTCGAATGGAACAAATCTATGCAAAATCTACGAGTATTAAATTAAACATCATATTTACCCTAAAGTCAACGTACAATATGTCCCTCGAACCAATAGTCTAATTATTAAATCATTTTATGGAACGCTCTAATGAAATAAATGTAGAATAGTGCAGTTTACTACATTTTCATTTGTCTAATTTATATAAAAAGTTATTTATTTATTAAATATTTTATTTTAATTAATAAGTATAATTTAGGTAAATAATAGGGTATGAAGAGGTGTAGTTATAAAGATTCTTTAATATACTTTATCTTATATATTAAAATTTTGAAAATCAATTAGCTCTTAGATTTACTAGTATAGATATCTTAAATGCATCTATATCATTTATCTAGAAATTATTCTAATATTATTTTGATAGTTTGTGTTTTTTTTATATTATTTGTAAATGTAATTTATTTATTTTGTTTGATCTTAGAACTCACATTGCTATTAGAGTCATTAGAGGTCTTAAAGTTTGTGCTTAGATCTACACATAATGTTTTATCACTTTACACCCCTCTTTACATCGTTCGTCTTGTAAAAGTTTCTGTTTTAGGAAAAAAATCCTTCTAAAATCTGGTAACTTTTTCAATCTAGGATGAGGATTCTATGCATGAATATTTACCATAAGGAGTTAGGTGGCAGGTTAATATTGAAATATAGAGGATTCATTTGTGGAAGTAGGAATGATATGCTAATGCGAGCAATTATGTGCTTAAAATATGCATTTGACATGAAAAAGTGGTAAAAAAGTATTTTTGGCATTAGATTTCTTTTATTGTAGTCTTGAACTAAAAGTGGACAAGTTAATTGTATTTATATATGCATATCTTGCATCATGTTATAGTTGTATTAAACATAATTTTTTTAAATGTTTCTTCAATATATGAACTTTCATTCTTCATGTTAAGCTTGAAGGGGAGATCATTTGGAAGGGAAACTGAAAGGGTGTTGAAGATGGGGGAGTATCAGAAAGGATAGCAGTGAGGTCAAGATGAATTAAATGCCCTATAACTTGAAGGAACAATATTGTTTTTGGGAGAGATATAAAATCTATCAAGGCAACTCATCTTTCTTAAAGGTCCTTGATAATTAGACCAAGTGTACCAATTGAGACTACATTGAAGGCCTTTTAGCCACTTGGAATGTTGAGCCTAAACCCTAAGAGGATAGATGGATCAACTGGTGGGAGAGAACTATCACTCGCTGCTCTTCGTTCCTTCATGATTACAATCTAAGAGCTGCTGCTAACCATAAAAGACTTGAAAAATATTTAATGACCAACTTGTTCGTGGTTGTTCTCCTCTTGCTGCTAACCTTTTTCTCCAACAATCCATCACTCAAATTGAACATCAACTTAGAAAATTGGTTGTTTAGGATGAAGCCACAATAGTGGTTTACAATTTGATGGAGGAAGGAAAACTGAGAAAAAATGAGCCCATGCCAAAAAAATTGGTTTTAGGGGTTCGAATGAACCTACAAGTTTGATCGAACCCAAAATTGGTTCGCTCGAACTAGGGTTTGAGCGAACCCACTAATTATTGGGCCCACATTTCCTGCCCAAAAAAATAAAAGGAAATGCATATTGAAGGGTGGTTCATTCAAACTAGGGTTTGAGCAAACCCCTAGGGGTTTGAGGGGCTCATATGAACCCCCCTTATTCCTCATTCTCCCCTTGAAACACAAAAAAACCTAAATTTTTATGCTTTGAAGCTTAGGTTGAGGATGAAAATGGAGTCTTCACAAACCCAACTGGAATTAGCTGGTCCTCAAAATGAGCTATCCAAAAAATATAATTTTAATGTGTTTTGGTTTGTTTATGGTTTTTTTTTTAGTTTTATTAAACAGAGTTTTTTCATCAAAATAAAGGTATCTGTTCTACACATGTGGAAAAATACAGATTATCAAAAAAGTTTTTGAAAAATATGAGTGCACCAGCTATTGAAGTCCTTGATCCAACAAAAAAAAAATAAAATTTTGATATATACAGTAAAAGTTGCGTTATACGGTCGCGTTATGTCTTTTTAATTGTTTGACTTTGAAACTTGATTAAAGAAAAATATTCAATAAAAAACTATCTAACCAAGTGGAAGCACTAGATATCTGAGTTACAAATCTAAATTGAAATAATTAGAATTTTATCCTTCATGGAAAAATAGTTATATGTTATACGATGTCCATCACTTTTTAAAAATGTTTTTGAAAACCTACTGTGGGAGATGGAAAAAAATTGCAATCTGATTCCAAAAAATTTGATTTTTATTTTTTAGAATCTACAGACAAAATGTGATGAGACTCTAGTTTGCATCATCTTCAAATTCCTCATGGTTTAGCTGCTATAGGTGCCTGAATGTGAAGATTTAGTTAAAAAATAATTTCAGTGTCCAGTTTGGCCAAAAATTGTAAACCTATATTGTGGGATCACCCTTTACAAAGGAAAAGGTATGCAGGTTCATTCTCATCGTCATTGGATCAAGGATGGTGATCGTGGGTCAAAATTCTTCTTTCAATATTTGAAATGTAAACACAAAAAAGAACAAATTTCAGTCATCAAATCTGTTGATGAAACTTTTTAGACCAACCACTTGGGCATCATGCAAACCTTTTTTGAATATTATAAACACCTTTTCATTGATGAAACTACAAACGAACCCTTGATTTTCATTGTTGATGAAAGTGTAGTTGGATGTATTCCACATAAAATTGATGTTGAGTATATCAACTTTCTTGATAGACCTCTCTTTATGTAAGTAATTGACGAAGTCCTTTTCAGCATGGCTATTGAAAAAAGCCCAGGTATAGACGGTCTTCCTATTGATTTCTATCAAGTTTTGTTGCCATACATTCGAGAAGATTTCTACTATGTTTACCTCAAAGGAATTGAAACTAGGACTTCGAGATCAGTCATTAACCAAGGCCTCATCAAAATCATCCCTAAAGGAAAAGAAAAGGAAACTGTGGCTAGTTGGAGACTGATTACACCATTAAATACCTCCTCTAAAATTATAGAGTTAAAGCCTTGGCTCGTAGAATTTGTGTACAGTGGAAATGGAATGCACAACTACCTTGTTCACACTAAAAGAGGAATCTGATTTCACAATGTTCACACTCAAGAACAAATCTTTGAGATTCCAATGCAAAAGAGATTGAGATTTGTCAAAGGGGATTGTCCTTAAAACTGGAAATTGACAAAACAAATTGATTATCAATACAAAACTAAGAAATGCAAGATGTTTGAAAACACATTGTGATATGAAAAATGACCTAAAAATGCAAGTAAACTATAACAAAAAACTATGAAATTGAAAGTGTGCACCTAGAGACTAGAAAGTGATGGAAAGGAGCTATGGAATCCTGAAGAATTCACTCTTGACACCCACTGGGACTCATACGCCAAGTTGGGCAACTTAGTCCTATTTTAGGAAAATTCTGTCATAACAAGTTTCAGAAAATTCAGTATTCAGAACTACAAAAATCTTTGTTTGGGCCTTGTAGTGGGACTCATTCGCCATTGATGCAATATCAATACACTTTCAAATTTTGGGAAATTCAAAAGTGGAATCTAAAGCTCCCAGTCTACACTTCTACTCCTGACAGGTTTCTGGATTCGAAACTACAAAATTCAACCTGTAGGTGTTCTCCAAGCTTCTTTTAGGGATTTGACAACTTTGAATGGCTTTGAAAATTTGTTGAAAACTTGTCCAACCTTGCTCTTTGAAAAATATGCAACTTAGACTTGCAAAACACATGCAAAGAGAGGGAAAAATAGTTGAGGGTTAGTGAATAGGGGTTTGCTTGTGTTAAACCTTGGTTTAGTAATTAAACCCTTGAAAATGAAATGAAATATGGAAAGAGAATGATGAATGAACAAAAGCAATATTAAAACTCACCAAACCCTTGAAGTAGAATTCTGAAGACATGCAAGTAATGGCTCCAAAGTGCTTGAATGCTCTTGTAAACAAAATGCTTGAATGCTAGATCACTTGATTGCTTGTTGGATTGATTGAGAGATTAGGAGGGGTGGAATGAGTGAAAGAACCTTATATTTATACTTGATTGTGCAATAATTCCTGAAAATACCACATCAGAGACTGACCTTAGATCTTAGAAAATAAAAACCTGCTAGAAATTTGAAATAATATTAATTTTTGTGATCAAGGGGACTCATTCACCCCTAGTGGCGAATGGGTCCCACTTAGGCATTTTAAGTGGATTTTGGAAATTAGATGATTTAAATGATGTTTATCAAAATTATTTTCAAAAATACACTTAAGTAAGGCCTGTAAGTGTAAAATGGGGTCAATTAAAGCATAAGAAAGGTCTAATTATTAATGACAATCCTAGAAAAATGTGAAAGTTTGTTACAACACTTTACAACACTTAATTAAGGTACCACTTGAATTCTTTTAGTTCACAAAATCCCAAGACCTAATGTGCATGTGTTATCCACATTACAACACTAAATCAAGGCACAATTAAGCCAAAATCACAAGGACCCAAACAAGACAAAAAAAGGAGAAGGGTTACTTTTTCGGTGTCCATAGAATCAAACCCATCACCCAAATGATTGTGTGTTCTGAACAAACAAGGTTCTTAGGAGGAATATTTATCCTTGAAAATCTTGTGCTACCATGACAAATAATTGAATGGGCTCAGCAAACTACCCAAGATGCTCTTATTGTCAAGTTGGATTTTGACAAAGCTTATGGCCACATTTGATGGCCCTTCATCCTTAACATGATGCAATCATTGGGATTTGGTCCTAAAATCCATGATCACATAAAAATGATTTTCATGGATGCTAATGCTAGAATAGTTATTAATGGCGCTCTTTCTCCTCAATTCCCTCTTCATAGATCTATCTACCTAGGCTACCCCCTTACCCCTTTGCTATATGTTCTCATAGCTAATTATGCCCTTGGCTATTTATTCCATCATGTGAAGGTGAACCATCTCATCCATGACATTTCTTTGCCTAATAACTCCACTGCCCTCAGCTCACACTTTTATGATGACATCATGATTTTTATCCAAAACACTACAGATGAGGTAACTAATGTTTTAAATACATTAGATGTATGGGTATGTGTAGGATCATCATGGAAAAAATAGGCCCTTAAGTGGCAAAAAATTCAGAAAAAATCAGAGTTAGGCAACTTGATGTAAAAAGTTGAATAAGTTATCTATATTATTTCAAAAATATGCAAGAATAGAATTTGTAGAAAATTGAATGTAGTTTCTCAACTACCAGGTTTATTTAAGAAAAAAAAATCAGTTTGATGGAAATTTGAAATTTCAATGTAGTAGTACTTAAATTTCAGGGAAAAAATAAGAAGTAGGTGTTTGTCTGACCACCCTAACCAAAATAAAATGATAATTATTTTTTATAATATTTTAGATATAAGTAAAGGACTCATTTCCCAATGTGATGCATATTTTTTTGTAATTTTTTTCCAAGTAAATAATTAATTATGATTTTTTATTACAACTTAAAAAAAAAAAAACGTCTATCTAACCACCTTAACTTGGTCACAACTTCATGAAATTCATTTTCTTTTTAATCCTATAGTATGCAAAGCATATAATGTGATGCATGTTTTGGATTCAAAAAATGTGATATTGTTTGAAAGCTAGATAGACATTTTTCAATCAGCCTATCAATTAGGACTTTAGTTGTAATTCAAATAGAAAATAAATTATAATAATTATTTATTAAATTCAAAGTTAAAGTATAATTTATATTGGTGGAAAGCTAGGAATCTCCTTTAAAAACCCTTTTCATTTCATCAATTTTGGGTAAAAAAAATGTCGTTAGCCACATACCCTACAAAAACCCATCATATTGCCACTTTTTGGCCCATCATGATCCTGCACATACCCGTATTCTATACCATTTTTGGTTCCAAGTTGGCTATGCACAAGATAAAAAAAAAAATGACTACCTCTACTTTTCGCCCATCTTGGGTTCTTGCTGATTGGAAAGAGATAAAACATGGCACAATCACTAGATATTTGTACATCCATTTTGGAGTCAAAGTTTCTCTCAAAGACATGTGGACTTGGTTCTTGAATAAGATCAAGATCAAACTCTTGAATTGGACCAATAGATTCTTATTTATGGAGAGGTGTATTCAAGTATCAAAGAAAATACTACTTGCTAGTCATGTTTATATATCCTCATGCTGGATGCCTTCCAAAAATAGCTACAATCAATTAACTTAGCTGATCATAAAGCTTTTATAGGCCAAATGGGGAACCAAAAGAGAGGATTTCCTGCTACTTAATGGCAACACTATATTCAATCAAAGGGAAAAGGAGGATTGAGAATCCTTGATTCGTATATGCAAGTAATTTTCCTTACAACTAAATGGAAAATCAGAGCCTTGGAGGGAGATGCTCCCTGGAAAGAATTATTGAAATTCCACATCCAAACTACTTTAGCTAGACACTCCTAGGACACTGTCAGCTAGAAAGACAAGATCCTCTTAGTTCCATTCTTTAAAACTCATGGATTCACTCCCTTCAATTCTATTTGGAAGGATTGGTCGACCACTTCAACAAAATTGATATGGTTTGATCAGTCCCTCAGTCATGGGCTCAATTTTCCTTACTCCTCTATTTGGTGGAATGAATTGGTGCAAAAAAATGGTTTTCCTTTAGGTACCATTAATATACTTAAAGGTAAATGAATTTTTAAAAAAGGTATTCAAGTTTTTTAGGATCTATGGGACCCCTTCAGTTTCTGCTGGAAGTTATGGTCTATTCTCAAAGCTCAATTTTTCCTCTCAGCTTGTGATAAATAGCCACTTCTTGAAATCCAACAACTTGTTTCTCCTAAACTACATTCTCTACTATCTTTGGATTCTCATGTTAATTTTATGAATGATTGGTGATGACCTAATGCTTGTAGCATCTGCTTCTTCCCCCTTCAATCCATATATAAACTACTTCTTCCTCCTATCACCATCACACACTGTCTTAATAAGAAATAACATTTCTCCTTCCTTCAAACCAAGTGGAATAAATTGAGCCACCAAATATGGAAATCCAAAGTCGATGCTCAATCTTAGCTTCTTGTGTGGAAACTTCTACATGTTAAGCTACCCATTGATAACTATCTCAAATTTGTTTACCCTCAGCTTGCCTGTCCTTTTTGTGCTAGAATAGAATCTATAAATCATGCCTTTTAGTCTTGCACCTATGCTCCTAACTTATGGCACTTTTTGTTCACCTCTCTACCTTGGTATGTGTAGGATCATCATGGAAAAAACAAGCCCTTAAGTGGAGAAAAATTCAGAAAAATCAAAGTTAGGCAACTTGACATAAAAATTTGAATAAGTTATCTATATTATTTCAAAAATATGTAAGAATAGAATCTGTAGCAAATTGAATGTAGTTTCTAAACTACTAGGTTTATTTAAAAAAAATAAAAATCTATTTGGTGAAAATTTGAAATTTCAATGTAGTAGTACTTAAATTTTAGGGAAAAATAAGTAGGTGTTTGTCCGACCACCCTAACTACAATAAAATGATAATATTTTTATAATATTTTAGATATAAGTAGAGGACTCATGTCTCGATGTGATGCATATTTTTTTGTAATTTTTTTTCCAAATAAATAATTAATTATGAATTTTTTATTACAACTTTTAAAAAATATAAAAATTCATATGTCTGACCACCTTAACTTGGTCAAAACTTCATGAAATTCATTTTTTTTTAATCTTATAGTATGTGAAGCATAGAATGTGACACATGTTTCAGATTCAAAAAATGTGCTATTGTTTGAAATCTATAGATGCTTTTCAATCATCCTATCAATTAGGACTTTAGTCGTAATTCAAATAGAAAATGAATAATAATTATTTATTAAATTCAAAGTAAAGCATAATTTATATTGGTGGAAAGTTGATAATCTTCTTTAAAAACCAATTTTTTTTCATCAATTTAGGTAAAAAAAAGTCGTCAGCCACATACCCATCATATCACCACTTTTTGGCCCATCATGATCCTGCACATATCGATCTGCTTTGTTTCCTCGATCTTGGACCTAGACACTGTCCCTCTTGGGTGCTTCTTTGGCCTTTGATATTTTAGTCCACACTTGCAGACAAGTGTTTCTCAAAATTTTCTAGAAACTCCATTGTCTTGTTGTGTTCTCTAACATCATCCTCCCCCCTCAGATAGAAGTACAAACGATTTGTGTTGAATTTTCCATCCAAATAGTCAATCTACAAAATGTTCAAGCTTCCATTGATCTAGATAATAACTTACACAACATTTTTCTTTAGTTGTAAACAATTATTATCGTTAATGGATCTTTGAATAATGCATGAGTTCAGTTCAAATGGTCTACCCAATATTACATTGGAAACTTACTTTCCAATTGTGTGGGAGAGCATTCAAAGAGGGGATTTGCAGCAAGATCATGAATTATCTCATAGTGAGAAGGGTGAAATTTTTAGAACAATTTAATTAGGAAGATTATGGATTACTTTTCTCTAATGATGAGGCAATTTTCACCTACCTGCTTAATGCATCACAAAAAAAAAAGGCCTTCTGATAAGGAATTTGTGGATCTCAACAAATATTTTAAGCTAATCCCATTTATTCTAAAAATTATGGCAATAGAAACAACCTCTAGGATTGATTTTTTTAACTAGCAAGTTTTCATAGTGTAGAGGAGGTGGACTGGATGCTCTAGGATTCTAGGTCATGAGAGAGTCCTAAAACAAAATTTTCCCTGATCTACCTAAAGCATTTCTAAGTGATTCATAAAGGCTAGGTTGTTAAGGTTGAAAAGGAAGAGCAATCTAGTTGTTGTCCTTTTGCTAACTAGAGTGTTTTAGAGGGTCAGACGAGCTAATTTCCCAAGGAAAAATTGTTGATCAAATAGTTCTTTGCCTAAGGATGACAATGCAAGATAAAGACTACAGTGCATCACACTAGTGTTTGAGAGGTGCATTGGCCTCCATATGGAAATAAAGTATAAGAGATGTATTAAAACACTAGAAATATAACTAATGTATTTTGATTGGTGAAGTTATATGCTACCATAGAATAATAGACAAATACAAAAATGAAATACAATAAGAAGAATACTTTAACTAATATATGCTTGAATCGATAAAGAAGAGTTGAGAAAAGCAAGCCTTTCTACCCGAGAATCAAATCTCTAATAAGCTCCACACATGAAAACCTATATATACAAGACCAAGGAAAATGTTGGGGCTATTTTTAGAGGATTACCTTAGATAGTCCCCCGCTTTGGTGTTTCCACCTCCACAAAAAGCTAGATAGCCACGAGTGTAGAAAATGATAAAGAAATATATGGAAGTAGAAGTGCCAAGCAATAACACAAACAACAATATATGTTACTACATGAATACAATGATGCAAAAGAAATGGACAATGGAAGATATCACCTTCATAGCTACCTTCTCTCAAGGAAAGTAGAGGAAGGAGTGAACTCGCAAGTTCTCCAACAACAATACTATCACAACAAAGAGAGTGGAGGAGCCAAAAAACCAATAGGTTGTAGCTATAATGAAGTGATGGTAAAGCTTGAAGTATGAGAGTCAATCAATAGAGCATGAAGAATTCAGTTGAGAAGAAAGAATGGTCAAGAGATTGGATAGAATGAAGAATTAGGATATTTGAATGGAAATGAGGCAAATGGGTCATTTGGCATCGGTCAAGGGAGGTAGAGATGTTACACTTCATCACTAATGGAGAAATATAATGCCTCTACAGATTCTAGAGGTAGAATCCTATCGGGATGGCAACATGGCACGTAGACATCCGTGTGAAGCATGCATGTCCTTGATAGAATTCCTCCAATGATACACAAATGAGATACTATGTGGATAGGGAAAGAACTGTTGCGATTATGGAATTTGCATCATCAAGTTTTTATCTAAGGTAAGGGTGATGTAAACAAGGAGTTTTCCTAGGGGTGCAAATTTTCTCCATTACATTTTTCCCCCACTTTAGCTAAAGTAGAAAGAAGGTTGAAGAGCATATACTTGAACTGTTAAGGAAGCAAACCAAAATCTAACATGCTCAGATGTTCAAGAGAGAGAGGTGGCTCCATAGGTACTTGGTCCTATAGAAGGTGTCCAGCCCTACAGAATTGGCTCCATGGGTGTTTGGTCCCATAGAAGGTGGAAAAAGGTTCTACATGTGCTCAGTCCTATAGAAAGAAAGAACTTTATAGGTGCTTGGTCCTACAAAGGAGGTGCCATAGGTTCTCGGTCCTTGGGGGCTAGAAATGAAAGGCTTCGTAGAGTCTGATTGGTGCTTATAGGTGCTTGGTTCTACAAGGAAAGCTTGATGAGGTGCTTGGTCCTCCAAGCTTGATTGTAATTAAAGCATCTTTATAGGTGCCTCATCCTTCAAAGAAACATGTTAAGCTACAAACAAAATATTTTAGGCAAGAAAAAGTGACATAGACAAACAATCATGTCTCAAAGCAAACAATTGAAGGAGAATCTTTCAAAGGGGTCCCTTGGGAACCCTTTAGAATAGCAAGGGGTCCGTTCAAAGGGACACTCCAATTGAAAAGCATATTATTTTTTGGAAATGATCATGTCATCAAGGGATCCTTTTGAAATATCTCTTTTCTTAAGGAATCTGATAAAAAGAATGGTCTTCTTAAAGGAAATATTTTTGACTCTTCTTGCTACGAATATTTTTTCGAAAGAAAATATTTCTAAGGGGATCCTTATTGAAGGATGCAATTTTTGGAAAATATAGAAGTTTCAGTAAGAGATTCATTGGCCACCAAATGCACCTTATTGAAAATTAGAGAAGTAGTATCACCCCTTAGGATGGTGTGTGCAATTCAAAGGAGCGTGTGGCATCCTAAGGAAAGGAAGAAAAGAAAGTGATGGTGTGTCCCACAAGACACAACAATATGTAAGTGTGGAAATTTTGTCATGCACATGAGGGAAAAAATGTAAGCACCATGATATCACAAAGTAAGTGAAAATAGAAGCAAGTGAAAAAAAAGGAAACAAGGGCCAAGCAGAAATGAGGAAATTGAGAGATAGGGGGATCTGGGAGTTTGGGGTTAGATTAGTTCTTATCTAGATAACCTTTAATATATGTGTGAACGGAAGATCATTAGTCCCCAAGGTTCCTAGATCTGAAGAAGAGCATGTGAAGAAAAAATATAAATAAAAAATTGGGTCAGCATGGAAGGGAGGCCTAAATGCCCCCAACACTTTGCATTGTCCCCAAGTGCTGAAAATCAAGTTTACAACATATAGAAGAATGATGAAACATATAGAGGAAGTTCATGACAAAATTTCACTCCTGTATCCAAGCACCTACAAGGGTAGCAAGGTTCCTCTAGGAATACATAAAAAAAAGCACAAGGGAAAAAAAACACCGACATAAATCTAATCTACATATAAAGAAGAGGTACTCCCCTAGTCCTCATTAACTAGGAGGTTGCCATTCTCTAAACCTAGATCATTATATGGGGAGGGCAAATGAGATTGCAAGGGGAGCACCCTCTAAATCTGCTATGACAAGATTTAAGGAAGAAGGCTCCTCAAGGTCTCTTTCGCTATATTCCTATGAGGTAAAAGTCATTAACCTCATAAATATTACTTATAGAGTTGGGACATCATCCACCAAGTTAAACATGTACTTAACAAGAGTGCCATGTGTTAACTGGGTAGGAGAGGAAGGAGGCACCTAAGATCCACCATCAACCTCATTGAGAGGGATAGTGAAAAACTCAGGGGACATGGAGCTACCTCTATCACAATGATGGAGCAAGCCAAAGAAAAAATCCCCTTTGAAGAATGTGATCCTTTCTTCCAACCCCCACTAGGAATGAGGTCATCTTCCAACTTGCACTTCAACAGAGGATCTAGAATCCCCATAGAAGAAGTGGAAGGTGAGGAGGAAGAGGATAGAGCCACAACAGACACCACCATGGTGTTTGACATGTCCATGAGACGAGAAAATAGAGGGATGTTTGAAAGGGACATCAAAATAGGGGGCTCCACCAAGGGAGCAATGAACACTTGCACCATTTTAGGATAAGGGTCATCAACATTCGTGGGGGGAGCCAAAAGTAAAACCTAGGCAGGGAGAACTAAAGAGGAATGAGTAGAAGAGGGAGGCATAAAAAGAAATGTTGAAATATGAGTTGTTGGCTCCCCTTCTACCTTCTACAAGGCACCTTGTTCAGTATCTAAAGCCTTTCTCTCATGCTTGTGCTCATGTGCAAGTTGATTTCGACGCCTCCAGGAATTAGAAGTCACTACTTGAGAAGGAATGAGAGGCTCATGTTCTTCCATAGGCATGTCCTCCACAATAGTTATCAATAGAAGGGAAACCTCCTAGATGTGAGTAGGAGTAGGAAGTGTAGGAGTGGAAATGGTGACAGGTGGAGAAGCAAACACAGGTGCCTCAATAGTGGGCCTCTTCCTATTCACTACATGAGGGGTAGGAGTGATAGGATGTCACGAAGGTCGAGACATAGGGGCAACTCCACAAGGTCCCTTCTCCTTACCATAGAAAATGGGCCTCAACACCATTGGAAAGATGGAAAGTTCAAATACTTGATGCTTGGTCTTGTGCCAAGTGGGCACCATCAGACTCCTTATGCGATGCATGGAAGTAGAGACCAAAGGTGCCACAATAGGGTGAGAGGTAGAAGCAGATGGAACAATAGAAGAAGAGGAAGGCTCTTGGGCATGAGCAAGTTTCCCCTTGCCCTTTTGTTGAGATGAGGAGGTAGCTTATTGCTATGTGATCATATAACCTTTAACTAAAATGGCATGGAGAAGATAGAGTAGGTAACCTTCAGTGTTATGGCCCCAATATTATATTTGACATAGGTGCGATACAAAAAGTTCATCCTTGGAGGAAGCAAACCGATAGGGGCAAGCCAAAAGTGATCTAACGAGTAGCCCCTATGCAACACAAGTGGCTTATACTCGATGTCATGTACAATGTGCATAGATCCCTCATGAGAAAAATTCAAACATTTATGAATTACTAAAGTGACCACATTCATGGAAACTAGCCATGGGATGCCTAGTTTCACTCTGAACAATTTGACTCCAAGATGATATCAAAAGGAGCATTTACAGCCCTAAGTCCTACCAATATTGAGAGGGTGATGGAACCAATGGGAGGGACTGAAATTCTATCATGTGTATGTATAGTATTCTTTGATTCATCATACCCATCCTTATGTAAGAAATTTAATAGTAGACTCTCCTCTATTATAATATTCACACAACACATAGGATCAACTAGAACACCAATTATGATGCTCCCATTGATGCAAGTGGGAATGTACAAAGGAGAAGGCTCTTTGTTCATACGAAGGTCTTGTGATGTGAAATTTATGTCCAGTGATCCATTTCCAGGCTGAACAGAAGGGGCATTCATAAAAGAGACCATGTTTACATACTTTGAGAGGACTTCCTCAAAATACTCCAAACATTTAGAAATCAGATGGTGACCTATCTAAATTTCACCTCCTAATATCTAGGAGCCCCTCTCACTACACCACTGGGGGTCGCAAGTTGGGTTGCAAGGATATGTTCCCTACAACACACAAACCTACAAGGCACGACTAGGATACGAGAGAAGGTTCTATGATACCCAAATGTGAAATAGAAATAGTTCACATCACGTTCACCAAAATGTAGAGGGGGGGACTGGTTGCTCAAGGACTCCAAGTCATGGGAGAATCCTAAGAGACAGGTTTCCCCAGGTGATCTACCTCAAGCTTTTCTAAGTGATTCAAAAAGGTTAAGATGTTAAGGTTGAAAAGGAAGAGCAATCTAGTTGTTGTTGTCCTTTTGCTAACCCAGGTGTGTTTCAGAGGTTCAGACCAATAGATTTCCCATCCAACTTGCTACTAAACAACTCTCTATCTAAGGATGGCAATATAGGATAAAAATTCTAGTGTGGTGCATTGGCATCTCAATGGTGTACTAACATCCATATGGATATAAGTATAAGAGATAGATTAAAACACTATAAATCTAACTAACAGCCTGACTAGTGAAGTTTTAAGCTACAATCTAGAATAATAGATAAATATAGAAATGAAATACAAAAAGAAGAATACTTTAACTAATCTATGCTTTAATTGATAAAGATGAGTTCAGAAAAGCATACCTTTCTACCCAAGAATCAAATCTCCAATGAATTCCACACATGAATACCTACACACTCAAGATGAAGGAAAATGTTGGGGTTGTTTTTAGAGGACTGCCTCAATCAGTCCCCCACTTTGGTGTTTCCACCTCAATAGACAACTAGATAGCCACAAGTGTGGAAAATGATAAATAAATATATGGAAGTAGAAGTGCCAAGAAATAAAAAAAACAACATTATGCTACTACATGAATACAATTATGCAAAAGCAATGGAAAATGGAAGATATCACCTTCATAGCTATGTGATCTCAAGGAAATTAGAGGAGGAGTGACCTTGCAAGTTCTCCAACAACAACGTTGTTGCAACAAATGGAGTGGAGGATCCAATAAACCAAAAACTTGCAACTACAATGAAGTGATGGTGAAGCTTGAAGTGTGAGAGTTGATCAATAGAGCATGAATAATTTAGTTGAGAAGATAAAATGGTAAAGAGATTCGATAGAATGAAGAATTAGGAAATTTGAATGGAAAGAAGGAGGAAAAAGGGCCATTTGGAATGGTCAAGGGAGGAAAATACGTTATGCTTCATCAACAAGGTAGAAATGTAACATGTTTGTGGATTTTAAAGGTAGGAATCTTATTAGGATGGCAATGCAACACACAAATATTTGCACGACATGTGCCCATCCCTGACAGAATTCCTCCACTGACAAGCAAATGAGTTGCCAAGTGGATAGGGAAAGATGGTGGATGTGGAATTTGGTAGAGCTTTCAAAATTTTGAGAATTTTGGGTTGGTTCATTCCTTATCATGATTTATTACTTCTGTGCCTAAGGGTAGGGTTTAGGTTTTTGGTCTAAAAACCATTATTTTGTATTTTTTTAGTCGTAAACCTTGGATTTCTATTTATTCATTGACGTATCATACCTAGTTACTGGTCCTCTAAGTTACAACTTAAGACATCTGAATCATATTTTTTACCAACCCCTTGGTCTAGGTTTTTTAGACACTTAATACATTCCCATTACTTTAATCTTCATATGGTCGAGCGAAATATTTCATGTTAAATGAATTAAGTGTTAAGTCATTAATTCCCAAGGGTTTAAGTCTCATCAACCTAGTCGAGCCCACTTTGTTAAAACTAACCTTGTTGCATGTGTAAATTTATTGATCATTTGATCTTGGTCATTTCCAGCTAACCCCATAGGATTTAAATATAATTAGTTTCTTAAAGGTAGCAGGATCAGTGAGCTACCAACACATGTACCACTATAGGTGTGGGGCATAGTATCCACTATAATTCCCAATGTCTAAAGGTTCTAAATCAATGGTTGAGATGTGAAGTTGAAGTTTAATCTCAACCATTCCCCACTCACCACGCGGGATTAAAATAATGCTTTATAAAAAGAAGTGGGCTTAGCAGGCTGATGACACATGGATCTCTTCTTCCACTTGGAAAAGGATGGTGGAGCCCACAGATGGATGAGTTGGCATCTAGTTGGCTGAATTTCATTGGATAATGGATAGGTGAGCAATAGTGGTGGAAATTCAAAACTTATTGAATCAATTTGAGTCGTTTAATGTACCATTTCATACACAAAGATTGACGACTGATATTCAAAACTAGGATAAGGACGTGAGAGCCTTCTACCTTGCATGAGAAAGAATTAATGGAAGAAGGCACATGTAGGATTACCAAAACCCTATCCTAGTGCATGTGAATGATTGCTTTTCTACAATGATTGAAAATGATACAATTTTTTTGAAGCATCTAGGTAATTAATGGTTGTGATTCAAAATCCATCAGTTGATTGTCTGCTCACTCATTTTGGCCTTCATTGAGAATTGATGATTAACATGCTCATGTTGCTCCATAAATGGGAATTGATAGCCTTTTTTTTCACAATTGCAATTAGAAGTTGAGAGATTCTATGTCCAAGAAAAGGGTGGTGATAGTTTTATATTCTGCAATCTCTTTAGGTTGATAGGAATTGTGAGGATTTGAGTGTTTTATTTCTCCAAAATATTTTGAGAAATGAGTGATGGGTCTATCTGCAATTATGAAATCATATTATTCCCATCTTATCCTAGTTGAAAATGAGTAAACCTAGTGTATCCACTTCCCTAGTACAAAGGTCTAAGAGACTCAGTTTTCTTGAGTCACACGATGAGATTCCTGAGAATGAACAAAGCACATTGGAAGTTCTTATAACTCCAAAGGAAAAGGGCAAGAGGAGTGCCCATTCTAAGAAATTTGTGCTGGTGAGTGTGAGGATCACTTATCATCTAAGGAGCAGCATTGTTTTGGGAGAGTCATCCAAGTTTAAAGAGAAAGAGCTGGTGGAATCTGTGAGGGAAGCAAGAAGGAAGAATAAATACAATTGAGCTTAAATGGAATGAATTTTTTATTCCATTGAAATCTTGAATGGTCCCTCACATAGTGACACTAAAACTGATTCAAGCTACCACCGGTACTTACTCACCATAGCTAGTTTGATGGAATTTGATGAAGATGAAAGGGTGGCTTCTCTAGTTTCTACAAGGACACAAAGTGGGTGTATGTACAATGACTTAGACTGAGCAGGATTATATTTTGGTCCTGGTTTAAATTTTTGATGACAAATTTTCTTTGGTGGAATTTTTGTCCTTCTCAAGATACGTTTGGTTTTTGTCTTTTGTGCAAAATTGGAAGCTCCTTTTGGCTAGTATCATGGAAAATATTTTTGCTAGATGTGGACATAGAATTTGGAGGTTGCTATAATGACTAATAGTTCCTTTTGGTCGTTTGGTTGCTATCTTTCAATAAGTCATGTGGAATTTGGTGTTTTGCTTTCCCCTACTCTACAAATGATTTTGTGTAATTTTCCAAGAAATATCTTTCAATAAGTCATGTGGAAATTTTTTTCCTCAATCAATTCTGGATCTATGTAGATCCTACCATTTTGTATCACCAATTTTCTACCATAAGAAAGGAACCCCATGAACCATTGCCACTACTCAACACAAGATTCCAGAGGATGTAGCGAAGGCTACACGATCCTTACTTGGTTGTCAAAAATATTGCCATTTTTGCATATTTAATGGCCATAGATCCTTTGATTGGTTTGTTCCTAAAAAAGACTTATTAGTCGGTGGAAATTGATTCCCTGTCCAAAGTGTATCACCTAGCTATTAAATTGCAATAGTAGATAAGCTTACAATCAGGGAGTTTAGGAGGAGTTCTTCCTCCCCAACTCCTTTGTTTAATATGGTCCCAGGGATGTCTTATTCCCAATATGGACCCATGGATGAGTTACAAACTCCACCTCCTTTACCATTATTCACTAATGGGGCTCTGGATTCCTCCTAGCAATCATAAAACTACCATAATCAAGCTGGAGGGTCAAATCCTGTCAGTCAGCCATTTGTTATAAAGATTGCAAAAAGTGAATGATTTGTTCAATTGACTAATGAAATGGAAACTCTAAAGAATACTTTATCTTAGATTTCTAATGATATATCCCAACTTAGATACAAACCCCCTCAAAATCAAAACCAAAATTAGGGAGGGTATTCCAATCAGGGTGGTTACTCTAATCAAAATTCCAATCAAAACACTAATCAAAACCAACAAAACCTCCAAAATGAAAATTCCCCTAATCAAAATTACCAAAATAAAAATAGGGGATACAACTAGAGGTCCAACAATAATAGAAAATGGAATTCTGAGCCAAATAATGGGGGTGTTTTCCATAATTATCAGGTTGGTGATGACAAGCCACACACTGTAAATGTTGCAGATCTCAATTTTATGACAAATTGGTCTAGGTTGATGTAGCACATTCTGAGGTTAACTTCCCAAAAATGGAGAAGATAGTCAAGATTGCATAGGATGATGCTTCGTTGCAAGGTTCTCCCAACACGTATAGCAGATCCATAGATACCACCATGGCTTATGATCTCTTTGATGAAGAGTCTCCATTCCCTAGTCAAGAAGAAAATGAACTAGTAGAAGACGTATGTGATGAAGTTATTTCCTAAGGAATCAGAATAAAGGCCCATTCACCACATATGCCCCTCCAAACACCATGGTTCCACCTAATCAGAATGTGAACAACAACCTGCCACCACCAAAAGGGCCACCTGAATCTCAAAATAAAGGTAACTCATCTATTGTTCCTAAATATCAGATGAAAAATCACACAGAGTTTGATTTTATTATAGAGATGCATAAGAAAAAGGCATCACTATCATTCTTTGACATTATGAAGTTGTTTCTTGTCCAATGGTACATTGTGTATTAAGCCTTAGAGGAGGTAGATTAGTCAAAAAGAAAAAGAAGATTTGCTACAGTAGCAAAAAGAACAAGAATTGAGGACCAAAGAGGAAAGGGAAAAGCTAGCTATGTTACATAAAATTCATGAGATTGAGGAAGAGAAAGCTCAACAAAGGAGAGACAGAGAGACTCTTTAAGCTAAATTTAAGCTATTGAGGAAGCTCACAAGAGGAGGGAAGGGGAAGAATGCCTATTGAGAGAAAAGGAGGTAGAAGCCCTTGCTAAACACGAGCAAGAGTCTAAGAAAGCATGGGATAGAGTTAAAGATCTTGAAAGATAAAGGGATCAAATGTATGAGGAGAAGAGGCTAGAAGAAGAACATTTGCAAAAGGAGCTAGAAGCTAAGAGGGTGCAAGAGCAAAAAGACAAAGTTGAGGCTGAAAGATTGACTAAGGAAAGCGCAGAGAAAGAGAAACTACAAGAGGTTGACTCATAGCCTAGGACAACAGTTTGGAAACCTATTTCTCCTACTACATCTTCTTTAACACAAGTGATAACTCCTCTTACTACTCCAACATGGTTAAAAATCAACCTTGAAAGGAAACAAGTAATACAGTCCCAACCCT
This sequence comes from Sequoia sempervirens, assembly GCA_007258455.2. Classification (NCBI taxonomy): domain Eukaryota; kingdom Viridiplantae; phylum Streptophyta; class Pinopsida; order Cupressales; family Cupressaceae; genus Sequoia; species Sequoia sempervirens. Next base: position 523,463,528 of record VDFB02105785.1, read on the forward strand.
TGAATTAGGAAGATATGATGAAGGAAATAGAGACAGGCCCAAGAAAAGGGCTAGGGTCCTTCATTCCACAAAGCTAACTGATGCAGGTGAAATCATAGATGAATATGCCATTCCAATGGTTAACAAGGATAATCATGATATGAAATTGACTGATTATTAGTTGGGTATAGTTAATTTGGGGAAGCCAACAAGAAATTAGTAGATGGACCTTATTGCTATAATGGCATCCTCCACCAAATCTAGGATGATGAAAGAAAAGCAAAGAAAAGTTGAGCTTAAGGCTTAATTAGACCAATTACATAGGTTCCTAAAGGATGTATCAACCCATGTTTCCTC
>VDFB02105785.1:523463963-523498677 GCA_007258455.2 Sequoia sempervirens
GAGAGAGAGAGAGAGAGAGAGAGATGACACCCATTTCTTGGACCCATTTTTTCAAACAGGCCACTACATTGCCAATTTCACCGAATTGGCAAGCTAGTGGGCTGACTAGCATGCCAATATTTTGATGAAATTGGAAACCTAACTTGGCTTGTTAAAAAAAATGGGTCCAAGAAATGGGGTCTCCTAGTGATTTACATCACCGGGAGACCCCATTTCTTGGACCCACTTTTTCGAATAGGCCACTACATTGCCAATTTCACCGAATTAGCAAGCTATTGGGCCCACTAGCTTGCCAATTCAATGAAATTGGAAACCTAACTTGGCCTATTTTAAAAAAATGGGGTCTCTCGGTGATTTAAATCACCAGGAGACCCCATTTTTTCAAATAGGCCACTACATTGCCAATTTCATTGAATTGGTAAGCCAGTGACCTACTAGCTTGCCAATTCAATGAAATTGACAACCTAACTTGGCCTATTTGAAAAAATGGGTCCAAGAAATGGGGTCTCCCATTGATTTACATCACCAAGAGACCCCATTTCTTGGACCCACTTTTTCAAATAGGCCACTACATTACCAATTTCATCGAATTGGTTTTCAAATAGGCCACTACATTGCCAATTTCATAGAATTGGCAAGCCAGTGTGCCCATTAGCTTGCCAATTCGGTGAAATTGGTAACCTAACTTGGCCTGTTTGAAAAAATGGGTCCAAGAAATGGGGTCTCCTGGTGATGTAAATCACCAAGAGATGCCATTTCTTAGAACCACTTTTTCAAATGGGCCACTACATTGCCAATTTCATCAAATTGGCAAGCCAGTGCACCCACTAGCTTGCCAATTCAATGAAATTGGCAACCTAACTTGGCCTATTTGAAAAAATGGGTCCAAGAAATGGGTTCTCCTGGTACATCACTAAGAGACCTATACACACTTCTTGGAAGTTAATTTTTTTCATTTGAAATATAAACCCCTAATAACTTTAGACCTTGGTGAAATGAAGGAAAAGGGTGAGTTACTCTCTTCTCCCTATTGCTTGGCATATTTTCACTCTTATCTTCATAGATTAAGCCTCATGTTCCTTGTGGTATATTTATGAGACCCTTAGAAGCATGTATAGCCTAGTTAAAAAATTTCAACCATCATTCCTTATAGTGCATCAGATATTGATGAGGCCTGGGAAGTTAATCACAATGTTCTTTCAAAGTGGGGAAATAGAGCTAAATTTGGGTAAGGATTTTTCCTCCAAAGAAAGGGGTACATAAATGGTACATGAACTTGCATTTGAGTTAATCATCCATCATTCGATAAATAATATATTTGTATGTCCATAAGGGTTGTCACAACTACTTGAATACTTTTGTTTGTGTTTTCACCTTTTGCTAAGGTTTAGAAACAAACTATTATCCATTAACTTGACCAACCCCAACAAGTACACTTCATCCACATTAGGAACAACCATCTATTGCATCTAAATTTTAAACTCCTCTAACCATATTATACATCCATAATCCAAAGCATCCTATTGTTGACCCCAATCTAAATTCATAATAATGCTTGAATCATTTTACTTTGATGAGTTCCCTAGTTAAATTGAAAATCCGTTCTCTTATGATGGTGATGAAATTAGCCTTGTTGATCAACCTAAATATGAAACCTATGATGGAAATATTTTACAGCTAGTTATAACCATTATACCCAAGGTCAAAGCTCAATAAACCAAATACATCATAAGAATATTTATGAGCAAGAAGAAATTTTAATCCAACCTAAGTATGATGATGATCCAATTGATCTTGTTGATCAACCAAAATATGACCCCTATGAAAATAATGAGATTCTTATGGATCAAGATGAATACCTTCAACCCTTAGATGTCAATGTTTCCTTAAGTAATTTTTTCATAATATTTAATTTCCCATCCATCAATCCTAACATCAAGAACCAACTAACATAAGCTATACTATTAATCCTAAATGTATATCCAATGGTTATCCTTATGCTACCTTTGACAAGGAAAATCAATCTTCCATCCAAAGCCTTCCTTAACACTAATCCATTTCCAAAATCCCCATCTCCAATTCATCCCTCAAATCCTCATCCCCATATCTAATCCAAGAAGCCACTAGCACAAGCTCCCCCACCAGTCCTAAATATTTATCCATTGATCCTTCCATTAAAAGAGAAATTTTAGACCATATGTCAATCCAAGACAAGGATGCAATGTATAGATATATTATAAGAATAGAAGCCAATCTACCCTCAAACTATCACTTCAAACAATCATCTAGTGGTCACCCTTCCCCTACTATTGACAAGGGAAATATATCTTTCACCACAAATTCATCCTTAATGCAAAACCATCTCTCAAATTCCTCTCTCATCCATATCCCAAATTATCGTCCCCATCACCAATCCAAGAAAGGCTTGTAGCTTCCACTTCCTATCCCAATCCTTCATCTTCTAAACCATTGTAATCCAATCCATCCCAATCTAGAAACCTATCCAATGTTCAGTCACCTTTGGGAATTTTCTTCAAGGAATACTAGCAAAGGATCCTAAGCTCCAATGCACAAGAAATTTATGTTTTCCGATCACATTACTAATACTACACCATCCAAACATCTCTCACAATCATGTACTCCATCACTTACCAAGCTCACTCAATATATTCCTATCTAAAATCCATTATTATCATGCCAAAATATTACTTCTATCCAAAATCCTCCATAGATGATCATGAAATTCAAGTTAATTTGATCTTTGATCAACATCCTCTCTATGATCATGACATCCAAGATGATCCAATCTTTGATCAAGATCCTATCTATGATCTAGAAATCCAAGATGATCCCTTATTATACATGTATCAAATTAATATAATTAATGGTTGTGTTTTGAAAGGGATGCAAAAGAAATCATCCCATACAAATGGATAAAGTCCCTCTATTATTAATGTGCAAACTATAGAAACTTTAATTCCCAAAAATGATACATATAGAGGGCATTATAGATGAACGCTCAAGGTTTAGGAATTGCCCTAAAAATTAAATTTTTTATCATATTTATTATAAATATGTAAATTTATAATATAAAATTGTTGTCATGGCTATACTTGGTAAAATTATGAACTTATTTTTTTTCATTGAATAGATGTTGTTTGGCCAATTAAAATAGTACTTGAAGTACAATATGAAAAAAATAAAATAACCAACATGGTTATTACAAAAATATCTTTCAACATTCAAAATATCAATTCCAACTATGTTTTTGATTAGATAAGCAGGGAAAGGGCTCTGATCCCATGGTTACAACCAAAAGAACAAAAAGAGAAACAGGGTGGGAAACAAAACCACCAACCAGCATAAAAAAGTAGCATCCAGGGTGGCACGTAGGACAAATATCATAACCATAACCATAGACCAACCATAATTAATGAAAAACGTAAAGTTTATACGAGAGTACTTAAAGCTAAATAGACCATTAATCAAATCCACCATGTACCAACAAGTCCTAAACCATAACAAAGCTATTAAGAAATAGCAATCTAGAATATGGAAATGATAAGAAACAAAATGGAGAGTAGTCATTAAACAAATTCAAAAGAGAAAGCCATTACTTGAATTTTATCAATAGGTCCCCATATTCACCAATATGGGATATATACTCCCTCCAGTCAGGTCCCTCAGAATCATCCAACACCTTCAAATTATCGGACTTCCCTATTTTTTTAGCTTCTTAGAAATTTTTGTTTGACCAGAAACTACACCAATCATCGCTCTTCGCATTAGCCTATTAGTCACCTTCATTAGTGTGACAAAGGATTTCTCCATGTCATCAAACTATACCTACAAAAATGTTAGTATTCTTTTCATAAAATCCAAGCTAGAATCAACAACATTGTTATCTTTGCTAGTATTCCCAACATCTGAAACAGATAGGGTATCATTCTTCGGGCCCTCCTCCATTTCAGTTTTCTCCTCATAATCATCTTCCTTCTCCTCTTCCAATCCTTGTTCCCCCATTTCATAGGCAGAATCCTCAAAATCCATCCCATCAAAATCTTAATCTACTCAGGATTCAAAATCTTCAATTTCCAAATCTTCCTCAACACACACATAGAATTTTTGTTTTCCTTTCCTATCCTTGGAAGAAACCTTTTCTAGGTGAGCAAACCTATGACCACCACTACCACTGCTACATTTACCTTGTTGGTTCTCAATCATTTCCTCATTTTGAAGACCCTCTTCATTGATTGTGATAACTTATTTTTGAGGATTCAAATATTTTTTAACCTTTTTAGACTTGGGTAATTCCAGGAGAAGAGGAGCATGTTTTCTCTGGGGCCACTCTTACAAGCTCAGACTCCAAGGAACTTTTAGTAGCAGATTTATGAGAAATAGGGGTAGAAGGATTCAAACAAGTAGCAGTAGGGGAAGGGAATTTGGTAGGGGTTAGCACCTTTATAGCAAAAACAATTGGAGGCAGACAAGGAATAGGTTCCACAATAGGGTTTACGTCCACAGGGGGATCATCATTGTCACCATCATTACAATTTTGATCATTATTTCTAGCAGTAATAGGGTTACCATGAGGGTTTAGCGCAAGCATCAAACCTTGATGCAGGGGAGGGCTAGCACCTTTCTCTATGTTAATTTGCAGGAAGGACAAAAGGTAGAAGGGAAAATTTATTCTTTCACCATGTCTCATATGATTAAGAAAAGGGAAATGATACACATGTAAAAACATGTATCTACCTTCCAGAGTAAAATATCTCATAACAAACAAGCTTACCAAGGCGTAGGGAGGTGGAAGCTCTAACCTTGCATACCCATTTTGGAAGCATTTGAGATTATCTCCATCATGCAAAAAATCATCCACAAACATCTGGTAGTCAGCCCCACTTTTCTTCGCCACCTTCATACCTTGATTTTGCAATCCTGTAGCTTTTGTGATAAACCTCGTCATCACTTCAAACTTGATAGCGCCAATAGCAACATTTCCATTCCTCCATGAATTTGTGACTTTGGCAGTAATGCTCTCATTTTAGCCTTTCATAGACTCAAAGAAAGGAACCATTCCCACATTTTCAAATAACCTCCAGAAGTTCGTATTCTACTTGAGCGCCTGGTAATTAGGAGGCTCTCTGTGCTTCCTCAACCCACCCATCTTAGCACTCTACAATTTTTTTGACTATTGTGAGCTATTCTTCATTACCACACTCCTCTTTGGCTCTCTACCAATCTTACAAAAAATTCTTCTACTTAAAAAATAAAAATAAGCCCATAAGAAGTTAGGAATAAAAACTTTTGATTATGGAAAGTCGATGGAATAATTCCTGAAGCCACGATCTCATAATTATTTTTGCAAATAATTAACATCTCATAAATAATCTTACCTTGAAAATCTTCACAAATACGTGATGAGTTGACATTAGGCATATCAACACATTTGGATTTGACATCCTCTGCCACTTGAGAAAATCCATGTGAGCCTTGTTCACCTCGGGAAGGAAAAAATGATTATTTTTACTTACAAAGAAGATCAATAGGCTTGACACCATACCACAAAATACATCATTAAATTGCAACCCTTTAAAATCAAAAGATCTTCCATACTTCCCACGCCACTTCCTCACTTCAACTTTGTAAGTTATAATCATGTTCAAGATTTTCATTTAAAATCATGTCCCTTAAAGACCTCGACAAATTATTATTACTCCAATGGGTCCATCCCATATGCCTTAGTGCCTCATTGGCAGCACAATCAGTTGATTTATTCCATTCTTTGAAAACATGTTGCACCTTGTAGTTAGGAAAATAACTCTTAAGGGACAAACACTTGTCAATAATATTTTTTAGCTCCCAGGGAGTTGTAGCTACTCCATTCAATATGTCCACTATTAACTTAGAATCTCCTTCTGGAGAATAATTTTTTTAAAGCCATACTCCTCAAGAGTATTTAAACCCCCTAAAGCCACCATAGCCTCAACTTTGTTATTGGAAGAAACCCCCAAGTTAACTCCAAAGATCGCAATGCATTCCTCTTTTTGGTTTCTTAGCAATCCCCCTGCCCCTACCATACTCGGGTTGCCTTTAGATCAGCCATCAAAGTTACACTTAATCCAATCTTTCTAAGGTGGATTCCACACTATATACTTTCTGGTTAACATTTTGGTCCAATTTATGTTAGTAAGCTCCTTTCCTTAATCTATGCTTTTATTATCATACAAACCTCATTGTTGCTTCTCTTCACTTCCTTGAAGGTCATGTTATTCCTTTCCTTCAACATTCCCCATGGACCAAATAGGGGAACTTGATTCCAGAGATCAACAATAACTTTATGGGAAAAGGGGCTATTTTCCCAACTTTCTATAAAAGATTTCATAGAGTGACGAAACACCCAATCAGTGAACAACAATGGAAGGAAGAAGGACCAAACATCTCTAAAGAACTAGTAGTAGAAGAAGATATGAATTATAGACTCTTCATCCTACTTGCAAAGGGAACATCTGTTAACCAATTGGAACCCTCTTTTGACCAGGTTGTCAATGGTAAAAAAAAATTCGTGTGAGATAGCCCACCAAAAATAGTTCATTTTAGGAACCAAGTTCTTTAGCCACACTTTTTCCCAGTAGTGATCTCTATTGTCTAACAAGAGCTTAACCATTTCCTCATAGGAACTTTTAATAGAGAAACAACCTGAAGAGCTCCCCTTCCAAACTCATTCATCTTCCCTTTCACTGGAAAACCACTTTGCCTCCCCCAATTAGATTATGAAGCCTTAGTAGGATTGGATACCAATTAATCTGTCTCTGACCTCTTAAATTAGCCCTCCTTAATAGCATGTTGAATTCCTTCCATTTGGGTTCATCCACTTCCCAATTAACATAGTCTGAAACTTTTTTGCCACATATCCTAGTTAAGGTTTGTTTGAGGGGATTCAATCTATCAAGAGAGGATATAGTAGAGGTATCAATCTAAGGGTCCTTCCAAAAGTTAGTGTTTTTACCATTTCCAATTCTCTTTCTAACCCCCAATTTCAGTACATTTTTTTATTTTAACAAGGTGATTCCATAAAACAAAACCACTAGGTAGGTCTATCATAGAGAGAAAACAACCAGGGTTCCTATTCTTCAAATACTTGGCTTGGAAAATATTCACCTAGTCTTTAGACCCTTCCAAGAGGTTCCATCCCACTTTAGCAGTTAGGGATTTATTAAGCAATTTGATTCTCCGTATCCCCAGTCCTCCAACACTTTTACAAGTGCACACTTTCTCCCAGCTTATCAGAGATAGTCTATTTTTTTTCTTCTGTTCCCAACCACATGAATCTTCTTTGAATCTATTCAAAATTTTCCGCTATGAAAGAAGGAATTTTGAATAGAGACAATTAGTAAATAGGAATATTCTATAAGGAGGCTTTTAGCAGTTGGATCTTCCCTACTAAGCTAAGAAGTTTCCCCTTCCACCCGGCCAACTCTTTTTGAACTCTCTCAATCAGCTGATTCCAATAATTATTTTTCAACTTCTTGGAAATTAGAGGTAACCCAAGGTAAGAATCAAGTAGGATAGCTTCCTGACATCCCAATATTTTCACCACTCTTTCCTTGACTAGATGGTCAGTATTAAAGAAGCATATATTACTTTTTTCATAATTGATAAACTACCCAGAAATAATAGCATAGCCATTTAGAACCTATTTCCAAAGCCCAGCTTCCCCCATCGAGGCTTCCCCAAACAAAAGGGTATCATCAACAAATTGTTGGTGGGAGTCAAGCAAAAGAGACAAGGCAACCTTTAAGGGCTTTAGAATCCACCAAATTTTGAATATTCCTTCCTAGAACCTCAACAACAATTATGAAAAGATAGGGTGAGAGGGGGTTGCCTTACCTAAGGCTACGACCACAAGAGAAATGAATTCCAACTATGTTACATTTGAATAGAACAAAAATTTCAGCTAGTTTTTTCCTTTTAAAGTGGTTCTTACAATGAGTGCAATGGATTTTAAAGGGATATACAAAGTTATTGAAGATTTTCAATAGCTCAAGAAGATTTATAATGGTGGGATGAGTGAACCCTACGAAGGTGATAAAGCCATTAGAAAGGTAGAGAAAGCACCCAAACTAGATGATTTGACTCTTCTTCTTCATCTAGAATGCATGTTATAAATTGAAAGATGATCTTCTATTGTGATATTAATAATAAATTTAGAGGCATGACTGAGTATAAATGCCCACAAATGAAGTTTCAATATCACAGATATTTGTGCTTGCACTGCTCCCTCAATACATATGCATTGGTTTAACCAAAGGAATAAATATTCTTGGATGTGTAATATGTAGTTCAATCTAATGACAAACAAGTTATTACACTACTTTAGAGTGTACTATTATTTCCTAAAAACAATTAATGATAATAAAACTTATTGGAAAATAAGGACACCCAAAATCAAATATTGGTCATCAAGAGGTGAATAGTTCAATGGTAGAGCACTCCAACAACAAATGAGAGTCCTAAGTTTTCTTAGTGGTAGAGCACCCCAACAACAAATTTGAGAGGTCCTAGGTTCAACTCCAAACTAATGCATGAATTTTTTTAACAATTTTGTTTATATTCCAGCCTAACATGTGGCAGAAAACAATTATAACTCTTTTGGTGCATATAATTTAATTTCCAATCATTGAATATGTAGCCAAATTGTTTGTCAATTTAGATTGTCTTGTCAAACTTTCAATGGGAAAGGAAAAAAATTATATACCTTTGCAAGATGGTAAGCAGATAGATGATGGTAAGAAACATAGGATCTCTATTTTAATGTGAACTAAATGTCTATGTTAACAAAACTATGTCTATGTATTTTGGCTTAAATAACACACTCTAAGCTTTGACTTGTTTAGATGACTCATCCAAAATCAAACTAATAGATGGACGTTATTAAAAAGCTATTGTGATTTTCAAATGAGCCACCTAAACAAGTTAAAGTTTAGAATATGCTGTTTAAGCTTGCCCTACCTAAATAAGCAGAAGTTCGTCAGATCATTGGATGTCAAACAATTCAATCAGATGGTATCCATTTCTGTCCACTGCTAAAAAAATGAGTCTGGTCATTTTAATATGCTCACCATTAAAAACTAAATCTGGTCATTTTAGTATGCTCACCATTATGCAACGGACAGAAATGGGTACCCAATAAACGATAGAAAACAGCTTGAAAAATGCTTCACTGGGAAGTTTTTCTTTTCTTCCTACACTCCCCGTCTCCAACTAAAGGAGATAGAGGTTTACACGAAATAAAAGGAAGCCTTGTTGCATACAAAACCGGTACATTCACGGTCTAAAAACTAATCTGAAAACTACATATCAATGGTGAAAAATACTGATCCAAATCCTATGAATATGATATGATTTGGAGAGGCGAGGACAGGTAAGCAGCAGCTATGTAAGAAGTCTGTTTGGAGTTTGAGACACGGCACAACTGTCATCGCATATAGACGACTTCTGTCTGCAGGTGGGACGGCTGGTAGCTACTGGTGAAACCGACGTGTAAGGTGGCATATGATAATTTCCCGTTACCTGGATATGACAATCTTCTGGTTGTATGACAACTTTCGGATATACCCACGAATATGACAACCTTGGATTTTACGACAATCTTCGGGTTATAGGATGGGTTGTTTTGCTTCTGATATCTCGCCTAGAGGGATGACGATTTGGGCAACTTCCCGGTATCTTCCTTTTCTGTGACTGGTCCTTGTTGATTGACATTTTTCATTCTTGCTCTCCCCACATACGTGGAGGTTAGGTGTAGGAATAATGGGCCATTTAAGGCTAAACTAATGACAGACATGTTATCAAGATGTCGAAATTGATTTGGTTTCCAGACTATGTACTCTTAAGTTGGTTTAATAATGGGGAATTTGTATCCTTGAAAGAAAGGTCACAAGTTCAAATCCTGCAGGGGGTAGGGTATGTATGCCTCATTTGTGACACAGTTAGGTGCCCCCTGGATGGAGTACAAGGTAGTCCCATATTACTATAAGTCATATGTAGACCAAGTGCCTCTTGCATGGAGTATAGGGTAGTCCTATATTACTATAAGTCATTTGTTACTATAAAAGGATCCATTTTCATTTCCAATCTAGATATGTTTTCGTTTTGTTACTCTAACTTGACAATTGAAACTTAGTCCAAATAACCTTAGCATTGTATTGTGGGTTGTAGTTGAATTATAATTTTGTTTGGGTTGTAAAAGCTTAAAAAGGGTTGTATATTCATTTTTTTACGTGATTTATAATTATTCAAATTGTGTAAATTTCATGTATCGATAAGTTGTTGATAGCCATAGAACACATTATCTTTAAGAAGAATTACATAAATTTGATTTTATAATAATAAATATATATGTAGGCGATTAGACAAAACATTTAATGGAGTTGGTTCCACCAACTTCTTTTATGTTATATGTTTCAAATCTCAATAGAAATGAAACTAAACAAAGAGAAGTGAGTGAACCATTAGAAGATTAAGACTATTTGTATTTACATCCTAATTTGATAAGTATTTAAATGCATTAGTGAATTTAAACCAAAGCCTAATGAAACCTATGGACAAATATTTATAGCGTAATTGAGATGTTGTCAAAGATGAATTATAAAGTTATTTAATAAACATGTATGCCCTTGATTTCCTAGAAGACATATGTAGGCAGTTCTTTGTGGTGGACTTAGAGAATTAGATTAATTTCAAGGATTTATTGTAATATTGAATTTTTTTTGTCTAATTAGTTTAAGAATGCAAGTTTTAGTAAACTAGTTTTGTCATAAAAAAGAAATGCATGCCACATGCCATGAATTAAAAAACATGAATGTTACTATAAAGCACCTTATCTGTTGACCCATTGAACCAAGTTATCACAAATTTTCTAAGTTATTTGGCCAACTATATATATCTACTAATGAACTAGTTTTCCATTCCAAACATTTTTCCAAAATTTATGTACTAGACCTTTGGTAACTGTTATAGTACACTCCTTACCATTTAAAAATAAGAGGTGAATATGCTCATCATCTCAAACACTCTTTTGTATTCATTGACCACCCTTTGGTTTTGTTTTAATTTGAATTTTTTTTCAATATTTTTGTATATTAGTGATAACACCCAAAATTGTTATCAAATAGTCAAAATAGAAATAAATTTTTATAGCCTTGTCAGCCAAGCACTATATATTTACATTTTCAGAGCCCTTTTATGAAATTTTGGACCAACAATACTAGAAATATTTATGTTTATCAATAATTTAATAATGTTGGAGAAGTCAAGATCTTCTTGCAAACTCAAATCAATCCATAAAACACGAATATCTTGACTCAAATCAATCCATAAAACATGAATATACAAGATGAGAAAATATCAGAAGCATGGGATAATAAAAATGTACAAAAGAGCCTTGCTTATAATGGCAAGGACAAGGAAGTGAGAAGGTAGAACACAATGACAAACTAGCCCTCCAAAGATAAAATACTTGTCTAGCTCAAATGACATGTGTGCTAGCAAGTGGCAAGTGGCAAGTGGCAAGTATGCATGTACTAGGTGTTTCAAATGAGGACACATGTCTCAACCATATGAGGTGAGACAAAAGCATAAAAAAGCCTAAGTAAAATTAAGCTAAGTGCAAATAAGTCAATCCTAAAAAGATGATATCCTAACTAGATATGTAAAGACACTATTTACACTAACACACCCCCTTAAGTGCAACTTAGGGAATAATTTATGCACTGATATTGATGGGTCCCAACTACTAGCCATGTATGGTACCCATGTACAATACAATATCCCATTAAGAAAAGAAAAGAAGAAATCCTAGTGGAAATAAAACTCCTCTTCAAAAGAGAGAAAGAGAAGTATAAGACCTCTTGAAAAGATGTTCCATGAAGATAGGAACATGATGATGAAGACCTGGACTGAAGCATGTTGAATTTGTAAACTTTTTCAAAAATGAATTGGTTTCTATTGGAATCAAGGAACCTCCAAAGAATATAGCTCAAGATAAGAGATACTAAACACTACATGAATGAACTTATAGTACACTACTCAACTATGAATACATAGATGACACAAAGGAAAAACACACTCTATGAAGTTGAAGATGTAGATAGTACTATGATCAAGGATCACAAAATAAATAATACACAAGTGACCTATAGTACACTACTAAAGTGTACATGGAACTCTACATAATTACTATAATCTCACAATATATGATCAACTAAAACGTTTCCCCCATAGAAGAGATAAAAAAGAAAATTTCTATGTGACCCCCCATAAAGTAGAAGGTTGCTCCAATTCTCCACTGAAATTGAGGAAGCATTGTCATATCACTATGATAATAGGTCCTTAATATTGACAAGGAAAAGGTATCTAGGTAGATCAACTAAATTTGGGAAAAAAGTGTGCATAGGAATGTAGAAGTAGCACTAGGTCCAATATGATGTACAAGCAACTAAAAAAGGGTGTGCAAAATTTTAAGGCACACACTCATGAGGCAAGAATCACTAGGATTTGTTGCTGTGATGACAAAAACTAAGGCACTACACAACACCCCCTTACATTTTCTAATTTAGTGCATGTAAAAATGAGGCACAATAGATGTGAAAAATTCCCTTCCTAAGGAACACACATTTAGTTTTTGAGACTTTATATGAGTGCATTTATAGATTTATGTACTTTTTTTAGATTTCTGACAAGTTTATGTCATGAGGTGGATAATGAAGACATAAATGAAGAATGCATAACAAACCTCAAAAAATGACAAAAAAACATGAAAATAAACCTCCATTATTCAAAACATTAGCTGCCTCAAAAATTATAAAGTGATATGACACTTTATTTTAGTGCATTTATAGTTTCCACAAAGAAGATTTGATGTACAAATATTCAAAAAAGGCATATTTATAATTTTCAATTCTAGAATATAGTCAAGAAAAATATCAACACCATTGCATAGAGATCAAAAAATTAAGCAAGTTTTAAAAAAGGGAACCCAAAAAGGAGTTCATATGAGCCCAAATGAGGCCTTTGAAGTTCCAAAAACAAGAACTATGCAAGGTGACCTACATGAATATGTGAATTTAAAAAAAAATGTACATCATATACTAAAAATAATTATATTACTAAATAGAGAATGAAAAAAATAATCGGAATAAAAAAAATCACTCAAAAAGATGTTTGTATGGCCAAAAACAAGGCTCTTGAAGTTGAGAAAAAAAAGCTATTGGTAAAGGGGGTAGATTTGGGGGCGAAAGGGTAATGTCATCTTAACGTTAGCAGATGTTAGTGCTAGATATTCCCCCAAATGATGAAATATTCCACCAAAATACTAATTGTTCAAAAAAATAACTAGCAACCAAAGTATTCCTTTTGACGAATGGGCATGTGCAAGATCATGGGGGTTCAAAAAGTGGCAATGAGGAAAAAAATGTGTTTTTACTTCGCCGAAATCATGAAAAAAAATGTTGACTTTTTGTATGGGTTGGGTACAATATATTTTTTGGTATGGTAATACCAAATCGAAATAGATATCCATTTATAAACTAATCTCATAAATAACTTATATAGCGGATATTTGTACCAATGTATCCTGAACTCAGATAACATAGGGGTACTACAGGAGCTTGGTAGGCTGCAAAATGACCTTTCTTTTGTAATCAATCAACTAATACAACTATCAACTATCAATTTATGCAAATAAAATGGATGAAAAAAAATGAATATTTTTTTTGAAATGGATATTTGTTTTAAAACGGATATCTGTTTTGAAAAGCTTAAAAAACACACTTTAGTAGAATGGGCATAACTTTTACATTATTGATCAAAATTCTAACTTCTTATAGGCATTGGAAAGGTGATTCAAAGCTCTACAAAATGGATAATATTATTTTCATATATTGAGTACAAAAAATTAATTATAATCATTTTAAGTTCCTCATTAAGTTTTAAAATTTTAAATGCTCACAATTCTTGCATACAAAGTCTTTTTTTCATGATTTTTTTGGCAATAATCATCCTAAATGACTCAAATCATTAAATAAGTACTAATTAATGAAAACAATATTTTTTTTTACTAAGGAGAGTAAAAAATTTCATAAATCATCATAGAAGGCCTCCTTGTTGTCTTTGATCCTATGCACACCTTTACCCAAGTTGAATCTAGGATTTGTATCACTCCATATTTCTATATCTCACTACTTCTCTCTCTCTCTCTCTATGTCTCTTGCTCCCTCTCTCTCCCTCCCTCTATATCTATTTATATAATCTGCATTTTCATCAAGTTATCTCCACATATCTCTCACTCATATATACACACACACCCTATTTATGCCTCCCTATATCTATCTATTTTTCTATGTCCCTCTCTCCATATCTCTCTCCCTATCTCTATTACTTGTCTCTATCACCTCCTGTCTCTCTCACTCTTTCCCCCTCTCTCTATATCTCTCTATATCTCTCTTTATATATCTATATCTCATTATCTCTACCTCTCTCTCTCTTATTCATTCTCTCTCTCCCTATCCATTTCTATCCATATATTTCTATACATCTATCTCCCTATCTCTCTATATCTCCCTCTATCTAGAGTCATGAAAAAAGTATCCCTTCTACTTTTCCTGGCTTGCTTGGGCCCTCCTTGCAAGTTAGGCTTAAAGTTTCCTTGATTTAGTGTCGCAATGTGGTTGACACATTCACATTAGGTCTTGGGCCCTTGTGAACCAATGGATTTAAATTGTACCTTGCTAAAGTGTTGTGAAGTTTTGCAACACACTTTCACACTTTTATAAGGTTTTATTAATTGATTAAGTATAATAAACCCCTTTTTAATTAAAATAAACATTAATCTTGCCTTGTTTGAAGTGTTGTAAAGTGCTGTAACATAATTTCACACTTCTCTAGGCTTGTCATTAATAATTAGGCTTTCTCATGCTTTAATTGGCCCTATTTTGCATCCACAAGCCTCATTTATTACATCTTTTTTAGGATAATCCTAACATCAATCAGTATCCAATCATAATTCAGGTGTTTCTAGCTTGTGTGGCCCAGATTTAGTGATTTGGGACTGATTCGCCACCTTGGGTGAATGGGTCCCACCTAGATTTTTGGGTCCCAAACATGTTTTTACACCTTTCTAAGCATTTTTTTAATTTTTGCTCCCATACATTGTGCCAGATGGGACTCATTCACCATCTTGGGCGAATGAGTTCTGTGTGGCCCAAAATTAAAATTAATACAAATTTTTTAGTGGGATTTTATTCTCCTAGATCTAATGTCAGCTTATAGTGTTGTGATTTTGGGAATTCTTACATAATTGAGTATAAATACAAGGTTATTTCACTCATATTTTCACTTAGAATTCTAATAAACTCAATAAAGTTTTCACAAGAGTATTCATGAGCATTTAAGTGTCTTCAAGAGCATATTTTCAAGCATTCTAGTGTAGCATTCAAGCATAAATCATCATGTCAAAGATTTCATGCATCATGTTATTTTAGAGCTAACAATTGTGGTGTAGGATTGTGTGATTCAAGAAAGTGTTTCATTTAAGATCAACATCATTCAAGCAAGAATCAAAGTCTACATCCATTGTAGTCATTACAAGCATATTTGCAACACCTTATTGCTAGGGTTTGGTGAGTTGTAACATTGTTATTTTTTCATTCATCATTCTCCATTCTTATTTGATTTCATTTCAAGGATTAATTTCCAAAATGGGGTTTGACCAAGGAAAACCCCTATTCACTAACCCCACAACATTTTCCCCTCTCCTTTTTGCATGATTTGTAGGTCTAAGTTGTAGATTTCCTAAGGAGAAAGATTGGAGAAAAGTTGCAAATCATTCAAAGTTGTCAAAGTTTCCACTAAGCCTTGGAGAACCTTGGAGAAGACCTATAGGCTACAAATTAGAGATTCGGATCTAGAAGTTGCTTAGGAAGGACAAAACAGACAAAGAAGAGCAGGATCAACTTTTGAAGTTGAAGAAAAGCCCAATTGGACTGATGCACCACTTCTAGCGAATGAGTCCCAGTTCCAGTCACTTTGTAGATTTGGATACCCTTTTTCCAAATTTTTGTTCCTGCACGGTTTCCCAGAAACAAGACTGATTCACCCAACTTGGTGAATGAGTCCTAGTCAACAATAAAGTCAAAATTTTTAGTGATTCATACCTTTGTTTAGCCATCTCCAATTTCCCAGGTCCACACCTTCATGTCTTCAGTTTTTTGTTTCATTTCATTTACCTTTATATGTCATTTAGTGTTAGTTTGCATTTAATTAGGGTTTTTCATTTCATCTTGCATCTCATTATCTTTTCCAAGTCTAAACTTGGTGTTGAACCCTTTAGTAGATCAATTCAGCCTCTAGGACAACCCTATTGCAAGATCTCTTTCCCTTTTGCATTGAGATCTCTAGGGTTATCCTTGAAAGTGGGTGTGATAACACTTAATCAACATCATCCATACCATTCATTTCACCCCCATATAATACCATATCACACACCATTTTTAATAGGTTCCATTTTGGTGAACCTGCATTTAGAACATTTCATTTTTTGATTTGGAGTGCATTATCATCCTAGATTTAGCTTGCATTAATATTGCATTAGGACTTGCATTGGTTAATTTTCATTCTAGGGTTTCAAATTTTGCATTAGTGAAAGCTCATTTAGCTTGCATTTTTGCATTTCATTTTACTGAAAGTCATTCATAATCTACATTTGCATCTCAGATACATATCAGAAAACATAAAAAGCATAAACTTCAATCATTTTTTTTTTGAAAATTTGAAAAAAATCATCCCTGGGACTCATTCACCACCTTGGGCGAATCAGTCCCTTTCCATATTATGCATTGCATTTTTTGGCATTTATAGTTTAGTTTTTGAGTTTCTGTTTGTTGTTATTGTCTTTCTGTTTCAACTTCTATAATTTTTGTTCTAATCATTTCATTGTTCTTAGCTTATATTGCATGTGCATTCACCTTGCATTTAGTAGCCCTTGCATGAGTATTTGGTGTCCTATTGCTAATATTTTAGTGAGACGAAGTTCAAGACTCATGTCATTCTATGATAGCACAATCATTGTGGATCTTGGGTTTTCTAGCTCTTTCACTCCCAGTGTTGACACTAGTACACTAGGTATGGACAACACCCTTACAACTCTTTGCCTTCAAGTGGTATGCACGTTGAAACAAGGAATGATAGTTTCCTGCAAGAAAACATAATTCAAATTCATGAACTTAAAACACCAAGTGCAAAATGACAACATTTCAACTACCACAATTTCTACTATAGATAACATTCACCGCATGAATTAAAGTGAAGATGGCCTTGACCTTATGAAAAACATAGTTCAAATCTTTGGAAAACACCTCCCCCCAACCACTATTTGTCCTTTACCAACAAATAACATCACAAGCCAAGGAGGAACTCAAATTCCTCCTCCCACAACAATTGCCTCAATACCTACCTATACCAATCCTCAAGTCACAACAATAATGCAACAAGTTAGTAATGTGATTCCTTCCTTGGGTATTCCCGCTAGCATCCCTAGTTCTTATGTGGCATCACATGTCATATCTCCTACCACTGTACCACCTATAAGAATTCCATTCACTTGTCCTACGAACACATATACCCCTTCACCTTTGTCACTTCCATCCCACAACACAAGTAATAAAGCTCTCATTAATCAACTCTTCCAAACCATTTCATCCCTCCAAAGGAAAGTTTCCACCATCAATCAAAATAAAAATGGCCCACCTACATATTATGTCAAAATTAGTCCATTGTCCTTTGACATATTGTGAACACTGATGCCACAAGGAGTAGAGGTGCCTAGATTTGAGAAATACGAAGGAAAGGGAGATCCTTCTAACCATGTCAATGCCTATACTACCTTATGTAGTGACTTTTTCCTTGATGATAAACTCCTAGCGAAGCTTTTTCCTAGATCATTGAAAGATACTGCCTTGGAATGGTTCTCTTCTTTATCGAACAACTCAATTCGTTCATTCAATGAACTTGTTGAGGCATTTATAAACCAATTCCAAGTGCATATGACCCATGAGATGACCTTGGATGATTTGATGAGATGTAATAAAAAAGAAGAAGAAAAGATAATTGACTTTATCTCACGTTGTCAACCACTTTATTCCCAAATCGATGTCAAGGTCCCTAACTCTCACTTTCAAAATTTGTTCATAGAAAATTTGCAAAGTAAGATTCAAGACAAGCTCACTATGATGAAATTCCCATATTTCATGCACTTGTGTATTTCCCTTTGTGATTATCAAAATTCGATTAGTAGTTAGGATACAAAGTCCACTTCTAGCCAAACTGAGAAATCCGAGCCTACAAATCAAAACAATTCCAAAACTTTTAGAAAAAAAGAATAAAGGATTTCTTCAATTCAATCCATCTCAACAAACAACTTAGAATGTAAATAACCAATTAGTTGTTTTTAATGCCACGATACCCTTTAGCTATGGGGACACGAAAAGACAATTCACTCCCTTACTTGATACCCTTCATAACACAATGACCCAACTCTTAGAACAACAAATGATTACCATTCCTCCCATCAAAAAACCCAATCCTAATAAGCCTTTACCCCCAAGCTTTAGATCAAATGATTAATTCCATTACCATCGACAAAATGTACATGACACAAAACATTGCAAGCATCTTAAACATCTTGTGCAAGACCTCATTGATTCTAGGCATCTTTCCATTGGATTTGTTGCCCCTATGAACCAGAACTTGCAAATATTTATCAAGCCCATGCCAAAATATAATATTTCATTTGTCAAAGCCAACAAAACTACAAAGAATGATGTGATGAATGTTGATATAGATGATGATAACAATTATTCTATTCAACGTGATTATATAGATAATGATCTAATGGATGAAATGGTAGGAGTGATATACATCATTCCTCATAAGGGCCGAACTAAGAATCCTCTTGACATTGTTTTTTCCTCAAAGGATATACTTAAACATGCACTTGATGGTCCTCTTTACATAGTCGGTCATATCTATGACAAGCCCACTGATGGGATACTAATAGATCCTACCTATGGAGATAATGTGATCACTGAGGAATTCTTACTTTTGCATGAGCTCTATCAAGACATATACGATAAACCAAAAGCATGGATCAAGACACATAATGGTTTTGCTTGCCCTCTGATGGGATCAATCACCTTACCATTGAAAATAGGACTAAAAACATTAGATGTCTCATTCTCTATCATCAAGCAATTAGACCAATTTCATGTGAAGCTAGGCCATCCATGGCTTCGCTCCATGAAAGTTTTCCCTTCAATTGTGCATAAATGCCTAAAGTTTCCCTTTGATAATGAAGTATTCACTATCCACCATAGTGGATTTAACCCATTGTCCTCTAAAGGTAACTTTTCCTTAGATTCCTTTTGGCTAGAGCCTATGGAACCAATAAAACCACGAGAAGTCTTCTTTTTCTTTTCTTATCAAAAGTTCAAGGCAAAGAAGATAGCAAAACTATCCCTCTGAAACATGTCCCCACCCACCACCAAACCCACCATCCTAGATGAAACCTTGCTTGAGCCTAAAGAAACTCCAAACAACCAAAACCAACCTAAGAAAAAACCTTCCCCTACCTCCTAGAAAAGAGCAAGAGACACTAAAAACAACCCCGTCACACCTCCTACAATAAAACAAGTATACAAAGTTAAAGAGAAAATGGCCGAACAACCTCCTATGGTTCCTTCCATTCCTCCCCTTAGGGAAGAAAAGAAACCTTTGGTTGATCAACCCACTCCTACACAAATGCAACTTGAAAGCAAAACTAAAAGAAATAGAGGTGCTAGAGAGGGTAGGTGTAGATGTTGTGCCCTTGCTCACAGGTTGCATGGAGAATTAAACAAAGAAAATCAAGAACCAAACTTGACTGAAGCAATGAATGACAACTTTACCCCCGTTCTGACACAAAACAACCCAATACAAAAAACACAACAGGAATTGAACTCTTCCGTGGACATTATCATTCAACCTCCTCTTGTGATCAATTTGGATGATGATGACGAGGTTGCTAAAATTGATAAAGAGGTGCATAATGAATTGAATAGATTGTTTTCCTCTTCCATGAGCTTAGAAGACAAATCTCCTAGAAAGAGTGTTGAACCTAGTGCTACCCCTAGTTCGACACTCGCTCTTGTCCCTTTTTCTAGTTGCTCGCATTCAATATACAATGAACATGATTGGGAGGCGGATAACTTGCTCATAGGTTGACTCGCATGTTCCTTACTAGTATTTTGCATTATTTCTTTCTTTTTCATTTTATTTTGTGTGATTTCATGTGTGTAATGTGATCCCCCATGATGTTCTATTTGATGTTCTCTCTCTCCTTGTGACATTCCTCTATTTGTACCTTCATTCTTCTCTATGTCATTAATCTTTTATCTTTTTGCTTGTTATCTCTTTTGCATTTGTCTTGTGTTTTCCTTTTGGGGATGATGCAAGGCGTCAAGACACTTGTGTTTCTTCCATGTTGACCCGAAAGGATTTTTCTTTATTTTTGTTGTCTTTGTGTCATTCTTCCAGTTCTATGTGTATTTGGGGAATGATGATAGTTCCAAGCTCTCTTAAGAACATTGCAACAAAGAACATACAAACCCAAAATCCATAGATCCCTTATGTGTTTGGTGTTTTTCATTTTTGGGGGAAACCTCTCTCTTTTCTTTTTCTTTTTCATGAAGGAGCCTTACTTGGAAACATATGACTTGGCATAGGGCTTTCCAAGTTAGCCCTCATGTCTTCTTGTTTGCATTTATCATTTGCTACTTTAAAGTAATTGCTCACTGCATGGTGTTTAGCAATTTCTTTGAAGTGCGGACATATATTGGCATTATTATTTTGCATCTTTCATTTTCATGGTTCATGGTGCAGTTTTCTTATTTATACGATGCATTCTTCTCTTTGTTTATGACATTGGGTGTGATGTCTACCATGAGTGTGATCTATCTTAGCATATTACATTCTTCTTAGTGGCTTGATGTGACACACTGCATCCCCTAAGTTGTGAATCTTTTATTCTTTGATTGGTTATCTCTTGGAGACATTAGGCACAATGTTCCATAAGTTAAATACCTCTCATGAACTAAGAAAAAATCCTTTGAACATCCCTCATTTTTGCATTTATATGGCCACCTTGTATAACACAACTTGCATGCCTGTGGAGCCATCTTCTTTGTTCATGAGCTCCAAGCATACAAAGTTTTGCTTGTATCATGAAGCTCAAAAATCATTTTTGTGTGGTGCCTTATAAAATTTATCAGGAGGTATAACTTTGGTACTGTTGACGCAAAAACTTGCAGGGAAATAGCCTTATGGGAAACTTAGTTGTTGGGGGATGAATTGCACACAACTAAGTGAACTCCAAAATTTTATTGAAGCTGACTCTTCATTTTTAAAATGGGGGTAGAAAAGGGAGAAATAAATCAACGTAACATAAACAAATCTACACTAAGGAAATGCACCAAATTAGTGATGAATTAAGCAAGCACATTGTAGTAGACAAAGGCTCAAGCAATTTAAAGTGTTTGTTAAATGAACAATTCCCAACACCATAACATAAGAACATCAAAAGATTTGCATAATATAACCCTCACCACATAAGAACAATACAAAAGAGAAATGACATGATTTGCATTGAACTAAATATAGATGAAGATTACAAAAGCTTGAAAATGATGTCCAAATATTGCAAAATTTTCTATCATAGTCTAATGTTCTATCAAATACTTGAAAACATAAAGGCTGAATGAATTGGCACAGTTTGTGAGTCAAGCTTAGCAATAAAACACTACAAAGGATAATTCCTAATGCTTAAGAATTTTTTTTGCTCATCTAACAACAACCACAAATGAAGAAAATGGCTCCATAAATAGCCGACCCACTACCTAGAATCCCCTAATGGAAAAGATCCTCCAGCAGGGAAATTAACAATAAAGATTCCCTCACATCAGCACCAATAGAAAAGATGCCTCCATCATCAGCGCCAATATAAAGAAATGAGAACGTCACACCAACAAGAATCCTCCGAGAAGACACAGGCCACACAATAGTGAAAAGAGAAGGACACACGACAGTGAGATGGAAGTCGTTGCAACAACCACCAAAAAAAAAGGAAGTGATGCCCAAATGAATGCCACGTGTGAAGCTATTGGCAGAGGAGGTTGCAAAATGGGCCCCCACTCGAATGGAAGGAAAAATGAAGTGACATGTCATGCGGTTGGAGCCCAAAAAAAGAAAAGGAAGCATTCCAAAGGAAAGCTTCGATATGATGGTACATGTTAGCAAGACGGAGCTGTTGCAACAACCATCAAACAAGAAGAAGCGGTGCCTGAACAAATGCCATGTGTGAATCTCTTAGCAAAGGTGGTTGTGACGTGGGCCCCATTCGAATGGAAAGAAAATAGAAGCAACGTGTCCCATGATTGAAGCTTGGAAAAAAAGAAAGGTAGCATCCAAAGTAAAGCTCCGATATGGTGACACGTGTTGGAAATCAGAAAGCTATGAGCATTATTCAAAGGAAAATCCATAGAAAAAGAAAAACCATGAAGGAAACGAGTAGTGCGTAAATACTTATTCATAGCCTGGAAACTCATAGGGGAATTTCGCCTATGGAATGAGAACCTTCAATCACGGCTTCGCAGAACAGTCCCATCATTAAAGGAAAAATACTCATAGTTTGGAGAGAGAAGCCTGAAGGGAGGCCCAACTTTGTCCGATGGTGTTGTGAGCCTGTGTAAAATCTTCATGTGCCAAATTCAAATCGATAATTTCCTTAAAAGGCAATTCGTCAAATCCCTTTATCTTAGACTCTAGCTGGAAAAGGAGCTGTGCCAGTTGACACCGTTTGGTCTACCAAGAAAGGTGATGAGAGTCCTCTCTGAGTCAATCAGGAGAATTGAGCTTGCATATCACTAGTGATCTGACTTAGCCTTGCTCTGCAGTCCCTGGCATATTGGATAGCCTTGTGCATGGAAATGAGGATGTTCATGTTCATGGCTGTTGTTGTCTGATCCTCGATTCCCACATTGCTCAATGTTTTTGTCTTCTAAGAAAGCATAGGAATGGCCCCAAAACTAACAAAGTAGGAAAGTATCTACATATTTACATACTCACAGTAAAATTGAATTAGTTGAATCTTTTGAGATGTATTCCATTTACTAGAATACCCAGAGCTTCACCCTCCATTGTTTCTAATTCAAAAGAATTGTGCTCCTTGCACCAAATGACCTTAAATGACCCTTCCCAAAGCCTGTCAAATTTTCCATGCTGACCTAGTTTTGTACCACACTCATTAAATTCAAGCACCAAGTCGCCACATTGCAGACCTTGCTCCGACACTTTCTTATCAAACCATTTTTTCACCACCTGTTGGCGGTTGGTCATTGCTTCAAAAGCGTGCTCTCATTTTTCTTGAACCTCCAGTAACTTTTCCAGTCGCATGTCCATTGCTCCATTCTACTCAACTTCTAGGGAATTGAGCAATTGGATCACAGGAATTTCCATAGAAATGGGTAACAGTGCCTCCTTCCCATAAACTATCTCATAAGGAGATGTCTTTAGTATTTTCTTAGGCGTAATGCGATCTGCCCACAGAGTTGTACGGAGATGCTGGTGCCACTCCCTTTGGTGCTCCGAACGTATCTTCTTGATCAGTCGGATGAGATTCTTATTTGTGGATTCAACCAAACCATTCCCCTGTGGGTAGTAGTTAGAGGATGTCTTTAGGAAAACCCCATATTTTAGGGAAAATTAACTGATTTTAGAGCTAAGAAAAGCTCTCGCATTATCTAATATAATTGTTTTTGGTGTACCAAACCTAGCTACCAACTCTTCTAGGAAATTTACAATCTCTGTCTCAGTCGCATTCTTTAGAGGTATAACTTCATTCCATCTAGTGAAGTAATATGTTGTAGTAAGAACCCATTTGTGTCCAACAAATGAAACCGGGTTGAGCATACCAATGAAGTCAAGACCCCATTGGGAAAATGACTCTTCCACTACAATTGGCTGGAGTGACATAGCGGCATTTTTCCTTCTTCCATAAAAAAATTGGCATTCATTACAAGACCTTATCAATGCATATGAATCCTTGAACAACATCAGCTAGAAATAGTTGGTGTGCATAATTTTGATTGCCATGGTTTTTGTTGAGAAATGTCCTCCAGTCGAGCCACTATGATCCTGCTGTAGTATCCTTTTTTCTAATTCCTGTGTTACACATCTCAGGAGAACGCCATCGAAGTTTCTTTTGAAAAGCACTCCCTCCAGGAGTAAGTAGCCATTACTCTGTAATCAATAGAAACGTCTCTTAAATGAGGGGAGACCAGCCAGATACTTATTGGTCTACATGGAATTAACCGTATCAACCAACCAATCATCTCTGGAACTTTTTTCATTTAGCAACACAGGTTCCAGGACTTCAACTTTGGTCACTGCTTCGCTGTGTTTAGCTAAATATTCACACAACCCTTTTCCTTTGATGGTTTTGACTGGCTTTATCTCAACATCATATTCTAGGATTTTGGTGATCCAATTTGCCCTTTTCTCGGTAATCTCACCCTCCATGATATATTCGCGCACACTAGGGTGCGACACACAAACGACCACCTTGTTTTAGGATATGAGGTGCCTAAAAATTTTCAACCCTTTCACAATGGTGAAGGCTTGTTTCTCTACAAAATTATACTTTACTTGTAATCCTTTAGGGTACATGAGAGGAAAGCAATATGCAACTCTCTCTTACCTTCATTTTCCTTTTGCATTAAAACAATAGCAACACTTGTGCTACCACCAAAAACATACATAAGAATATATTTTGATAGATGTGGATTGACAAGTATAGGAGCAGAAGAAATAACCTCTTTGATCTGTTGGAAAGCCTTCCTGGCCTCCGAAGTCCATTTGAAAACCTGATCCTTCTTCAACATTAAGGTAATAGGCCGGATGATCCCTGTGAAGTTTGATATGAACTGGCTAATGAAATTGACCTTGCCCAGAAAAGATTGAACTCCCTTCTTGTTGACAAGTAAGGGGATTTTTGTGATTGCCTTGACCCTTTCTGGGTCGATTGCAATACCATATTTTGAAACAACATATCCCAATATTTTCCCTTATAGGACCCTAAATACACATTTCTTCGGGTTTAGAGAGATCCCAAATTCCTAGAACTTCTGGAAGACAAGCTCGAGATGATCAAAGTGATCCTCAACATATTTTGAGAAGACAGTAAGATCATCCAGATAAATTAGAATGATTTTCTTAATCAGATCCCTGAATGCAAATTCCATGGCTCGTTGGAAAGTGCCTCTGGCATTTGAAAGCCCAAATGGAATTTTAGCATAAGCATATGTTCCCCACTTGGTGGTAAACACTATTTTGTGTTGGTCATCTTCTCTTACTCGAACCTAGTTATAACTGAGGAAACCATCTAGCATAGAGAACATCTCAGAACCAACAATTGTTTGCATGATTACTTCCATGGAAGGCAGAGGATAGTGGCTCTTAAGAGATGCTCTATTCAGGTCTCAAAAGTTGATGCACAGTCGCATATTTCCATTCTTCTTCTGGACTGGCACCAACTTAGATACCCAAGTGTTGTGCTTGATCGGGAACACTATCCAGGACTTGATCAACTTCTTTAGCTCCTGAGCCATTATCAACCCGATCTTTGGATTCACTAGCCTCTTCTTTTGACGCACGGGCTTTGCCTCCTCCAGTAGCTCAATGGTGTGCTGAATATACCCGGGATCATATCCCTTAAGATCATCATATGACCATGCCACCACACTCAGATATTTCTTGCAAATCTCTTTCAACCTTTCTTTATCTTTCTACAAGACTCCTTTTCTGACCCTAAGCTTTTTGTCTTCCCTGACGTACAAATCAGTGTAGTCACCTTTATCAGCTACAAACCTTCTCTTATCATTTCTTGTATCATTGGAGTCAAAAATATTCTCAAAACTAACCAAACCTCTAGGGAGCTTGTTTATATGAGCTAGACCACTTGAACTTCATAAGCCTCAGCAATCTTCTGCTATAATTGATCAGAAAATTCTACGAAAAACTGGAGAAATGATGCAATGTGGGCGTCACTATCAAATACCTACCAGTTTTGCTCATTATTTGGGACAACGGGCCGCATGATCACTCAAACTGAATGATTGTTATCGATTAAATCAGGCTAGATCAAACTAAGATATAACAACTGCCATTTGGTCCGCTTTGGAGTTCTGCTCTCTAGGTATGGCCTGGATGTTGAATGCCTCGAAGCCCTCAATTAGGTCCCAAACTCTATGTCGATATGAGCACATGCAAACATTCTTGGAAACTGAAAGCCCTTAGATTTGGTTAACTACCAACTCCAAATCTCTGAACAATTGTATTTGCTTGGCGCCCATCTGCTCTACTAAGCTCAAGCCATGGATAAGGCCTTCATATTCCACTTCATTGTTTGAACATGCAGACTGGAAGCAGTATGACCTCAAGGTATTTTCATTTGATGGAGAGACCAAACATATCATGGCACCAACTCCTACTCTACATTTTACTCCATCGAAGTGCAGGGTCCATAGCTCTAAGGTTCCTTCACTTCCAGACTACTTTTTCACCTTAGGCATAATCTGATCCTCCTCGTGAATGACATACATTCCCAGTCTAGTTGCATGATAATTGCCAAAGGGGTATAAATTTATGAATTCATTGAAAAAAGTTTCCTTAGTTTGAGAACTGCTCGCTTCCTCATCCTCAAGGAGTTCAACATTAAGCATTTCTCCTAGGGTAATTGAGGTATGTGCTGCCTCAAAATTGATCATGGCTTCATCAGCCACATGCTCAGAATGTAAAGGTTCCACCACTATCTTCATTTTAGATCCATATTTGGTTCTCAGGATCAAGTGTGACCAGTCTAAAGAGAGGTAACCTCCAACATTTGTAGTGAACTCTCAGGACAGACACATCCCAGACATAGGAGGGATGCCAATGAGTACAATGTCATGGTTCACAGTAATACTGGGACAAGAAAATAATTTCATAGGCAACCCCTTAATCACTTTGACAATTTTGACCTTGTTCCCATTGAGTTGCATGAATCCCTTCTTAAGAGGCTCATATTCGAGCTCTAGAGCTTCAACTACTTGCTTCAGCATGACAGTGGTGCTAGCACCAGAGTCAACTAGACAATCATGCAATAGCTTTTTACCAATGATAAGTGTTAAATAGAAGGGTTTGGGCTTAGGATTACCTTCTTCTCTAACCTAATTTCCTATTGATTGATTTTCCAGAGCCTTGACTAAGGTTGGGTCGGTCATCTTGTCCTTTGGGGATTGCTCTGACACCTTCACAACCTCTTCTCCTAATAGTACCTTTTGTAATAACTGCTTCTGCTCTTGGATGGACAAGATATACCACAGGGAAACACTCATGGAAGACTTCTTTAGCTGCTCTACCACATTGAAAGGAATCCAAGGCTGATGAGCTGTAGTAGTTGACTCCTTTTGCTTCGCAACTAGTATATCCAACTATTTGGCGATGGCCAAGGTGGTTGTAGAAACTTTTTCCTTTAAAGGGAGTGAATTCTTAGGACCTTGGACAGGGTCATAGGCTGATACAGAGCTGTTGGTGTGTTAGTCGATGGACCAAGTGCTAAATTAGCAGACCCTTTTGTCTATCGGGATGTGAATTCTCTGGTAAGTTTCTACTTGGAACATGTGTTATAATCTGACTGTACTTGTGGCACTAGGGTTACTGGAATGTCATTTGGGAACTTCATCTCCTCTTCTTCCATCCAAGAAAAGAGTGCTTGGTTCAGAGCTATATCCAACTCTTGCTCAATAAACATTCCTTGCATTTTAGCAGTAAGAATCACATTATCCATTTGCTGAGAGGTGTAAGCCTAGCTTTCGAAGTCGGGCATGATACCTTTACTACGTTGCTCTGCTATCTTTTGTTGCAGATTTCCCCGTGGACAATTTTGAGGCATGTGGGCATCATTGTAAGGGAAGCACCATGGATTGATCTCCTCGGTGAGGTTATTTTGTCCTGTAGTTAGCTCTTTACTTGAACTGGGGTAGACAGTCTACATTGGCATGGTTACAAGCACAATTTGATTGTTTGGTTGCGCTTGGGTGTTACCACAAGATCTATCCTACCATTGATTTTGCTAAGAGGAAGACTTTCCACCCTAATAGTTTTGGTAAGCGATCTTCTAATAGGAATATTATTGCCACTTCATGGTGGTCAACTCATTTGTCATATTTCGCAACTACTCCTTCATGTTGGTTACTTCAGCCTCCAAGGGGTTAGGCATTGGAGTGATGTTCGACGTCATCCCTAGATATTCATACATAGATTGGGGAGGTGTGGGAGAGCTGGTTTGAAGCTACCTCTGGCTCCACTATAGTCGACTCTGGGAATACAGGCATCACAAGTCAAGGTGCCAACTTTCTGGTGGAAATGAGATTGTTCTCAGTGGTGACGACAAGGCTATATGCATTCGGCAAGGTGTTTCCACCAAGAGATTGCAACATTACAGAAATGTCAGCATGTATAGACTTCAAATAAAACATAAACGCTAGATCCGGAGGTGGTCAAATACCGACAGGGACTCTTTGCCAAGTCGCATGGAACTGAGCATTGTAATCATACAGAGCTTCATGAGGAGCCCACTTTGTAGTAACTAACTGATGATATAGCAAGGATTTATTACCATTATTTGAGAAGTGCTTGTAGAAAGGGTCCCAAAGTTGGTCCCAAGTGTAGATCAAATTGGCTGTAAGAGTGCGGTACTAGTCCAATGCCTTCCCTCGGAAAGAAGTTGCAAGAAACCGCAAGGCTATAGTCTGGTTGGTAATTTTGTGGACCAACATACATCAGCTACATCTTGCAAGTGCTCTACTGGAGTTTTAGTACCATCCCCAATGAAATTTAGAACAACCTTTAAAGTAGAAGCTAGGATGGGATCCCACACTGCAGGTGCTATGGGAGGTACCAAAGGGCTACCAGCATCCCAGGCTATGAAATTTCTAGCCGCCATCTATGCAAAAGGCAGAGGAGAAGGCGAAGGTGAAGCTGAGGGAGAGGTTGCAAGAGAACTTGAAGAAGAAGTTGAGGGTGATGAGTAAGCCAACTGACCTTTAGGCTTAATTGAGACTAATGGTGGTGCAAGCAGGCCAAGGTATTTTGCAGTTAGAGATTTAGTAATGGGTCTACGGCTCATGCACTTTGACTTCTAATTAGGTGAACATTGAGTTCGTCCCACCAGGCATGCCATAAAAAGAACTGTTGACACAAAAAATTGCAGGGTAGCAGCCTTATGGGAAACTTAGCTATTGGGAGACGAATTGGGCATAGCTAAGTGACCTTCAAGATTTAATTGAAGTCGGTTCTTCATTTTTTAAAATGGGGGGGAGAAAAGGGAGAAAGAAATCAACATAAAATAAACAAATCTACACTAAGGCGATGCGCCAAATCAGTGATGAATTAAGCAAACACATTGTAGTAGACAAAGGCTCAAGCAATTTAAATTGTTTGTTAAATGAACAATTCCCAACATCATACCATAAGAACATCAAAATATTTGCATAATATAACCCTCACCACATAAGAATGATACAAAAGAGAAATGGCATGATTTTCATTGAACTAAATATAGATGAAGATTACAAAAGCTTGAAAATGATGTCCAAATATTGCAAAATTTTCTTGCACAGTCTAATGTTCTATCAAATACTTGAAAATAGAAAGGCCAAATGAATTGGCATAGTCTGTGAGTTGAGCTTAGCAATAAAACACTACAAAGGATAATTCCTAATGCTTAAGAAAGTTTTATACTCATCTAACAACAACCACAAATGAAGAAAATGGCCGCATAAATAGCTGGCCAACCACCTGGAAGCCCCCAATGGAAAAGATGCTCCAACAAGGCTATTAACAATAAAGATTCCCTCGCATTGGCACCAACAGAAAAGATGCCTCCATCATTAGCACCAATAGAAAGACACGAGAGCGACATGCCAGTAGGAACCCTCCGAGAAGACACGGGCCACACAACAGCGAAAAGAGAAAGACACATGACAATGAGATGAAAGTCATTGCAACAACCACTAAACAAAAAGGAAGTGATGCTCGAAAAAATGCCATGTGTGAAGCTATTGGCAGAGGAGATTGCAAAACGGGTCCCCACTCAAAGGGAAGGAAAAATGAAGCAACGTGTCATGCGGTCAGAGCCCAACAAAAGCAATGGAAGCATTCCAAAGGAAAACTTTGATATGATGGCATACGTTAGCAAGATGAGAGTCGTTGCAACAACCATCAAACAAGAAGAATAAATGCCTAAATGAATGCCACGTGTGAAGATCTCGAAAAAGGTGGTTGTGACATGGGCCCCATTCGAATGGAAAGAAAACCAAAGCAACGTGTCCCATGATTGAAGCTCAGAAAAAAACAAAGGCAGTGTCCAAAGGAAAGCTCCAATATGGTGACACATGTTGGTAGCCAGAAATCTATGAGCATTATTCAAAGGCAAAGCCACAAACAAAGAAAAATCGCAAAGGAAACGAGTAGTGCGTGAATAATTATTCACATGTATCATTTGAGCGAGAAGCTTGACTGAGGCATGAATTTCCCCATAGCCACTCGCATGTGTGTTTGAGTGCATACTAGCCATGTGTGTATGTTTCTCACCTTTTTGGACTTCTCACTTGGTGGACAGCCTGAAGTTCCATCGCCTCAGAGTGAGTGCATTTTTTTCGAACAAACAAGCTAGATCTCATCCACATCGCAATGGAAAAATAGTCGAAGCTTGATTTGACCCTCTTTATCTGTTTACCTTTTATCTCTTTTGTCTTTGATAGTGTATGCTTGTGCTTTGTTGTTTCTCTTTATTATTCTCATGTGTTTTCTTTTGTTCCTATGTTGGTTCATCATGGGATCTTGATCCCTAGGGGCTTGATCACCCCTCTTGATCATTGTCATCTTATCTTGCCAATATTGGTACACTTGGGACCCTCTTGATGTGTATTTGTCTACTTTAGTGTGAGTTTGAAGCAGGTTCATCCTCTCACTAAAGTGGCGGTTAAATGGAGTTTGGGAAAAGGTGTCCCTTCTACTTTTCTTGGCTTGTTTGGGCCCTCCTTGCAAGTTAGGCTTAATGTTGCCTTGATTTAGTGTTGCAATCTCGTTAACACATTCATATTAGGTCCTGTGAACCAATGGATTTAAATTGTACCTTGCTAAACTATTGTGAAGTGTTGTAACACACTTTCACACTTTTCTAAGGTTTTATTAATTGATTAAGTATAGTAAACCCCTTTTTAATTAAAATAAACATTAATCTTGCCTTGTTTGAACTGTTGTAACATATTTTCACACTTCTCTAGGATTGTCATTAATAATTGGGATTTATCATGCTTTAATTGGCCCTATGTTGCATCCACAAGACTCATTTATTGCATATTTTTGAGGATAATTCTGACACCAATCAATATCCAATCATAATTCAAGTGTTTCTGGCTTGTGTGGCCCAAATTTAGTGATCTGAGACTCATTCGCCACCTTGGGAAAATGGGTCCCACCTAGATTTTTGGATCTCGACAAGTTTTTACACCTTTCTAAGCATTTTTTATTTTGGGTCCCATACATTATGCTAGATGGGAATCATTCACCATCTTGGGAAAATAAGTCCCATGTGGCCCAAAATTAAAATTAATTCAAATTTCTGGTAGGATTTTATTCTCCTATATCTGATGTTAGCTTGTAGTGTTGTGATTTCAGAAATTCTTGCATAATTGAGTATAAATACAAGGTTCTTTCATTTATATTTTCACCTATCATTCTAATAAGCAATCAAATGTTCACAAAAGTATTCAAGAGCATATTTTCAAGCATTCTAGAGCAACATTCAAGCATCAATCATCATTTCGAAGATTTCATGCATCATGTTGTTTTAGAGCTAACAATTGTGGTGTAGGATTGTGTGATTCAAGCAAGTGTTTCATTCAAGATCAACATCATTCAAGCAAGAATCAAAGTCTACATACATTGCAACCATTACGAGCATATTTGCAGCACCTTATTGCAAGGGTTTGGTGAGTTGCAACATTGTTATTTGTTCATTCATCATTCTCCATTCTTATTTGAGTTTATTTCAAGGATTGATTTCCAAAACATGGTTTGAGCAAGGAAAACCCTTATCCACTAATCCCACAACATTTTTCCCTCTCCTTTGTGTGTGATTTGTAGGTCTAAGTTGTAGATTTCCTAAGGAGCAAGATTGGAGAAAAGTTACAAATCATTCAAAGTTGTTAAAGTTGCTACTAAGCCTTAGAGAAGCTTTGAGAAGACCCACAGGGTGCAAATCAGAGATTCGGATCCGAAAATCACTCAGGAAGGATAAAATAGACAAAGAAGAGCAAGATCTAGTTTTGAAGTTGCAGAAAAGCCCAACTAGATTGATTCACCACTTTTGGCAAGTGAGTCCCAGTTCAAGTCATTTTTCAAGACTTTGCATATTTGGATACCCCGTTTCCATATTTTTGTTTCTGCACAGTTTCCCAAAAACAAGACCAATTCACCCAGCTTGGAAAATGAGTCCCAATTGACAATAAAGTTAGAATTTTTAGTGATTTAGACCTCCATTTAGTCATGTCTAGTTTCCCAAGTGCACACCTTTCTATCTTCAGTTTTCTATTTCATTTCATTTACCTTTACTGGTCATTTAGTGTTAGTTTGCATTCAATTAGGGTTTTTCATTTCATCTTGCATTTCATTATGTTTTCCAACTCTAAACTTGGTGGTGAACCCTTTTGTAGATCATATTCAGGCTCTAGGACAACCCTATTGCAAGATCTCTTTCCCTTTTGTATTGAGATCTCTAGGGTTATCCTTAAGTGGAACCTTGAAAGTGGGTGTGATAGCACTTAATCAACATCATCCATATCATTCATTTCACCCCATATCATACCATATCACACACCATTTTTAATAGGTTCCACTATCATTATCTCTCCCTCTTTCCCTCTCCCACTACATATTGATATATCTCAACCCCTCTTCTTCTCTCTCTACCTCTCAACCTATCTCTTTCCCTTTCTCTACCTCTATCTCTTTATCTACACCCTTTCTATATATTTCCCACCCTCCCTCTATCCCCCCCTCTCTATCTCTCTCTCTCTATATCTCTACCTCTTTATCTATCTCCTTTTCTCTACCTCTATCTCTCTATCTAGGGTACTTGGAGAGATAGGTAGGGAGTGGGAGAGACTTGAGAGATAGAGAGAGGGAGAGATGTAGTGGGAGAGAGGGATAGACCTGAGAGAGAGACCTAATAGGGATAGAGACTTATGAGGGAGAGAGACTTTAGAGGGAGAGGGAGGGAGGGAGAGAGAGAGATAGAGGGAGGCAGGAGAGAGAGACTAAGAGGGAGAGAGGGAGAGAGAGATAGGAGGGAGGGGAGGGAGAGAGACCTGAGAGAGAGAGAGGAGAGAGAGAGAATTGAGAGATGGAGGTGGAGGGCATCCAAAGCTAGTTACAATGAGATTCCTGCCAAAATCACATATTTTTAGAAATATAATTATTTAAGCCTTAAAAGGTTCCATTAAATAATTATAATTGAATAGGGTTTGATCAAACTACTTTAGATCAAACCCCCTTGGATAGAACCCCACTAGTTTTAAACCATACCTATAATGGAGTCTCCTTTACACCTATCAAAATACTGATAAAAAACAACTTTTGATTTACCTTTGGGGGATCAAATGAATTCATTTAAAATTTATTTTTGTAAGTATGTAGTCCTTATTATAGGCTTCCCAAAAAGTATAATTTTAAATAAATTTAATTTTATTATTATATTATCTTTTATTTCTTGTGAATGTAGGTTTTTCACCAAAAATCAAGCTCTTTGTTTTGTACATGTGGAAAAATAGAATATTATAAAAAAATTTGAAAAATATGAGTGCACCAAATATTGAAGTCCTTGATCCAATAAAAAAAAGGAATTTTGATACATACAAAAAAGGTTATGTATTATACAGTTTGCCTATTTTTTAATTGTAATTGGTTTGATTTTGAAACTTGATTAAGGAAAAAATATTCAATAAAACACTATGAAACCAATTGTAAGCACTAGATATCGTAGTTACAAATCTAAATTCAAAAAAATTAGAATTTTATCCTTCATGGAAAAAAATTTATGTGTTATAAGGTGACCATCACTCCTTCAAAATGGTGTTTACTAAAAAAAACTAGTTTTCAAAGGAGATGGAAAAGGAAGTGCAATTTGATTCCAAAGATTTTGAAAAAAATATATTTAGAATCTTCAAAAAAAATTTCACAAATCACTAGTTTGCATCATCTTCAAATTCCTCATGGTTTAGCCGCTATAGGTGCTTGAAAGTAAAGACTTAGTTAGAAAAAATCAGTTCAGTGTTTAGTTTGGCCAAAACTTGTAAACTAGTATTGTGGGATCACCCAGGGAGAGAGAGGGAGAGATTTATCTAGTTAGGGTAGGAAGGAGACACTTGAGAGGGAGGGAGGGAGTTGGAGAGAGAGACCTGAGAGGGAGGTGGAAAGTGAGTGAGAGAGAGAGGAAATGGGAGAGAATTGAGATGGAGAGAGA
>VDFB02105785.1:523498777-523586903 GCA_007258455.2 Sequoia sempervirens
TAGAGTTCAATAGATTGATAGGGAGAGTTCTAAAGAGGTAAAAAGAGAGGGAGGGAGGGGGGAGAAACAAGTGGAGCGATAGGTCCAAAGCTTAAGGGGAGACATAGTGAAATATAGAGAGATAAAGAAAGGGATATAGAGATATGATGATTTATGAAGATTTGTTCATATCCTTACTACAAAAAATATAAATATTTTATTATTGATTACTTTTTCTAATGTTTCAAGTATTTTGAGATGATTGTTACAAAAAAATTATGAAAAAAAGACTTTGCATGTAGAAGTAGTGAGCATTTAATGTTTCAAAAATGAAATATAAAGTCCAAATGATTACAATTAATTTTTTATGTACAATATAGAAACACTACCTATTCCATTACGTAGAGCTCTCAATCACCTTCCCAATGCTTGTAAAAAATCAAAATTTTGATAAGAAATGCAAAAGTTATCCCCATTTTACTAAAAAGGGTGTTTTAGGTCTTCAAAACAGATAACCATTTTGTTTTTCAAAAAAATGGGTTCTCGGTTTCCAAAATAGATATCCGTTTTGTTTGAAAAAATTTGCAACCTTGGTATTTCCGTCGGGTTTGCCTTGGTTTTTGGCTTGGGACTGCTAAACCTGGAAATTCAACTAAAAAAACGTGTTTACAAAATTTCCTTAGTTTTCCAAAGTTCACCCTTGTGGCTAACGACTTTTTCTTTATTTGAATTTCATGAAAAATTTGTTAGCTTTCCACCAATATAAGTTATGCCTTAAATTTTGAATTTAATAAATAATTATTATTGATTTTCTACATACATTATGACTAAAGTCCTAATTGATAGGTTGATTGAAAAACTTATATAACTTTCAAACTACTTAACATTTTTTGAACCTACAAGATGCATCACATTCTATGCTTCGCATACTATAGGATAAAAAAAAAATATTTCATAAAGTTTTAACCAAGTTATGGTGGTTAGACACACACGTTTTAATAATTCTAAAATGTTCTAATAAAAAAATCATAACTAATTATTTACATGGAAAAACATTACAAAAAAATCCGGCACATTTGGGCATGTGTCCTCTACATATATTGAAAGATTTAGAAAAAAAATAAAATCTTGTACTTAGGGTGGTCAGACATACACTTGCTTCTTATCTTTTTCCTGAAAATTTTGTACCACCGCATTGAAATTTCAAATTTTCACAAAACAAATTTGCTTTTTTCCAAAAAACGACTAGTAGCCTAGAAACTAAATTCATTTTGCTACAACTTTTTTTCTTACATATTTTTCAAATTATGTTAATAACCTATTCAATTTTTTATGTCAAGTTGTCTAACTCTATTTTTCTGAATTTTCATCGCCACTTAGAGGCCTAGTATGGACCCCCATGATCCTGCACTGACCCGAATAAAATATTTGTTGCATCAAAATATTCCAACAACTATTCCTCCTGCGATGATGAAAAACCAAGAAATGATGAAATGAAATAAATAATAAATATTCCAAAATGATGGTGATGATGATGGTTTGTAGGAATCAATCCTACACAGGTTGACATCATGCCTACATAGGTTGTATCTTGCACATTACAAAATTTTAATAATTAAAAAACAATTTGTACATTTGTGTAGGATGAATTTATGCACAGGGACTGAGATTATTGATATAAACTATCATGCACGATTGACATAGTGAGTGTATAGGTCCCATACAAATTTCTATACTGTCTATTGAAAGCTTCTCAAAACCTATTTAAAAATTCTTGTATCGCTGAAAACCAAAGTTTATAATACAAATATTTGTTTCTCAACTCATCTAAGTGCAATTATAATTTTTGTTTCACTCTAGGAGGCTCCATTTGAAGGCTAATTCCCATGACCCTTACAAATTCAAGAGAGAAAAGGAAAAGAGTTGGAATCTTGCATTGATATCATGTTGGAGCAACCAAGATCTAAGTTTGTGAAATCAAATCAATCCACAAAATAATAATATGCAAGATGTGAAAATATCATAAGCATGGGATAATGAAATGTAAAAAAGAGCCTTGCTTAGAAAGGCAAGGATGAGGAAATGAGAAGGTAGAACACAATGACTAATTATCCCTCCAAATATGAAACACTCGTCTAGCTCAAATCGCATGTGTGTTAGCAAGTGGAAAGTATGAACGTACTAGGTGTCTCAAATGATGAACACACGTCTCAACTAGATAAGGTCAGACAAAAGCATAAAAAATCCTAAGTAAACTTAAGCTAAGTGTGAATAGGTCAATCCTAGAAAGGTGTTATCCTAAATAGATACATAAAGACACTATTTACACTAACAAATAATATCTTTAGATGATATTACTTATTGATTTTAGAAGAATAAAACAACTTTGAATATATTTTAATTTGACAACTGTGACTTCCAAATATACTCAATAGTGAATAATATTAATCATAAGAAATACTGATTTATAATTTTCTTTTTAAGGCATGTATGTTTCCAATAATATTAAAGTTTTTTAGGATATTTTATTTAATTGGCCATGTTTTGATTATATTAGAAAATAGGTTTTGAAGGGACCCAAAACCATTTACATCACATTAAACCAAAATACTGCTAGAACAAATAAAAACACTAAAGCATAAGCAATAGCCAATAGAGTACCAAAAACCGAAAAATGACCCAACAATAGAAAAATAGAAACAAAAAAAAAAGAAACACAACAATTATTTCAAGTTTGTCAAGGTGTTTGCCACCTTGATCTCCTAGTTGTAATGCACATTGACCATGTCTAAGAGTTCTTTGTTTTCATCTTCAAAGGACTTCCTAAGATTCCCCCTTGCATGAGTGCACGGTCGTCTAGCCTCATCTTTCGCAGTCTTCTTCCCCTTACCCTTAGAGGTCATGTTAAAATGCATTATTCTTAAAAATTAAAAGAAATCGTAGACTTGTATATCTTTTGTGTTATACATATTGCTAAATACACTAAATCACTTGTTGAATGTCTTCAAATTCGAAGAGTTTTTTTATCATAACAATATATTTTTATATAATAACAATGCGTTATGTATAATATAAACACTTGATATGTAAAGGTTGATCAATATATTCAAATAAATATAAAAAATATATATAATAATAACATGAAAATACATGAATATACTGATCATAACTTATAGGAGATCATATTAAGAAATAATATTTTACTTAGTTGTGTGAACATAACATCATATTGATAATATTTTTTATGTAATTAAAATTACATGAACACAACTAAACAAAAATAAAGAAAAGCTTCAAGATTAGAATTCATGAATTGGTGCAAGACAGTTGTGAGCTATTGAAACTTGTAATTTGACATCAAGGCACCATAAACCCTATAAAAAGAGTAACAAAACTATTTAAGATTGTATTCACATTTTAGATGGAAATACTTGATGTGTACCTTTTTTAATTGAATCACCTTCCCAATGAAATTATTTTGACAATATCATGGTAGGTAGATTATTTTCTATTAACATATACAAAGGTGTGACATGAAAGGAAATATGCATCCACCCAAAATAATTTCCATATAACCCAAATAGAGAAATCTATGCAAACAAGTATTCAAAATCCATATGAAAAAGAATAGAAAACATAACATAAAAGATGACACAAGATATACCCTGAGAAAACCCTTAAGAGGGAAAAACCCAACCTCCAAAAGAATCCGTCACTCATGTATTCTTCAACAATAAACATTATAATACATCTTCAGGGTCCTCCATGAACACCTTTGAAATATCAAGCCCTCTACAAGCACTCCATGTGAACAACCATGTAACCACACATCCCATGCCATAATTCAAACCTCACAAAAGCTAACAAGAGACAACTAGCCAACATGCAAACCTTAGACAACTACCCATGTGTTTGCTTTTATAGAAACAAGCTCACACAAAACCACCAAGTGGTATTACATAAACCATGTGACTAATGCCATGAGCTTGCAAAACCATTAACCCCCACATTTAATTATTTGTACTAAGTTTTCCCAACATTAAATATTTTCCCATGTGCAACCCTACATTAAATATTTAATCAAATATTAAATACAACACATAAAGTGGCCCCAATAATGCTAGCCCATGTGATGCACATCTCCCTAGATTCTCTAGGCGCACAACATAATAAATAAATATTATATTATAACATTATGCAAGGTGGAAAAAACACTTTTTCTTAACATGACAATGTGCTTCTATTGAAGGAAATACATACAATCACTTAAAATATAGCTTTTGATTGAAATTAATTCTAGATGAATAGTGATCATACTTAATTGTTTCTAGTTTCACCCTTTCATGTTGTTACACATGTTAATAATCTTCCTTGTAGGACTCTTTTTGGGTAAAAGTACAAAGCTATGTCACACTTTTTAAAAGAAATGGTCAACACTGATCCAACTTTGAAAATTGAATCACTAAAAAGTGACATATATGTTTTGAATTTTGAAATCATGTAAACTAATAAAATACTTTTTTATCATATTTTACGCTTGTATTTAAAAATAAATAAAAATTATTTTAATATAGTTTTTTATAAATTGACACTATAATTTAGTTGCTGAAAAATGAAGTTACAAAAGATGTCAATCTTTATATAGTAATTTTTATTTTATTTCCTTCAATTTTTTTGTGTGTATTTATTATTATTTTTTTTCGATAAGGTGAGATTATATTAATAGTGAAAAGTTTTACAGAGCTATATGTGTGCCAATGGCACTAGATTTGTGCCACCACCCAATTACAGCCACCCCAACCCCAAACTAGTACCATCATATTTGTTAAAATGACCACACAGGGTCATGCCATCCTTAACCAAACAGAAGCCCACCCCCAAAACACTTAATAAAAACATAAGATGACCATTATCAAAGTAGACCCAAAATACTAGACCAGACTCACAATTACATTTTATTAGAGATTTTGTTGCACAAACACCCTAAATTTATATTGCCAGGTTGCATTCTGAGCTGCCTAGAGATTGTATTTCTTCTTGAGGAATTTGACCCCAACCATCACAAACCTATGGTGTTCAATCAACTACAAACCTTCAATGTCTAGGAGGAAGGGATAGTAATTTATGGTAGCCCCATATTCCTCGACTAGCCCCATGTCATGTGGATGAGGACTACCCAAACTAAGTCTTGCCATAGCCAGAGCTTGCTCCAGCCCAACTAGGAGGTCTTTTTTGAAAAGCCTCTACATGATCACCTTTGCATCATTCTTGGAAACCCCCACGTCTAGAATCCCTACTAGCACCCTAGAAGAGATACTCAAATCTAACCAGGGACCTTCGCTGCCCTCCAGAAAATTCCTGCCAAGAATGAATCTGACCACTCAAATGGAAAGGAAGTCTGAATGCTTGGTAATGTGTCTCAGCCGTAGCGTCAATACTAGGCCCCAAAAATCCATTTCACACTTGTTGCTCCTTAGTTGGATAGTAGTGTCCATCCCACCATAGACTAGGTCATGAGCAGAGTCCCTTACAATGAACATCACCATGGAGAAATAGAGCCAAAGAGCTAATTTTAACAACTCGTATGCTTTGTGGGGATTAAGACAAGGTCAAGTCACCACCTCACCACGTACCCATATCATACAAAGAGGATGACTTGCCATAATGCCACAAAAAGCTTGCAAAAATTGAGAGATAATCCAACTCAAAACTCTGGCCACACGTGTGCGAATCAAACCCTTGAGAAGACTTAACCAATATTGCACCAAGCTTTATGATTAAAAGGAAAATATGACACATGATCCTACCAACAACATGCCAACTCAACCTGCCAGCTAGGAAATGAAAAATGAAGTGGAAACTTCCACCACCCAATGCCACTCTCTCTTTGCATCACCATTGTGGAGAGAGACCCACCCATCCACCCACTGTGTGTATTTATAACTTGAAACTTTAGTACATGGATATATTTTTTTCAATTTTGATAAATATATATTTTTAAATAAACATTAAAATGTGTGTGTATTAAAACATAGTTCTTTCCATTCAATGTCAACTTTCATATTATCTATTTATTTAAAATAGAAAAATATTTATACCATCTTGATATATATTCTTTTATCTAGTGCATCATATTTTTTTCTATTTTTTTAATAAGTTTTACTATTTTTCCTTGACATGGTAATCAACCTAATATTTTGTGCCGATAACCTACTTTTAGTAAAAATAAAAAGGAAAATATAAATAATAATTAAATTATTAAAAATATATATTTTTGAAAACTAAACTTATGGATCTACAAAAGGGTATTTTTATATTTTACAAAAATGTTATTTACATGAGTAGAAGTTGTTGAAACAACATTTTTTTTAAATAAATCTATTTTTTTGGGTAAATTGGCATAAAAGTGGTGCTACATATGCATTTAGCCAACAATTTTAGTTGGAAAAGTCATGGACATATCTAACTTAGCTAGAATGAATCTTACAAGATCATATGTTTGACCAAAATAGATTTTTAACTAGAAATACTTAAATTCACTTATACTGATAAGTTGGTTGAAAGTGTGACACAACTTTATACTTTTACCCTTTTGTATTCTTTAACTATATTTGATATTTATTGATGTCTACTAAAATCTTACTAATCTACCAATACTTAGGTTTCGATATAATATTTCAATTATACACCAACATTTAACTTTGAGATTAATATTTAAACTATTATTCAAATGATTATTAATTAAAAATATAAAAAATATTTTGAATATAACATTTTACATTAACCATTTTATAGCATTTGACTCTTTAATGTGAGGTATATGCCTCTTTTTTTTGTATTGAACAAAGCAGAAAAAATACAATATGGGAAAGAATGCAATCCTAAAGATGGATTGCCAAAAGAAAGAGAGAGAAAGTGCTATACATAGCAAGCAAACATCTCACAAATACAGATAACTATGCCAATCAACAATAACAGAAATGGCTAAAACAACCAGCAATACATATAATCCAAAATACAATGCATGAAGGACACGATTACATATTGAATTTGAAAAACATATACAACTATTTGGCACAAAAGAACTCCCCTTCATGAAGTTGAAGAAACTAATATATGATCAAGTCTGGACGCTGATTGTAATCTAGATCACCTTTATGTCCCTTCCTGAGCTAAAAACATAAGAATATAAATTGAACCATCAGGTCAGAGTAAAAATTTTGAATATCTGTTTGCTAATGCAAAATGTGATTGGAAAGCATAGCTGAACATCTACTTTTCCATAGGTGTAACAAAATACATTGTCTCATAGAATCAACAATCAAATTATTATGAAATTTAATACCAAACAAAGCTTCTTTCCATCTCAATGCATGATCAAAAATAGCAGGAAGGTGGTCAAAAATAATGTTCCATTTTTTTTTCTCTATAACAGTCCCAAAAGATATGCTTCATATTTTCATTGTGTTGACAAAAAGGGCACTTGGCAGCTTGGGTCTTTAAATATTTAATTGTCCCCAACAAGCAACTTATGATGAAGAAATTTCCAAGCCAAAACCTGTGCATTAGCTTCTGCTTTGGATTTCCAAATTTGAGTACTAAGTAACCTCCATTTCTTCTCAGAAAATTTACAATGCCATTTTCCGTTAAGCCTTGGATTCAAGTTCATAATAGAAAGGAGTTTAATTAGATTTGCTTCAAAGGAAAACCAAATAAGGAGTATTTTCCCAACCACAACCAGTCCTTAAAGAAGTTACAATTTAAAGGAGAACAAAGCTTCATAATAAGCTCTACAGGGACCAAAGCCTTAACAAAGACCATGAATCCTTTAAACCTATTGTTCAAATTAAAAGCTTTCTTGGACTCTTGCTAGTTGACCTAGTCAAAAGAAAAAGTCGCAAATATCTGCAAACCTCTGCACCCCTTTCTTAAAAAGGTAATGAGATTTCCAAGGGAAGGAGATAGCAAGAGGTTGTCCATGATATTGCACAAGCTTATTCCACTAGATGGAAGAGGTAGCAAAGCTAAAACCATATTTTAGTGAGCCTTCCTTCCAAGTTAAAAAATTGCACACTTGTTGCCAAGCTTTCCAAATGGATTGCAGTTGGAAAGAAGCTTTCACACGGAAAAAAGGAGCAAGAAAAATTTTGTCCTGCCATCCCACATTCTGCCACCTGTTACTTACTATAGCTTGAGCAATACAATGTCTAACCAAAATTTTCTATGGTTCCTCACCAGACATAACTCTTACTATCCATTTAGCTGATAAGCACACCCCTTGTGTCCTAGGATCTAAGAGACCCAAACCTCCCCTATTCTTTGGTTGAATACAATGTAGCCATGAAGACATCCTAAAACCCCTTTTGCCTTCCCAATTCATCCACAAAAACTACCGAATAAGTTTGAATAAATCATCATAGCCTCTTCTAGACGACATCCAACATGTAGAATAGTAGACATGGGTGGCCCAAAATATTTGATTAATCACCTAAATTTTTCCAGCTAAAGATAAGAATTTATTTCCCCAATTAAAGATTTTTTTCTTCAATTTATTGATAAACCAACTCCACATATCATTAAGTATCACCCCTATCCCAAACAGAATACCTAGGTATCTAGTGATTTGTCCATGTTTAATCTATTTCCATTCAGCTGGAATCCACTCAGGAACTAGATTAGCTTGAATCATTATAAATTCAATTTTATGAAGAGCCAACTTTGACCCCGAAACCTCACAATACAGATCTAAAACCTCCATAACATTCCTAACTTCTGTAGCAAAATTTTGAATAAAAAGAAAAATATCATCAACAAAGTGTGAATTTATAACAATTGCATTATTGGGGATAGAGATACCCTTAATCCAATTCATTTGATTGTATTTCTGCAGCAGATAGCCGAGAGCATCAACAGTCAAAACATAGAGGAAAGGTGATAAAGGGAAACCTTGTTTAATCGAATGTTGGAGGAAAAAGGTATTAGACAAGGTATTATTGATCACTAATTGAGCATTGACATTAGAAAAAATAATTTTAACATGATTAAATATCTTAGGACCAAATCCCAACCACTGCAGCATCTTTAAAATAAATGCTCACCGTATTCTATCATATGCTTTATCAAAGTCAAGCTTAACCAACAAAGCATTCTGATTTGTCGGCTGAGCTCAATCACTTGTTTCCCAAGCTAGAATTAAGTTATCAAGAATAAATCTGCCACCAAGAAACCTCATTTTTTCAGGTCTAACTATCTTTTTAACTACAGGTTTGGTCCTAGTGGCTATGAATTTAGCAATAATTTTATAAGAACTGTTAAGAAGAGTAATAGGCCATCATCCCGATATGAGGTTTGAATTCTTCCCTTTCAAAAGAAACTTAATTAAGCCTTTATTAATTTTTGACCCCAACAACCCTTGATTCACAACTTCTAAGTAGACTTCGTAAAAGTCTTCTTTAATATGCTACCACAAAGTTTGGTAAAATTCTATTGATAACCCATCAATCCCTAGACTTTTATTATGAGCCATGGAGAAAACAGCATGCTCTATCTCCTCAATGGAAATGTTTCGATCAAGGAAACAACTATATTCTTGGTCCACCTTCCTAGGAGTACATCCTTGGATGATATCCTCTAGTATAAATTGAACATCTTACCAATGAGTGTCTTCTCTAAAAAGCTGCTCATAAAACTCTTGAAACAGATATTTGATCTCATTTGGGTTCATACAAATCCATCCATTCTCATCTTGGATTGCTCCAATATATTCCTTTTTATGTTTATAATTCAAGTAATTAAAGAAATATTTAGAGCCTTTGTTTCCTTCTTTGAACCAATGCAATCTAGCACTGATTTTGGCCCAT
Source organism: Sequoia sempervirens (assembly GCA_007258455.2). Lineage (NCBI taxonomy): Eukaryota > Viridiplantae > Streptophyta > Pinopsida > Cupressales > Cupressaceae > Sequoia > Sequoia sempervirens. The sequence continues at coordinate 523,508,617 of VDFB02105785.1, forward strand.
GTCCCTTATACATATCAAGTTTGTGAAGCTGAGCTTCAATATTTGCTATGGAAGTCTGAATGGACATATTATCAGGATGTAAGTTTAACATCTTCCTATTCAATTCAAGCTTACCTTGAAGAGATTTTTCTTTACGTTTTCGTTGCCAAGCCAGTCTCTTACCAAACTTCCGTAAGAAATCAACACATTGAGAAATGGCATTTTGCCACCATATCCTATAGGATTCACCTTCTTTGGGCTTAGTAATAGACTTCCAAATTCTGACCAAAGAATCCAAACAAGAAGGAATTTTTAGGTGTGAAGTATTAAGTTTAAAAGGCAACTAAGAATCCACCTCTCTAACTTTCTCGGTTACAAAATCACAAATAATTGGAAAGTGATATGATAAGGTAGTAGAGTAATCTACTTTCACATAGTGCCCCATAGAGTCTTGGACTAAATGTAAGTTGGGAGAGATATAAAATCTATCTAATCTGCTTAATTTCCTATCAACTCCCAACCTACAGTTAGACCAAGTGTACCAATTAGAATGATGACTTGCTCTTTTTTTAACAATGGGATCAATAATACCCACCAAATTTCTACAAAATATCCATTTGTCAAATTCCTCATTACTCAATTTAACAGAAGTAACCCAACTTTGATCAATATAATGTTCTACCATATTAAAAGCCCCTCCAATGACCCAATCAGCATGAGGAAGATTATTGGACATCCATTCCCATAATTCACATCTCTCTTTTGCACTGTTAGGAGTGTAAACCGAATAGAAACCAATAGGTTGGCCATTGATAAAAGCAAGAACCCACACATAGTTGTGTGAAGGATTCTCCCCTTTATCAATGATAAACCAATTGATCCAAGAATCAAGACCAATAACAACCCCCCCTTACCTTCTTTATGTGACGTATGAAAAAAAACATCTCTCCATACATTGGATAAAGAAAAGAGGAGATGCTTGCCATTAATCTTGACTTCTTGCAAGAAAAAAATATGTGATTTCCATTTGCCAATAGCATATTTAACCTCAAATTTTTGGTGAGGTAAATGCAACCCTCTAACATTCCAAGAAAGAGCTCTGAAATTCATAGCTAAACAAAGTTATGGAAGTCTTTAGCTTGTGGCAGAACTTCAAAATGATTGGCAAGCCTAATCGACTAATTAGAATGACGACTTTCCTTTGCTATTGAAGAAGGAGACCGAGATCTCGGTCTAGCAAGTGGAGATAAGGAACCATGTTTGCTATGGGGAGAATGAGATCTTCAACCCTCAGAATGCGTTGGAGAAGTACTTTCTAGATTTCTCTCAACGGAATGTAATGGGGGGCAATTAAATCTTTGTGAAATTACTTCCCCATTTTGGGTTTCAAGGGACCTTGACGGTTCCTTTCTTTTCCTAACCTTCCTCCATCCATCTGTCATAATGACATCTTTAAAGGTGGGTGGCATCTCATTCTTACTACGTTCTTCTAGGTTGTCATTAACATGTTGTTTCACATTAGTGACTGGATTAGGCATAACTGTAGGTTGAGAATAAAGATGCTTCACATTAGGAACCAGATTATGCATAATAGTGGGCTGAGTTTGATTGGACACTTGCTGCAAATTATGGGATACAACTCTATTGTCTTGAATAGATTTATTTTTCCTGAAAGGGAAATCTCTAATAAGATGACCATCTTGTCAGCAAAAAAAACAAGCATTGGGTTTGTTTAGATATACTACAAGATGCAAAAGTTCAACTCAGGGCCCAATGAGCTTGATATTTTTAGGTAATTGATAGGTTAGGTCCATTTCCACACAAGCCCATGGATGCACCCTTAGACTGGAAAATTTATATGTAGAGTTTTGACACCATATAACTCTTCCTAACTGTGTAACAATATCTCTAATGAAAGGTCTAAAAGAAAAATTAAAAAAAGGTAGTTCTATCTACATAGGGTACTTCGATCTTGAGGGACCCTCTGGGTGAAAATCTAGAGTCCAAGCCTATAGATAACAAATCTGTCCATAGATAATCTAAGTACTATACTGTAAGATAGCCTATGCATGATTGGCTGATTTGAATTTACATGATATATAGCCTTTTCCAAGCCCTCTCAATGTTTCTATTTCCCATCCCTTACTTTCCCAGTTCATTTAAAGAAATCAGGTTCAAATGGGATTCCTCTTTAAAAGAACAAGATAAAAAATCTATGCTGACATTCCATTATGTATCAACCACATCATCAGGAAGCAGACATTTAAAAGTTTTACCTGAAATATCGCTTGTCTGCTCCTTTAGTTGATTACCCATTACTTCCACTTTGTCATTACATCCACACATTCATCTGAATATTTATTCATCTCCGAGGATTTTTCGTCTTCCACACCATTTGTATGACATTGATAGTTGAAGCTTCGCCATCCAAGCCAAGGTTAATAGGGGATTGAGACTCACTCAGCTCCTCAATCTGCTCACACCCCGACTTCCTATCTTTTTCCTTTAACCGCATAGATGAGGAGAATAGCCAAATACCCACCAGAAAAATACCATAGAAAGAGGGAAAAATAGCTTGCAAAGAGAATCTTTGGCTGCACTAAAAACCCTTGCCAAAAAGATGACAAAAGGAAGCCCAAAAAATAGAATAGAAAAATGCCTCAATGGATTAAAACACAGAGAGCTCAATAGAGTCACCGATAGGCAGGAAAGGAGACATCGGCCAGGTGGGCATGGAACCACTAGCCAAGAAAAAGAAATGACAAAGAAACAAATGGTGGCAGGAAATAAAGGAGTAAATGAGCAGAAGAACAACTTTGCTTTAGGGTTTGGACGAGTTGCAGAAAGAACGACTTTGATTAGGGTTTGGACAAGTTGTAGAAAGAATGGCTTCTCTTTTTTCACCCTTCACTACTTTTTTTCCGAATAGTTTGAAATAGCTTAATGTTAAAAATCAGGCGCTTGAAGAAGACACTTTTTTTTCTTTGATAAAGGAAGAAGGAAAATAATTTACACATATTATCTTTTAAGAATGAATTTTCTCATTTGAATAATTTTCTTTAAAAGAACTCATAAGAAGTTGAATGTTTATAATGAAGAAAGATTATTGACGGATCCCACTCACCAACACCAATTCTTCAATGAACTCTCATCATATCTATCTTTTCATCTTATTCCCCATCAAGCACGTTATGTGTCTTTGTTATTCCAAATAAAATTAGATCATTATGTTTTAAGGAAAATAAAAAAATGAATATTACAAGGAACAAATTTAGGTGATTTAATATATAGATCTAAAAATTGTTAGGAACATTATATTTGAAGTAGAAACATAATAAATTAATTGTAATTAATTAATAAATCTACATCCTATATGAAGATTGTTGCTTCAAGACATTTCCATGAGAATAAATTTATTTAAATAAATTTTATAAATGGATAGTTATTTCCTCTACTTAAATATTAAACCACCTAATCGTTAGATAATCAATGACAATGTTAAACCTAATCCATACATAAAGGTGTTAAATACTTGTCTTAATTTTATTGATAAATATATCATACAAAAAAGTCTCTCCAAGTCATTTAAATAAATTTTGCATCTAAAGAATTATTACTACTTAAACATTAAATCATTCAATGGTCAAACAACCAATGATAAATTTACACCTCATCAATGCACAAAAGTATTAAATATTTATCTTATGTTTATTAGAAAAAATAATGTTAACTATTGAATAGTTCGATGTTTTAAAATATCTAATAATTACTTATGTCTTTGCAAAAAATGACTTTATTTTTTTTTTAAATTAAGAAATTTGACAAAGATGTTGATATCAACCTATCTAAGAATAAATCTATTTTTTTCAATGAGAAAATTTATAAAAACACCAAGATATTAATCCATAACTAAAATGAATACACTGAATAGTTGAGTTCTATCTCCTTTAAAATTATATATATATATATATAGTTTTCTAAAAGAGCATTCGTGCATGAGTAGAATATGAAGTAGCACAAGTTCACCAACCATTAAGCTTCATTCAACTCTTTGATTTTTTCAACATACTATATGGGACCCACTATTGTATAGGTAGGAGAATATCTACTCCATTCCAAATTGTGCTTGCTATCCATTTCTACAAATGGTTACACATATGAACATACATAGAAGTAAAGAAGGTAGATTCAATACTTATTTTTTTATAATTGAAGATGTATTTTAACAATCTTTTCAAGAATTGTTAAGTGAAGTTTGTGAATAATTAATTATTCTAGTTATGGTATATATAAGACATCACCAAGAGGTCTAAATTTTTCTATCTTTGGCTGCAATCTTTTGTATTGTGTATGTGCATGTGAACTCATATCCACTATGACAACATTATATTTAGTAACTTAATTTTTTATTAGCTAACATAGCTTGTTAAATATGCTTAGTATAATGAAACTGTTGGTAGATAGTCAGCACTCCCCACGGGATTCGTGACATGGACTAACTGCCTCCCATGGATCCGTTAACTTTGGAAATTGTATCAGGCATTGACAAGTCGATCTTTTGGTGCAACAACAATTGTGGGCCAAAAATTGGTATCAAAGCTAAAGGTGTCGGGTTCAAATCCCCTCGGGTAATGCTGAGGGGGAGTTTTTTGGCAGATGGTCAGTGTTCCCCTCAAGATTCGTGACATGGACTAACTGCCTTTCGTGGATCTGCTAACTCTGGTAGTTGTATCAGGCATTAACAGGTCAATCTTTTGGTGCAACGATAACTGTGGGCCAATAGAAACATTATTTTTTATGCTCATTAATTTCTAGACAAGTGAACTTGAAATATATATCACGTTTAAAAAATATCACATTGTTTGTATGATGCAGTCTGTGTAGTCATAATTATCTTTTAGAGGCTGATGTTGTGCTGCTATTGGTTTGTGGTTTATCTTATTTGCAGCTTGCTTTTCTTTGTTAGGTTGATGGTTCCCTTCAAAACTATTATGTACTAGGTTTCAGGCCCCATTAAAATTGTTTAACCCCTAATCAAAAACAAGGATATAGTTTTCATTAGAAAATTTGTGAACTTATGCATTCAAGAGCACTTAATCTTCAACTTTATATAATTCATCATGAAAAAAGAAACATATTTTTTTACTATGAATATTATGCATTTGGCAAGAATCCATGTATCTTTTCAAATTCCAATTATGGTTCATCATTAAAGTTGAATTTAATTACTTATAATTTTTCCATGAATCTCAAAATTAGTGTTGATGAAATTGGTGAATAATAGTGATACTATGAGTATATAGTGTGAAATACAATTAACCCAATTATAGGTACATGTGATTATTCATAAAATTGAAATAGATTATGGTGAATCATGTAAAATAGTGATAAACAATTAACAAACACTTATGGAACTAGGTACATACATGGATAAAATATTTCAAGAAAGCATCCAATGATAAAGAGATATTGATCTTGTATTAATCACTTAGAAACAAGTACATCAAGGCATGCGAAGAAATATGGGGGACCAAAATATTGCCACAACCACTTTTTGGTCCATCTAGGACATAATGTGAGTGCATTATAACACGTCCATGTTATGTCAAATATAAGAAAAAATTGCAAAGAGGTTGATCTCATTTGAACTCAACCTCTCACCTATCCAATATGAACCATGAATGGAAAAAAATGCACACATTATGGAGTTTACTAAACTACCATGAAAATAATGTCATAATGTTCACAAGGTCAAGGAGGTAGGATTTATCAAATGATTAGTGTAAAAATTTAATTAAATAGAAATTTAGGATTTCTTTTGATTCATTGTTTAATTTTTAGGATTTTAAATCCCTCACTGATTCATGAAAACTCTAATTCACCAATTCATGAAAACCCTAGTGGAGAACAACCTCAAAAAACTTCAACAATATCGTGACATCCTCATATACAAGAAAACCTCCTAGGGAAAATTGAAAATAATAAAAATGAGCTTCAAATATTGATTGAAAGGTTGAGAAATATGAGTGAAACTAGTTCCCATTAGTCTACCCTCACCAGTTCATTGGAATAATTATCTCTGACATGGATTCCATGAGTGGCCAAATTAACATGTGGTCAAAAAGAGGGATGAAGCATATCATTATTATGCCACCAAATTATCCTATCAACAAGTAAACTAAAATAAAATATTGTAATCTAATTTGTGTGTATCGTTCATTGATCCACAAACTAATGTACTCCTAGATGGTAGTTGCATTTAATGTTCACTATCCATTGGTGCCAACACCAAGAAATAAGGGAAATTTTTTGGGAGAGGTGGTGGATAACTTTTTTATCATCTTCCACACTAACACAATGAGGTCCCACACCATTTTTTGAGGAAAATCTATTGTGAGTTTTTCCTCAATGATAACCCAAACTACTTTGACATGCGTGAGTTTCAAGGTCTAGAGGTGGGGGCTTCGCACATGATAGAGAGGGGGCACATCATTCCCAAGATTAGGAACAAAGACCCTTGCTAGGAAAAATATTGAGCATATCACAACCCCTTTTTTTGTAAAGGAGAGTGTTGGGATGGGGACCCTAGAGTACATTAGCTCCCTCATGTTAGAGGTATCATACATTAGCTATTAATTAATTAATCTTTAATTAATTATTAGTCTAATTTATTCTCACACACTTAAGCTAAACTTAGGAATGCTATTTAGTTGAGTTAATATTAGATCATTATGTCACATCTCATGTGATGTTGACACTTTTCATGATCTGATCTCTTTCTCATTTAGGGATTTTCTCTTATAAGCATTCAACCCTCATTGTAATTATTAACAGGAGAATATCTATAGCTTTCATATCTTCTTGAAAGTTTTCTCTCTTTTGTAGCTTTTTCTTGTTGAAGATAATTGCATATATTTGTTTGAAAATCTCTTGTGTGGAAAGTGTATTTGTTTGTTGTTTGATCTTTTGGCTTGTGGTTTTGTGCTTGTTTCACAATTCTAACATGGTATAAAAGCGTGGATTTAGAAAAACCCTTCTCGATTTATGAGGTTTTCTTCTTCAACAAGGGTTGCAGGCTTCAAATCTGAATCCCCTTTTCTTTCTTTGCAAATTTTGGAGGAGGATGGTTTTAGAAGAATTTTGGAATGAACTAGACCTCTCCATTGAATCTAGAGCTACCAGAATAATCAAGATCAACCTTTGTTTTGTCAAATTTGGCTTCCATTTGTTAGATCTGTGAGGGTTCGAAGAAAGGGTTTTTTTCCCAGATCTAGGGGGTGTCTATTTTTTTAGGGCATTTTGAGCTCAAACGGACCTCACAGTTGCATTCAGAGCGGCCAAAAGCCTAAAGATCGACTGTAAACTCACCTATATTTGGTCCAGTTGATTTATGAAGCAAAAAATTTTTACCCCTATGACTCTGTACACCGTCTGCACACGGATCGAGGAAAAATTCAGGCCTAGAAAAAAAAATTCTTTGGTTTTTTCCTGTAGATATATATTTTTTAAATTTGTTAAAAAATAATATTTAAGGCTTTTTTTAATAGGCACGCAATTTTTCTTTCTAAAAAAACTGGCGGTGGCTATTAAAATCGCCACCCAATAGCTTAAAGCCATCAGCGGTGGCTTTAATACCACCATCTGACAGCCTTCGAACCCACGAAGGGTGGGTGGGCTCAGCCCCAATTTTTTTTACTTTCAAATGTTTTTTTTAATTTTTTTTTCTCAAAAAATCATTGTAATTTTTTATTTAAAAAAAAATAGATTTTTAATAAAGCGCAATTGTGAAAAAGTGGCGATGGCCATTTGGCCATCAAATTTAAGCTTTCGGTTTTGTTGCAACGGTCATTTGGCTGTCAAATTTAATGTCACGCTGTGTTTTTCCCCCTTTGGAGCTGTTTTCTTCCAGAGGTCATAACTTGAGCATACAATATCATTTTTTGAAAAATGAGATATCATCAGAAAGCTGATTCTGTCAACTTTCCAGTGGTATTAGTCTCATCACTTTATTTTTATTTTGGTGCATTCTATAGCCTGTTGAATCCAAAGGAGCTGTTTTTAGTCTCGAGCTCATTATTTTTGACCAGTTTCTCCATTTTTCACGATCTCAGCGGCGTTGGAACCATCTTTTAGAGCTCTTCAATTCCATCCATGCAATTTTTCTAGATTGTTCTCTAGGTACATTTTTTTAGATTTTTGTGTTTTCACACTCTGGTGGATTACTTGGATGTTTTAGCTCCTAGAAGCTTTTTGTTTGCATGGGATGACTCGTTGGTTGTTTTATATGTATTTCCAACTTTTTGTCCTATTTGGGCATTGTAGACATCTTTTTCATGCATGTTATCTTTTGTAAATGCACTCAAATAAAGTGCCTCAACTTTGCATGTATATTTGGGATTCTTACACATCACTTTGTGCCTTGTTGTACTCGCACTATGATATAAAGTGCCATGGGGGTTGATGTTTTCCATTGTTTTCCTTCATACCTTTCTCATGCATATGTGACTTTTGTTTTCACATCCTTTCTATCAACTTGTACTTTCATGTTTGCATGTTCAAATGCTCTTGGTTCCTCTTCATGTACTACTTTTTGGCATTCAGTTCAGTGTACCTGTCACGCCTCTCCCTTTTCAACATTATGGGGGGGGTTTCTACTATTGGTTTTAATGCTTCCATGGTTTCGTTGGAGTGAGTTATGTATACAGTATTTTTTTCTATGTACTAGGCGGATGTAGTGGTTGGTTACCCATGCATTTCGGTGAGATGGATCACTTACCATATGGACACTCTTGCATTCCTATTTTTGGAGGAAACCTTCCATTTTCTCATGATTAGTTCTTTAGACTTTTGGTACCTTTACCATCTGTATCTTTGAGTTCCAGGTGTTTTCCTTTGTTTTCCATCTTATTTGAGTAGTGTCGTTGGGTGCACTCATGCAAACTGTTGTGTTCTTGACCTTGATCATCCTATCTTTAGAGGAGGTTCTTCGGCATTGTAGTAGTCATTCTTTGAAAAAGTTTACAGCTTCTTTGTGCTTCTATGGTGTTTCAGGAATTTGTTTGTTGGAGGCTTCTAGTCCTTCAGACCTTGATTTGGAGGTTTTTCAATCCTTCAGTCACCTTTCATCTCTTTTTGGAGTGGAGTTTTTCCCACGAGGTTTTCTCTATTTCTCTGCATTATAGAGATCTTTTATTTGTACATGGGTACCTTACTTGGCCTTGTTTTTCGGGACCCATCATGCACTCTTTTTAGGGTTTTTAGCTACTCCCTAAGTTCATCTTAAGGGGGGGTGTTAGAGTTATCATACATTAGCTATTAATTAATTAATATTTAATTCATTATTAGTCTAATTTATTCTCACACACTTAAGCTAAAATTAGGAATGCTTTTAGTTGAGTTAATATTAGATCATTATGTTACATCTCATGTTATGTTGACACTTTTCATGATTTGATCTCTTTCTCATTTAGGGCTTTTCTCTTATAAGCATTCAACCCTCATTGCAATTATTAACAGGAGAATATCTGTAGCTTTCATATCTTCTTGAAATTTTTCTCTCTTCTGTATCTTTTTCTTGTTGAAGATAATTGCATATATTTGTTTGTAGATCTCTTGCATGGAAGGTGTATTTGTTTGTTGTTTGATCCTGTGGCTCATGGTTTTGTGCATGTTTCACAATTCTAACACCTCTCACACACCTTGTTACAACACACTAGGTCTTTATCATAGGGCGATGAGGGGGAGGCTCTCAGGTCTTCATGTTCACCTCACCTTTGCCAAAACTATGGGTATATTTATGATTATGGGTATGGGGATGCTTGTGATGCACATGGCTAGCAGCAGGACACATCCATATTGGATGAAATGGTGTTCACAAATGACCTATTAGACATGAAATTTGGCATTGATAGAAAGGTAAATTTGAATAAGGTTAAATATAATTTATTATATTTAATTTTAAAATATAATATTAATTATATTCATCTATGATAATTTAAAAATAGTCTAAATTAATTTAATAATATTTTAGGGTTAGAGTGTTCACCCTACATCAGGAAACCCTTCATCTCCCGATTATGTGACCATGTTGAGTCCACACGTATGTAATTAGTAAAGAAATAGTAAAGATATTACATGAAAATATTTTTACCTTATATAAATTTTAATCTTAGAATTCATGTATTAGATGTTGAATAGGTGGATGTTGGGCCTTCAACATTAGGACCTATCAATGAGAGTGGTCATACAACATTCATCAAGGTATGCTTGATTATTTTTAATCATTATGTTTGTAAATAATGTTAGGTATATTTGTGTAAAATAACATTATTTCATTTTCATTTGTTGACTTTACTTCAAATTCCTCTCAATATTCAAGAAATAATGAAGGTGGGTTTTACTACTACAATATTTTCTTCAATGAATTTGACAAAGGTATGAGATAGAATAGTAAATTTTATATCCTATTTCTTTTTTTTCATGTTTATTAGTGAAAATTTGAATGATATTTATGGTTTAATTTTTTTCTTAATTATTTTCACAAGAGGTCACAATTCTAGTTCATGCAACCATCCCTCAAATGGATGAAAAAAGTAAATGATTGCTTGAGACTCATTATAAAATGAAAATAAGTAATTATTCCCTTATATGCCATTTTATAATTCAAACTTTTATATACTAATGTGTATATTTTTATTGTATTAGGTGGAGCTCCAAAAAAATTTAGAGAGGAGGTCAAGTTAATGGCTTTGAAATCAACCATCATCACTTGCCTCTCCATCCACGCGATAGTCAAAGGGTCATAAAATATTTCCTTCTTGTGGAGGGGACTAATTACATTATGACTTTGTTCTATGCCTATATGGTAGTTTTCTAAATATTTTTTGTATTATTGATATGTGACATTTTGCACCTTTATGATTTTTTTGTAAGCATATATGACTTTCTTGTACATATATTATACTTTTACTGACATGTAACATTATATGCCTATGCATATTTTAATTTAATACAATTTTTTTTATTGATATTGCCTATATTTGCTATAAATAATTGTTAGATTATACACATTTGATTCCTTTTAATTTTTATTCACTATAAGTATATCATCCTACTGTATAATTTGAGAGTTATAACATGAATATTAAAAAATCCAACCTTACCTTGTTTCAAGAATTCATGATTCACCCCTTGGTTCAATTGAACTTTTGCTTTCTCTTAGGTTTTCATGTTTTGTGTCATTTTTCTATAAGTTATCTTCTTGGATATCTAAATGATTTTGAATCTTGAGTGGTTTAGTAGTCCCTTAGAGTAGTCTTAGTTCTAGACATTGTTATACCTCTTCATGTTTTATGAGAACATATTATTCGTATAAAAGGTGGGTATCTACTTGTAGAGGAGGGGGATCAACCACACAACGACTCCAAGTCACATAGAGCCAAGTGTTGAAGGCTTCCCTAATCTACCTCAAATTGGACAAGTGTTTAGGAAAGTAATTGTGATGTTTAAAGGTAGAGAATGAAGAGCACTCTCAGTGCTTCTATAAATCTACTGACTCGAGAGTTATGTTGGGACTAAGTGAGCAAGTTTCTAGATGACTCTGTCAACTCTCTACCAGAGGACAACAACGTGCAACAAGGACAACAATGTGTTGTGTTGGCATCTCATAGGTGCACTGTCATCCATAAAAAAATAGAGAAAAAGGACATTCATATGTACTAAAAACCTACTAACAGCTTAGCTACTGAAGTTTGAAGTGATGACAAAAACAAGAAATGATAAAATAATTGAATTACTAAGAGAGATGCTATATGAAATGACAAGAATGAGAAAGGTGAGAGTTCAACTCACAAAAGGTCTAGTTCTCCTACAAGCTCCACATGAACAAATACCTACATGCAATACAACAAGGAAAAATGTTGGGGATGTTTTGGGGTTTGTCATGGTCAAACCACCATTTTGGTGTTTCCACCTCCATGGATAGTCAAATAGATATATAAATAGAAATGCGATAAAAAAAGTATGATAAAAGGGAAAATTGAACACTACAAAGAGCACTATGCTACTCAAATCCAATAAAAATGCAATAGTAAATGAGTAATACAATAGTCTCGAGGTATTTTGTAAGGGATTTAATATGATAGTCTCAGGGTAGAAATATGGTTAGTTTTTTGAATTTAGAATGCTGAATTTTGAAATATCAGCATGTCTAGCATGAACTTTGAAATTGGACTCTGCAACTATGTAATTTTTATCCTATTTGAGCTACATCTAGAGGTTTTCTTTCTAGTTCTTTCCTGCCGATATGCTCTTCATAACCATATTTTGTATTATTTTATTTATATATATAAAATATATTATAATGGCTTGCCACTTTTGCCAAAAAAAAAAGAGTAATACCACCCTCAACCAAAGGAACTCAAGGCCAATGAGAGAGGAATGCAAGCTTACAACTGTGGCAAAGTCAAGGTGGCTGCAACGACATCAAAGGAAGTCTCACAAGACACCAAGTTACAGCTTTTGTGGTAGATGTGAAGAATGTTGTGATGTTGGAATGAAAGTGTTGATAATGCAACAAGTAGCCAAGAAGTGTGAGAGAATGTGAGAATTATCCAAAAGCTATTCAAGAATGTCTAGAGAGATGAATGAGAATGAGAGATAGTAATTTCTAAGTGAATTTGGGAGGGAAAGAGCCATTGAAAGGTCAATTGAAGGGTGCAGATCCATTATGATTTAACCCCAATGGAAAACATAATTCCTTTGCAGATTCCAAGGGCAAGAATCCTATCAGGATGACAGTGTGCCACACAGACGTCCACACACTATGTACACATCCCTAATAGAAATTTTCCCACCGACACTACAGATAGGCGCCAAGTGGATGGAGTACAGATGGAGGATATGGATTTACATTATTGGGTTTGATTTTTCTAAGGTGAAGGGTGTAAAAGGGGAACTTACAAGGGGGGTGAAAATTCATGCCAATACATTTTTTCCCCCACTTTAGCAAACATGAGTTCCAATGAGTGTTCGATAAAGTAGGTTGAAAGAGTTGCAAGAAGATAGACCTAAACCATTGAGGAAGCATATCACAATTTTGCATGCTTGAAAGCACAGAGCAGGTTAATGACTCCATAGGTACTTGGTCCTAAGGAGGGTTGAAAAAAGTACACCGAAGGCCCACAAACCAATGGTGAACAAATCCCATAGGATGAAAGCACTTTGCAGGTCCTCATACTTGCAAAGAAGGCACCCCAGGTCCTCGGTCTTGAGGAAGCTTGATGTAAGAGGCTCCACAAAGTCTAATTGAAAAGCAACTTCATAGGCACACCTGCAAAGCAACATGTTAATCTGTAGACAAAATATGTTAGATGTCCAAAAGAAGCCGCATAGGAAAACAAGCAAATAGACAGTCAATGATTGAAGGAAGATCTTTCAAAGGGGTCCCTCAGGAACCCTTCAAAAGAAAAGGGGTCCACTCAAGAGACACTCTGTTTGAAAGTACAACAATATTTTTTTCAAATCAATTCAATATCAAGGGATCCATTTGAAACATTTCACTTCATCAAGGAATTCAAAAGGAGGAATGCCCCCTCGCAAGGAGAAAATTCAGAAATTTTCCCATAGGAAAATGTGCTCCTTCCTCAGAGCAAAGTTTCTCAAATTATTTTCTTTATGAACCCATGATGAAGGAAAATTATTTTGATAGGGGTCCTTGTTGAGGAATGAGATTTTTGAAAAATAGAGATTTTCAAGAAGGGACTCGTTGGCCACCGAATGCACCTTTTGAAAATTGAAGAAGTGGAGTGTGATAGCCCCCCCTTAGGATGGTGCATTCCAAGAAAAAAGGCACGTGACATCCTAAGGAGAGAAAAGAAAGAATGAAAGTTATGTTGTGGCCCATGAAAAATGATGAGATGTAACTGTGGTAATGTTGTCGCACACATGAGGGACAACACATAAGCACCACAAAATCACAAAGAAAGCCAAGAAGAGAGAAAGCTAAAAAGAAAGGATCAACAAAGACATAACAAACAAGAGATAGGGGATCTAATATTTTAGGGTCAGAGCTGCTCATAAATATAGATAAATAAGTATAATAATATATAGATGAACTGTCATCAACCCCCTACTATATCGGACCATGTGAAGAAAGGAACATGAAAAAAAAAAAATTGGGTCAACATGGAAGGGAGCCCTAAATGCCCCCAACACTTTGCATTGTCCCCAATTGTCAAAATTCAATACACGACAAAGAGAAGAATGATGTGAAAAATAGAGGAAGTTTTACAACATAAAAACACTCTTATATCCAAGCACCTACGAAGGTGAAAAGGGTCATCCAAGAACATGTAAAACAAGCTTGGCGGAACACAACACACACACACACAATCTAATCTATAGATAAAGAAGAGGTGCCCCCTTGTCCTCATCAACCAAGAGGTCATCGTTCTCCTAGTCTAGATCACTGTAAGGGGAGGGAAGACGAGCCTACAAGGGTGGAATATCAAGGGGGGCACCCTCTGACCCTCCTGCAACAAGAGCCAAGGAAGAAGGCCCCTCAAGGTCTTATCCACTCAGTTCCTATGAAGTGAACATCAGTGATCTCACAAAAATCATTGATAGGGCCAAGAAATTGTATACAAAGTTGAACATGCACTTTACTGATGTTCCATGTGTCAACTCAATGGGAAATGGAGGTGGCGCTTGAGATCAATTGCTAGGCTCACTGAATGATTCAAGAGTAGTGACAAACTATAGAGATGTTGGGGCTTCTTCTATCACTAAGATAGTGCAAACCAACATAAAACCATCCTTTGAAGAAGGCGAGCCCTTCTTCTGACCCCCATTGCAAGTGGGGTCATCCTCCATCTTTCGCTTCATCGGGGGATTTAAAATCCCCATAGATGAAGTACATGGCCCAAAGGAAGAGGAGAAAACCTTGGTGGTCACCACCAAAGTATTCAACATGTCCATGGGTTTTGAAAATGGCGAGATGCCCAAAAGGGACATTAAAAGGGGAGGCTCGATTGAAGGAGCAATGAATACCTACACCCTCTTTGGGTGAGGATCATTCATGATCGCAGGGGGAGCTAGAAGCAAGACTGAGGAAGAGTGAAAGAGGAGGACACAACAGAAGATACTGAAGTGGGAGATGTTGGATCATCTTCCTTCTTATACAAGGTGGCCTCTTCAATGGCCAGAGCCTTCCTCCAACGCTTGCGCTCATGCACAAGGTGACTCTGGGAGCTAGTGGTTGTTGCCTGGGAAGAGACAGGAGACTCCTATTCAACCATTAGAGTATCCATCACAACCATTTTCAGTGGAGGGAGGGATTCCTTGATAGGAATAAGAGGAAGAGATGGAGAAGATGATACAATGACAATATGAGGATCAGGCTTGAATGCCTCAGCAACAGGCCTCTTCTTGTTCACTACCTTAGAGGTAGGAGTAGTAGGAGGTTGTGGAGGTTGAGACATGGAGGATGCTCCATGGGGACCCTTCCCTTTACCATACAAAATGGGTCGAGGCACTTTGGGTAAGATAGGAAGTTCAAACACTGAGTGTTTGGGCTTCCACCAAGTGGGCACCATTGAACTCTTGAGCAAACACATAAGAGCGGAATTTGATGGTGCTACAGTAGGGCGATAGGAAGCAACAAGTGGAACATCAAAAGAGGAAGAAGAGCCCTAAGCACGGATAGGATTTCCTTTCCCCTTTTGGGAGGAAGAGGAAAATTTCTATTGCACCATAGGGTAAATGATTTTCATCTGCCCCTTTCCCTTAGTTTTGTACTTAACATAATTTCAATAAAGTAGGTTTGTTCTAGGAGGGAGCAGACCAACTGAGGTGGGCTAAAAATGGTCTAAGGAATAACCACATGGGACACCAATGGCTATTACCCATTTTCATGCATGACATGCACGATACCTTCATGAGAGAACTTCATACATTTGTGAATAACGAAAGTGATTCCATTCATGGAAGCTAGCCAAGGGATGCCCAACTTCACCCCAAATAGATCAGATTCTAGAGTGACATTGAAAGTAGTATCCACAACCCTAGGTACTACTAGGACAGAAAGGGTTATAGAACCATACGAAATAAGAGAGACCATCATGCGTACGTATTGTAGTTTTCATCTTCTCATATTCCTTCCTTTGTAAAGAATTTATCAAAAGAGTCTCTTCTGTGATAAAATTCTCATGAATCACAGGGTCAACTAGGACTCTTGTCACAATGTTTCCATTGAGGCAAGTAGGAATATATAGGGGAGAGGCTTTGTTTTTCATGGGTAATTCCTATGAAGTGGAAGTCACATCTGGTGAGCCAGTCACAGGCTGAGGGGGAGGACTAGGAGTGAATGAGATCACATTTATGTATGTTGAGGCCTTAGGAGAAGCATCAAAAGGATCAATAATTAAGTTCACAGAGTGAGATAGAAATGAGTCTATGTAAATTTACAACTCACTATTTTCCTTTGCCACTGACTTGTTCGCATTTTATTTCTTTCCATCGAGATGGATGGCACTATTGTTAATGAAATCCTTTATCTCATGATGCAGGTGCATGCAATGTTCAGTATCATGCACATGGACACAATGGTACTGGCAGAACGTGTTTCCATCATACCAATCAGGATAAAGCTCCCTCAAAGGTCAAGGATCTTCTAATGTTATAATCTTATCCTTCAATATCTTTTGTAGAATAGAAGAATATGATTTAGATAGTTTAGTAAACTATTTGTTGCGCTTGAGGCCTCAATTTTTAGTCACGATGACTACATTTGCAATAGATTTTCCTTTTTCTTAAAATTGATACTATAGATCTTCCCTTAGAATGGGAGCATGAGTAGGATCCCCTGAACTGAACATTTTTCTACTGGTACTCTCATAACATAGCACACGAATGTGCAAAAGAAAGATATTCATCAAGGAAAATTTATCTTGCCAAGCTCACTCTAAGTTTCCTATGAATACCTTTTGTACATCTAAGTTAGGTAGCAGGTAAGAGATCTATGAAAAGAGCACTTGGTATCATGCAATGAAATCATTGATCTTCTTGTGCTCTCCCTGCTTCATCAGATGAGATCCGAGAAGGTCATCTTTGGACTGATGTTATCTTGGAATTGTTGGAGAAACTGATTAACAAGTTGATCGAATGAGAATATAGATTTTTTAGGCAAGGAACAGTACTAGTCTAGTGTTGTATCCTTGAGAGATTGAGGAAAGAGTTTTTCCATCAAAGCATCATGGTGAAATAAATCTATACACATTGTGTTAAAAGTAGATATGTGTGTTTGAGGATCCCCTTTACAACCATACTTCTCAAAATTAGGAATCTCCATTCCCTATGGGAAAGGAGTGTTTAGGATTGCTACAGATAGGGGGCTATGTTGGAAGAAAAGTTAGAAGATGGGTTGAGCAGAAGCTTGGGATAGGCTTGCTAATTGGTTTTGCATATGACCCATGTTTTGAAGCAAAGTGTTCAAAATAGGGTCATTAGATGACATAGGACCAATAAATCCACCGTCAAGGCCACCACTGTACCCACCTTCAAAACTACCTCCCAAGCCCCCACCAGAGCTTCCAATGTGTCTACCGATGTGATCACCATCATGGTCCCCACTGGAGCCACCACTATGACCACCACCAACACCACCACCAATGCCACCACCACTACCAAAATCACCATCACTCATTCCACCAAATCCCCCAACACCAAGGGCACTAGGAGGGGTGAAGCTAAAGCCAAGGGGTATTCTACTCACCTTGATTGAGTGGGATGTTTGAGGAGTAGAGGAAACGTTAATAAAGGGGCCCATTTTATCCATGCATACGAACGTTGTAGGCATTAAGAAACCTATATGTCTCTTATAGAAATCGAGCAACATCCCTCGAGTAGTACCTAATCTAGTGTTATATGAAGGGATGTATGCTTCAGTTAGATCGGTGAGGACACATAAGAATTTTATGCCCGTTCGATCTTTTCCTAACATGTATCTCACCTCATTAACAAGCCTAGCAGCTCTTGTCATATTTGGTACTTTCTCCAAGTGATTTCTAAGATCTAATAGTCTTTTTTCTAATGCCATAAGGTGTTCTATAGGAATGTGTAAAACATCATCCTCATCCATGAACGAGGTCGTAGGAGATGTTGTAGAAGTGGGTAAATGAGTGGTCTCATCAATGAAACCCATCTCAGTTGTCGAAACCTCCTCTTGAGAAAAATGACTAGTAGTAAATCCTGTGGTAAAGCGAAAAGTGGCCTTCATCATATCCATTTGTAAGTGTCCTAAACTTCATCTGACAATGTACCTAGATATCGTAGACTGGGTTGTGATGCTCATAAAATCCCACAACACCCAATTTTGCAATGGTCACCAAGCGTGAGTGAGAGAGTCTCAACATAAAGGAATGAATAAATATTTTTCATGTTGGGTTCACCAAAATGTAGATGAGGGGAATTGACCACTTAGTGGCTCTAGGTCATAGAGAGCTAAGAGTTGAAGGTTTTCCTAATATACCTCAAGTTGGACAAGTGTTTAGGAAAGTAATTACAATGTTTAAGGGTAGACAATGAAGAACACTCTCAGTTTTTTTATCAATATACTAACCCAAGAGTTATGTTGGGACTAAGCAAGTAGGTTTTTGGAACCTAGATTGCGACTTTGTCAATTCTCTACCAAAGGATAGTAACATGCAACAGGGATGATAGTGTGACGCGTTGGCATTTCATAGGTATGTTTTCATCTATACATACATACAATGAAAAAGGATAGTCAAAGGTACTAAAAACCTACTAACAACTTAGCTACTAAAGTTTGAACTAATGATGAAAACAAGAAATGACAAAATAACTAAAATACTAAGAGAGATGCTATAAGAAATGACAAGAATGAGAAGGTAAGAGTTCAACTCACGAAAGATCTAGTTCTTCCACAAGCTCCACACAAACAAGTACCTACACACAACAAAGTGAGGAAAAATGTTGGGGCTGTTTTGGGGCTTGTCGTAGTCAAACCCCCATTTTGGTATTTCCATAGGTCCATGGATGGCCAGATAGATAGAGAAATAGAAATGCGATAAAGAAATTATGATAAAATGGAATATCAAACACTACAAAGAGCACTATGCTACTCAAATCCAACAACAATGCAATAGTAAATGAGTAATACCACCCTCAATGAGAGGAACTCAAGGCCAATGAGAGAGGAATGCAAGCTTACAACCGTGGAAAAGTTGACATGGCTGCAGTGATGCCAAAGGAAGTCTCACAAGACACCAAGTTGCAGCTTCTATGGTAGATGTGAAGAATGTTGTGATGTTGGAATAAAAACGTTGATAGTGCAACAAGTAGCCAAGAAGTGTAAGAGAATGTGAGAATTTTCCAAAAGTTATTCAAGAATGTCTAGAGAGATGAATGAGAATGAAAGATAGTAATTTCTAAGTGAATTTGGGAGGGAAAGATTCGTTCAAAGGTCAGTTGAAGGGTGCAAATATGTTACGATTTAGCCCCGATGGTGAATGCAACACCTTTGCAGATTCTAGGGGTAGGAATCTTGTCAGGATAGTAGTGTGTCATGTAGATGTTCACGCACCGCACACCTATCCCTGATAGAAACTCCCCCACTAAAACTACAAATAGGTGCCAAGTGGATGGAGTACGAACAAAGGATGTGGATTTACATTGTTGGGTTTGATTTTTCTAAGGTGAAGACTAAAAAAGGGGAACTTGCAAGGTGGTGCAAATTCACACCTATACACTACTATGTGTTTGGTATTTTCATGATCACGGTATCTTAATACAGTTTAATATTTTTCCTACATTATAACTATCTTAGATGAGTTGTCTTGGGTATGGTGTCCTTTGGTCTTTATTATTTTATAATGGAGAGGGTCTAGGCTACATCAATAAAGGTTTGGCTTTATATTTACACTCTTATTTTTCTTTTGAAACTCCTTTGGAGTGACTATAGAATTGATTAAATAGTATTAGGTAAGATATATTTCAAATTAAAACTTGATTGGTGATCCTTTTTCTAAGCTTCTTTAACCCCCTCTTGAATTTCCTAAACCCTATGTTTATTATTTGGGACTTGGATGAAATTTTCCTTTATGTAAGGAAAAAAATGACAAGTTCTCTAAGTGTTGTGCACTATGTTTTTTTATTTATGATTCTCTTGAAGCATTTTTTGTATGATACATTCTTTGACTAGATTGTTAAGGTGGAATATCTTGATGAGTGCATGTGTTTCTCAACTTAGTTTTGTGAATGCATTGACTCCTTAGTAGGTTGTGACCTATAGTTACAAGGAGGGTGATATGTTAGAAAAATTATGGGAATTTAATCCTAAGCTTCTACAATATCTACTTATTATATTCATAATGTTAATTGAATATCTTAATTACCACTGGAGTACTCAAATTATTCTTGAAGTATGCAGGGTTGGATACCTTTCTCATGCATAGATATATCTTATTATCATCTTCTCTACTTTGTGTCCAACACCTAATAGTATGGATTGATATTCTTTTCTTGCTCTTATTATTAGGCACCACACTATATAGACTTTAGTGTACTTATTGGAAAAAGGCACATAAACTATACATGTATTATTTATTTCCTTACACACACTAGAATTAGGAGATTCTCTATTATGAATTGTCATTGCCTAAAATAAAATAGAAATGGACTTTAAGATAATCATTAGACTTTTTTGTAATTCATGTGCCTTTTGGATTTTTTTTTAGTACTTCTTTTCATATTTATGGTTAGGAAGGAACATGATTCCTTCAATGTGTGGGTTCATTTACCTTCCCCATCAATAATAAGAGCTTAGATGGAGTAGCTTGAGGATTTGAGCTAGTAATTTTATTTCTATACTATAACTTATGTAAAACCACTATTATACAAGTGACAAATTGTATCACTAGATTAAATGTACTTATTGACCCAATGTATTATTCAATTTTTTTACTATTTTATGTACTTATGAAATTACCTTATTGATAAAATTCACTTTATGATTCCTGTATATGTTTACATTTATTATTATGAGATATGCTTATAGTTATTCTTACGAGTAGGAAAATAGTATAGTCACAAATGCTACCTTTATCACCATAATTTTAAAGGAATTTAGGTGCTCTATCATAATCTCCATCATTCATCCTCAACAATGTAAATAATCTAACACAAGCACTAAAACTAGGCCTCTTAACATTGATAGTTAATTATAGGAAATCATATTGATCTAATAAAAATAATACTTGCAATATAAAAAATAAATAAAATAATTTAGGTAGAATGAAACACATAACAACAAACATAGCCTCCAAATAGATTATACACTAGGAAACCCTTTTGAGAAAAAATATAGCCTCTAAATAAATACAATGTATATTATTAACAAAAAAATCATTACAATATAATATCAAAGTCCAAGAACTATATCAAGAGAAAGAGAAGATTTGATCTATCACCTTTAATACATGTTTTCCAACCTATGAACAATCTAGTAGAATGATAGCCTATGCAAGAATAACATAGACTAGAAAGATTGGGAAACTTGGGGAAAAATTGGAGGCCTTTGGTAGCATTCTCCCACCCACCTTAATGTGTTGGCATAGTTAGTTTTGTGACACCACACACATAACATAATATATACCTATTTTATTGATTACATTACTCTTGAATGATGCATTTTGTAAGAATGCATTCATTGTTGGAATTGTCAAATGGTGTTGAGTTGACCAAAATTAAGATAGGGTACTTTAAAGGGACCTCATATCCACATATATGTATAGATGGAATATTTATAGGTGCCACAAACTCTAAGAACTAATTTTTCATAGCTTTGGAAATTTCATTCTCTTAGGGCTCTTAAGAGATTGTGTCAAAATAACATAGCTTGAAAGGATTGGAAGACCTAGGGAATAAATGAAGGCCTCCAACAATATTTATTCAATCACCTTAACATGTTACAACCAGTTTGGTCCCACCACATAGAAAGAAAAATATACATGTGTCTAAGGTTACATTGCTCTCAAATGATATTTTTTCAAAGGGTGTTAAGTTGGAAAAAATAGAGATAGGGCATGGTAGAGGGACCTCATATAAACATGTAGGTATAGAAAAAACATTCATAGGTGCCAAAAACTTTGAGAACTAGACTTTGTCATAGTGTGACAATTTTTTTCTCTTAGGGCTCTGAAGAGACCGTGTTAGAATAATGTATCCTACAAGGATGGAAGACTTAGGAAACAAATAGAGGAATTTGGTAGCATTCACATACCCACCCAAATTTTTTGGCATAGATAGTTAGGTCCCACCACATGTAGAACATAAAATATTCCTATTTCCACAATTATACTACTTTCAAATGACATATTTTACAATAATACAGTAACTATTGGCATATTCAAATGATGTTGAGTTGACCAAAATTGAGATAGGGTACTATAGAGGGACCTCATATCCACATGTCGGTCTAGATGGAACATTTGTAGGTGCCACAAACTTTGAGAGCTACTCCATCATAGTTTGGCCATTTTTTCCTCTTAGGCCACTTAAGAAATTGCACTTAAATATCATAGCCTCCTATTATCAAGAAACTTTGGGGAAAAAACAAATAGAATTCAAACACTATGTATAGGACACAAAATATTCTTGTTTCCACAATTGTATTACCTTCAAATGATACATTTTGTAATAATTCATTAATTTTTGGCATGGTCAAATGGTGTTGAGTTGACAAAATCAATATAGTGTGCTATAGAGGGACCCCATATCCACTTGTAGGTTTAGATAGAATATTCCCAAGAATGCCATATCCAATATATGTTAAGTTAAACAAGTGGATCTTGAAAATTTGGAAACCATTTCTAAGAAATAAATTTTTATATGTTCATGTGTGAAAGGTTTCTTCCTTTTGATCTACAAATGTAAAAAGGATAGCTATTTACTGCTTCAAGGTTTTTGTCTTAGGATAGAACTACCTTATGTCCTAAACAATAGTACCTTGAGTTAAATCCTCTCATTTGATCTTTTTATATAATTTATGGGTCTACTTACTAACCTCCTATTGTATTTATATATCTACCCTACTCTCACATTCATTAGAAAATCCAAGGTTAAATTCATAACAATTCCAAAACATGGCTTCTCTCTTAATTCACATTTTCTCAAATGCTTGAGGAAATGGATCTTTCTAAGTTTTAGACTATGCAAATTAGACTCAAAGTAGGTAAAAAAAATTGGAATCAACAATTGAATTATGAAGAAAGAATTTAAAATTAAATCATATTATATCATGATCCACTAGGAAGACACTTTCCCAAAAATCACCACAATAGAAAATAAACTAATCACTCAATGGTGTAAAAGGGGGATGACCTAAGTGATTAATATATTTTTTTCTAGAAAAAATTATTGATCCAAAATATCTTACTTATCTAGAACCTAAATTTTCATCTAAGATCCTTGCTTCTCCTACCAATTAATCTCTTTCCCACTCCTTCCCCAAATAGGAATTAAAACTCTCTTTCCCACTCCTTGAATATAATGTTTTTCTATTAATGATCCAATTGGAAGTTTCTAAGGGTGTTATCAAATAATTTTAGGATGATGGTGTAGATGTTTGAAGAATAATTAAGAAGAAAAAATATTCAATTAAGAAGGATAACACACAACATATAATATAAATATTATTTCCCATGATGAGGATCAACAATGCTCATGTTTTTAATTTGTTTCTTTACAAGTGTTAGGATTCTATCTCAAGTTGAGATTCCTAATTTTTGATTTTTTTTGGAAATTTTAGGTTGAAATATTCATGCATTAATGGAGGAATAGTCTCATAATTTAATTTTCTCTATAAAATATAAACAATGTAAAATATTTTTCAGTTAATATAATGGGCAAGGGATCCAATTCCCTTGTGGATTAAAACAAAACATTCCCCTATTCACGGGGCTCCTAGAGTTAACTCTAAACTATATCTTAGTAAATAATATGAATGGACTTATCC
Organism: Sequoia sempervirens; assembly: GCA_007258455.2. NCBI lineage: Eukaryota > Viridiplantae > Streptophyta > Pinopsida > Cupressales > Cupressaceae > Sequoia > Sequoia sempervirens. Next base: position 523,532,627 of record VDFB02105785.1, read on the forward strand.
TAACTAAAATTTGATGGTGATTAACATTGTAATCCTAGGGCCCTAGGAGCTAGTTGATTGACCAAAGACTAGTTTGGCTCTCTAATTCATGTAACTATAAATAGACTAAAAGATAAAACTGAAATGTAGTATAGGCTAAAATATTTGGTGTTGGATATTCATATTTCTATTTAGTGTGGTCTCTATTTTTTAAAAATTTAAGGAGATTCTATGAAAGGATCTAAAGGTGCATAATACACTTCCTAAACTAATCTATGAGATGAGGTATGTGTAAAAAAAATTGATCATAAAATTACAAGAAAATAAACAAAAAATAAATGTAACATAACACAATTATTTGTATGGGGAAAACTATTTTGAGAGGAAATATTATTCTTTAAATAAATCAATGTATTATATAATAATAAATTATTGCAATACACTTGCAAAATCTAAGCCTTTATAGGACTATCACCAACAAGAGATTTGAAGCAAGTATAGTAGCATAATAGTAACTATAAAATTCACTATGAAACCTCAATATCAAGCACCAAATATTTAAAATAAGCATTACATGAAACCATATAATGGTAACTAGGAAACCATGAGCTAAAACCACCTAAAATATGACATCTAAATCCTTACTAAAAAAATCAATTCTCTAGTACCAAAATGAATCCATGAGATTAAAATAGCATTTTCCTTATGCCTATTATAAGATTGTCATAATCCACTCACCAATTTGAATACTCAATTTTGGCTCCACTATCTATATTTAAATATGATTTTGAATGTGTCAAAGCATGATGAAAATGGAATGACATCTCCATTTTTAAAAGGATTTACTCATGTTTGATCATATATTTTCCTATTATTTTCATTATCTACTCTATTCGAGAATTTTTTATCTTTTTATAAGAATCATGAGACAAATTTTAGGAGCCTATCTCAAATAAATGGTAGGAGATCATCTTTATTTTATAGAATAAGATTACTAAGAATGTAATCATGGATGCAATTGGTTGGAACACTTGAAGCTAAAATCAATAGCAAGGTAAATATAGTATTGGTTATATATTTTCTTAAAATATATTAGATCTTGTTAAATGGGATCGTGAAATATTTTAATATCTTTTATGTGAGGGATGAATCTAGAGGAAGAATTTATAAGAATTTAGAGTTAATGGAATCATCTATTTTGTTGAGGGAGGAAAAATTATATATAAAATATATTTTATTTCTTTGATATATATGGAAAGGGAGAGGGCCCCAAATTACTCATTTCATGTGTCAAAAATTATTATTATTAATTAAATACTAATAATATATAAAATTTTAGATTCAATTATATCAAGTAGAAATTAAAATCAATTTAGTTGCATCTCAAATATTAATGGTTGGTAGGGATCAAAGACAAGGAATCAATCACTTGGAGAATATTGTGCACTTGTGACCACTAGATAAGGGGCCATACAGTGTAAAGAAACTTGCAACCATAGGAATTGCAAGAAAGAAAAATTAAGTGTTGTCTCACTTCTAACAATAGGAAGCCACAATAGAAGAAAATAATTACTCATAGAAACTAAAGGTTGCATGTGGGTTTAGATAAAAGCTTACAATAAAAGGAGCCAAGGCATTTGGGAATATGCAAAATTCAAAAAATATGATTTTTTGAGGTGGTATAGATTTCATTAAGGGGTTCATGGTGTTAAAATTGAACATGTAACAAAAGAAGTATAAAGGAGGTGCTATGTGGTGAGTTCAAGAATTTGAAGACTAATAAGAAGGTTCAATAACATGTGATGGAAAGTACGAGCTTGATAATATAATAGAGGTGGTTGAATAATAATAGGTAATAAAATCCAAGAGGAAAAGGTTATAGAGTAAATATTTTTGAAATGGATGTAGCAAGAGTCGATAAGTGAGCGCATAAAATGTTTTTTAGTTGCATGGTTCTAAGGTGCACAAAGGGGCTAAGGAGTGAGAGGCTATATGAAGGTGAAAAAAAATATATAAATGGTGGTGATAGAGGAGCCATAACATATGAAGGATGTTTCAAGAAATATTAGTGATAGAAAGGAGTTTATGGGTAGATTAATAGCCATGTTTGAGTAGTGAACTAGCTATAAGGATGGCTTGGTGGTACAACAAGTATTTATGGTATAATTAAAGTAGACCCACTGGGAAGATGGATAGTAGCAAAGGATTTTTTATTATGTTTTACTTGAAAAAATAAAAGGACCATGTAAGGAGGAAAGAGGCATTTAATGCCTAGAATTAGTGGTAATTAGTAAAATCTAGGAGGATTCCAAATAAAAGCCACATTTTAATCATTTAGAGTAATATGAGAATGAGAAGAATGATTTGGAAGGAGTCATTTGGAGGCTCATAGTACTTAATTGCATTGATAGAAGGTAGTTACATGTGGGTGAATGATTACACATGATCACAAGTAAATATAGGAATATAATCAACACTAATAGAAATATACTTGGAACTCAAAAAATGACAAGAGTTAGGTGAGTTTTAAATCCCATGAATTTTGGTGGGATCAATAGTGAAGGTGTATATAAGAGAAGAAATATTGAGGCTTGCATGTGATTCGAGAGGAAGCGATATTTTAGGAACATAAATAGTATGGTAGAAGGGGGGAGAGGAATGGTCTAGGATAAAAATTAAGGGGAAAAAATTAGCAAATGAATAATTAGATGGAATAAAATAATAATAGAAACTAAGAGAGGATGAATATAAATCTACAAAAAGTGTTGTCGAGAGAAATATTAGTGATAGAAGCTATGAAGGGTAGATTATGGAGGTGAAATAGAGATCAAGTTGAAGTGAATGCTCATTAGGAGTTAATTAGAAAAACCAATAAGTGGAAGAGATCATGAGAAGGATAATTAAGTTGAAGATACCATGTAAGATTGATTAGGAAGTATGGTGAACAAAGGGTGGTACTCATGTATGAGACTGACTAGACAACATGGAAAATAAGATGAGTGGTTGCATGTGAAATAACAAGGTCATATGATAGGAAGATGGAAACAAAAATTAGTATGTACAACTAAAGACTTAACCATGCATATTTATGAGTGTGAATAGGGGAATTACAAGTCCCCACATATAAAGAAAAGAAATACTTTGTGTAATCAATTATGTTGTTTATTTTTATTGTTCAATATTATCTAATTGGTATTTAGGTCTGTAAAGTATGTCTCAATTGATTAATATAGTTTTTGCTAGATGGGTGGTATTCTTGAATGGTAGGTATTTAGTTGATATAAATTGACTTGTACCCAAAGGGATATTCTTGGTTCACTTTTTCATAGCTATACATTGGTTTCTCAAGTGACCTGAATAATGTGAGTTATTTTGACTACCATCTATCAACATTAGAGTGGGATAAAAGTATAGGAGAGAATTGGATTTATTGTGAATCCTATGTGATAAAATCCATCTGTGTAGGACAACCAAGATAACACTATGAATGAGAGCACTAAAATTTAAAGCTAAAATATTTTCTCAAACAAGTTTGAGGCAATTTTGAAGCCCTTAAGGGATAATGAGGCAAGATTAAAGACCCTTTAACATATAGATAAGAATCCAAATATATGAACTATTTATCCCTATAAAAGGGAAAAATACATTGATTAAATAGTATAAGTTGGAGAAGATTGAATTAGGAGGTAATGAACAGGTCATCATGTCATGTGGATGGAGAAAAAAGTCATGATAAACCCATAAAGGAAGTGATGTAGGAGCATCCATGGCTACGTGCAATTCTGTATTGGTTTGAAGGTTAAAATTTTGTTTCAATTTTAAAATTTTGATTTTGAGATGGATTATTTGGTGGAATAATGTTGGAATGATTAATTTCATTTATCATTGTGTGAAGTGATAAAAAAAAACATGAAAAGCATTGACAAGGTGAAAAAGTAGGGTAATAGTGCAATTTTGATTTTCTAATTTTTAAACTTTTGAAAATAAGTTCATAAGGCATTGGAGATTGAATAAAATAATGTTTTAAAAATCATTTCAAAAATCCCTAAAAAGAAGGGACCTAGGAAAGTGGATGCCAAGGTTAGCCAATCTTGGATTTTAGCCTTTTTAGGTGAAAATGGTCAAACCAATGGTTGTGAGGAGTTATGTTTTTTATTGGTTGGAGTTTAATGTTTTTACTTTTAAGCTTTTTGGTGGGAATTAATGGTGAAGCTCAGAATAAGTCATGAGTTTTGGAGAAGAAGGAAAAATGAATGTGAAAACATTCATGGAAATGGTGAAAAATCTAGAAAAGGAGGTCATTTTCTGAGTGGAGATTTTGAAGAAAACAAGTAAAGTCATAGAAGAAGGCATGTAATTCATGGAGGAGGTTGTTTGAAGGTTTTATTGCAGGTTTTTTACTGTCATACCATAGTCCATATCAATTCTAGATTGAAAGAGGCAAGTTTGAGAAGCTACAAGAGGATCCAAGGTGTTGGAGAATGCATTGTTTGGCATAAGCTCTCTCTATTTGAGCTTGAAACCTTGTTGTGGTAATTTCATGGCATGTTTAATGAATGTATTTGATTTTTAGCTGTTGTTATATGTCCATCTTGACTGATTTATTGATGTAATCCATCATTCCTTTTATTGCAAAAAAGAGTGCATATGTGCATATCCAAATTTCTAAATTCTAGAGCATTGTTGCCAATTGTTTGACTAAATGTTTGTGGGGATTTTTAAATGGTTTTAAGGTAGTTTCTGAAGAGTGTTGTATCCATTACATTAGAAATACCATATAGATAGTTGGTTAGAAGATAAGATATTCCTCATGCATGAGGAAAAGGAAAAGAGTGTAACCCATGAGTTCCAAGAAGCCATGAAGACAACCATGGAGGATCCAATAAAAATTAGTTGTATGTAAATACAACAAAGGATAAATCTATGTGTGAGATTGTAAGTTTGATAGGGGATTTCACCAAGGTGATACAAGTGTAGTAGCATAGTGTAAAAAGTATGTTGAATAAGATTAGCTGTAATCTTATGCAACAAAAGAGCATAGGGAGGATTTTACACAAAAGAAGTTGTAAGTGACATTATGGGTAGTTCTAACAATACTAATAGTGGGAGATGCAAAGGAAAACAAAGAGGTTCTAAAAGTTGAGATAGTAGAATATGGTAGAGAGATACTATTGGTAGATATAGTTAAATGCTATGAACATGAATCTATTAAAGATATGCTACAAGTACATGAAGCAATGATGATATAGGTTGATCTAGACAAAGAGAGTGAGTAGTGTATAAGTGGATTCAAACAAGGATCTTCTAGGTGATGAGGTATATTAAGAGGAGATACATAATATTGATTGCAAGGTGTTGCAAGTAATTTTAGCCAAAAAGGAAAAATAAGAGAAGAGGATGGCTACGCTATGGGATTTTATCATGATGATGGAGTTGATCCCAAAAGAGAAGAATATCACACCTAAGGAGGGCGAGTTACTAGGTAGAAATTATGAAGATTTATATAAGGAGGGAGACATGGAAGGAGAATAAAATTTATAAAAGTACAGGTGGATGGAATATTATTATTCAAAAGACCATAATGAGAAGGAGAAGCACTTGAAAGGAGGAAATTTGGAAATTATAGGCCTATGAGAGTGCAAAAAGTACAAGGATGAAAGTGGTAACAATGGAAGATGATTCTAATAAAGTACTAGAAGAGGAAGAAGAAAAATAATAGAACTCCATATAGAGATACTATTTCAGTAGGAATCCACACATTTTTGTATTCGATAAATATGATGTTGTGGAATCCTAGGTATTAGTTATTGGCAATGGTTAGAGGTGAGAAATAGACCACTTGGAAGAGACTATGCATGTGTAGCTACTAGAAAAGGGGTTGCCATAATATAAAGGAACTTGCAAAAAATGTGGCTAGTTATAGCCACAAGACTTATAACAAAGGAAAAGTGGGAATTTTCTCACTTGCGAAAATTGGGAGATATGATAGAGGAAAGGAGTTACTTTTAAAAATTAGATGTTTCTCATGGAGTAATGGGTACTTGAAATAAAAGTAGGTAAGGTACTCGATAATAGGCACACTTATACCAACTAGGAAATTGTTACGTGACATAGATTTCATAAGAGGAGAAATGGTGCTAATTGTATATGTAACAAAGGGGGAAGGAAGAGGTTCTCACATGGTGAGTTTGAGAGATGCAAAATTATTGAGGAAGGTTAGAACCATATGATGGAGACTATGGGGATAATAGAAAAATTGGTGGTCGTATAAGAAGAGGTTGTAGAAGTGAAGAGGAGAAGGTGATAGAGAATACATGTTTCTAGTATGGATGTAGGAAGATTCTATAGGTGCTACATAGAATGTTTGTTTGTTACATGGTTATAATACACATAAAGGGGATGAGAAGGAGAAAGAGGTTTCACGAAGGTGGTGAAGAACAATAAAAAAATTGGTGAATGATAATCCATGACAGATGAATGACATCATGAGAAATGTGAATGATGGAAAAGAGGTTAAGGGTTGATTAGTGATCATGTTTGAGTAGATAATTGATGGTGAGGATGGTTTGAAGGGATAAAGTGAGCTATAATATAACTGAATGAAACTTTTGGGGAATAAATGGTATAAAATGACTCTTTCATATATTTTAAGCAATGAAATAAGAAGTATGCATAGGGTAAAAAGAGGAATTTAATTCTTGGGATGAGTGGTATATAGAAATAGTTGGTAGAATATTATAGAATGTATACATTAATCAATAGAGGATAGTGAGCAAGAGATAAATGAGTTGGAAGGATTCATTTAAATTTCATAGTACCTAACAACATTAATGGAGAGTATTTGTGTGTAAGAGATTGATTACACATGATCCCCAATAAATCTAGACACATGATCATTGTTAATGGTAAGAAATTTGGTGTTTCTAAAGGGATTGGATGTAGGATTTAACTAAAATGTATCTAGGAATTTGTGTGGGATTCAAGCTAAAGGCACACATAAGAGGAATTTTGTGAAGAAGAGCATGAGATTAAAGAGGAAGTTATAGTTTAGGTATGCGACTACTCCCACAAAAGAGGAGAGAGAGATTTTAGGAGAAAAAGGTGTAATTAATATTTTTAATAGTTAGATAGAAAAAAGAATAATAGTAGCCAATGGAGGATAGATAGAAACCTACAAGGAGTGTGGTTGACAAAAAAATAGAAAGGGAATATATGAAGGGTAGACCACTAAAGTTAAATATAAATCTAGCCAAAGGGAATGCCCATGAGAAATTGATAGAGGTGCCAACAAGTACAATGTGTCATGAGTTGGATAATGAAGTTGAAGTTTGTATGAGATTAACTAAGCTTTGTTCCAAATAAAGGTTAAAACCTGCACATGTGACTAGATAGGAAATGTGGAAAAAGAAGGTGAGTGGTTGAATGTGCATCAATAATGTCATGTGAGAAGTGGTGGGTTGGGAGGGTGACTTTCCACAACCATTGTGGAAATTTTGATCTAAGGGTGTGATTGGTTGTTGCAGGCTTAGGTGGATGTCACATCAGACAGGTCTAGGCACAAGGAAATATCATGACATATTCATCATTTTGTGCCACCTTCGTCAGTCCATATATGATAAAACATGCCAGTGATTATGACCGATTAGGTTATGGTGATACAAGTCTTATCACTGGCTCATGCCTCCAACTCATCACATACTCCAAGATTGGGGTGGCAGTATACAAATTGTTAACAGGTTGGCTAGAGGGGTGGTTCACACAATTATGTATAGTGTAATAATAGAGGGCAAGATTTGGGTGTATCTTCCATTTATATATTTCACTAAGGTGGCAGTGTTGTGACCTAATTATCATTTATCTCCTATTTTTGGTTTTTGGTTCTTGGGTAACTATAAATGGAAGAGAGGTCAAAGTTCATGGTGAAGATTTCTTCAGAAGTGCTCATGTGTCTCGACGTGGACACACAACAACACAACAAGCAATTAGTGTTGACTTTTGCATTGGATTTTAGTGTATTTTGAGCCATGAATTGAATAATTTGGTTGGCGCTAAACTCAGCGCAAATAGGCATGGTCAGCTTGTCGTTGGATTTTGGTTGACTTTAGCATTGGATTTAGTGCCGACTTTAGCACCAAAAAATCATAGTGCCTTCGTTAGCGCCTAAAATAGCGCCAAGAAGTAACATCAAAAATTGCGTCGAAATTGGCATCCAATTTGGCTTTCGGTTTTGCTTCCATGTCTACTCCCATTTTTGCTTCTAGTTTTTCTTCCATTTTGGCATCCTTTTTTGCTTTCAGTTTTTCCTCCAGGTTTGCTTCCAATTTTTCTTCCAATTTTGCTTCTAGGTTTGCTTCAAGTTTTACTTCTAGTTTTGCTTCTAGTTTTGCTTCCAATTTTCCTTCCAGTTTTGCTTCCGGTTTTGCTTCTGGTTTTGCTTCTAGTTTTGCTTATAGTTTTGCTTTTGGTTTTGCTTCCAAGTTTGCTTTTAGTTTTGCTTCCAGTTTTGCTTTCAATTTTGCTTCTAGGTTTGCTTTTGGTTTTGCTTCTGGTTTTGCTTCCATATTTTCTTCTAGGTTTGCTTCCAGTTTTGCTTCCATTTTTGCTTCCAGTTTTGCTTCCAAATTTGCTTCCAGGTTTGCTTTTTGTTTTGCTTCCAATTTTGCTTCCAAGATTGCTTTTGGTTTGCTTCTTGTTTGGCTTCCATTATTGCTTCCTTTTTTGCTTCTAAAAATGCTTCTTGCTTTGCTTCCATTTATTAATTGAATATGTTTATTTCAATTTAATTAGTTAAATATATCATGCCTCTTAAATAACTCATATGATTATAGAGTAACTAATTTAATTATTTAACTCATATGATTAAATAACAATATAATTATTGCATCATGATCATCATCTATAATTAAAACAAGTGAGTCAAATATCTATAATTTAATTGAATTTGACAACATCCATCCTGAGTAGTAAATTAAAATCATCATACTTAATAAATATCCATCCAAAAATCATCGAACGCTTTTAATATATATAAATTGACAAGTCAATACTGATAAGATCATCATCATATATAACTAAAACAAGTGAAAGTCAAATATGCCAGTACATCAAAAACATGTCCAATAGTTGACATAAGTGAAAATGATACATGTACAAATGATATAAATAAAATTGATAAATTATGTAACTCAAATTGATACAAGTCAAGATGATACATGTCCAAATGATATAGTGAAAATGATACATGTCAATATGATACGACTCAACAATATAGTACTGTAGGCCATGAAAAGAGTCATCATAACGATATATTAGCAATGATCCATATCATTGATGGTTTTATGGCTGAAAATGGAACCTATGAAGCATTTTCTAAGAAAAAATTGTACTTCCACTCCTACTGTGTTTAATAGTGATCATGTTGTCTTTGGCTTTAAATAATAGTGTTCTTATCATATATTTAGTTCACTGCCCCTTGGATATTATATTGCACTATTTGTCCTATGTTACCAGTGTTACCAGTGTTATCATTGTTATTGCAAACACTCATGAAAGCAATCCTTTCATATATCATACATGGTTGTTAAGATCATTGTTTCTTCATGACTTAAACACAAGGTACTACTCCTGTTCAATGCTTTTCAATACATGATGCTCTCTTATTTCTTTTTTACTCATTGATGCTATGACTTTGTTCATTATCTTCAACTGTATGCAACTGTAGTTTCATTATTTTCCCTAGGAGAAACAATATGTTTATTTTGAACTTTCTCTTTGAAACACAACATGCTTGACAAAAACTAAAGTCCTTGTATTCTTCATCCATAGAAATATGTGAATTTTAATTTTCATGTATGCCTATTCACTATCACTTTATGATCATGAGCTTCTTTCGTACTCCACTTGTACGTAGACACTGCCTATAAGATATTATGTTTATGATGACACTTTTTTGTGGTAAATTGAACATAAAAACCATATAAACAACATTACATTGTTTTTTGTCCTCCAAATATGAGCACCATTAGATATGCCAGTTCACTATCACATTCTAAAGCAATGAAGCACTTACTGCCCTGTATGCAAACAAAAATTCCCAATGGGGATAATGCAATTTTATTTTTTGTCTTGCATATTCTTTGATCATTTTATGGAGCAGTTGTTCATCCATGATTCTCAATCCATTGCACATTCAGAGTTGATTGTCATGTATGATCAATTTATTGAAGCTCCTAGAGCTACTTAATGTTTTACTCTTTAGTTGAATGTTTTTCATTGAGCATTATAAACATTTTTCTCTCTCAAACCCCTTATTGAAGTTAGGGGGTAGCATGTTGGGCTCAACCCTTGTGGGAGCCACATTTTATCCCACATGCTATAAATAGATGAAACAAAATAGCTACAAAAACTTGGCCTATATCTTCATAAGAAGCAAATATGTTAGATAAAACATAGCATATGATGGATGTGTTTGATAACTTTTCTATTTTTCCTAAACATTTATGGTATGTTAGCTATTTGAATGCACATGACTGGACATGTATTGACTAGTGATTCTTCATTGCTTAACAACATTGTTTTTTCTCACATGCAGGAAAACTAGGAGCAACAAGGAAAGCATCAACTAAAGACAGGACAAGCAAGAGGGGCAACAACAGATTCAAAGTCAAAGCCAACAATGGGATTCATCATTCACCAAGCAATGACAGGTCCCCTTTCTCTACATATGCACTTTTACTATCATCTTTAAATTTATAGTTTTTTCATCATATGCATTTTAATAGTCAGTTCCACAGCTTATGTGGAACACCACACATTTATACTATCAATAAAGACTATCTTTTGAAGGAAATGACTCTTTTCTCTTCTCTGTTATATGCATATGTATAATGTGATAATGTAGTCTTTATATTTTTTACTTAATGCATATGAATATGACATGGTAGGAAATAGATGTACCTTTTTTGCTTTCTCTTTGTTAAACTTAATCAGCTCTACCTATTTGAGCTAGGGGGAAAAAATAGGTAACAATTACTAAGATTAAGGCCATAGTTTTGGGACGATTTTATCTTGAATTTAAATTTATGACATCTCTCTTTTAATCCTCTACTTGATTCCTTCTCTCCATTTCCTATTTTAATACATCTATATTTTACTCTTCAATTTTGGTGTGATTCTAGATTGAGAGTATTATGTAGTCCTTCAAGAATAAAATTTGGATGAGTCTATATAAATTTTCTAGAACTAATTATGCTCATATTTGTGTTGAAATTAATTTAAATAAGGGAATATGCCTAAAATAATTACCTAAAATAAAATTGGTAGATAGGATCAAAGGTGAAAGTTATTCTTTCAATTAGTATAGTTGTTTTAGTTATGGCCACTTTTTTCTCTTACTATCCTAAAAGGAATACAATTTATTCTAAAGGATATAGAAGGAAATATTCTTCTAAATCTACTTGGTGGTAGAGGGAAAGAGTTTCATCACAGTAAGATTACTCCAACTAAGGGATAGGAGACTCAATTAGTTCATATTTAGCGAAAGGAATTAAAAATATATTTCTCACTAAAGGATCACCTAACTATATTTGAAATGGAATTGGTGGAGGAAAAAAACCACTTTGATTAGGAAGGATACCATATTTGATCTCTTCACCAAGTATTCATTGAAGTTGATAGCACTCTTTCCATCAAGGTAAATAAAACATCCTCCCATGGGGTCACATTAATGGTTCATGTTCATGAAAAGAGGAATCCTTCGAAAAGGGATTAGATATGTGGATTGTTGATGCCTAAAATTGCTAGGCAAACAACCTTATGGGAAACTCAATTAATAGGGGGACCAATTGCGCTAAACTAGGTGACCTCTAGGTTTTTAAAGAAGTCAGCTCCTTCTGTATTTGGGTGGTTGGAAAGGGAATATGAAATTTATATATAAAAGTAAAGTCTAATCTAAGGAAATGTGCTAAGATGTAAGTAAGTAGGCATGAAAAATCTTCCCTTTTGGTGAGATTTAATGGCATGGATTGTATAATCCTCAGGTTGCATATGCCCTTGCAGTTTGATGAGGTTGGGAGTCATAGTTGCAAATGTTAATGACCACTGAACTTCATTGAAGAGAGTTTGCACGCATGGATCGGAAGGCATTGCTCCATCTTTTTCCTTTCTTTTCTGGGCTCTAATAGCCCGTGTAGCCTTAGTTCTGCTATTTTGTCCCAAAAATTTTGTGGGTGAATTAATCAGTTTGCCAATGAAGGGTGCATTGGGAGGAAGAGAGAAAGGGAATGAAATCATTGCAATCTTGAATGATGTTTTCTTTTGTAGAGAGACCATCAATGGGGAGAATAGGGGAATGTTATGCCAGGGTCTAGTTTGGGAAGCAACAGAAGGACTCATGGGGAGTGGAGATGCAAAGGATACCTTTTGTTAGGCAGCTTGAGTCAAAGCCAATGCAATGGGAGAAAAAGGATTTGCAATAGTGGGTTGATATTGGGCTCCGAAAAAAGGTGGAACAAACCATATTGGAGTAAAAGCTTCCTATCCAATTTGGGAGAATTGGGAGAAACCTCCCACAGGAGCAGAAGCAGAAAAGGAAAGGTTGACATTGGAAGTAATGGGAGATGTAGAGGCAACGGGGTTAACCAAAGGCTATGAAGCAATAAGAGAGGGAGAGAAAGATACCTAAGTTGCCGCTAGCACTGATCCTTGGCTCATTGCAATTACTTGTGAGCTTTCTCTAGGAGTTGGATCTGTGCGCGACCTCTTCTCGAGTGGAGAATTTTCCACCTCTATGACCTCCTAAGACTGTTGGGCTACCCTGGGTCTCTTCGCAGCCCATGTACATGGTAGTGAGGCCTCTAAATGCAATGTAATCACTTGCACACTCAATGGAGCTTTGTTGGACTATTTTGTTTCTTTTCTAGTTCTCTGTGTTTGGGACTTTTGCACCTCTTTTATTTTCATTATTGTAGACACTTCCTCTAGATCTACATCCTCATAATTGTTTGCATCACTATCATCATTCCCTCTATTCCATAGATCATCAAACCAGTCATCCTTGTTTTCCTCTTGGAACGAGGCATCAAGGCATCTAGTCTCTTGATGGTAAATCCAAAAGTGTGCAATCTTTTCCTCGCTCCACTAACATTTCTTGGCCAATTGATTACAAAAGGGTGGCCCCAATTTTACATTTGTCACTAGGCTTGGCAAAAGGAAAATAAAAAGAGTGATTTGAGGGACATTTTTCAATGAGATTTGAAGTTTCTTTGATGCTCTATAATTCAGCACCATCAAAAAGAGCTTGGAATCCTGATTCCAATGCAACTTGAATGGAGTGAAAAGGAGTCTATTTGCTCAAGTTACAGCTAGTCAAAGTCTGGGTCAAATTGGTACTAGGGGACGTCTAGAAAGCAAAAAAATGACCATCTCAAAAATTGACAAAAAAAATTTCAAATCGAAGAGCTCGTCGAGATGATTTTAGCAACATTCATTTCGTCGAAATCTGACATCTTACGACTGAGAAATCATTAGTCAAAGTTTGCTTGTACCATGGTTGACTAGGTGTACGGAGGATGACATTAGCATACTGATGTGTCAATTTGTATGGTATGGATGATGACATGGACCAACCCTAGTGTGACACATGGCAATCAAGTTAGCTTGTACAGACAAATCATTGGAGGACACGTGGCATCCATACGATATGTCATCGACATCGTTAGCAGCATTGTCAGTGGACACGTCTACATCATTGGAAAATAATACCTTGACACGTGGCACCTATCTTCGGCGGTCAAGGTTATAAAAGGAATGGCTTGGCTCAAACCCATGACCTTGTCGATAGCAAGCCAGCTAGTGGCCGTTGCGCTGTCAATGTCGGTTCAAACCATATATAAAGTGGGTTTGTTTTGTTCAATGAATTTTCAGTGCATAGAGACAAAAGGGAGACCAGCGAGGTTGAAACCGCTGACCCCCCCGGTTAGTAAAATTCTTATATACTGATAGACCACCGAAGCTCCTTTGAATACTAGTTGGGCTCGGTCAGTTTTGTTAAGTTGTTAAAGGTCGAATGATAACAAAATGGCCTATATTGATAAAACAACCACCCCTAATCAAATAAGACCAAATGGAAAATTCCAAAGGGGGGGTTAAGGATGAGTATGGGAGGTTTTTAGGTGGTTAAATATTTGTTATGGTGGTTAAATCCTTTTTAGGCTTAATTTATGTATAAAAAGGGGGGGTCTAGATGTGTTTTTCCAAGTCCAGGTGGTGAGAAGGAGAGAATGCTTAAGAGATTCTAAAGATATCTCTGCACATCAGAGGAACGTCATGTTGTTGTGCTTTAAGGAGATAGTCTTGAAGAAATTGTAACTAATTTTTGGAGCATAATCAGATCAATCACTTCGTTGGAGAGGGACCCGGAGATGTAGTCCTTTTGGATGAACTTTGTTATCAATTGCGTTTGTTCTCCTTTTTCTTTTCTCTCGTTCTTTCAGTTCATCATTATGGTTATGTTGTGTTAATTCGTTCATTTAGAGCTTTGAATTAATTGTTATAAATTGTTAAGAATTCTATAAGCAATCATCTAGATTCTAAATGAGATCAAGTTTGGTATCAGAGATTTGTGTGACTAGTATTGCAGATTTGAATGCTAACGTGCTCCAAGCTTCAGCAAGGCGAAGGTGAGCTTGAAGAATATAATCCTGAAATTAGAAAACGAAGAACATTTTCAAAGATGTCTATGTCTGGAATGGTTGATGAGTCTGAGGAGATCAGCAAGAAGGAATTAAGAAGAGCTTTTATGAATATGAGATCTATGGTGGAGATATTGTTTAAAGGGAGACAAGAGCAGAAGGAACTTGAAGGAGGTTCATCAAAGCAAGATGATTGTAAAGACAAGAAAGGAAAACATCTTGGAGATGGTGACAAGCCACTAGATCCTCCCTCTTCTTCTTCTCCTCCTCCTTCCCCTTCTCCTTCTTCTCCATCTTCTACTCATTCTATGTCTTCTAATCCGTTCAAGGGTTTGCATAAGCCTAGGATCAAATTGGATGTAAAATTTGACTCACCAAAGTATTGTGGTGAATTAAATGCTGAAAAATTGGATGATTAGATTCAACAAGTTGAAGTCTATTGTAGAGTCCAAAACCTCGTAGATGATGCTGATAGGATCCAGTTGGCTACTCTTCGGTTAGGAGGTACAACTCTAACCTGGTGGGAGAGTAGGACTAGGGAAGAAATTTCACAACATAGTAGAGTCAATTTGTCTTGGACAAAATTTCTTAATGCTCTTAAAAATAAATTCTATCCCTTAGGGCACATGCAATAGTTAATGATGAGCTAGTAAAATTTTAGGCAAGGGAAAGGGCAGTCTATTCAAGATTACACCCATGAGTTTAGGAAAAAGGCTATTGCATTAAATTTTCCTTTGTACACCTAGGACGCTTTGTTGAAATACATAGGAGGTCTTCATTCCTACCTTCGGCATTCCATTTTGGTTTTGAATCCTAACAACTTGGATGAAGTCTGTGTCCAAGCTACCCACTTAGAGTCACATGGTAAGGGTTCTTTCATTGATAAGCTTGATAAGAAGCCTTTTAAGCCTAAGGGAAAAGACAAAGACAAAGACAAAGGAAAAGGGAAGAAGACAACTATAGTAAAGAAAGAGGGTGATAAACCCACATGATCACATTGTAAGAAAGAGGGGCATGATGATTCGAAGTGATAGAAGCTTCATTCGAAACTAAGGCCAAAATTTTTTGGAGGAAATAAAGGAAAGCAAAAGAATACTACAGTGATTCAACAAGATCTTGGATCTGACTTCGGAGATGAGACAAAGATTGTTTCTACTGAGATCCAAGGTAAATGGAAAGGTATATCTCTTTCTTCTAATGCAAGTTGTTCTAATGCTAGTGCAAGTACAAGTAAAGAATCTTCTCCTAAGGTTGATAAACAACAGAATGAATTGTTTCATATTTGAGTTGTAACCAAGCACACTAAGGTTGATACACTATTTGATACAGGTTCTCAAGTCAACTTAATATCTGAAGAGGGTGTAAAGAAACTTAATATGGCTACAACACCTCATCTGAAGCCATATCCACTCAGATGGGTTTGCAATGATGCTCAACTATAGGTAACTAAACAATGTAAATTGAGATTTTCTATCACTACAAACTTTGTTGATGAGCTAGAGGTAGATGTGGTTCCTTTGGATATTTGTGGGCTTGTGTTAGGGAGTCCTTATCTATATGACAGGAAAGCAATATTTTATAGGGGGGAGAATAAGTATCATCCTTTTAAGGATGGGGTAGAGTACATTGTACGTGCACATAAGGTGAAGACTAATCTTACACTAGTTAATGTTGGTCAAATGAAAAGGTTGGTCAATTCTAGCAAGAACTTTGTATTAATGCTTGTAAAAGCCAAAGAGGATGAAAAATCTAAGGAATTCAAAGGGTGTGATCCAAAATGTAAGGTTGAAATGGTCAAAATTGTTTCTGCTTATAATGACTTGTTTCAAGAACCAAAGGGGTTACCACCCAAGAGAGAGATACAACATGAAATACAATTACAGTAGGATGTGCCATTGCCTAACATCAACATGTACCATTTCTCCATTATGTAGAATGAGGAAATCAAAAAGTAGGTTCAGGATTTGGTGGAAAAAGGAGTCATCTGTCCTAGTACATCTCCTTATGGTTCTCCGATTGTGTTGGTTCCAAAGAAAGACATGACTTGGAGAATGTGTATCGACTACAAAGCTCTGAACAAGATAATGGTAAAGAACAGGTATCCTCTTCCCAGAATTGATGATTAAGTTGATCAGTTAAAGCATGCAGTTTATTTCACTAAGTTAGACTTGCGTAGTGGTTATCATCAGATAAGAATTGTAAAAGATGACATTTGGAAAACTGCATTTAAGACAAAATAGGGACTGTTTGAGTGGTTGGTCATGCCTTTTGGGCTTTGTAATGCACCAGCTACCTTTATGAGAGTCATGAATGATGTCTTTCATCCTTTCACTGATGATTTTTTCATAGTCTATCTAGATGATATTCTTGTATTTAGTCAAACTTGGGAAGATCATGTAAGCCATGTAAAGAAAGTTCTTGATGTATTGAGAAACGAAAAAATCTATGTAAAGATGTCTAAATTTGAATTTGCTAAGACATCCTTAGTGTACTTAGGCTATGCCATAGAGGGTGGTCAATTGAAGGCAGACCCTGCGAAGGTTGAAGCTATTGTAAACTGGCCTAAGCCAAGTACAGTCACAGAAATCAAATTTTTTCTAGGTGCAGTTTAGTACTAGAGAAAGTTCATTGCAAACTTCTCTTATATTGCATCTCCATTGCATGCATTAACCAGTATGAAGGAAAATTTTCAGTGGGGAGGTCCACAACAAAAGGAATTCAACACTATGAAGGAAAATTTGAGCACCGCACCAATTCTAGCTTTACCATATCTACACCAACCATTTAAAATCGAGACAGATGTGAGTGGTTTTTCCATGGGTGTTGTACTCATGCGAGGAGGTAAACCAGTCTGCTACCACTCTGAAAATTTTTCAGGAGCAGTAAGTAACTATCCCACTTATGATAAGGAACTTTATGCTTTAGTTCAAAGTGTTAAAAAATGGAAACATTACATAATGGGGAAAGAAACTGTAATCCACACTGATCACCAACCACATTAGTATTTTCACTCACAATCTAAACTGCAACAAAGTGGGCACTTTCGGTGGATGGGTTTTTTGCAACAGTTTCATTTGGTAATTATGTATAAGAAAGGTACCCATAACAAAGTAGCATATATGCTTTCTAGGCCTCCTGTTATGAATGCTTCAATTATCCTTAAAGGTAGTTCCATGGTACATGAAAATTTTTCAGGAACAATATGCTAATGATGCAGACTTTAAGGAAATCTATACAGCTCTAATTGTAGGAAAGCATGTAGAAGAGAAGGATTACTGTGTGTAGGATAAACTATTATACGATTTGGGAAAGTTATATGTTCCAAAAGATGAACAAGCGTAGGTAATCAAAGAAGCACACACCCTGTTGATTGCAGGTCACTTTGGGGTAATACAAATATTGACTCAGCTACAAAAATATTGTTGTTGGCCTTGCATGCAAGAAACTGTAACTAAGTATATTAGAGGTTGTGTTATGTGTGCAACTAGTAAACCTAGTAACATGAAATTGGGGTTGTACACACCTCTACCTGTACCTTCTCACCCATGGGAAAGTATGTTAATGGATTTTGTTGGGGGGTTACCTATGTCTAGGAAGGGACATGATTATTTGTATGTAGCAGTTGATTAGTTTAGCAAGATGTCTATTTTGATGCCTTGTAAGAAACAAGTCACTACTGAATTGATAGCTCACATGTACTTTCAATTTGTATGGGTTCATTTTGGGTTACCTACTTCTATTGTATCAAATCGAGATTCTCAATTCTTGGAGGAATTTTGGTCAACTTTATGGGGACTCATGGACACCAGACTAAAGAAGAGTACAACCTTCCATCCACAAACTGACTGATAGACAGAGGTTGTAAACAATACAGTTGTGCATCTACTTAGAGGTTACTACAGCAAGCATCCTAAGTTGTGGGATGTGAGTCTTCATTATGTGTAGCATGCCTACAACCATGCAGCACACTCTTCTACAAAGAGGTCTCCTTTTGAAATTTTTTTTGGTTATGTGCCTAAGACATTGATGGATTTTTCTTTTGGAAAAGATTATGTTGAATATGGATGCCATGATGCAAAGAAGGCTTTGAAGTTCATCCAGAAGGTCCAAGCAATTCATCAATCAGTGGAAGCATAGTTGGAGTAGAGCCAAGAAAAATACAAGGCTTGCCATGATAAGAATTGTAGCAATCATCACTTTCAAGTTGGAGACCGAGTTTGGTTACGTATCAGTAAGGAAAGGATGCAAGGTGAGGGAAGAAAGCTTAAGCTAATCAGATATGGTCCTTTTGAGATCCTTGAAAAGATCGGTACAATTGCCTTCAACCTTAATCTTCCTCCATACATGCATATCTATTTGGTTTTCAATGTTGAGAATTTGAAACTATATGAGCCTCCAATGATACTAGATGAAGACACAAGCATTTAGGTTCCATCGGTTGATGACCTTTCACCAAAATACATGTCAGAGTTGCCAGAAGATGTCATTCTCGATAGGAATATCAAGACTTCACAAAGAGATGTTGAGTACCTCAGAGTGGGACTGAAGGGGATGCATCCAAGCAAGGAAAGATGGATGGAGATTGGTAAAGTGAGGGAACTTTACCCTCACTTACTTTCCAAGTAATCAAGCTTTCAGAGGTCCAAAAGCTCTCCAGTGGGGAGGACTAATCCAAGGGACATTTTTTAGTGAAATTTTAAGTGTCTCTGATGCTCTAGAATTTAGCACCATCATAAAGAGCTTGGAATCCTAATTCCAATGCAACTTGAATGAAGTGAAAAGGAGTCTTTTTCTTCAAGTTACGACTAGTCAAATTCTAGGTCAAACTAGAACTAGGGGTCATCCACAAAGTGAAAAAATGATCATCTCAAAAATTGATAGAAATGGCATCAAATCGAAGATCTCATCAAGATGATTCTGGCTACATTCGTTTCGTCGAAATCTGACATCGTACAACCGAGAAATCATCAATCAAAGTTTTCTTGTACCATGGTTGACTAGGTGTACAGACGATGACATTAGCATGTTGATGTGTCAGTCCATATGGTATGGATGATGACATGGCCCAACCTTGACATGACATGTGGCAGCTGAGTTAGCTTGTACTTACCAATCATTGGAGGACACGTGGCATCTGTATGACATGTCATTGACATCGTCAACAACATTGTCAGCAGACACATTGGCATCATCAATGAATAATACCTTGACATGTGGCACCTATCTTCGGTGATCAAGGTTATAAAAGGAATGGTTGGGCTTGAACCCGTGACCTTTTCAGTAGCGAGCTAGCCGGTGGACATTGCGCCATCGATGTCGGTTGAAACCATATATAAAGTGGGTTTGTTTTGTTCAATGAATTTTTGGTGCATAGAGACAAAAGGGAAGCCTGCGAGGTTGGAACCACCAACCCCCTCGGTTAGTAAAATTATTATATACTGATAGACCACCGAAAATCCTTTGAATACTAGTTGGGCTCGGTCAGTTTTGTTAAGTTGTTAAAGGTTGAATGATAACAAAATGGCCTATATTGATAAAACAACCACCCCTAATCAAATAAGACCAAATGGAAAATTCCAAAGGGGGGGTTAAGGATGAGTATGGGAGGTCTTTAGGTGGTTAAATATTTATTATGGTGGTTAAATCCTTTTTAGGCTTCATTCATGTATAAAAAGGGGGGGTCTAGATGTGTTTTTCCAAGTCCAGGTGGTGAGAAGGAGAGAATGCTTAAGAGATTCTAAAGATATCTCTGCACATCATAGGAACGTTATGCTCTTGTGCTTTAAGGAGATAGTCTTGAAGCAATTGTAACTGATTTTTGGAGCATAATCAGATCGGTCACATTGTTAGAGAGGGACCCAGAGATGTAGTCCTTTTGGATGAACTTCGTTATCAATTGTGTTTGTTCTCCTTTTTCTTTTCTCTTGTTCTTTCAATTCATCATTATGGTTATGTTGTCTTAATTCATTCATTTAGAGCTTTGAATTAACTATTATAAATTGTTAAGCATTTTGTAAGCAATCATCTAGATCCTAAATCAGATCAAAGAGAGCCATAGTGGCCTCTTATCATTAGTAGGAACATAGGCTAGGTCCACAAATAGATCATCCCAGTCCCCTGACTGTAGATTCTTGCAAGCTTTCTAGTAGGGTCGAGAACTATGAGTCACCGTAATGTTTAGCTTTACTAAGTCATTATCGGGATTATAATCCCATTTGTCACAAATTTATACCAGTCCCAAATGAGCCAGCTTTGCCTCTAGTAGACCATGTGTATGATTCTTTACCATTATTACCGTCCCAAAGCTCAAAGGACACTTGAAAAAAACCTTTTGTATGCTTTCCCCCACAAATCCTGACATCAATAATTGCCAATTGTCGAAATACCTCAAGGGCCAACACCCTGTTTGTAACACATACCAAGAGCCAGAATGGTTCTTCGGTAAAACCATGCAACCTAATGAGTAAAAAATCCCCCCCAAGGAACTAGTCGCAAGGAAGAATAAAGTTCTGCATCCACTCTATTTGCTCGGTGGAAAGCCAATAACCCTCACCCTCCTTACTAAAATCTCACAAAATCGGAGTCAGGAGAAACTTAGAAAATACATAGTAATCATAAGTTATAGAAAGGAGGGGATTCCACATAGAAACTAGCCTTCTTACCCCACTTTCATAAAATAGCCAAACCCATACAGTTTCTAAAGAAGTCAAGGTTCTAGTGCAAAAACATGTGAGCAAGGAGAGAAGAAAACCTAAACTTGAACTGTGTGTTGTGTTCCTTGAATTGGGTTAGCATCTCCCGAACAATGACCTTCGTGAAGTCATACCAGAATAAAGAATGATGTCTTCTCAACTAAAAATTCAGACCCATTTGAAACTCTTGAACGTACTAATCATTGTCCATGCCGCAAACAAAATCCATCATAGAGAAGGCATCCTACAAGTCTGAGTTGAAAGCATTATGCACGACCGGAAACCATGGTGGACAATTATTGTCCTTGGGCCTTTTGTTTCTTGGTTATAAAAGCTTAAAGCCTAGTTTTTGGTCCTCCAGAGTTCTTTTGAGCCCGCTACGATGAATCTCTCCATCGGCCCTGTTCCCCTTCCTATAGGGATGCATAGCATATTCCTAATAGCTTCGACACTGATCACTACCCTTAGGTTATGACCTTCAATGGCCCTTTTATTTGGATTGAAATGTTGAGAACACTCGTTAACTAATTTTGGGCAGTGATACACCAAGGGGACCATATACTGTGGGAGATCGTAGAACCACAACTTGTGCACCAAAGTTTCTTGGTTAGTGGTATTTTTCATCCTCTCGCAGGCTGCTTCCCTAAGACTCTTAGGGTTAGTTTTGAGGATAGGATCATGAATATTATCTGATTCTTCCACTATCAGGGCCTTATTCCTATGATTAGTCTTATCTACAACCCCTATGTGAGGCCACTTTAGCTTCTCCAATATCCTAGGTGAGGCATAAGAGACGTCATTGAAAACATTGGCCATTAGCACTGCTAACATGGCATCAAATAAGCTTTGAACTACCTCACTTTGTGCTTCCATTTGAGGATTTTCGGCCATTTCAATATTTTTTGGACCTTTGTGATGCTCAACCTTTCTACAACTCACTTGGGTTCTTTTCAGCAAATAGTGCACTCAAAACTCTTCGCAATGAACTGTGTACTCAAAAATATTCAGTACTATTCTTTTGCATGCATCACTTAGCCTAGTCTCAACTTGGAGTTGTAGATAACAGTTTCCTTTTTGCAATAAATTTGGCATGTACCACCAACTCTTTCATTCATGCGAAATGAATTCTTTACCTTTTGAAAAGACAACAATTCATAATGACGATTAGTCATTATTTCCTATGCCGCCATCTCCTGGGAAATTGAGCTGATAATTGAAGGCATACAAAACCTTTTACATGCTTTTAAATTTAATAGCTTAAAAAGAAGGATTAGGAAAAAGGGCATAATGAGTACACAAAAGATTTTGAATTTATCTTGGAAAGTGCAAAGCGCTCACAGCTTGACACATTAGCTCTTGACTGTGCAGACTACCACTTGTCCCTGCCACCAATTTTAGCTAATTAATTACTTCTTAACTTGCACGCAGCAATTCATACACAACAAACACACTTGGTGGGATTTTCAAGTTTTCTCCCAATGGGATTTTTGAGTTTTCTCTTGATCATAATCATGCTTATCACATGCATTGTACCCAGCTATGTCTATAAATAGACTTAATGATACCAATAGAATTTACACTTGGTAATTGGGCTTTTTGGGTAAGGCAATGGATACTCCTATTAGGCTTATTAGCAATAGGTCACAAGTAGCTTTTCTAGGCAAGATTTCTTGTAGACATTTAAAACACATGACCAAGAACAAGCATTCTCTAGCAATAATTGTGATGAAATGGGTATTAGGGAGGGATTGTATAGAATATGAGGACAAGTATAGAGTAAACACTGATGTTTTCTCTCATTTTGTTGCCTCTTTGCTTGACATACAGGTACCCAAGAAAATGATAATGTGGCTCACCATGGAAATATTCCCAAAGCACTACCTCGGAGGCCTTGGCGAAGTTGTGACAAATGTGGTGTATGTCCTTGGTCTTCCAACAACAAGTGATCTCCACCAACACATTGAAGAGGACGTAGTGGTGCCCTGGGTGTCATTCCCGAGCGGATTTCACATTATAATGATTAGAGAACACCGCCAGAGAGTTTCATGTGCCTACCACTTCCTACTATGATGCTATAACATAATACTTTTCTACGATGTGTAGTGGTACACCAACTTCAGAAACCTAGTGTTTCCTCCTCCGCTTGTTGTTGTTGTCCTCCCTGTTGAACCTACTGTCATTCTTGTTGTTGCTCCAATTGAAGATGAAGCTCCAGTTGCCCTAGCTAATCCTATTGAATGAATGAATACTTTTATCCTCCACTTTTTGTATATATATCTCAAAGCTTTTAATATATATACCCAAAAAGCATGGCCTAAGATCTATTTTGCATTGTAATACTCTAAAGTATATATTATTATATAATGAATGTAAAGCTCCTTTTGTCAATTTTTTCTCTCTTTCTCTTCTCCACTTCTTGCATTATGGTTTCCATATAATAAAGACAGGCCGAACAAAAACACAAAGAAAATTTGCTTAATTACATATTTACACCGAGCAAAATGATTAATAAAGCTAATTAAACAATTTGAGGTGAATTCCATTAACTGGAATTCCCAATGCTTTTGTTTCCATGTTCTCTAATTCAAATGCATTATGCTGTGAAAAGGGCCTTCCCACAAACTATCAAAGTTTCCATGTGGGCCAGGCTTTGCGGCTCTCTCATTGAATTTCAGCACTAAGTCTCTACATTTAAGACCCTGGTTGGAGGTCTTCTTGTCAAACCAACTTTTAACCACCTATTGGTGGTTACACATGGCCATAAGGGATTTTTCTCTTTTCTCTTGCACCTCCAACAACTTAGCCAACCGAACCTCCATGGCTCCATTCTATTCGATGTCTAGAGACTTGAGCAACTGTAGTGCGAGAATTTCCATAAATATAGATAATAACGCTTCCTTCCCGTATAATAGCTCGTACGATGAAGTCTTTAGGACTTGTTTGGGGCTTATCCAGTCCACCCAGAGCACTAATTGGAGGTTCTTATGCCACTCTCTTTGATGCTCTGGCCCTATTCTTTTGATGAGTTGGACCAAAATTTTATTGGTCGACTCAGCCAAACCATTTCCCTACAGGTAATAGTTTGAAGATTTCTTTAGGAATATGACATGGTCAAGTGAAAATTGAAATACCTTTGAACCTAGGAAGGCTTTCATGTTGTCAGAGATGATGTTCTTTGGCGGGTGAAATCTTGTTACCAGTTCTTCAAGAAAGTTCACAATCTCCTCATTCATTGCATTCTTCAGGGGCATGGCCTCAGTCCATCTAGTAAAATAATATGTGGCCATGAGGATCCATTTATGTACAACACTGGAGGTGGGATTAATCATTCCAATAAAATAAAGGCATCATTGTGCAAAGGGTTCTTTAGTCACTATCGGATTTAGAGGCATTACCGAGTTGTTCCTTCTTCCTATGAAGAATTTGCATTCTTTGCAGGTTTTAACCAAAGAGTGAGTCATTGAATAGTGTAGGCCAAAAATACCTTGCACAAATAATTTTGATGGCAGTGGTCTTTGCCGAAAAATTTCCACCCACGAGACTGCTATAGAATATTCCTGGAATATTTTGCACCTGCTCCTAAGATACACACCATAGAAGAATACCATTGAAGTTCCTTTTGAAGGGAACCCCTTCAATAAGAACATACGTGTTCTGCAATCCATAGAATCTTTTCTTTTGAGAAGGAAGGCCCACCGGATATTTCCCAATCTGTATGAATCTCATTATATCTACCAACCAACAACCTTCAGGCTCAAGTTCATTCAGTAGAACTAGCTCGGGTTGTTCCTCCTTAGCTACCATTTCTTGATCATGTGCCAAATACTCACACAATCCTCTCCTGCATACGATCTCCATGGGCTTTACCTCAATGTCATATTCTAGGATCTTATTTATCCAGTTGCCCCTTTTTTTGGTGATTTCTCCTTCCATGATGTACTCATGCACATTGGAATGTGTGACATATACAACCACCTTGTTGCAAGATATGAGATGTCGAAACTTCTTAAGCCCCTTAATAATGGTAAATTATTTCCTTTTGACACAATTATAGTTCATCTCATAGTCCTTTAAGGTCTTGGAGAGGAATGCTATTAGATATTCTCCCTTTCCTTCATAATCCTTTTGGGTCAGAACAATAGTGATGTTGGATTTGCTATTGAACACGCACATTATGAAGTCCTTTGATAAGTCTAGGTTTAACAACATAGGAACTGGAGAAATAGCCTCCTTAACCTTCTCAAAGGCTTCTTTGGCCTCTTTTGTCCATTTGATCAATTGATCCTTCTTGAGCATCAAGGTGATAGGTCTAATTAGTCTCACAAAATCAAAAATGAATTTTCTTACAAAGTTTACCTTTCCCAGGAAAGATTGAACTCCTTTTTTGTTGACTATTAGGGGAAGTTCTTTGATTGCCTTCACCTGCTCTAGATCGATTGTAATTCTATCTTTAGACACTACATGTCCCAATATTTTTCCTTCAAACACTCTAAAAACACAAATTTTTGGGTTCAGGGATATCTCAAACTCTTGGAATTTTTTAAAAACCATTTCTAGATGATCAAAATAATCATCCTTAGACTTAGAGAATACTGTTAGATCATCTAAGTAGATCAAGATGATCTTATTAATAAATTCCCTAAAGGAAAATTTCCATCACGTGTTGGAAGGTAGCTCCTACATTTGAGAGGTCGAAGGGAATTTTTGCATAAGCGAACATTCCCCACTTGGTAGTGAATGTTGTTTTGTGTTGGTCCTCCTCTTTTACCCAAATTTGGTTATAACCATAGAAACCATCTAATAGAGAAAATATTTCTGAGCTAGCCACTGTTTGCATGATTGACTCCATGGAAGGCAATGGGTAGTGATCCTTCAGTGATGCTTTATTTAGGTCCCAAAAATCAACACATAGGAGGATGTCTCCATTCTTCTTTTAGACAGGGACCAGGTTGGCCACCCATGTACTATGCTTGATCGAGAACACAATCTGGGAGTGGATTATCTTTTTCAACTCTTGTGCCATCAATGTCTCAATCTTTGGATTTACTAGCCTTTGCTTCTGGTGGACTAGTTTTGCACCTTGCATCAGTTCTATAGTATGTTGGATGACTTTGGAATCATATCCCTTGAGGTCGTCATATGACCAGGCCATTACTCCATATATTTTACAAAAATAGATGAGTCATTCTTTATCATGTTGTGAGACATCCTTCCCAACCTTAAGGTTCCTCCCATCTCCAACCTGAATATTTGGATAGTCACTTTTTTCCACTATATATTTCCTCTTGTCATTCCTTGCATCGTCACAATTGTTGGCCTCCTATAATGATTCAATAACTAAGCCTTTACAACCATGATTCAAAGATTGGACATCTAACCTAAATAGAAATAGAAATCATCATGAAGGTACATTTAACTTGTCAACCCAGGGACGTGAACTTGAAATAGGCCAGCACAGTATGTGCACTAAGAACTCAATGTAGCCATCTTCATTCTACAACTAAGTAAGACATGATACTGAAAGTAAATTACTTGGAAAGGAACAAAATAAATGTTGAACATTAATCAACAATTATACTAAGCTGAAATGCATGACAAGAATGAAGATCTGAGCAACAAACAAGAAACTACTCTGTTTGCTTTGGTTGTAGGAACAGTCATAGAATGAAATTCTAGTGGCTGCAGGAATAGTCAGTGCCAGATTTTTAACTAAGTATTGAACAAGAAATAATCATCTAAACTAAACTATTCTAAAGGATGTATTTCTCACCAAGTGGGCCCCCTTGGATGAGTATCCTTTGAAACTAAGAAAAACTCAAATGCTCGAACTCATAATGTTATTTTATTCATTGGAAAATGTGAATACAAAATAGTAGCATGATTGTATTGAAAATGAAGAATGCTAGTACATCATTAGATCATGTGACAACAACAACAACCTCTAAAGAAGAAGGATCTGATACTTATTTATACTACCAACTAAGAAAGGCTGTCAAATCCCACTAACTAAGAGGATTCCATTTAGGGAAAACAAAGAAAAGAATGGAAGGGTGGTTACACCTATAGGGAATATGGTCAGATATGCATGTCCAAATGCAGATTCAACACTACAGTAATGCTCGTACTTGCTCAATATCATTAAAGACCAATACAAGGTGGTTACATTCAAATGACATGGGGAATCTCCTATCATCATCCTCCATTTGACCTTTTGAATGATTCCTCTACATGGCCAGGTGGTGGTTGTCTTTCTCAATTTAGTATCCTCAAATTATATCTGCATGACAATGTTAGTAGCATAATAATTACACATCTATAACCACCTTAAAGAACATTCATTAACCACATGCAAAATGAATATAGATAATCCACATAATATTCCAATGTCATTAAAACTTGCAGAAATAGGATTAAGACCAATGTTTATGGTTTGAGGGAAACATTATGAAAATATCAACTCTTAACATCAAAGTCAGTGACAACTGCCAACAAATAAACTATAGATTCTACCCAAAATTGGACCAAAAACTAGGCTCATCACTCCCCCCGACCTAACGTTTTGTTGGTCCTCCAACAGGGGAAGGGTTTTTCTTCTGCTTGGTCAATGCTCTAAAATTTGCAACTAATAATTGTCCAACATTAGTGTTTGTCGAGCATGAACCAAGGTCCCAATAGAATCCTCCCAATCTATCAAATCTGCTCCATCTTTGTTTTTCTGCAGCAATGTCATAGTGGTAGAACCTAAAGTTTGGCATGGTCCACATGAGGATAGGTGGCTAAAAATTCAGGTGAAGCCAAAATCGCCCCTTTTTTCTCCCAATCTGAATATACATATCAATCCTTTTTAGTGTTGCAACATAGTTCTAGATGGAATGGGGTTAAGTCTATTTCAAATCATCAATTAGGTTGTTCCACCTTTGTGATAGATATCCTCTCATAGTTTCCTTTTTCGTTGTTTCCTTTACCTCATACTCACTGTAAACTACTTCAATCCAGGGTATAATCTTGTTTCCATAGCTAGGTCTGAGAAGCATTTTGAGCCATTCCCTATAAATATCCTTTGTGTTGCTTGATTCATCCCTAATGGCCAAGGGGATATTAGATTTTATCTTCCTATAAGCATTATATTGTTGTCCCCAACTAATATAATTTTGCACCCAAGACATGAATGCCCTTAATTAGATATCTCCAACATACAGCAGTGGATTCCAATCTTGGTCTTGAGTCACAAGATAATTATGCAAATAAAACTCACATAACAAATTCTTCATTTCAGGGGAGGCAATCCTATAAGCATTGAAAAGTTTAGTAGGAGTCTCAATAGAGGAGTTCAAACCTGAAACAATCTTTGAAAACTTAAAAGAGAGATATTTCTCTTTTAGGTGTAGAGCATAGACCCTTGGAGGGGTCCTGCATTCTAGAATCTGTAGCACCAAGGTCACAATGTTGTCCACTTTCTTCTTCAGAGTAGCAATTTCCTCATTTTTTTCTTTAATGACCTCATCCCTCTTTTGAATTTCCTTTTTCAATCTCTGCTTCTCCTTTTTCCATTACTCCTCCCTCCTTTTTATTTCTTCCCATAAATTCAAAAAATTTGCATGTATTGTAAAATCGGGAGGGTTATGAATTCCTACTAGTATTTTTGTTGATGGTTACTCCCTATATAGTACTATCTGCATGGACTCAAGTTGTCTAGTTGTCTCTGGTTGCAGGGGTATTGTTTCTTCTCCCACTTCTTTTTGCAGGGCCTTTGGTTCCTATTCTTGCTGTGGCTATAGGAAATCCTTCTCTAGTTCTTGGCCTTCCTGCATGAACTCCTGATTTTCCTCAAACTCTTCTACAATGTTAGCAAGATCGGCCAGTGTTATACTCACTGCTCTTTCAAATATGTCCTCTTCTTCTTCGACATTTACCTACCTCATTAGAGCTTATTTTTCCTCATGTGGTGTCTCTCTAAGCTTAGGGATTTCCTATGGAGGCATGCCAAAAGTTGGCCCAGTTGGTCTTGACTTTCTAGGAGGGCTTTCACATTTTCCTTTGGCTATAGGATGAATAATGTCAACCTTTCTCTTCTTAGAACTTAGGACCTCTCTTTCTACGAGCTATGTTTTGGCTTTTCCTTTTCTTGTTTCTACCTCCTTCTTTTGTGCCCTAGTTTTCATCAAGGTTTCAAGGGGAACATCATCATTAGAATCTGATGAAGAGCTTTCCTTTTCTGAGTTCTCTATTTCAAAATAACTAATGTCTATGGTTTCTTCTATTGTAGGAGGGTTCATACTAGAGCCTGTGCCAGAGGTTGAAGCACTAGGAGTGGCTTCAACCATGCTTAATCTCTTACTAGACCTACGAGGTTGAGGTAAAACCCTAGGTTGCAACTACTTAGGTCTAAATTGATCAACATTTATAAATTCTTCCCAGCTCATTCCAGACACATAATGCAGAGATTTTTCAACCAATAATTTAATCAAGTAATGGCGGGAAACAAAATTGTCCTTACCTTTTTGAGTCTCAACCGCCATGATGGAGAGAAGGTTGTATAGCACGTTAGGCACATTCATCCTCCTCTCGTGCCTCATGTGACTCAAGAGTTTGAAATGCACTTAATGTAGGTTTGACAGATGACCTTCATAGGTGATATATCTTATAATGAAGATAGTTGTCTGCTTTCATGGTTTAGGCAGAGAGGTTCTTTTTGCATCCTATTTGTCCACACTGATTGGAGGGTCACCGTGTACTATAAATTCAGCCCTGGTTGTCCTAGCATCTCTGGAAGTAGGGTAATACTCGCCGTCAATAGGTAACCTTGTAACTTCCACAATCCTTTCCTCAGTTGCCACAACTCCCAACCCTTTTATTGTGGCTTTTCCTTTAGAAAATGCTTGGGAAAACTCTAGTGCAATGCCTTCATCGAAACCATCTAGCTTCAGGAAGTAATATAACTATCCACAGTTTCTAAATTTGGCTAGGAATTATGCATCCTGCAATAAAAAATCATGAACTAAGGGCTCATTTCAAATTAACCCTCCTCCCATTGCCCGCAATCAACTATCACTCTACAAAATTTCCTTCCTATAATTCCTGTCTAAAAGTCAAACACCTTCCTACAATATCTGTTGAATTTCCAGTGCCAATATCACCTGAATTTTCTCTTTCTTTTTTACCTTTTGCTACTTGCAACTCAATATTATGATAGGGTTAATAATGGGAAGAAAAGAAGTGATAAAATAAAGTTATGATGGGAAGAAATGGTGGCTACAGTTAGTGTCACTTCACACATGTGAGCCGTCCTCTCACTCAGATTTCAAATCGGCTCATTTTAAATTTTCTAACATAGCATAGCGTGGATTGACACATGGGCAATATATTTGCATCTTTTTCTTCCCCCCAACCTAAATTTGGACATGTGTCTACACAAGCAAGATGGGAGTGGCGATTTGAGAGGGAATAATGACATGCTATGTGAGCATCTATACTAACGTACAATGATTAAATGAATGCACTTAAAAGTTAATTAAGAGATAGCGATTAATGTGCACATACCTGAATGCACTTAAAAGTTAATTAAGAGATAGCGATTAATGTGCACATACCTGAATGTGTGGAGGATTTGTCGCAAAGGTCATGGAGAAAGTACCGTTCACCTTTTTAGGGAATAAATTGAGCAATTAATGAGAATGAAGTGATGGAAGAGAGAGAAAGGTGGTGATGGATGGGCGAATGGGCAGATGGGTGAAGAAATGGACTTCCACAAAAGTGGAGGTCTTTATTATGACAAGTATGTACCTTAATTTAGCCAAAAGGAGGGACACTAGGTCCACTTCCTTTGGCTGCAGGAAGCTCGGGTGTTGAATGTTGGGTGAATCATTGTAGGAACTCTTCTTTGGAAGCTAGTTTGTGATATAATCTGAGGCAATGACCATTGATGAGTAGCTTGAATCTGACAAGGTCAATGGTAGTGAGCTGAAAAACTCCATTAGGAAAGACCTCAACAAATTCATATGGTCCTAGCCACCTTGTCTACAATTTTCATGCATTGTCCTGATACCATGAGTCATATAGCAGTGCCCAATCACTCGGCTGAAATTTCTTCTCCTTGATAAATTTGTCATGTCATTTTATTCTTTGATTCTACACTACCTCTATGTGGTGCAAGACTGCTTTCCTTATCTCATCCAAAGCATTCAACTGCATGATTCTTTCTTTCTATGCCCTAGAGATTTCCATCCCTAGGTCTACTGCAGTCCTAAGAGTCTTGTGCTCAAATTCAATGGGCATCATAGTTGTCTTCCCATACAACAACTCAAATGGAGTGAAATTTGTAGTTGTTTTCCAAGTGGTTCTATATGCCCAAATAGCTTCTAGTAATCTATTTTCCCATTCCTTTTTGTGGATAGCTACCATTTTGGTTAGAATGGATTCAATTTCTCTATTGGTCACCTCAACTTGGCCATTGGCCTGAGGGTGATAAGGGGTAGACTTCCTATGCGTTATTTTGTACTCATTAACCAATGCTATGATGAGGGTTGAAGTGAATTGAGCTCCTTGATCAGTTACTATCTCTCTTGGGACTTCATACCATGTGAAAATTTCTTCATAAAGATATTATACAACCTTATTGTCTCTTGCATGCTTCATGGCCTTAACTTCTACCCACTTAGTTACATAATCAATGCATACCAAGATATAAGAGTTACCATTTGATGGAGGGTCAATGGGTCCCACAAAATCCAATCCCCACTTGTCAAAGGGAGTGATTACTACTTGGGGATAAAGAAGGATCTCATCTGATTTGGTTGGTTGGCCCATCCTTTGGCACCTATCACATTTTCTTGTGTATCTTCTTGCATCCTTGTGGAGTGTGGGCCAATAGTATCATGTGTTTAAAATCTTAATTGTTGTCCTCTTGGCTAAAAAATTCCATCCACAAGGTTCATCATGACATGCCTACAAAATGTCATATGTCTCATCTTCCCTCACACATCTTCTCATGACATGATCTGGTCCACTATAAAACAAACATCCAACAATCTATGAAAAAGGAAAATATTTTTCAATGAGCACTCTTCTCTCTTTTGGGGAGAAGTGAGGAGGAAAACTCTTTGTTACAAGATAATTAGCTATGTCAACATATCAGGGTGTTTGAACACTGATGGAAAATAGATGCTCATCAGGGAATGAGTCATCTATAGCTTGATGGTCCTCTAATATAGTCAACCTGGAAATAAAATTTGCAACAACATTGACCTTCCCTAGTTTATCCACAATGGTTATGTCAAAATCCTGCATCAACAGTAACCATCTTGCTAATCTTCATGAGATCGGGGGTTTATTCATGAGATATCTATTGGTTGCATGATCGGTGTGCACAAAGATTTGGTAGCCTGTTATGTAGTGCTTGAATTTGTTCAGGGCATAGATTATTGCCAAAATTTATTTTTCTATCACTATATAGTTGAATTCAGCTACCTGTAATTTTTGTTGACAAAATAAATGACATTTTCAATGGCTCCTTCTTTCTGTCCTAAGATGTCATTTCCTCTCATCTTCCTTTTGTTGCATCTTAAAGATGTCATTTCCTCTCATATCACTTCCCCTACAATATTCCTTGTACTTCTCAAGGAACTTTGTCTTCATGTCCTCCCAAGTATCCACATTATTTTTTTCTAGGCTCATAAACCATCTTAGTGCAGCCTCTTTCAGAGTGGTAGGAAATAGCTTAAGCCTATGAGCATTAGTGGTATAATCATAACTCCTGCAGAGTATGTCAAACTCAAACAAGAAGGTATCATGGTCTTCTGTAACAAGTCCATAGAACTTAGGAAGTGCTGAAGTAGGGATATTTTTTATATTGTCAACTTCATTTTGATGAGCAATGGGGAAAGGAAAAGTTGGTTGGTTAGGTTTGTTTCTATTTTCATCACCCATGTCTTCTTGATGGATTTCTAGAGAAAAGTGGTTGTCAATCAGATTTTGATCTTCAGTAGAAGCTTCAAAACTGGTCAGATCATGAAATGCATCAGCAAAGGGAAATGGTTCTTCTTCTTCTTCATTTTTGGGTAGATTTGGAAGCTCTTCTAGTTGGAAAGGATTAGTATTATTAGGAATGAATATCCCATAAGCATCTCTTCTCCTCCCTCTATGCATGTGGTATCAACTCAACATTAGCCAACTCACAAAAAGAATGAGCAAAAGAATAGTGGATCATTACTTGCCTAAGTGAGGGATATTCTAAGAACAAACTTCAAAAATACTACAGCAAGAAAAAATATCAGTGACTCCAAAGAACTTCCTAGTTTGACACCATCCTCGACAACGACGCCAAAAATGTTGGCCTCCTACAATGATTCAATAACTAAGCCTTTACATCCATGATTCAAACATTGGACATCTAACCTGAATAGCTATCTCAATAATCATGAAGGTCCATTTAACTTGTCAACCTAGGGACGTGAACTTGAAATGGGCCAACGCAGTATGTGTATTAGGAACTCAAAGTAGCCATCTTGATTCTACAACTAAGACACAATACTGAAAGTAAATTACTTGGAAAGGAAAAAAATAAATGTTGAACATCAATCAACAATTATACTAAGCTAAAATGCATGACAAGAATGAAGATCTAAGCAACAAACAGGAAACTACTATGTCTACTTTGGCTGCAAGAATAGTCATAGAATGAAATTCTAGTGGCTGCAGGAATAGTCAGTGTCATATTTTTAACTAAGTACTAAATAGGAAATAATCAACTAAACTAAACTATTATAAAAGACAGATTGCTCACCAAGTGGGCCCCCTTGGATGAGTATCCTCTGAAACTAAGATAAACTCAAATGCTCAAACTCAAAATGTCATTTTATTCATTGGGAAATGTGAATACAAAATAGTAGCATGATTGTATTAAAAATGAAGAATGCTAGTACATCATTAGATCATGCAACAACAACAACCTCTAAAGAAGAAGGATTTGATCCTTATTTATACTACCAACTAAGGAAGGTGGTCAACTCCCACTAATTGAGAGGATGCCATTTAGGGAAAACAGAGAAAAGAATGGAAGGGTAGTTACACCTACAGGGAATCTAGTCAGACATGCATGTCCAAACACAAATTCATCACTTCAATAATGCCCACACTTGATCAATATCATTAAAGACCAATACAAGGTGGTTACATTCGACTAACATGGGGAATCTCATGTCATCATCCTCCATTTGACCTTTTGAATGATTCCTTTGCATGACCAGCTAGCGGTTGTCTTTCTCAATTCAGTATCCTCAAATTATATTTGCATGGAAATGTTAGTACACATAATAATTACACATCTATAACCACCTTAAATAACATTCATTAATCACATGCAAAATAAATATAGATAATCCACATAATATGCCAATGTCATTAAAACTTGCAAAAATAGGATTAAGCCCAATGTATATGGTTTGAGGGAAATATTATGAAAATATCAACTCTTAACATCAAATTACATGACAACTCCCAGCAAATAATCTATAGATTCTACCCAACATTAGACCAAAAACTAGGATTATCAACAATTGAATAGGTTTTTGAGAGTGACCAGTCCTTTTAGAAGCTTGTTGGACCTGAGCTGAATAATTTTCCCTTCATAGGCCTCTGCAATTTTCGGTTGGATTTGATTAGCAAACTCTTTTGAATGTTGGATGAATGATGCGATGTGCTCATCACTTTCAAAAACTTTCTAGCTTTGATCATTATCTGGAATAGCAGGTCAGACAATCACTCGCACAAAGTGTATGTGATGAATTAGGTCGGAAGTAGGGTTAAATTGAGATCCTATTGCAGCCATGCGATCCATAGTTGTATTTTAATCTCTGGGAACTATCTGGATATTAAAGGCTTCAAAGCTTTCAATCAAGTCCCAAACTCTATGTCTATAAGATCTCATATGGCTATTCAGTACTACAGAAATCCCTTGGACTTGATTGACTATTAGCTTTGAGTCTCCAAACACCATTATTTGTTTAACACCCATCTGCTCTGCGAGGCTTAGACCTTGCACGAGGCCTTCATGTTCGACTTCATTGTTCGAACAAGAAAAATGGAAGAAAAAATACCTGAGTGTATTTTCATTGGATGGGGATGTCAAACATATCCTGACTCTTGCACCAACTTTTCATCTCACTCCATCAAAATGCAATGTCCATAACCCTGAGGCGTGATCACCCTCGGACTCCTTCATTACCTTTGGAATCACTTGGTCTTTGTCATAGATGACATAGATTCCCAATCTGGTGGCGTGGTGATTGCTAAAAGGATTAGTGTCTATAAATTCACTCAACTTCCTCCTTATTAGTTCGGTCTCCAATCACCTTCTGATCCTCAAGTAACTCAGTACAATACATCTCATCCTTGGCTATAGAGGTATGAGTAGCCTCAAATTTTATCATGGCTTCATCTACTACATGTTCTAAATGCAAAGGTTCAGAGACTATCTTCATCCTGACTCCATGATTGGTCCTAAGAATTAGATGCGACCAATCTAAAGAAAGATACCCACATATCTTGGCTATGAACTCTTAGGATAAGTAGAGATCGATGGGGGGGATGTCAATGATCACAATATCCTCTGGAACAGTGATACTAAGGCATGAGAATAGAGTCAAGGGGAGGTTCTTAATGACACCTATGGTTTCAACCTTATTCCCATCAAGCTACATAACTCCTTTGTTTAAAGGTTCATAGCTCAGTCCTAAGGCTTCAGCTATTTGCTTGGGCATGACTATGGTGCTAACACCAAATTCAATCATGGAATTATGCAACAATTTCTTACCCACAATAAGAGTTAGGAAAAAGGGTTTCAGTTTTGGCTTACCTCTAATTTTGGTAGAGGTTTCCTCCCCATTGTTTGTGAGGACCTTGGCCTTTCCCTTGGGTGGTTGCTTTGTTGGCTCTATGTTTGTAGGACCTTCTCAAAGAATGACTTATGCCTCGATCAGCTAAGATATCCCAAAGGGCTACATTAGCATAGGATTTCTTCAACTGCTCCACCACATTGAATGGTGGTGGATTCAAAGACTTCTACTCCTTGGAATTTTTTTATAACAATCTCCTTACGTGGATAAGATTGTTGTGCAATCACGAAGGAACTAGGAGAGTGATCAAAAACACTTTTGGGTTGTTGGAAAATAGGTTCACCTGTAAATATCCTCTTAGAGCAAGTGTTATAATTTGATTACACTTGTGGGGCCTTGGATGTGGAAGCCTCATTTGCAAACAACACCTCCTCTTCTTCCATCCATGAGAAGAGCGTATGATTGGGAGCTATATCTATCTCTTGCTCCAAGGATATTCCTTTCATTTGTGTGATGAGTACCACATTTTCCATTTTTTGAGGGGCATATCCATAACCTTTGGAATTTGATGGAATGCCTTGGTTGCGTTGTTCCACCACTCTTTGTTGTAGATTGTCACATGGGAAGTTTCGAGGCATATGTGCTTCGTTGTAGGGGAAGCACCAAGGATTGATGTTATCAATGAGATTATTTTTCCTCGTTGTTAGCTCTCTATTTGAGCTTGGGTGAACATTTTGCAATGGAGAAGGCACCAACACTATCTGATTATTTGTTTGAGCCTATAGATTCGTGTGCGAGCCTCCTTGGAATTGGTTTTGCTAGTAGGAAGATTTTTGCCTTGATAATTTTGGTAAGTTGGCTTCAGAGGCATGGACTAGTTCCGCTTGATGGTAGTGATTTCATTTGAGATGTTCTACAACAATTCTGTGATATTTCCCATCTCATATTTTGAAGAGTTAGATGTGGAGGCAACGTTCTACAATGAGCCCAGATATACATACATAGATTGGGGAGGAGCAGACGTGTTGGTAGATGCCATCTCTTGGGAAGGAGTTGATATCTCTACAAATATAGGCATACCAGGCTAAGGTGGAAACTTTTCAGTGTCGATTAAGTTGTTCTATGCCTTGACGATGATGTTGTACGCATCTGGTAGAGTGGTCCTACCAAGAGACTGGATCATCACTAAGATGTCAGCATTGAGGGATTTTAGATGAAACATGAATTCCAAATCGATCAAAGGGCGGATAGCAGACTAGATCCTCTTCCAATTTGTGTAAAATTGGGCTTTGAAGTTGGTCATGGCCTCATATGGGGCCTGCTTTATGGTCACCAATTGTTGATATAGTGAAGACCAATATCCATTATTTGAAAAATCTCTCATAGAAAGGATCTTCAAGTTTATCCTAGGTGCTAATGGTTTTAGCTTCCAGAGTGCAGTACTAATCTAGTGCCTTTCCTTTGAAAGAGGCTACAAGAAACCTTAGCGTTACATTTTGATCAGTGACACCATGCACCAAACACATGTCTGCCACATCTTGCAGATGGTCGGATGATGTTTTTGAGCCTTCTCCAGTAAATTTTGGTAGAGCTTTTAGAGCAGAAGAAGGAATAGGAGCCCATACAGCTGGTGCTACTGGTGCTATAAGAGGACTTATGGCATCCCATGTTACAAAATTTATGTTAGCCATCAGTAGAGGAATCGGTGGAGGGGTCGAACGTTTACTGGACAGGCTCTTGCTTGTACTGTTACCAGTGGTGGCACTAACAGGCCAGGGTTGTTCGCTATTTGGGATCTAGTAATAGGCCTATGGCTCATACACCCACTTTTAGTTTAGATATATTCAAACAAGTCCCATTGGGTGTGCCAGAAAAAGAATTTTTGATGCCTAAAATTGCTAGGCAAACAACCTTACGGGAAACTCAGTTAATGGGGGGACCAATTGCGCTAAATTGAGTGACCTCCAAGTTTTTAAAGAAGTCGACTCCTTATGTATTTGGGGGTTTGGAAATGGAAAAAGAATAAAATATATAAAAATAAAGTCTAATCTAACGCAATGCGCCAATATGTAAGTAAGTAGGCACAAAAAATCTTCCCTTTTGGTGAGATTTAAGGGCCTGTTCAACAATTTGCATGTCTGAAAATAACATAAAGCATAGATGAAAAACCTAAGAATTCTATAAAATAACATAAGATAACTTCCATATGCATTCACTGAAAAGAAGAGTTCAAGACATGGCCTAAATCAACAAATTTATATTGAAATTATAGAAGTCTTGTAGATAAACTACTCAGTACAATAAATAGCAAAATATAATGTCTTATCAATTTAACTAAGAAACAAAGAGGCCGAAAAAATTGGCACAGTTTGTGAGTCTTAATATAATGATTTAAAAACAATATAAATGCCTACAGTCTTTCAATACTTTTTTTGTGTATTCTCTGAACCCATTTTCAGAGAGTTGAAGTAGTATATATAGATTATTTCACTATCTAAGAGCCAACAATAGAAAGGATTCCCCAAACACAGGAGTTTCTGCCCGTCACAATGATTCACAAAAGCCATTGCAACATAAAGATTCTGAAACATGGTATTTGGTCGCCTCCAACAAGGTGCACCCTCCTGCAATGATGAATGCGGTCCCAGAGTGGAAACAATGAAATCCCCATGAAGACACAGGTTTCCCACCCACAGAATTGGTTAGGACATGTGGCGAAAGGGTAGGGCTCGACATTCATTCTTCCCTTCCTTGAGATCAAATACCCCATGGAGAAGACACGTGGAGTCCAGTCTTCATTTGAAGCGTTGAATGTGGGGTCTGCCAAAAGGTGTCGGTGGAATGATGCAATGTGGCACGTGGGCCAAGCTAGGAGGAGAAGCGAAGGAGAGAGTGCTCTCAAAGGCCTGTGTTGCTAACACGTGGCGAAAGGGCAGAGCTCGATAGAGAAGCAAGGGAAGAAAACCTTCCAAGGAGTGTGTGACTGACACAGCGCAATGGACGAAGGCGCTTCAAAAAGGGGCCCAGGAATGTTCAAACATATGAGGCACGATTCAGGGCCAATGCAAAATTATCAATGACCACCCAGAGGGAGCTTTAAGGATTTTTAATCCACATGGATGATGGTTCAAAATAATAAATATTACTCAAAAAAAGATAAGGACCAATGTAAGATGGCACTTTGGTGCCATATTAATAGTTGAGTCACTATGATATCAATTATTTTAGATTGTTTTACAAGTTTTCAAGGTAGGTGAATTTTTAAGAGTCATTTTTTATTACTTAGTTTTGTCATGTTGAGATTATCAATCAATGTATTTCTCTTTTGTAGTTAATACAAAGTATGAAGAACCAACTTCCTTAAATCTATGTATATAAAATGTTTTAATTATGCTATTGATTAATATATTATATCAAATCATAGATATATACTAAATTATATGTGAATCTATATATGCATAGGTATGTATATATACACATATATGTATGTATGTGTGTGCATTTGTATGTATGTGTGTATTACTTGAAGAACTATACATATTATTTACATGTAGTGTTATACAATTGTTTGGAATCTATTGTTTTCTATAAAACTTATGTTATATTCATGTATGAGGCCTACAAATTACCCATATGTGAAGCATGTAAGGTGTTGCTTCATCATTTATTTGGGGCATCTCCCTAGATTAAGATGTGATGTTTCATAGACTGTGTAATCAAGCATAAGTTTTATGCAATCAATATTCAATGAGAAATAATATATACTTACTCATGTCCCCCAAAATGTTTAGTGGGAAGTATTTATAGTAGTTATTATAGTCTATCAGCATGGTGTTTGACTACTCAACAATAACTTGTCTTGATTGACTTCATACAAAGATATTTCTTTCAAATTGAATGCCTAAAATTTACTTAAATTTCATATTTTATTTCCTATTCCTCAAATATAACAACCTAAATATATATAATATATAAACCCAATTTTTTTCTTATATATTTAAAAATTTATCACATCAAATTATAAATAGAATAGGAGACGAAACTAATAAATTATAGACCGTACACTCAACACATTTCCAAAGATAAATAAATCTCACCTTACTTTCCTTAACTTATTATCAAAAGAATTCCATATATTACAAATAATAGTCAATATTATGATTTTTCGTATGCCTATATCAATTAAGAAAATAATTAGTACCTTTTCTAAAACATGCCCTATCATAGCCAATGAAAGGCTTCTTTTAGCCACTCTAATGATATTTATTTTAATGAAAATAAAAACACATTATCAAAGTTAACCTATTCCTTACAACATTTGGGTGTTTAGGACAAATATTTAGAAATGGAGTTTTATTAAGAAAGATTGTCTATTCTTAAATTTTATTTCTTTTAAATTTATAGACGTAATATTTTTAAATTTATAGATATGATAGATGTGAGAATATTCTCGTTTGATTGATTTGTTCTACAAATCTTCTTTTATGACTCATTTTTTGAGAACATTTCCTTCCACATTGAATATCTTATTAGTTCCTGCCGGAGGCAGGTATACTTATGCTTTCCATAGATATTTCTTGATTTCTTTGCTTTTCGCTATTTACTAATTGTTGATTGATATGAAAAGTCTCGACCTGAAAAGATTGATGCCTACCCAATGAGTGGCCTTTTTTATAGAAAATTAGTGAGAAAGATTTTATTATTTTTTGTTTTTTGTTTTTTTAAATATATTTTGATGGTGCATCTTAAGTAATTTAAGATAATTAGGGCACATTATATTATTTACAATTATTTAGGAGAATTTATTTTGGGAGGTTTTAAAAGTTGTAATATGATTTATTAATAATGAAGTTTAGATTCAATTTTTCATCTATTCTTTTAATTAATCAAACAATTTGATATTAATAAAATAAATGTGTAAGGAAACTCAATGATAATTAACAAAGTGTTTTCAAATAAGTCTTTATAAAATTAGAAACAAAATAATATTCTAAGTCAATCTTAGAAGATTGGATATTTTCCCAACATATAATTTATTCAACATTAATTTTATGAGGTTAATAGAGCGATCAATTTTCTAACTATGATGTAGATTCCACTAGAAAATTAAAAATTGGCTCTTATATGGATATGCAACTAGATTAAAATGAAGTTGGAGAAATGGGTTTTGTATACAACTTATAAGACTAATGAGAATTGCATGGATAGTCTTACATGGGATTGTAGGAATCAACAATACAAGTGACACAATGGTAGTGATAGAAGATTAAATTTTTAATGGTTTCCCTTTTTTGTATAGTTCTTGAAAAATCTTAATTATTGCAATTTAGTTATAGTTAAGGTCTTAGGGATTTTTTTAATATTATAGAATATAGTGATGGGTATATTTCACTTCATTTTGTATAGGCTTGGAGAATATCAATATTTTATAGTATATCATTTTGGATAGGTGTGTATAGTTTTAGCTAATCATAATTACCATTTCTTGGTCATTATGTAAAGGTGGCAGGGTTTAATGTACTACATTTTATATTTTATATTTATATTATAATCCAAAGAATAAGGACTCACCCCCTTGTCTATAATTAAAAAAAATGATTGATACAATATTTAAATATTTTTTCTAGAACTGTATTTAAAAGAAAGTTAGAAATTAAGTGATAGTTCATAAGGTTCAATTTTTTTGAATCAAAATAAATTACATATATATAATATACTTAATATTTTCAAAT
Organism: Sequoia sempervirens; assembly: GCA_007258455.2. Taxonomy (NCBI): domain Eukaryota; kingdom Viridiplantae; phylum Streptophyta; class Pinopsida; order Cupressales; family Cupressaceae; genus Sequoia; species Sequoia sempervirens. Next base: position 523,574,551 of record VDFB02105785.1, read on the forward strand.
TGTTTTAAATTAAAATATCATATTTAATTTGCAATCAAAATTATTAGAGTTAATTTGAATGTTAACAAGAACATACACTTACAAAATTAACACTCCCAAAAACAATTCCCATAACTTAATGTTCATTTTTTAATGGAAATGTGTTGCATTATATATTTATATAGTGAGGTAGTAATGATTTAATAAAACAGTATTTCCCTATGGTATTTCTTGAATAACTTTGATAGTCAAGGGTTTAAAGGGGTTATCATTGCATAGAGAAGGTTACATGTTTGAAAGGAGACAAGTTTTTTATCTTGATAATTAAATGTGTTAAATCAAGAAAACATTTTTCTTGTAGGATTCCCAATGGAATGTCACATAAATCAAATCAATATTTTATACACAACCTTAAAATTTAGAATTTTATTAATGTAAAATTTTCATTGTTATATGAGTATTTAAAATATATAGGATTCGTACATAATAGCACATAAATATTCATAAATGAAGAATTCTCTAATGAAACATTTTAAACTATAATCTTTCCTTTCAAAAGATTCATGAATTTAAAATTATTGACATTTCAAATCTACTTGCAAAACCATCTTCTCTATATTATTATTTTTCTCTATAAACCAAGGTTATGTTGACATGCGGTTTGAGACTACCTTATTATGAATCATTGTAGCACTATATTGCCCTTGGGTTAGTGCAAGGTAATGAGTTCACTTTTTTGGTAAAAAAATAGTAGCCTTTTTCATGAAAATTAATCTTGTTCTTAGTTGAGGCAAAAATTTGAAGCACTTATATGCATAATAATAACATGGTGTAAAAATATGAAATGTAAGATTTTGTTTCAATTTTTTTAATGTGTTTTTTTCTAATACCCAAATGATTGAATTTGGTTTTATATAGGATATATAAAGGTAATATTTTTTAAAAGTATGTTAAGGGCCAAAACATGCACATGTATGTTTCACAAAATAAATAGTAAATAAAATTATTTTTCAAAATCCTTTTGTGGAAAGATGCAAATGATGTTTTTTTTTTAAATCAAAAGTGGCTGAGCCACTATATTATATTATTTATATTTAATATGTACATGACCCTGATTTAAAGGGCATACTGATAGGAAAGAATCAAGAAGAAAACCTCATATTATAGCCCAAAAAGTTACATAATTTGGATACAAAGCCCAAATACTTACATAGCTACATCACATGACGTCCCTCTATGCTTTGATACAACAAAAATACATAGATACAAAATTATCATCCCTCTATGCTTTGATACAACAACATTCTACACCTATTTACATTTTGTCAATACATTTCCAATGTTGCACCATTTTAACCTAGGAGTGATGATTCCTTAAGATATTTCATAATCCTCCAAAAATACCCAAAATATTCTTCAGATTTTGCTTCCATGTGCATGTGTACCAACAAACCATTTTGTTAGCCATTATCTGCGTCCTTAGCCAAATTGTATTTTGGACAAAAATGAGATAAAATTGAAATAGATATTAAATATTATAATATATCAACCTCCATCATATCTAATTGTTCATATTCACCATGGCCTTCATCTGACTAGACAATAACCTGCTCATGACCTTCATCAACTTGCATTTCACTAGAATTATTAAGTCCCATTTGAATAAAAACTGAATTATGCTCACCACTCTTAGCCTTAGGCAGAGGTTCATCATTAAAATTTAAAATGATTAGCAAATTGCACTCCAAATAACTGGAAATCACTAACCCTAGTTTGTATGTTTACCTTTGTCATTTCCCGAGAAAAATTGCTTTCTACTTCAACTTCATTTGCACCTGCAGCCTGACTCAAATTGTTCACATTCGACTGCACTTGTTCTTGATAATCAATAGGTAAAGGAAAATCATGATCATGTGTAAGTAGCACTAGAATAGCATGAACTTTTACTTTTACCTTGTTAACAAATTCTGCTACAAACCCAGAAGTATAATTTTTGAGCATATTTAGCATAAAACTTGAATTTTTATATGACAGAGTCTTATTGATAGCAATATATAACTATTGAAACTCTTCCTTATGAAGAATTAAATAGCTTGGAAGCAAATCTTGTGCATACCCATGCCCTTTCTAGAAATCATACCTTTGACAAGATTTTTGAAGAATATCATTTTGCAAATAAACTTCATTCACAACTTTACTTGTGATAAACTCCGCCATACTGAAGTCTTGTAGCAAGTCCATAAGATTTGATATAAAAATGGAAAGAAATTGAGAAGGATATGTTAAACTCTTTGCTTTTGGCTCCAGTATTTCCTTTCCTACAACCCTTTTTTGATGTGCTCTATGAAGATTCTATAGTGATCTTTAAAAACCAAATGCATCTCTACATCTCTGAATTCCTCTGATACTCGCAATTCCCAATCATTGAATGGTATGAAGATTCTATAATTCCTCGGATAAAACTCCATTTTCCTTCTTGCACTTGCCAAATAGAAAAGCTTAGGAATACTAAGCTCTCCACTACTAGAGCTTTAGGAAAAACATAAGCGTTACTTTGAGGACTTTCTTCCTGGCCCTAGCTTCATTTATAAATTTTTGAGAAACAATCATGATTAGTTTATGTAGACATCCAAATTTGGACACTTAATTTATCCAAATTTATCACTTTTCATCTAAACATTCTCTTATTTGAGTTAATTAAGTAATAATATTATTATTTAATTAATATCTTTAATTCTGCCAAATCCCTAAGGTATTTAATTAATAATTAAATACCTTACTCTCCTTAATCCTCTTTTCATCAAATGAATTGCTAAATAAATATTAAGCATTTATTTAATTCTCACATGTCTTTCTTATAATCCTAATCCATCTCTATTCATTAAGGATGTGCACATGTCTAATCCTTGATTAAAGATGTAAACAATCCTCCAACTTTGCAAGTTGGTTTAATCATCAATAACCCCTAATTATCCTCTCAATTACTGGGATTAGTCAAACCTAATTAGTACCTGGTCAACTCTCCCATCCCCGAGGAATTTTAATTTTCATTCACTCTAGGCCCTCCTTTCCCCATGTGAATTTTAATCATTTTATCTCCTAGAACTCTTCCATTCTAGAATCTCGACCTTGTCACATCAAGTCACATGTGACAAATTCCCCACCCTTGGGGAACCTTTTGTCTTATCCATCAGATTTTTCCAATTATTGTGGAATTTGGGCACCACTTTATTCACCCTAAGTTCTCTTCTCTATGAATTTTAATTCACATTTTATTCTTCCAGAATCCCTTCCCATGCATCTTCTGTGAATATTTGACTTGTCACAATGTCGCCGACAACCCACCCTTTGGAGACCTCTTTATCCACTAGATTCTCCCAAGGAATTTTAATTCACATTTATTCTCCAAGGAATCTTCTCATCTCCCATCACTCCAAGGTACATGTCCTTACACATCACAAATTCCTCCACATCACCCACACATCATCTCACCCTTAGCCATCTCATAATCCACATGTCAAGATGTGAGGGCTTGTGAGTCCTCAACTCACCTTAGCCCTTCATCTTGTCCTTGTTGGATAAATCTCAACCATTGAATTCTCTAGAGAATTCAAGTTTCTCTATAAATACCCCATTCTCTAAGGCATTTGGGGGACTTAGCCATTTTGCAACTAAATGCTATCATTTTGTGCACTCATCTAGCCATCAAGTTCATCCATTTACATTTACATCCAAGCATAAAGTTAAGCCTTGCATTTAGCCATATCTAGAGCTATCAAGGAGCATACAAATCAAATCAAAATCAAGGGCCAACCAAGGAGTTTCAGCTGCAAAAGGGAGGTATATCTATTTAGCATCATTTTACACTTTTCCTCTTTGCATTTACAAATTTCTTAGGCTAATCTTGAGGTGTTTCCTTATGTTTCTCCATTGCATTTTAATTGCTTAGAAAGGGTTAAAAATTTTGGTATCACAATTTATTTCTCATGCCTTTACTGGAAAATATCTACAATCCTGTGCACCTTGTACTCATGTACCACAAGGAGTTAGTTATTTTATTTTGAGAAGCAACTTATAATGAATGACTCTCAATAAGCATAATAGCATTAGCTATAAAGACCTTATCTAAATTTAGATAAAAATTGTATAGCTTTTAACAATCATTTCATTTCAGATTGTACCATCATGATAATTCAAGCTCTAAGCTCACACATTTTGAAATATTCTGTGACATCATATTCTTAACACTTGTACACCTACATAGATCAAAATTTTTAATGCAATCCTATACCGTGCAATCCTTACAAGGATAACATCATAATATTTTGATTTCCTTTAAGTATTAAAAGGCATAATCTTTTTGACCTCATTTCTGAAAAAACTAAGAGGCACATTTTGCAACAAAACTCACACGCAATTATTAAAGCTCATCTGAATGCCAACATAACACACAATCTTGAGATAGCTTTAATGGTACCACATTGTAACACAAACTATACTAAAGATGCGCACAATGTTAAAGTTTGGTTAGAATTTTATTTTTATTTTTAGTAAATAATTTTTTTAAAATTTTTTACTATGATTAAGGTGTTTTTTAAAACCTCTCATGTATGGCCCATATAATTTCACCTAAAATATTTATAACATGGCTCATCTTATAGAATTCAAATACTATAATATTAGAAGTGATATCTAATGATAGTAATTGGAAAATTGGAAAAAGTAGAATGTTTCAGTATGGAAATCTAGGTGATAAATGTACATGGTCCTTCTACAATAGGAGAAAAGAAACACCTTTGGGACTGCTTAAAGGATGTAGTGGCCCAATTTGGGGTTGGGAAAGTACTCCTAGCTGGAGATTTCATTGCCATTACATCCCTAAATGAGAAACAAGGGGGGTTCATCCCCCAAAAAAAAATTATGGAAGAATTTTATGCCTTCTTCCAAGATAGTGCTCTTTTAGGTATTCTCCCAAATAATGGGAAATTCACATGGAAAAATAGAAGGAAGGATTTCTTAAAAAATGTAGAGAGGTTTGAAAAGTTTTTGGCTTCTTCTAGCTAGTTTTTGGGTACTCAAGTCTTTCATCAGACATTTTACCATACACAGGATCTAATCACTTTGTAATTTCATTGGACATTTCTCAAATAGATACCAAACAAAAGGCTAAATCCTTTGTTAAGTTTGAAGCCAGGAGGATTCGACATCCATATTTTCTACCAATGCTTAAATAGTGGTGGAAAAATGCTCCCTTTGTTTCAGGTTCTCATATGTATTAGTTATGTGAGAAATTGTAGTTTTAAAAAGGGAAAATAAGAATCTGGAATGTTCAAGTGTTTAAGAACATCTTTGTTGAAAAAGATAAAGTTTAAAAACAACTATCTAAGGTCAAAAATCATATAATCAACAATTTGGTTTGGATGATGATACCTTTAAAATACAAAAGAAAATGCAAGTAGAGTAGGAAAAATTAGTAGCAAGGGAGGAAACCTATTGGAGGAAAAAATAAAGGGAGCTTTGGTTTAAAGGATACCACAACACCAAATTTTCTCACATATCCATTTGATTGAAAATGGAAAAGAATACAATTCTCTCAATTAATGACAATACAACAGGTGCTCAACTCATTAAAGAGGTGGATATACAGACTAAAGATGTAATTTTTTTCCAAAATCTATTAACAGTCACTCCCTTGGATCACTCTCCATAGAAAAATACACAAAGGGATGATCTATTAGGTGCCATCCCAATGCTGATAAAATAGGAAGACAAGAAGCAACTTCTTAGGCCTTTCACCTTGTAAGAAATTAAGCTAGTTATCTTTTCTTTACTACCAAATAAAGCACCAGGTACAGATGGCTTCATAGCAATGTTCTTTCAAAAGTGCTAGGAATTTATAAGGGTTGATCTTTTAAGAGAATTATAAGAGTCAATAAAATTAGGCTCAATGTTAAAACAATTCAACAAACCACTTAGTTGGTCATTATTTCAAAAGTGAAAGAATCAAAGGCATTCTCAGAATTCAGATCCATATCCTTGTGAAACACAATACATAAAATATTCACAAAGGAAATCTATTTAAGACTTTAGCCTCTTATTCCTAAAATCATATCTAAGGAACAAGGTGGGTTTGTTCTAGGGAGAGAAATGGTGGAGGGAGTAGTTGTAGTACATGAAGTCTTACATTCCTCAAATGCCAACAACATTCCATCTTTCATTATCAAGCTTGATAGGATGAAATCATATGACAAGGTAAACTGGTCTTTCCTAATTGTATTTCTAGAACAATTTGGCTTTTGTTACAGGCGGTGTAAGTGGATTCTCTCATGTATTTTAGGGGAATTTTTTTTTGTGTTAATAAATGGTACAGATGTGGGCTTCTTCAGTTTCACTCAAGGGGTCTACCAAGGTGGTCCATTATCCCCTTTTCTGTTCATCATTTTAGCTAAACCTCTAAGTAGGTCTATAGAAAGGGTTTTAAATTCTACATACAAAAATAAGCGACACTCACTCCATCTTTGCAGATGATACTACCCTGTTTGGTCATGCATCTATTGCAGAAGCAAAGCAAGTTAAATCTATTCTGGATAAGTATTTTTCTATATGAGACCAAAAAGTGAATGCCAGTAAGTTTAGAATTTATATCTTCAATTCCAAGCCAAATATTAAAGAGAAAATTCAGCAAATTTTGGGGTTTCAGTTCACAAATTTTCCATGCAAGTAATTAGGTATTCCCTCCTTTATTGGTGGCAACAAAAAGCTTACTGGGAAAACATTATTCTTAGTATACAATAGAAAATCTCTTCATGGAAGGGTAGGTGGTTTTATTTGGCAAGAATAATCCTATTAATAAAATTAGTTATATCAACAATCCCGAACTACTATAAGGCTAAATTTAAAAGCTCCTAAGTCCATCATTATAGAAATTGAGTAAGTGGTAAGGTAATTTATCTGGAAAGATATAGATAGCAAGGGTAAGATTCCTCTCATTTCATTAGAGAAATTTTTCTTAGATAAGAACATAGGAGGTGCAGGTGCTCACAACCTTCTGGCTAGGAATTCGGCATTAGGTGAAAAATTAGCTTGGTGTATGTACACTAAACCCCAAGAAAAATGGTGTAAGATAATGCAACAAAAAAATATATATATTCCTATTCACTGTCTAGAATTTTCACAATTGTCAACCCTCCCTTGGGTTTGATAATGTGGAATTTCATTATAACTTTTAAAGATGTAATCTCCCCTTATCTCTCAAGGAAAATCCACAATGGCAATGAAGCATTATTTTGGAAAGATTCTTGGAATAGTTACCCACCTTTAACTAATGTACCAAAATTGCAATTGTCTAAAGAAATTTTATCACAAGCATGGGCTCTAAAGGTTAGTGATTATTTTATATGCTCAAATGTGCACCAAGGTTTGGTAATTTGGAAATATTTTGAAAACATGCCTATTCTAGAACCTCAAAAAAATATTTTGTGTAGTATTCTTAGATAGCGTATTATCTTCATATCCCATCAACCTAATAGACTATTATGGGCTCCCTCCAAATCAAGTCTCTACAATGTGAAGTAGGGATATAAATCTATAATTAGTAATGGGGAGCACTCTCAGACACAAAGGGCTTACTCATTCTATTGGAATGATATGTTGCTCCCAAAATTAGGTTGCTTTTCATGTTTGGTAATAAAAAATAGAATCTTAACAAGTGACAGGCTCACCAAATTGAAGATAGTAGATCCTTTTAATTATGTATTATGTAATAATTCTTTGGAAAATAGTGATCATCTTTTTGTTCAGTGTCCCTTTGCACATGAATGTTAGAGTTTTGTATTGCAAAAATAAGGATGGTATGGTCCTTTTTCAAACAAGCTATGGGAAGTATTCTCATGTTGGCCCATTCTTCAAAAAAACTCTATGTTCGCAAGCATTTGGCATATTGTTCCATCAATGGTATTATGGAACATTTGGTGGGCGATAAATAGAATAATTTAAAAAAAAAAACCTAAACTAATTGGTTAGGTGCTACCTAAAATAGAAAAAAGAAATTCCAGGAGTTGGCAATGCCTATGTCCTTAAATCAAAGAGAGTGGGCTCTATCTTCTTCAAGATTGGGATACAATTATTATGAAATCTTGGGGTTACCTGGTGCTCTCATTCAAAGGTAGTTTGTTTCAAGTGTAGGAAAATAAATTAGACAAAAGAAAAATCATTTAGTTACCTCCTCCTATAGAATCTTTCAAGGTAAACTTTGACAGTTCCTCAAAGGGAAATCTAGGCATTTCAGGTATAGGTTGTGTCATTTGTGATAGTTTGGGCTCCATGGTGGGAAAAAATCAGTTAAATTACCAAAAGGTTCAAATAATTGTGAAGAGGCTTAAGCTCTTCTGCACAGATTGAGATTAGCAATCAACCTTAAACTAAATAAAATACAATTAGAAGGGGATTCATTGTTAATAGTAAATTCTTGTAAAACCAAGTGTGCTTAGAATTGGCATATTTCATATGTGTTGAATGAAATCTGGGGCTTGTTAGACAAATTCAAATCATATCATATTTTCCATTGCTATAGAGAAGAAAATAAACTGGTAGATGCACTAGCTAATATGGGATGCAATCAGGTCGATGACGAGCTATATGTTGATAAAATTTCAATTTTACAATATAAAAATTTGACAAACATTTTACTGCAAGAAGGCTACTTGGGGTTGAATAGGGATATCATGTTATTGACGGTTACATCATTGCTGCTATAAGTTAGCCAAATTCCCAATGCATTAGTTGGGATCTTTTCATTATCTCTTCCACAACATTTGCTTGGTGTGCACATATATCATTGCATCACAAGCAATCATTATAAGTCTTTGGTTGTCATAGTAGTATGAGATCATCAAGCATATTTCCTAACATGTTTTGTGGTTGCAGGTACATTGTTATTAAATAAACATTAAATCTGGGCTTGCTAAACATAAGATTTACTCATGTTTGAGAGCATGGTGAATCATGCCAAATATCTCATTCATGTTGGCATGGGTTTCAAGCATGCTATGATTTGACAAGGGATTTTATTGAAATAGGTATCAATGTGCATTGTGGTTCAGGAAAGCATGGATGATTGGCCTTGGAATCTTAGAGTCGACATTAATTTGCGTGAATGGGAGAGACCCTACATTGCAAAGTGCCTAAGTATTTTCGACTACATTCACATGATAGTGGGAGTGGGGGTCATCACACTAGTATAAAGACAAGAATAAACTACTAAAAAAACTACTAAAAATTGATTATAAATGACTGAACTTGGTCACGTGACCATTAGAAGTTTATCGCCAGTCATATATAACGCAACCAGATTGATGACTAAACCATTTTTAGTCATTTATTGGTTGTTTTGATTGATCAATTTGGTAGTATATTTAGTCATTGATTGTTCTAATTTGGTCACTTATTTAGTCATTTATTTTCACTGATATATTTAGTTGTTGATTTAGTCATTGATTGTTGTAATCTAGTCACTTATTTAGTCATTTTTTATTCACTGATATATTTAACTGGTCACTTATTTAGTTGTTGATTGTTGTAATATGGTCACTTATTTATTCATTTTTCATTCATTGATATATTTAGTCATTGATTGTTGTTAACTGGTCACTTATTTGGTCATTTTTATTCACTAATTTTTGTGCATTGGTAGTGTATTTAGTCATTAATTTTAATCATCATTATGATCAATTTGGTAGTATATTTAGTCATTTTTATTCACTGATTTCACTAGTCATATTTATTCACTGTTCACTGATTTCTATCAATTGGTAGTAAATTTAGTCAATTTAATTATTAATTGATGTCAATTAGTAGTATATTTAGTCATTTGAATTGAATGATATTTGAGGATTTAAGCATAAAACAAAGAAATGCACATCAATCATCAATTGCGCACAATAAGACAACCATTGCGAAGGCAATATTAGTGAAATTTATTAATAAAAGAAAGGTGTTCTAGTTATGGCTTAGAAATAGAGTATTATAATTGTTATTTTCAAACACAAGACTAAAAATTTGAGTAACAATATTGCACAGAAATGACTACAAGAAAGAAACTTCTCCAAAAAACTTTTGTAATGATGGAAATGCATGATTGAATCCTTTCAATGTGAGCACGTGCCCCTTTCATCTCTTAAAACTTCTACAACACAAGAAATCTTATTGGAGCAAGTTGTAACATGTAGAATCCAAGGAGAGTGTTGATCGTGTCCCATATATGAAGCTCTCTCCTTTAATGTAGTCAACAATAACCTAGCAATAATCTTTCCTACTTTATATGCAACATGCCATCTGATATGAGCAATAGGGTGTTGCCTTTTCTACCATGAATGAAGTTGTGCCTCAATACAACCAAAAAATTTACCATTAGTCTCAATTCAGAAAGAGTAAAAGTGTATTGTATATTGTAATTTTACAAAAGTAAGTCCAAACATAGAAAAAAGATAAATCAATTAAAAAACTATAGCCTTGTCAACAAATTCCTTAAAAAAGTGTTCAACATAGGCCTAAAATATGCATAGTGAACCCTTGATTTCAAAACCTTGTTCAAAATTTAAGAAAGGTGATACACTCATATTATAGAATGAAGTTGACATATTATAAAATGAAGGCTATCAACACTAACTAGATTGGAACAACATTATCAACAAAAATTTCCTAGAAACCGAGCCCAAGAATACCATCATACTTGGACAGCAAAAATATTAACCCTGGTTAATGTGGTGTCTCAATAAAGACCTACACCATGAAAGAATCCATTTATACATAAATTCCAAATTAAGTTGATGAGAAAAGATCTTTTATATCCAACTGGAAAACTTCACCATCCAAAAATTACTAACTTGATGTTTCACAACAAGTTTCCCAACTGTGACATCATCTTTACTTAAGAAATCAGATATTGATCCACTACCATATTGGATCTCACAGGATTCTCCTTCACAAAAAATAAATGATATATATTAATTGTTTAGTAACTCCCTTAATATCCCTATGTAAGTATACTAAACTAAGTGAGGTTGAGGATTTGAAGTAGAGTACCATCTTCTTGGCATGTGCTTGGCTTTGATCATGACTTGTATCTTGAATGAAAATAGCAAGCTAGCTTCATTGTAAAATCTTTGTTAGAAAAATAACCACAAAATCCTCTTTAATTAAAATAATCCTTCTAGATATTTCAAAGCAAGATATTTTAGTTAATTTCTAAGACATCTAATTTCACTATCCAAACAACCATCAATCTATTTACTATATATAATTTCCCAAAATTCAGAGTTTGAATGTAATGAAAATAACCATAATTACCAAAGATTTGACACAAAAATGTAGTACAAAATGAATTGTTTGATAGCAAATTTTTTTTGATAAACCAAATATACCCTTGATATATTGATTTAAATGACAAGGAAAGATCAAACTAGAGACAACAAGATAACATTCATTAATCCGCTTCAACAAACAATTGAAACCAAAATTCGGCCACCAATTATAACTTCATTTTATTGATCTTCAAAAAGATTTTATAATACATTTCAAAAAAATTCCCTGACTAACATGTCAAAAAGTGTTTTCAATTACCCACTTTTAACATAAATCAAAAAGTCTTAATTATCGTTGCTTACATAGGATTACATAAAAGTAATGAAAGATGATAAATGAAGAGAAATGATCAGATGTTGAATTCCAAAGCACTCGCAAGATATGAAATTCTATTACTCATCGTAAGGTACCCGTGATCATTCAGATCTGGCAAGGTCCTCTCTACATGATAGTATATGCAAGGATGGCATTTCACTGCAAGGCCTATTCTTTTGGAGGAGCTAGATATATCTGCTCCCATGGGTACACTATGTAATCATGAGGCCATTTGTACTCCTGTATTTTTTTTGTGTTGGCCAAGTGACTCTTCCATCTGCTTTCTAATAAAGCGTTTCTATCCATGATGAATTTTGAGTATCCAACATCTAGTGCAATTATTCCATCCAAGGTTAAATTGAGGCAATGAATATTTATGTCACCATCCTTCTATAAATTACTAAGGAAGTTGGGAACAATTTTACTAAACTCATCTATCCAATCCTTGGAGCCTTTCAGTTGATCATCATCCCTTAGTATCTAAGGCATGAACCACTGCTTTAGTGTGTGAAATGAATCCATTCTTGCCTTGATCTTTTGGCCTTCTCTAGATATGTATTGAAATTCATCTATGACCATTCAAACCATTTTCTCAGTAGGATTTAAAGTTGTGGGACCCTCAAAACTCCTTTGTAAAATCCTACACAAATTCATTAAGGTTTGATGTACAAGTTGCCATTTCTTGAATAAGGGGTCCA
>VDFB02105785.1:523587003-523601491 GCA_007258455.2 Sequoia sempervirens
ATATCTATGGAAATATCTCAAAGTCTCCCAAAAAAAATTAAAGAAGATATTCAATGTGGAAGGAAATGTTCTCGAAAAATGAGTCATATTTGTAGAACAAAACAATCAAACGAGAATATTCTCACATCTATTATATCTATAAATTTGAAAATATCACATCTATAAATTTAAAAGAAATTAAATTTAAGAATAGACAATCTTTCTTAATAAAACTCCATGTCTAAATATTTGTCGTAAACACCCAAATGTTGTAAGAAATAGGTTAACTTTGATAATGTGTTTTTATTTAAATTAAAATAAATCTTATTAGAGTTGCCAAAAGAAACCTTTGATTGGCTATGGTAGGGCATGTTTTTAAAAGATGATATTATTATTTTTTAATTAATATTAGATAATAACATGATTTATGAAATCAATATATTGTATTATTAGTAATTTATCAATTAATTAGTGATATGAGCATTCATAATATTGATTACTATTTCTAATGTAATGTATTATTTTGATAATAAGTTAAAGAAAGTAAGGTAAGATTAACTTTTTTTTGGATATGTGTTGAGTGTATTGTCTATGATCTATTAGTTTTGTCTCTCATTCTATGATGCAATGAATTTTTAAATATGTAAGAGAAAAAAATGTTTATATATTATGTATATTTAGGTTATTATAAATAAGGAATATAAAAGAAAATATACAATTTAAGTAAATTTTAGACATTTATTTTGAAAGAAATATATGTGTATGAAGTCAATCAATACAAGTTATTGTTTAGTAGTCAACCACCATGCTGATAGACTATAATAACTACTATAAATACTTCTCACTAAACATTTTGGGGGACAGGAGTAAGTATATATTATTTCTCATTGAATATTGATTGCATAAAACTTATGTTTGCTTACACTTGGTCTATGAAACATCACATCTTAATCCAAGGAGATGCCTCAAATAAATGATGAAGCAACATCTTGCATGCTTCACATATGGATAATTTGTAGGCCCCATACATGAATGTAATATAAGTTTTATAGAAAATAATGGATGCCAAACAATTAAATTACACTACATATAAACAATATGTATAGTTCTTCAAATAATACACACATACATACAGATACATGTATATAGATTCACATATAATTTATTATATATCTATGATTTGATATAATATATTAATCAATAGCATAGTTAAAACGTCTTTTTATATGTATTGATTTAAGGAAGTTGGTTCTTCAACTCTTGTATTAACTATAAAAGAGAAATACATCAATTTTTAATCTTAACATGTCAAAACTATGTAAGAGAAAAATGGATTTATATATTATGTATATTTAGGTTATTATAATTAATGAATAGAAAATAAAATATGCAAATTAAGTAAATGTTAGACATTTAATTTGAAAGAAATATCTATGTATGAAGTCAATCAAGACAAGATATTGTTTATTTGCCAAACACCATGATGATAGACTATAATAACTACTATAAATACTTCCCACTAAACATTTTAGGGGACATGAGTAAGTATATATTATTTCTCATTGAATATTGATTGCATAAAAATTATGCTTGATTACACAGTCTATGAAACATCGCATCTTAATCCAAGGAGATGCCCCAAATAAATGATGAAGCAACATTTTGCATGCTTCACATATGGGTAATTTGTAGGCCTCATACATGAATATAACATAAGTTTTATAGAAAACAATAGATGCCAAACAATTGTATTACACTACATATAAATAATATGTATAGTACTTCAAGTAATACACACATACATACAAATGCACACACACACACATACATATATGTGTATATATACATACCTATGCATATATAGATTCACATATAATTTAGTATATATCTATAATTTGATATAATATATTAATCAATAACATAATTAAAACATTTTATATACATAGATTTAAGGAAGTTGGTTCTTCATACTTTGTATTAACTACAAAAGAGAAATACATCGATTGATAATCTCAACATGACAAAACTAAGTAATAAAAAATGACTCTTAAAAATTCACCTACCTTGAAAACTTGTAAAACAATCTAAAATAATTGATATCACAGTGACTCAACTATTAATATGGCACCAAAGTGCCATCTTACATTGGTCCTTATCTTTTTTTAAGTAATATTTATTATTTTGGACCATCATTCATGTGGATTAAAAATCTTTAAATCTCCCTCTGGGTGGTCATCGATAATTTTGCATTGGCCCCGACCCATGCCTCATATGTTTGAACATTCTCGGGCCCCTTTTTGAAGCACCTTCGTCTGTTGCACCACGTGTCATCCATGCACTCCTTGGAAGGTTTTCTTCCCTTGCTTCTCTATCAAGCTCCACCCTTTTGCCAGGTGTCAACAACACAGGCCTTTGAGAGCAATCTCTCCTTTGCTTCTCCTCCAAGCTTGGCTTGCGTGCCATGTTGCATCATTCCATGGGCACCTTTTGGTAGACCCCACATTCAATGCTTGAAATGAAGACTAGATTCCACGTGTCTTCTCCATGGGGTATTTGATCTCAAGGAAGGGAAGAATGAATGTCGAGCCCTCCCCTTTCACCATGTGTCCTAACCAATTTTGTGGGTGGGAAACATGTGTCTTCATGGGGATTTCGTTGTTTCCACTTTGGGACTGCATTCATCATTGCAGAAGGGCACACCTTGTTGGAGGTGACTGAATACCATGTTTCAGAATCTTTTTGTTGCAATGGCCTTTGTGAATCATTGTGATGGGCGACAATGCCTGTGCTTAGGGAATCTTTTCTATTGTTGGCTCTTAGATGGTGAAATAATCTATATATATTGCTTCAACTCTCTAAAAATGGGTTCAAAGAATACACAAAAAAGTATTGAAAGACTGTAGACCTTTATATTGTTTTTAAATCATTATATTAAGACTCACAAACTGTGCCAATTTTTTTTGCCTCTCTATTTCTTACTTAAATTGATAAGACATTATATTGTGCTATTTATTGTACTAAGTAGTTTATCTACAAGACTTCTATAATTTCAATATAAATTTGTTGATTCAGACCATGTCTTGAACTCTTCTTTTCAGTGAATGCATATGGAAGTTATCTTATGTCCTTTTGTAGACTTCTTAGGTTTTTCATCTATGCTTTTTGTTATTTTCAGACATGCAGATTGTTGAATGGGCCCTTAAATCTAATCGAAAGGGAAGATTTTTTGTGCCTACTTACTTACATCTTGGCGCATCACCTTAGATTATAATTTATTTTTATATATTTGCTTGATTTTCCCTTTCCAACCCCCTAAATATAGGAGTCAGCTTCTTTAAAAACCTAGAGGTCACTCAATTTAGTGCAATTGGTCCCCCCATTAATTGAGTTTCCCATAAGGCTGTTTTCCTAGCAATTTTAGGCATCAACAATTATTTTTCTAGCATGCCCAGTGGGACTTGTTTGAATATATCTAAATTAAAAGTGGGTGTATGAGCCATAGGCCTATTACTAGATCCTAGACAACTAACAACCCTGGCATGTTAGTGCCACCACTGGTAACAATACAAGCAAGAGCCTGTCTAGTAAACATCTAACCCCTCCACCAATTCCTCTACTGATGGCTAACATAAATTTTGTAACATGGGATGTCAGAAGTCCTCTTATAACACCAGTAGCACTAGCTGTATGGGCTCCTATTCCTTCTTCTACTCTAAAAGCTTTGTCAAAATTTACTGGAGAAGGCTCAAAAACATCGTCTGACCATCTACAAGATGTGGTGGACGTGTGTTTGGTGCATGGTGTTGTTGATCAAAATGTAATGCTAAGGTTGCTTGCAGCCTATTTCAAAGGCAAGGCACTAGATTGGTACCACACTTTGGAACCTAAAACCATTAGCACCTGGGATCAACTCAAAGATCCTTTCTATGAGAGATTTTCAAATAATGGAGATTGGTCTTCACTATATCAACAATTGGTGACCATAAAGTGGGCCCCATATGAGGCCATGACCAAATTCAAAGCCCAATTTTACACAAATTGGTAAAGGATCTAGACTACTATTCACCCTCCGACTGATTTGGAATTCATGTTTCATCTAAAATCCCTCAATTCTAACATCTCAGTGATGATCCAGTCTCTTGGTAGGACCACTCTACCAGATGCGTACAACATCATCGTCAAGGGGGTGAAGCCACATAAGTGGTTTACACTTTTGAAGAGGAAGGAAATTTCAAATTTTTCCCATTCTTCATATCAAATGGGTTCGGCCGAACCCTATGGTTCGATCGAACCATTTAATTGGTTCGGTCGAACAATAGGGTTCGGCCGAACCCATGGTTTGGCCGAACCACTCACCACCCCCATAAAAAAAAATATTTAAGTGGGTTCGGCCGAACCCATTGAATATGACTAAAATAAAAAAAAACGCTTTCACTTTCACATTTTTACTGTGAACTTTACCAGTGAGTCACTGTCTCCCTGCACGTGGCGAACATAATCCGAACGGCGACCCAACAAAGTTTCTCTCACCGGCGAAAGCAAATTTCGAGTCCTCTCTTCAAACTTCATCATTCCAATTCGCATATCGACTACTATTGAGCACGAGGTATTTAAAATTCCATTTTTTTAGAGTTCAAAATGCATGTATTTGTTTAATTTCGAAACCCTATATGCAATTTTTTTAAAATTTGTTGAATTCAAATTGCACTTGTTTGAAAGTTTTTAAAGCATTTTCAATATAGTATTTTGCTTCCCTGTTTTGCATAATCCAAGGGTTTGAGTAAGGAAAAATGAGTTTCCTCCGAAAGTTAGTGCAAAAAAACATTATAATGGCTCTCAACATAGTCTAAAAAATGGAGATAAATAAATTCCTAAAGACTAGAAGTGTAGGGGTCAAGGTCACAAAATAATTTTAAAACTACAAATTTAGGGTTAAACTTGTAGATGAAAATGAAAATTTCATACATGTAGGAGTGAACCATGAAAGTCATAGCTTGATTTGTTAAGGTGTTATAATATTAAATCTTATAAAAAATCAAGAATCATATCATTGATTACGTACATTACAATAAAATATCTCCATATAACAAATGAAGCTAAAAACCCTAACCTTCTTTGTGAATTCTATAGTGTGTTTGCTACATGAGTAATTTTTTTTATGAAAACCATGTTTAGGAATGAAAATATCCAATCCCTTATGCTTCTAAACTAAAGTTTGCAATGCTTATGGTTCTTTTGGCCTTATAGATTCTTGAATCATTTTATAATATAAAACCTACATATAACCTACTTTGGCTCTAATAATTGTAAACCCTTTAGGAATTCTAAATTGTTGCATCTTGTCTTGATTTTCCCACCATTGTTATTCCTTTTGAAAATTTTACAAATTAGGCAAAGAATCCTTGCACTTATATAGAGGATCCTTATGTATGTTCTTAAAATTATTTAAGGTTAAATGACTTAATCTAAAATAAAGGCATATACGGATCTCTTGCAATTGTAACCTCTTTACTAGTGTTCAAACATATTTGATACCTTGATGGCATGACATAGATGATGTTGTTTGATATTGCTTTATCCATGGATACCCAAATAAAATATGAGATACATCTAAAGAAGAAAGAATATGACATAGAATAAGAACTTCCCTCATCTTTTAGACCAAAAAATTAAGGTAAAATAATGTATCCTATAGTTTCAATCAACATATCATTAGTCAATTTTAAATAAACCTCAAATATGCATATGCTTGTTGATAAAATGATGATAAAACAAAAATTATTCAATGCATACATTTTATTGGTGAGTAAGATCAATAAACACACCCTTACATGGTTCATGATCCACACAAAACCAAATGACCATTATAATTATTTGGTAATATCTCACAATGTGAAAAAGGTGTCAAAAAAATTAGCATACCTAAATCGTAAATTGACTTGTCATAAAGTGGGTGGGTAGCTTAGTGGTGGAGATTTGCATCCTAACTAGTTCATGGAAATTTCAACATGAGGAGAATTAATAGTAAAATAATAATATCTTTTGACAACATAGGCATCCAAGTACTCATTCCAAGATTGTTGAAGATACAACATTAATACATTAGGATTTCAATTAAATATCACACTTTCCTATAAAAAAATCCCAATTGATCTATCTTTTGGTAGTGCATTTAGTTTGATATATTTTTCTTCCCCATACTTACAAGATTCCTTTATTATCGAAGCTTATTTACTCTAGTATGTTATCCTTGGTTCTCATATGAACTATATATATATAATTCAATCAAGATCCTCTTATCATTACAAATTTAAACTTAGCTTATTTTTTCTCCCAATTTCTTCTTAATGAACATATGGTCTTTCTTCCTCTATTAGCCTACTCATGCACCATCACCAACCATGAATGAATCTCCATGAAGCTAAATACCCATTTGTACTTGGTTGGTGTAAGTTGGGATTAGTGTTCCATTCACTTAAAATCTTATCTTTAATGTTGCTTTTTTCTAAATTATTTCTAAAGGGCATAAATTATAGTCTAGAGCTTTGATTTTAATATTTTCTTAAAATTAAAAATATTAATGAGCTTGATGCATTAAGCTAAAAAATATCAATTTGGACACCATTAAAACCCTCGAGAGACTCTCGCAAAGTGAAAATGAGCTCCAAAATTTTATAGTGTGATATGTGAGAAAAAATGAAAAGGTAAGCAATGGGCTCAAGATATTATTATAATAAAATTAAATAAGGAGATCGTGATGATTATTGTACTAGGAGTTACATTGGGAAGAGTGGAGCATCTTTTCATAATAGATGAGACTTATTGTAGTTGACATCTTCATCATAAAGCACTAGTATTGGGAGTGGTTACTATCAAGGTTATGGGATTTAAGGTCCTATATCATTAGTTCGTTTATATTTTGTGTACATGTTCCAATGCATAGTGGGGCATGGGTTCTTTTCTTGTGGACCATGATTTTTTTCCACTCATTACATAAATTAATTGATCATTTCTTGTTTCCCTTGCTCTATATATAATTTAATGTATGACATAAGGTTTAAATAGTGTTATGTAGAAATAGCCAAAACATTAGACTAAAGAAGATTGAGTGGATTGGATTGTTATAATCTTGTTATGAATATTAATAAAAGTTTCATATCTCTTTAGTAGTGGGATTTTTTGAAAGGGTTTCTCCATATTATAATTCTAGTGTTCATGAGGTTTGAATATTTATTTATTTTCTCCACTATTTCATTAATATTATTTGGTATATTGTATGTTTGATTAGACTTAAAGTGCCTCACCATTAGTTGATACTCCTACTATATATATTTACCTTGTTTGCAATAGTTTAGTCCATGTCAATAGTTGATTTGCACCCTTAATAACTTGGTGGGAATATCAAGTATTTTTTATTAAATATAATCAATAATCATTGTAAAAGAAATTTTAAATCAAATATTAGTCTAGAATGATTATTTGAGTGCTAGATAAACCATTTAAATTTAACCTTCATAATATTACTCTAAATATGTAGTTTTACCAACAAAAGGAATGATATTTATGTCTATTACATGACAATTACAAAATCATGACTATAATTCTTTAAATTATACTCATAATCTAATTTAATACTCATAAGATATTAAATCATTGTTTTTCTCAAGAGACGTGTAATTAAATATCAAGAATATTCTTTAGTTTATTAGTCCACAAAATAATTTTAATATAGTCCATAACATTCAATTTTAAAATTCATAGAGTTGTTGGGATATTATCATATCACTAGCTATGGAAAAATTTAGGAAAGGGTGGGATATTACACTGCCCCCTATATTTGTGTGTTTTAGAGAAAATTAGCATGGAAGGTTTGCATTTCTCACAAATAAGAAAAAATCCTGAGAATAATGTACAATATTCTACTATATGTTTTCATATTGTTGAGTTATGCCTTGCAAATTAAATGTGTATCTTTTCCTCTACAACAGTCCATTTATACATAGAACTATGGATTAATGGTTTTATTATATTATGATTGAATTATGCCTCATGTTGGAAATTCCTCTATCTCTTCTTTGCTAAAATACTTTGGAACTAATAGGATTCAATTGTGTTTTATGACATAGGTCTATATTACCACAATGATGTATGTATAGGTGTACATTTTAACTTGGTTAGCTTTCCTAGCAAGTTCTTCATTACAACAATCACTCCACCTTGTCACTCAATCAAGCCCACTAGAACATATATTGGAATTTAACCTCTTTCATACTAAAAGAAAAAGTAATCATTAATTATATTTAATTTACCATATAATTTGATCTAAGTAATGCATTTTATAAGATCTAATTGGTGTATTTACAAAAACTATTTTGTGTTTTGGGCATAGGTGGTCCTAGAAAATATGCATAAATAATAAGATAGACTATGGATTATCTTTTAAATATTGTTCATGGTTTTTCATGTCATATTTTTATAGGAGGTCCCCATAATTGGTATTCTTGTATGGCATTAGAGCCAAGCTAGGTGCATTTGACACCTATGTTGTGGCTCAAGGGAGTGTGTTGGAGAAATGATACACACCTAAGCCATAAAAAGAATCATCACAATGTGAGCCATTAGCTCAATAGTAGAGCATCCTAATGCCAAATGGGAGGTCCTAAGTTTGAATACTAGTTAGTCCATAGAAATTTCTATAAAATTCAATCACTAGTACATAAGAAGAAGAATAAGTACCCTTATAATTTTTATTAATACCAACAAATTATCATTCCTCACATACATAGGTGTATCAATGATTTCAAGCTCATCAACATGTATATGTACCTCAATCTCATGACCCTCATATAAAACCATTTTATTAGATTTATTTAGTGTAAAATATTTAAATTTTCATTAGGAGGAACAATTGAAGGATTGACCCCAATATTAACCCCCTCAACCTAATTTTTTAATGAACTTTAATCAATTATTCCTCATCCATAAAATGTTGAGTATAATTACAATTAACTCTACAATTTAATAACAAAATTCTTTTCTCATTATATCTTTTGGGAATAACTTTAGATTTATCTAATGGCCTAATAGGAGGAAGTGTAATCATGCAAGCACTAAGTAAATTTTGAAGCACATTTTACAAAGGAAAAAGTTGGAGGCTTTAGAGTCATAATTATATTAGAAACATTTATAATGTATAGTTTGTACAATGGTCATTTCCATTATTTTTTACTATCCTTTGGAAATAATTTTTCTTTTTAAATTTACAAGGGTAGGATGATGTAGATGAAGCATTAGAAGATCCATAATTAAGTGTGGTAGCCTCTAACAACTTTAGTTCTTTACATTCATCTCACTTGCACATGCAAATGTTAAGAATGTATATAATTTGTCGATCCTTGTTTATAGTCAAAAAATCTAAAATAATAAACTTCAATCTAACATTCCTAATATTTGCATTGGCCAATTTCAATATTAAAAAATAGACCCAAATGGAAGATAATACTATTAAATTTCATGGAAGAACTTAGCCAATAACTTATCATCATACACAAAATCCAAATGGTGTAGCACTGAACCCTCGAATGTGTCATGGGATCTCCTTTAACATTGTGCATCTCAAATCTAGGATCCAAAAATCCAACAAAAAATGATATGTAAAATTTTTAATAGAAATTGAATTGTGTTTGATTTTATATGTATATGTCTTTTAATTTCATTAGGTAAGGAATCAACATTACTTTTCATCTCAACAAGCCTTTAAACATTAATGTCAAGGGTAGATAGAGGCACACTAGGATTAAGGACATGAATGAAAGTGGCAAGATGAGAAATGGAAGGTGGTGTATAAATTTGTCGTGACATAATAAATGAGTGTGGAGTGACAAAGACTTGCGTAGGAATATCATAGTGAGGGGAACATGGGAAGTGTAAACAAAACTAATGAGAACTTATGTGGAGACAAGAGAACTATGTGCATCATAATAAGTAAGCATGAGATGAGATCTAGGAAAAAGGAGAGGATAAATTTGGGGAGATTTGGTGGAAGGAGAAATAAACTGCATAAGATAGATAGGGGTAAAACAATAAGGAGGAATACATGAAGAAGAAGCTTGGGATGGAGGGAAAATGGCACATCACTCAAAGGGATTGTTGAGCTTATCCTTTTACCTATTTAACTTTAAGTACTTTCTTTCCACATGGCTTATTAATCAACATAGTATATGAAGGAGATCAATCATTATACTAGGATTAATATTACTAGCCAAATTTTTAAGATCCAAAGAAAGGTTGTGTGCATCAAAGCTATATCTTGATTACCATTTTCTCAACAAGGGCCTCATGGTCAAATGATTCTTCTCCATTATGATAAATTTAGTATCATGCATATTCCCAATCATACCAATTTTAGCTTGATTCACAACCATGGTGGGATTGAACTATGACTTCTTATAGTTAGGAAAAGAGGATGATTTTGGTATTAGAAGGAAATAAGGATCAAACAATGTTTAGATTTGATTAAGAAATTGGACAATGAGAAAGCACTTAAATCTAAAAACTAAATAAGATTCAAAAAAACCTTTAAACTACTTGGGTACCAAAGAATGATTTACATAATAAAAAGTTGAAAATCTACAAATAGAAATACCAAGTTACAAAAACAAGAATAATCGTTATGGTAATAGAAAGAGAAAATGCTTCCTCTTAAAAAACATAACATTAAGTACCAAAACATGATTCAAGTACCAACACATTCAAGTACCAAAACATTAAGTATGATGATTGGGATGAGAGGATCAACTTGGGGAGGATTATTATAACATCATTAGTTGGAACTTTTTAATTTTATCTCTTTGTGTTCCGTATTGTTTTTAATGTTTTTAATTAGAGTATGATGTTAATATACATTTAATGATACGATACCTTACACTTTTTTGATGTTCTCAAGGCTATATAATTGTGTCTACTATGTTAACAACTATTAGATTAAATGTTTTATCCCCAATTATTTTCTTAAAATGATTTTATACTTAATCTTTGTATTCTTTATTCTCTTTCTTTTCATCATTTCATTTAAAATTTGAACCATTTAAGGATGTTATGTTATAGATTATAGTTGCTTTCCAATTTTTTTAAATCAAGTTAATAGTATGAAAATATTATTGATGAGTAGATTAATCTAAATTACAAGTCTATCTTAGATTTGCATTCTTTTTTATCTGTGATATATTATTTTAACAAAGTCTTATTGTTTTTTTAGGTGTACTGTATATATATAACATGGAAAATGTAGATCATGTTTCACCTGTGCTAGAATCTTTGTTTGCAAATACCACTAATGAGATAAAAAAAATTAAGAGATTCATTAGCACAAGGTGCAAACCTAGGGATATATAGTGAACCATGCATGTGTTAATATTGCATAGTCTAGGAAAATAAAAGATGAACTTGAGAGGACTAGTGCATATTCCCTAAACAGAGTGACTGCTATTCTTTCTCGCATGTGGGAAGAAGTACATGGTGACATTCCCCTTAAAAAAATACAAGATAGTGTCACCAAAGAAATGATAAAAGTCACTTGTTTTCCATTTTATCAAAATGTGTGTAAGGTTAGTGGATACTAGGTCACTAGATGTGTTGATCATGCTATGGCCTCATTGATCTACCCACGATTTCTTGCAGCACATGGTCTATACCCAAACAATGACTAGATTCCATTGTATTTTGTTCAGCAGTTGTATGCTGAGGTCCATTTGGGTCTCAAAGTTAACTACCTGGACATTCCACCATATGTTGGTCAGGGGTGTGGTAGGATTGCTAATAGGCCCACCTATCGTCGAGCAGAGAATTCCACGTTTCTAGGGTATTGGTTGGTGACAGGCCTCCTGCTCTCACCCCAGCTCTAGCCCCCATAGTAGATGAGGTTGTTGCTGCTTCCCAAAAGGAAGCAATTGACACTGTAGGTGACATTGCGGCTGCCACCACTAGGATATCTGATGATCGTGTAGGTCAGTATTTGATATCTAGACATTCCTGATCCACACCATTTTTAGCACAATGGACCACCATGGATCCTTTTACAGTGGCCGACATCCCTACTCCTACACAGCTTGATGCACTTACAGGAGATATGTCACACATGACTCTACATTGTTTGGTTGAGGACCTGTTGGAGGCATATATTCGCTACTGCACGCATAATGGGATCAAGATAGTATATGTTAGAGACTTCATTTGGAGACATATAGAGGTCGCTCAGTTCTAGGGATCCCATCACTCTCAGCCGACCACTAGTTCGCATCAGAATCCACCTATAGTTCATACGGTAGCTGCACAGACTATGGGTTTTACTGATATGTTGATTGGTTCTGGTTCATCATCACCGGTGCCATCTCACCTTCATAGTCCTCTACATTCATCATTTTTGGCACGACATGGGATAGATCAGATGGATGTAGATATTGATTCGTCGCTTGATCGTTTGGTCCATATGGTGGAGGCGAATGTTTCAGAGGACTTAGGTCATTCGATATCAGATGATGTGCATGTATGTGTGCATGTGCATGTTTCAATTCTTTTTTCATTATTTTTTAAATCTCTTTTAACTAGATATTCATTTAAGTTGATATATATGTGTGTATATATATTGTTATAGGTGGACATACCTCATATCACTCCTAGCCTTGGTCTAGATTGTGTGCATGATCGATGTGACTCTGTGGATGAATCTACTATCAGTGGACATGTGAGTTTTCATAAAATATATATTTATGTATGCATAGATAAATACAAGTTGTAGATTGATATTTAAAAATACAAGTTCATTTAAAAATAACTTCATAAAATTTATTTAATAAAAATTATATGTATTTAACACATCTTGTACACAATTTTATTTGTAGGGCTCAGTACATCCATCAAGTAGGACCGTTCTCATTCAGATGGCCATTCATCTAGGAGTAGACATTCATATTAAGCCATGCATTCTAGATTTATGATCTTTATCAATGGTGTATTTGATTATATATGATGATCTTTAAAATAGCATTTGACATTTGACATCTCTTACACTTGCTTATATGATATACATACATTTGCTTGTTTTTGATCTTTAGTATTCAAAGATTAGATGATCTTTAATTTACATTTTGCTTTTGTATAGATATATGTACACATATATTTTCTTATATGATATACATACATACATTTGCCTCTTTGCTTATAATATGTGTTATGTTTATATGTATTAAATTTTTACATATATGTACATGTGTTTGCTTATGGTTTAAAACATGTTTACACATAATATATGTATGCAATCAAGCTAAATATTCAATATACATACATGTTTTCTTTTTTTACATGACCTCTTACAACTTACATTTCCTTATATTCATTATACATTTGATCTCTAGTAGAATTTTAGGGAAATCAATGCCATTTTATAATTAAGTTCATTCATGTTGATCACACAAATATTTTTTTAAAATGACTTAAGCAACATGAACCATTGGAGTTGAGAACAAGATATAATCTTTGACAAGTAACTTGAAATTCAATCCTAAATTATATCGAAAGCTATTATATGTTTTTACAAGTAACTTTGGAAATTCAATTGAACATTTAATTAAGAAAATTTAATTCAAATTATACCTCTATTATACATTTTCATTAACCAACTTGAAATTCACCAAACATAATTAATAAAATTCAATTCAAATTATACCTCTAATATTTATACATTTTTGACACTTTACCAAAATTCTAAAATTACTAGATATACAGCATACCTATGAATTAAATAACAACAAACTCCACAATGAAATAACTTGTTTTTTTACTTCTTGATTCATTTAAACTAGGATCTAGTTATTCCATGTACACTTGAATAATTTTGATTCACTTGGAGTGCAAATTTTGGAGAAGTTTTTGCACATTTATCAAGGAGGCAAATATTGGAGCTTGACAACTTTTCATTTTTATCAATCAAGGAAAAATTTGAGGATAATTTAACTAAGTTGGTAGAGGACTTGTTTAGATTCATCTTTAAGTTGAAGAAGAAAATGGGACAACAAAGAAAAAGAAAAAAATGCATCTCAACGGAAAATTGTCAAAAGAAGAAGAACAAAAGAGGCGTGATCAAAACTTGGAAAATTATCATAGAAAGAAACAAGGTACATTCTTGTTTCTTCTCTCTCTCACTCTCAAGTGTGTGTTTAGTACTCTTACCTTGAAGGTTTCTAACCATCATTGCACTTAAATGACTATAAATACTCTTAAATATCCTCAAGTCATCTTGGTCATTCAATTTGCAATGTTTATATGATCTTTGACTCCAATTCCTTAAGCCAATTCTTTTTGTTTCAATGTTTACAGTGTTTTGTGTCTTTCATATTTTATTTTCATCACTTCAATGTTCTCAAATTATTTTTATGTTTTATGCTCTAGGGATTCCTCAAGCAGGAGTTGAGCCAAATCTAGATATTGGATCAAACGAATCCGTTGAAGAACA
>VDFB02105785.1:523601591-523658948 GCA_007258455.2 Sequoia sempervirens
CATGTGGTGTCTCAATAAAGACCTGCACCATGAAAGAATCCATTTATACATAAATTCCAAATTAAGTTGATGAGAAAAGATCTTTTATATCCAACTAGAAAAATTTACCATCCAAAAATTACTAACTTGATGTTTCACAACAAGTTTCCCAACTGTGACATCATCTTTACTTAAGAAATCAGATATTGATCCACTACCATATTGGATCTCACAGGATTCTCCTTCACAAAAAATAAATGATATATATTAATTGTTTAGTAACTCCCTTAATATCCCTATGTAAGTAGACTAAACTAAGTGAGGTTGAGAGTTTGAAGTAGAGTACCATCTTCTTGGCATGTGCTTGGCTTTGATCATGACTTATATCTTGAATGAAAATAGCAAGCTAGCTGCAATGTAAAATCATTGTTAGAAAAATAACCACAAAATCCTCTTTAATTAAAATAATCCTTCTAGATATTTCAAAGCAAGATATTTTAGTTAATTTCTAAAGAGCTTCTTCACTATCAAACAGCATCGTCACTCTGTAGAAATTATATATAGTAAATAGATTTGATGGATTTACGGATAGTGAAATTATAGGCATGCATATGGATGTGAAAATATGCATATGGTTAGCATTTTAAAACCAAAATAATCCTCAACATCCCTATGAGATAATGAAACATGTTAGATATGCTAAGTAAGATATTAAAACGACAAGAAAAACCAAATAAGCATACAAACAACATGAATCAACTTCATCTCATAGTGGATTAGTCCGCGTGTGCTAGTGACCCTTTCCCAATCCTTGATAGATAACCTTAGATGATGATGATAAGATGGACAAGATTAGCTCTCCATTGAAGAGAGTAACCTTGTATGAGATTGGAGATGAAAATGCTAAGATTGTGGAGTGGATGAACAAAATTAGTTCTCAAACCAAGAGAGTGACTTTACATAAAGATTGTGGAGGATTTGCTCAAAGATGAAGCTTCTATTTAAGGATTTTCAAAATGCTAAGTGTTGAAGAGAGACCAATGTGGGACTAAGATTGGACCAATGAAAGAAGGACATTTGTCATCATGTGATAGGCCAATGGATGTGCAAGATTAGGGAAATGTGCCCATGAGAGGGAGAATTTGAATTCAAATTTGAGAGTAAATGCTAAGTGGGGGACAAGAAAATGAGCAATAAATGCAATGTTGGAGGGACAAATCAACTTGTCATGATTTTCAAATTTGAGGGTCATGTTGAGTGAAAATGAGAGTTTTAATAAATCAATAAATTGATTTATTTGTGCAAGTGGAGATATCTAGAGAATGCAAGTGGGATGGGATTAACATTTAATCATGGTTAGATTAAATTAATGATGATTAGGCTAATTTGACCTTTTAGGACTTAAATACTTGATTTATTTAATTCAGAAAAGGATGAAGTATGATTTGGATTTGAATTAAAGAAAGTCGTGATTTATTTAATTAAACGGATGATGCAAGATGAAGGTTGAATGATTTATGAGAGATGAAATGGTATTATTTGATTAAACCTTTGGATTGACCCGATTTACCTGATGAATGGATTTGTTACGTTTGATCAATTCAATGAGCGGATGAATATGCATAATGCTAATTTGACGTGTGGATGTGAAAATCTGCATATGGTTAGCATTTTAAAACCAAAATAATCCTCAACATCCCTATGAGATAATGAAACATGTTAGATATACTAAGTAAGATATTAAAACAACAAGAAAAACCAAATAAGCATACAAACAACATGAATCAACTTCATCTCATAGTGGATTGGTGTCACATGTGCTAGTGACCCTTTCCCAATCCTTGATCAAAGCTTAAGATGAAAAATGCTATGAAGATGGTGGAGTGATGATGAGTAAAATCAGTTCTCAAACCAAGAGAGTGACTTTGCCTAAAAGTTGTGGAGGATTTCCTTGAGGATGAAGCCTCTATTTAAATATTTTCAAAATGCTAAGTGTTGAAGAGAGACCAATGTGGGACTAAGATTGGACCAATGAAAGAAGGACACTTTTCATCATGTGATAGGCCAATGAATATGCAAGATTTGGGAAGAGTGCCCATGAGAGGGAGAATTTGAATTCAAATTTGAGATTAAATGCTAAGTGGGGGACAAGAAAATGAGCAATAAATGCAATGTTGGAGGGACAAATCAACTTGCCATGATTTTCAAATTTGAGGGCCATGTTGGGTGAAAATGAGAGTTTTAATAAATCAATAAATTGATTTATTTGTGCAAGTGGAGATATCTAGAGAATGCAAGTGGGATGGAATTAACATTTAATCATGGTTAGATTAAATTAATGATGATTAGGCTGATTTGACCTTTTAGGACTTAAATACTTGATTTATTTAATTCAGAAAAGGATGAAGTATGATTTGGATTTGAATTAAATAAAGTCATGATTTATTTAATTAAATGGATGATGCAAGATGAAGGTTGAATGATTTATGAGAGATGAAATGGTATTATTTAATTAAACCTTTGGATTGACCCAATTTACTTGATGAATGGATTTGTTACGTTTGATCAATTCAATGAGCGGATGAATATGCATAATGCTAATTTGATGTGTCTACAGGGAGCACCGATAATCTGGTGTTAGAAGAGATGGTCACAAAGTTGAAGCTAAAGAGGGAAAGACACCTGCATCCATATCAGATTGCCTGGTTGCAGAAAGACCACAAAGTTTTGGTCAATGAGCAATGCCTAGTAAAGTTCAAGATTGGGAGCTACCATGATAAGGTACTCTATGATATCATCCCCATGGATGCATGTCACATGTTGTTGGGGAGGCCGTGGCAGTTTGATAGGTGAGCTATACATGATAGCCATGCAAACACTTATTCCTTGACAAAGGATGGGGTTCGTCACAAGTTGAAACCCCTGAAGGAGACTGAAGAAAAGGTATGTAGTAGTGCTAGAATTTGTTATGTAGATGGAAGAAAAATTTTAGAAGGTATGAAGCATGAGTGTGTGTGTTATGCATTGATTCCTAAGTCGAGTAAAGAAGATGGTGAGAAGGTTCGGAAAGAAGTTTAAAGGGATGTTGGATAAAGGATTTGAGGATATTGTTTACGATAATGTACCTAGGGTTTACCACCAATAAGGAGAAAGATTTCATTAGATTGACAGTTCTGGAGCGATTTACCAAATAAAGGCGGCTCATAGAATGACTCGGTAAAAATGAGGAGTTGAATGGAGCAAGTTCTAAAGAGTTGTTGAGAAAGGGTTTGATCTGGAGAGTTTGAGTCCATGTGCAGTACCTATAGTACTAGCTCAAAGAAGGATGAGGAGTGGAGGATGTGTACAGATTCCCAAGCCATAAACAAAGATAACAATCAAAGTCTGATTTCCACACTTAAGGATGGATGACTGATGGACTATTTGAGTGGAGCTCAGGTACTTCTAAAGATTGATCACGAAAAGAGTGGATATCACGAGATCCGGATTCGAGAGGGAGATGAATGAAAGACTTCCTTCAAGACCAAAGAGGGCCTGTACGAGTGGTTAGTCATGCCTTTTGGGCTAACCAATGCATCGAGCACATTCATGTGGCTCATGAGCGAGGTACTAAAGGAATTTGCAGGAAGTTTTGTTGGTGTGTGTATTTAGATGATATTTTGATTTTCAGTAAGACATTGGATGAGCATCTAATGCATATTCGAAGAGCCTTTGAGAAGTTAAGAGAAGAGAAACTATTAATTAATCTGAAGAAGTGCAGTTTTTTGAAGAGGGAGTTAATGTACATGGGGTTTGTTGTCTCAGTAGAAGGTCTCAAGATGGACCCAGAGAAGGTGAAGGCTATTCTGGAATGGCCTACCCCAAAACTGCTACCGAGGTGAGATCTTTCCATGGCTAGTTTTTATAGAAAGTTCATTAGAAACTTTAGTAGTATTTGAACTGGTAAAACAATGAGAGGGATAGAAAAAGAATTCAAATTATAGGCGATTGGGCGGCAAAAAGTTTTAATTTGTTAAGTAGAAGGTAATGAGAGCAACTTTGTTCTAGCCCTCTAGATTTCAACAAAGGTGTTTCATTGAGTATTGATGCGGTGGTTGTGCCATTGGGCGGTGTTGGAAGGCCAAGAGGTAAGCCCATTGCCTATTTTAGTGAAAGTTAAATGATGCCAAGAGAAGTATTATGTTTATGATCAAAATTTTATGCAATAGTTCAAGCATTGAAATGGAGACATTATTTGCCAAAGGAATTTTTTCTATATACTGATCATCAGGCCTTGCAGTACCTAAATAGTTAGGAAAAATTAAATCAAAGGCATATGAAATGGGTAGAGTTTTTGCAGAGTTATACCTTTGTTTTGAAACATAGGAGTGGGAAGTCAAATAGGGTTGCAGATGCCTTAAGTAGGAGGCATACATTGATGACAAAGATGTAGATTGAAGTGGTTGGGTTTAATGAACTTAAGACACTATACGCAAAAGATCTTGATTTCACAGAGGCTTGGAAAGCTTGCAAGGAACCTATTATAGTGGATAGGACAAGGTGGCTGGATTTCATAATCGAGGATGGCATGTTATTTAAGGGAAGTCAATTGTGTATCCCGAGGAGTTCCATGAGAGAGAACCTGATAAAGGAGAAGCATAGTGGAGGAATGGCGGGACATTTTGGTTGGGATAAGACAATTGCCATTATCAGTGAGCATTATTATTGGCCTCAGTTGTCACAGGATGTGAAGAAGTTTGTACGAAGCTGCAGGGTATGTCAGATGGCTAAAGGAGTGAAGGTTAGAATCTGAGCTTATCCAGCCCTTACCTACGAGGTTGTGGGGAGGATATAGTATGGACTTTGTTCTTGTGGTTTGCCAAGGACACGAGGAATGATTAGGTCTTTGTGGTGGTTGATAGGTTTCAAAGATGGCACATTTCATTTCCATGTCCAAAAGACCCATGATGCAGTCCACATTCTTTGACTTGTTCTTTAAAAGAGGTGGGTGAGGCTACATGGTCTACCAAAGAGTATTTTTTAGATGCATTGACAATAGAATTTGTGGGGTACTTTTGGAGGACCTTATGGAAGAAGTTGAAGATAGAGTTGAAGTTGATTACGCACACCATCCACAAACAGATGGGCAGACAGAGGTTGTTAACAGGAGTCTGGGTAACCTACTGAGATGTTTGGTAGGAGATAAACCCAAGGGATGGGACTTGATCTTACCCCAGGCAGAATTTTCTTACAACAATTCTATAAATAGAAGCATTGGTAGATCACCATTCCAGATTATGTATGGAGGTAGCCCAAGAACAGGTCCAGAATTGAGGAAGATGGACCAAGAGAAGAAAATAAGTGCTGAAGTCGAAGATTTGGCACCACACATCAAGGATATACATGAGAAGGTAAGAGAACATATTAACAAGATGAATATGCATTATAAGGCTAAGGCAGATCAGAAGAGGAGGTATAACAAGTTTCAGATTGGTGATGAAGTGATGGTCCACTTGAGGAAAGAAAGGTTTCCAGTGGGAACATATAACAAATTGAAGATGAAGAAGTTCGGTTCCTGTAAAATTTTGCAGAGGCATGATTCAGGGAATGCATATGAGGTAGAGTTGCCGGATGGATTCACATTTCCCCTGTGTTCAACATTTTAGATTTGACAGAGTATCATGAAGGTGGCATAGAGGAAGTACCAATGATGGAACAGTGTGGGATTCCAGCACCTACTTCAAAAAAGGAGGCGATTGAAGAAATCCTGGATAGTCATGTGGGAAGGAGTACCAGGAACAGGCAGTATGAAGAATATCTAGTGAAATGGAAAGGAAGGCATATTGAAGATTCATCCTAGTTGCCTAAGGTAGAGGTTGACCATTTGGGTTTTCCTCCACCATCTAAGACGTGACGAGGTCACTTCTCAAATTACCCTGGGTGTCTGATGCAGGAGCATGCAGTGGTGTAAGGGCAATCTTGCATCACCCAAAAATAGTTAAATTTCAATTTTCTTGGTTTTTAGATGTTTTTACATTTTTGGATACCCTTTTCATCAGAATGAAATTCCTAATTTATGGTTTTTATTCTCTATTCCTGGGTTGAAAGATATTGCATTTTTAGTTTCCTAGATTTGCACTTGAAAATCTTCTGAGTTAGATTTGAGGCACTTAGATTTCCTGGATCAGCCCCAAAACTTTCCTAAATAGGCATAGCAGATTTTTAGCGCGTTATTGACTTCGATACCTTTCCAACGATTTAAACGGTTCACGAATCAAAGTCCCGGATCAAAAGTTATGGCCCCGGGAAGTTGGCACACTTTCTAGAAGATACAATTGCAAATGTTCTTTTGAAATTTGAACTTCAAGTTGTAATTTTTCGGTGCCAAACCACCTAAACTCAAATTTGAATGTTGTTTTGGCTCCAAACTAAAGAGGAGCTCTATTTATGGGTGGGTTTCTAATTTTTGGGTAATTTTTTGGGGGACAAGCTCGCATATTGCGAAAGGGTGATTCTGTAGCTTTCTGTAACTTGCATGTGTTGTAGAACTTGGGGATTTGAGATCCTCTGCATGTAAGAAGCTCCATTTTCTAAATAATAAAATTATTCTCTTGTTTGTGGGTTATTTTCTAAGTCTCGAGCTGTGCCCTCATCACATATATATATATAAATAAACCTTTTTGGGGGGTCCATAGACCCCCCACCTCGGCTTGTACCAACTGGTACTGCCACTATTAGTAGGTACCGACAGTGACAGTACTGTCACTATCGGCATCGACCGACAGTGGGGTACTGACCAACAATCAGTTAGGCCGCCAGCACCTACAAAACAAAAACCGTTGATAGAAAAATTTTAAATGAATTTCTAAAAGTTAAAAATTCCACTGATTTAATTTCAAATGCCTTGACCTCAATTTTTTATAAGGTGAATTTGATATTTGGCGTTGGATCCGTGGGGAGGGCATTGAAAATCTTTTAAAAGAAAAAATAAATCAAATTTAAAAGATTTTTGAAATCTATCACTCATCCGGCAATGCCACTAGAAAAGCACCACTTGGGCACCACCGGTGGCTCCACCCAGGGGCCACCATAGAGCCACCTATAAGCTATATTGGAGAACTTATTTTCAAATGAGCATAACTTTTTCCCAGTATGTCAAATTTTCAACTTCTTGTAGTCATTGGAAAATTGGTTCTAAGAAAGTTCTACATAGTGATATAGGTTGGTTCCTTGATTTTTCCATTTTGACATGTTTTTAGAGCCTAGAATTCAGATGTTCTCATTTGCACAGTTTTGATCATAACTTTTGCATACAAAATCAGATTTTCATTTTTGAAGAGGCATTGGAGAGAATTTGTAGTGTACTAAATAGTGGTTTAGATTGTTTATCAGTTTGAGGAACATGTTGAGCTTGGTACTTGTTTGATCGCTTGTAGGTGCCTAAGATTCATGGTGTGATTATGTGAGCATCTGGATGATTCAAGAGGAAAATCCTTGAGGGAGTACATGTTTTTATATGTTATTGATGATGCTATAGATGATTATCAGATCGGTGCTTCCTAGTACAGGTTTACAAGTGATTTTCATAGTTAAGACTTTGATGGTGACAAGTACACAGGTTGTCTTCGATTTTGAGGACATGGTTGGACATGGTTTGAGACTTGGAGTCTTGCATGGTTGATAGTTGAGTGTAGGTACAGTGATGGCTATGGTTATGGTGTCATGGATATGCAAGTGCATTTGATGCATTGGCATGACATGATCATGTATGTGGTTGTTTGGTGGTGATATGGTTTGGTATTAGGAGATTGTTCTTATCTTCTTGATGCTTGTTTGGTTCCTTGACTATGATTACTCATTTGTGGACATGGTTGGAAAATCATATTAGTGGTTGATTTGGAGTTTGAGTCTTGATTTCTACATGGTTATCTTCTTTGATATCTTGATTTGCAGGTTACTAATGTGATGATGCGTTTGCATGTTTCAGTGGTTGGATCTACGAGTTATGCAGTTTTGTGGGTTGGCCACTCATTCATTTGTAGTGGGATAAATCGGATGTGGACTATCTATATCCACTAGGTTTGATTCATTATTGTTGCACATTTCATTAGTTTCCCTTGTCTGTGGTCATTTGTGCATTGGTATCTTGTTTTTGGATTGAGAGGATGGATGGTTTGGGTAATTGATTAGTCAGTTCATTGGACTTGTAGCATGTGGTTTTATCATGATGTCATGATAGCTTGTTACATTCATTGGTTATACACTTTCAGTGGGAGCTTTTGATAGTGATGACTTGGTGGTGTTGGATTGGTTTGTTTTGATGGCGGTTGTATGTATCTTCTTGGCTTGGAGATCTTGGTTTACTTGTATGTTACTAAAATTGTAGTTGAGTGTGCGTAGACCTGGATGATCTTCATGGAGAGGATGGTCGTCATGATGCCATGTGTAGCTCAGTATCATGGTTCACTGGGATTTGTTGGCAGTGACATGGATGCATCATTGGGTATGGTTATCTTCATGAGATTGGAGATATGATTTCTTGGTTTAGAGTATGTTTGGTATTATTTCATGGTCTACTCTTGATGCTAGCTAAGAGTTTTGGAAAGATATGTGTTCTCTTGAGACCAAGATGTATGTATGTTATGGTGCATGTGATCTCTTAGGAGGATATGGTTCGATCATGTTGTCATGATAGGTTTATGATTTTGTAGTTGGAGATTTGACATTGATCATGTGTGATTCTCTTTGTATTGAGTGCATTGATCATTTGCTTGATTACTTCATGATGATGATATGTTGCATTTGGATTTTGGCATGGATTGATTGGTTATAGGTGCTCATGGATACTTAGAGATGTAGGTGATGGTTGGATTTATCTTGTGATTAGAGACATTTGATTGAGACAGTTACTCTTTGGAGTTTCAGTAGGAAGATCAAGGAACTTTCACCTAGATATGGACATGAGTTCATGATGGAATGATAGAGGATATTGTTCTTGGAGTGATTCATGATGACTTGATTATCCTGGAGGAGCATTCTCATTCCTCTCTCTTGGTCTACTCAGTAGTTGATTATTTGAGAGGTATTTTCCCATTATATCTTTCAGATGTATTATGTTTCATGCTTTGATTTATCATGGGATTGAGTTGATTCATGGTTATTGATTATGGGTACTCATTTGAGGATTGGTTTAGCATGAGTTTATATGATTTATCTTTCATAGATATGGATCTTGAACTATGGTTAGTTAGTTTTGGAGGATTCATTTTGAGGAATGTTATGGCATGGTTATCTCCTTGTGCATTTGAGTTTATTATTTCATTCTTTGATGAGGATTGTTGGGATATGGTTTATGGGTTGATTTCCAATATTGGGGATGGTTACTATGAGTTTGATCTTCTTGACTAGAGAGGCTTACATCCATGTTGATATTGTTACATTGATTCATATGTTGTACTTGATCTATAGGTTGATTGTTATGGGTGTTGTTGAGGCTTCTCTTTTGGGGTTGTTTAGGAGATCATACCTGACACAACAGTACACTTTTGAGGTGTTGGTAGAAGGAAATTATGGTTTACAGGTTTCTCTCTTCATGGTTCCTTCCTTAGATGTTCATTTGGGGAGGATGGTGGCAACATTTTGTGAGAGATTATGTAGCTCTTTGGGTTGCATGTGTGGATCACTGATATTGTTCTTGGTACTCCATGCTTTGATTTTCTTATCACACCTTGATGTATAGTGTGAATCGGTAGACTTGATATGCTTTGAAATTACATATGTAGTAGGAGTTCCTGGATATGTATGTTCTCCATTGACAAGTTTGATACAGGGAGCTCAGTTGTAGTTTACAGGTTGCATATGTTCTTGGCATGGGTTTAATAATGTATTGATACCTTGGAGGTATGGATGGTTGGATGTATTAGCATGTGTTGTGGATGTTATTTCTGATCGTGTGAGATTTCAATTGATAGTAGCTTGGTTAGAGCCCTTGTCATCACTTGGATTTGATGCTTGTGCTCAGGTTTGGTGCATCTTCACCTTGGCATGTTCCTTTTCTTCCATAGGTGGCACATTGGAGGATGAGAGGAGTTATTGTTTGAGATGGTGGTCACTTTGTTCCTATTGCAGGTATCTTGATGGAGCACAAGAGCATGTTACAAATTCATGCAGTTTCATGTATGGTTGTGATGATGTATTCATTCATTGATCCCTTATGCAATGTATACAACAAGTGGGAGAATGTTGAGATATGTTGTTGTACACCATTTCATAAAATGATATATTATAATCTTGTAATTAAATAATTATTTAGTTGTGATGCACCTTGGAGGTGTGGATATTCACACTAGGTAATTATTTGGGGACCCACTTATGTTGTATTGTAACATTGTATTAGTATTTAATGTGTGAGAGACATGTGATAATAATTTAATATTGGAGAATTATTAAATAATGTGATGTCTTAATACCCAATATTAAATAAGGGGTTAGTGGTTTTGTATTCACTTGGTTTTGTGGTACATGGTTTCACCTTACCATGAGTTGTATTATGTGTGAACTTGTGTCTATAAAAGAAAACACATGTGTAGTGGTTCAGGCTGGCTGAGTGGGTTGGTTGTCATTATTGAGTCTTCTTGTGGAGTGCATTTGTGAAGCATGGCATGGGATGTTTGTATTCATGCTTGGACACATGGGAATGCATTGGAGGGCTTGATTCTTCAGAGGTATTCATTGTAACTCTTGTATTGCTTTGTTGTTTATTAATATAATCAAGTATGGATGCTTTTGGAGGCTGGGTTTTTCCCTCTCGAGGGTTTTACTGGGGTATATCTTGTGTTATCTTGTGGATTGTCTATTTGATCTATGCATTTGGAAAACTTGTATGCATGTTTATCTCTAATGGGTTATGTAGGAAATGATTTAAGGTGTGGTTTTGAATGCAATATTTCCTAACAGTCATGTTGTGACTCCTCAGTGCCCATCTTATTAATTTGGATTCTCTCCTCAAATTATTTCATTTTCATCTTAAACCAAAAATCCTTATACTCGGGAGTTTGAATAAATTCATCATCTTCAATAAATCTAAGGGAAACAATCACCCTTTCATCATCATGCACTTCTTGATCATTATGTCAATGTACATCCACTCTTTCTTTTGGTTTGTGAGCATTAGTTGTAAGCTTAGGAAGTGGCTAATCAACTTCATCATCTTTAAAATTCAAAAAGTACATCAGCTACCTCTTTAGTATCCCCTACTCCTTCACTTATTTCATATGCCATTAAGGGGGACACTCCATGTGTCTTCTACCTTTTAAGACTTGGTTGCTCAAGGGATGCTTTTGATTTTATTATGGGAGTGTCGGGTAGGGGATCTTTGATTACAATACCACTTGGTTTGATGGCCATCTTGGAGGATTTTGAAGACTGACCCTTAGGTTTCTTTTCTGGTTCAACATATAATCTTTCAAAGTTGTTAATTATTAAGCTCATCCTTTTGATAGGATCCCCTTATTCAACATAGAATCCTTGGAATCCAGTGTCCCTTTTCTTCTTCTCCTCCTCAAGCCTCTTTATGATTTCCCACTTCCTCTTCTTCTGAAAAACTTCATTAGGTGTAAAGAAATTGCTTATTACATCTTCTTCGTAATCCATTACATGGGTAATCCTAGCTTTAGTGAGAAGTGTTTGCTTTCTAAAATTAATATTCCCTTCAGGATCAAAGACCCTTTCTCCTTGTGACTTCAATGAATACCTTATCTTCAAATAGTTATGCAGTTCTTCAAGAGTGTTAGACCCTATGAATAGCTCCTCACATTCAGTTAGGTCAGGGAGGAATGTCCCATTTTTTTGTCTTTACATAACATCCTTCTCCATCCATAGCATTTGGCATATAAATTCTAAAAATTTAATTCAAATATATAAAAAATTAGGTAAAACATGTGGGGATTGAGGACACCCAAAGACCCTTATTACGGTTTGGTCTGCTAAGAAGAACTAGTCACTGAAATTGTGAGTGTGTCACTGATCTGTCTTCAATGCTAAAGGTCTTAATACTTGCATGATTTTATTATGAAATCTTGGTGAAATATGACCAAGAGTGGCCATGACCTTTATTACAAAATCATCATGAAATATTACATAATCACTATTTTTACATCTACTATCCCAAATGTAACACCAGTTTTGTATAGACAACCTATTCCTTTCATCATTAGTAATTCCCAAACACATTCTTTTAGTACATTTGTTTATGTTTTGGTACAATATTAAATGACACAGCAGAGATTATTTCCTAAAAGTGATGGGAGCTAAGTTCTCTCTTACTTGCAAAAATCCCTCATGTAGCCCTTTCTCAATTTCAGCAGCAAAGTCATACTCAATGTTGACTTCAATATTTTGTATCTCCATTACCATCATCATGAGATAGGTTGGCATCCTCTCTTCCGCATCTATTCCAAGCACTTGGCACAAAGCAAAATAAGTTCTTTTGAAATATACTTGGAATTATTCTATGGAAAATGGCTCAATTTGGGAGGGGGGATAGGTATCCTCCTATTGATTATAGCCATTTTCATGTATGAAGGAATTTCATCACTCCTGCAGGTTTTTCTCAATCTCCTATAATCCTTCTCACTTCTATCCAAGTCAATCTTAGTGGTGGCTTTCTTTTTTAACATAAAACACTCTATAATTGCTTCTTTAGTTAGCACCACTAATGGTGAACGATCTGGAATTCTTATAGTCCTAGTAGCTGGGTGATAATATTGTGCCAATACTTTAATAAACTCAACATCTACGAAGACATTTGGAACTATCAATTTGGCCAAATCTAAGGTCCACGGATTTGAAACTAGAATCTTGTCATCCCTTTTTTCCATAGAAGTACCAATATAGATCCCACCCTAAGATAGGGATAATTGGCTCTCTACATCCATGGGCTTTATCTCTAAACACCTTTTTGAATCTTTTGTTTACAAAAGTAGCTAACACATCTAAAATGAATTGTTGCAAGGACCTCTTCTCTCTTTTAGAAACTATGGACTCTTCCTTTTTACGTGCAAGTTGACTTCTTTTGGGTGGCATGATGAAGAATTTACTCCTACTTGATTTCTTTAAGTTTCTACTTGTAGAAGAAAATTCAATTCTTATACACTTGCTATAGGGGGTTTCTATGAACTTACCCGGTGAAATAATAGCTACAGAGTCTTCCTGATTGAACTCCCTTGCTTCCAATATGCTGAGTTGTGTGAATGATTTCCAAATATCTTTGAGTCCCAAGTAATATTTTCTATTGAGCTTGGTCACCTCACTATTAATGTCAATTTGTGTAAAGTATTTCAGAATCTACCCATATTTTGAGTTTGAATACATGCCTTTGATCTTGGGAAATTGAACTGTGTAATCATTAAATGCTTTGACAGCTTATACCATAGTACCACTTTGTCATTTCAAGACTACAGCAGGGTAGCATTAGTAGTACCTCCACCCCGCACACACCTCTTTGGACTCTCACGGGATGACGAGTTAATTCTAGCAATTCAATGAATTTTCACCGCCATACTACTTTGTCATATCAAGACCATTGTGAGGTAGTAGTATGTTAGGGTTAGCAATACTACCACCCCACACACACCCCTTTGTACTCTCACGAGATAGCAGGTTAATTCTAGTGGTTGAGTGATTGTTCACCACCATACCGCAATGTCATCGTTTACCCCTTGTGGGGCTATGGTTTACTTTAGTTGTTAACATGTTCTCACTGCCACCCCATGGTATTCATATTTGGTTGTTACGGTATTGCAATAAGAATTTGTACATTGACCTATATGTCCCGCCATCCCGTACATACCTCTATTGACTGTTGCGGTAGTGTGATATTGGATTTTATTATGAATGTAGTATTTTAGATATCATTTTATTGAAAAGATTGAACAATTTTCTAATTTTGCAATCTCTCAATTTTAGTTTTTAGTTTTAGTCAAACCTAAGAGATCATTTCTCTGTTTACAATGAGGAGACTTAGTTCACCTAATGTTAAGATATCTATATGTATTATTAAATCACAGATGTTCATTATATGTTTGCATCTAGAAAATATATAACACATACAAGAAATTATATTCTAACTAAACAAAAATTAATTTCAAATTTTCAACCTATAGACACCTAAATTTGGACACTTAATTTATCAAAATTTATCCCCTTTCATCTAAGCATTCCCTTATTTGCATTAATTAAGTAATATCACTATTATTTAATTAATACCTCTAAAGTTATTCTAATCCCTAAGGTATCTAGTTAAATAATTAAATACCTTCCCCCTTTCATCAAACGAATTAAATAAATATGTCATTTATTTAATTCCCTTCATGTCACATCCCTTTCTTAATCCCTTTCTTAATGTCTAATTCTTGATTAGGATGTGTCACATCCTCCAACTTTTGCAAGTTGGCCTCTAATCTTTTTTAGCCACCTAACCCTCCTCTAATCCTTCATTAACTAGCCTAGTCAACCTCTCAAGGAATTTTTAATTCCTTTTATCCTTCCAAGGAATATTAAATTCATTTTACTCTTCCCCATGCGATTTTTGACTTGTCACATCAAGTCACATGTGAAATCTAACCCTCTTCTAATATGTCATTAATTTGTCTAATCAAGTACTTGCACAACCTTAACCACTTACTTAGGACAACCTAATCTCCATGTCATTTATGGAATGTGTCCTAAGTCAACCCCATTAAATGCTTTCTCCTTTTGGAGAAGGAACCCCTTTCCCCATGTGAATTTTTAATTCACATTTAATCCCCCAATGCATTCCTTGGAATTTAAATTTTTTTTCCTCATCCCCATGTGGATATTTGAGGAATTTTTAATTCCTCACATGTCCTTTCACCCACATGGGGACAAGGAGGTACAAGGACCTCCTTTATGAGGAGATTTTTTCCAATCTCAAGTAACTATGTAGTACCTCCATGTCATGTACTCTCCTTCCAACTCATATAAGCATCATCCTTTTCAAGCCACTTCACATGCCACATGTTAAGATGTGAGGGCTTGTGAGTTCTCAACTCACCTTAGCCCTACATCTTGATCTTGGTGGCTTAATCCCAACCATCCATTTCCCTAGAGAATTCCAAATTCTCTATAAATACCCCCTATTTTCTCTTATTTTAAGAGAGATCATTCATGCTAGCCAAACTCTTGCAATTTTTTCTTTGAGCCATACTTAGCCAAATTTTCATACTTGCATCCATTTTCAATTATCTTTCCATCATCATCTCATCTCATAGCTTGCATCTATTACCATCCAAAGAGAATACAATATCAAAGATCGAAGGGCCAACCAAAGGGACAACTCAACAAGGTGAAATTTTTTATTTTGCTTAGTGTAGTTAATCTTTAGGCCAATATTGAGGTGTAAAGTTTTTTTAGTTGTTCTTTTGCACTCTTTTGTTTGTTGCTCTTTTATTAACAAGTATTTTTTCCCTATCACATTTCTGGCATGCCAGGTGGGACCCACAAACGAGTCTCTTGCTTTCACATTTGTTGTTTTTTTACTTTTTGCAGGTGCAGGTTATAGAGGGGCGAATCCAACCTACAAACAAGTGAACTTCCCTCCAGATAGGCAAACTTGCCCTACAGACCTGATCGACAAGAAAACCTGCCCTCCACAAACTCCACAAAGTGTTTTTTTTGGAAAATTTTCACAGAGGGGCGGACCTGACCTGTAGACAAGAAAACTTTCCCTCTGGACAGGCAAACTTTCCCTCTGGATAGGCGAACTTTCCCTCCATACAGGCAAATATTCCCTCTAGATAGGCAAATTTTCCTGAGACAACTTTTTCCAGAAGGTGAAATTTCAATTTTTAACAATTTTTTTGGCTATTTTGAGTGTTTCTAATGCCCCTAACGTGTCTTGTTTGTGTTTTTGCAAGCATCTAATTGACATTCTCATGAGAAGTAAGATAAAAAGATCACTAATGAAGTTTCCTTGCAGGATTTGTTATCTATCACTTTCTACTTATTGTCTTGCATACTTTAAGCACATAGTTTAACTAGGGGTGTCAATTAACCTCATTTGTGGTATTTTTTGGTAAGCTAGTTGACGTATCCAATCCCCTTGCGTTATTCGACAATCTT
Source organism: Sequoia sempervirens (assembly GCA_007258455.2). Classification (NCBI taxonomy): domain Eukaryota; kingdom Viridiplantae; phylum Streptophyta; class Pinopsida; order Cupressales; family Cupressaceae; genus Sequoia; species Sequoia sempervirens. The sequence continues at coordinate 523,617,690 of VDFB02105785.1, forward strand.
GGGTGATGAGAAATCGTAACTTACCAAGTCCTTTGAGTCATCCTCTTTTATTTTTCTTAGTGGGACCTACTTGGGGATTTCATCACCCCAAGGGACTTCCAACCACGCATATCAGCGGGGTATATAAAAGAGGGAGAGAAAAAATTGTACCTCAATCCAACCACATTGTAATTGGCAAAGCGTCAGGATGATGTGAAGATTTGGTTTGAGCCTTTAAGGTTCCCGACTCACGCTTGTAACAGGTTGGTGTTCACAATTTGGGCCTCACGTACCAAGTGTATATCGAGGATTCCCTAGCAACCAAGTTCATCCTAGAGTAGAAGAATTTGTCGGCCATACCCTCTCTTCTAGACTTAGGTTTGTGTTGTCTGAATTATCTTCTTTGTATGAAACTAGTGATTGTCTGATTAATTGACTTAGCCATATCCTTTTGATTGATGATTTTTGTGTTTTGGGTCCTTTTCCTTAGTCATCTTGTCAAAATTCAAGTTTAAACCTGTCTAGGGGTGAACTTGACCTTTGAACAGGAAAACCTGACCCACCTAGGGGTGAACTTGACCTTGAACTAGCCTTTTCCAGCTTCTTTTAGCCAACTTTGACCAACTTTTGCTCCATAGGTGAATCTTCCCTCTAGATAGGCGAATTTGACCTCTAAACAGGTGAATTTGACCTCTGGACAAGCGAATTTAACCTTTGGACAGGCAAATTTTCCCTTAGATAGGCGAATTTGACCTCTGGAGTGAATTTGACCTCTAGACAAGTGAACCTACCCATCCAGGGGAAAACTTGACCTCTGCACTAGCCCTTTTGAACCTGTGTTAGTCATTTTGACCACCTTTTGCTCCATAGGTAAACTTTCCCTCTAGACAGGTGAATTTTCCCTCCAGACAGGCGAACTTGCCCTCTGGACAGGTGAATTTTCCCTCTGGATAGACGAACCTAACCTCTAGATAGGAAAACTTTCCCTCTGGATAGGAGAACTTTCCCTCCAGACAAGAAAACTTTCCCTCCAAACAGGAAAAATTTCCCTCTAGATAGGAAAACTTTCCCTCCCGACAGGAAAACCTGACCTCTGGATGGGAAAACTTGACCTCTGAATAGTTAGTTTCATCATCCGTTTGATCATTTCACCCTCCGTTCAGTCATTCTGAGCACCTGTTTGCCCACCATCCACACTTTTCTGAAAGTCATTGTTTCATCACCAAAATCACATAAGTGCTACTTAGAACATCATTAGATTCGATATCCATCATCGGATCATCCATCCCAATTATCTAGACTTCATTTCGAGAGTTTTGATTTTTATGTCGAAACTTCCAGAGGCCATAACTTTTGACTTGGGTGTTTGTTTGAGCTAAAAATTTATGAGTGGTTGTGTTATGAGGTGGCATGTGGACCTTGAGTGGGTTGGACCCAATTTTGCCACATTTCGGGGCTCAAACTTTCATCTTGACCCTCAAAATCGTAATTTAGTGTTTTTTTTTTTTAGTTTTTGAAAAATCATTTTCATTAATAACTCGAAATGTTTGTCTCATATTTGGGATGTTAGTTGGCAAGTCATCCTATCTTAGTTTTGGGTAATTTTTGGGAAAAAACTAGATTCTCAAAAGTATGTCCATGAAGTTTCCTAAAATGGCAAAAATTGACAATTTTTTAAAATTGCCATGTCTGGAAAAATCTGATTGTCAACACCTTACATCCTTTAAACCTCCTAATTTTTTGTAGAATCAACCCCATCACATCCTCCAATCATTCTAGGATTCAATCCAATCCTAATCTAAGCTTTAATCTAATCTCGATCTGAGCTTAACCAAAACCCTAATCTGAGCTTTAGTCCATCTGTAGCAAGGATCTTTGGATATCAAAACAAATCTTAAGATCCTTCCATCCATCCTCTTCAATTTTCCCTATTCATCCTTTCATCCATTCTGAGAGTCATTCTCCCAATTTGAGCATTCGTTCTGATCAATTATTTACTTGTTTCAATCTTTCATCCACCATTTTGAACATTCATTCCCTCTCTTTCAGTCATCTGTTTACTCATTCCGTGTAAACGTTCACCCATGTCAAACCTTCTTCTATCATCTTTAACTCTCGTTCTACCATTTCGATCATTCATTTACTCATTTTGAGTGAACATTCATCCATTTCACACCTCCTTTCATCATTGTGAACTCTCGTTCTATCATTTTGATCATCTGTTTACTCGTTCTGAGTAAGCATTCATCCATTTCACACCTTCCTCTATCATTTTGAATTCTCGTTTAGCCATTCCAATCATCCATTTACTCATTTCAAGTAAACGTTCATCCATTTCACACCTTTGTCTATCATTTTGAACTCTCGTTCTATCGTTCCTATCATCTAGTTACTTGTTCTGAATAAACGTTTATCCATTTCAAACCTCCTTCCTATCATTTTGAACTCTCGTTCAACAATCCTAAACAATCGTTTACTTGTTTTGAGTAATCTTTCATCTATTCCAAACCTTCATCTTCTCATTCTGAGAATCATTTGTCTATTGTGAGTAGTCATTTACTAGTTCTAAGTAGTCGTTAATCTATTTCGATCAATCATTTACTCATTTTGAGTATTTGTTCATCCATTTCTATAATCCATTTCTCCATTCAAATCATCATTTTCCCCATCCAAATCCCTTGAGCTTTGCCTCGGGTTATTATCCAATTTGACCTAAGTGTTTGATCTAATCGTCATCACCAACAACTTCTTAGGATTGTCATTTGTCTTAAGTCAGTCAATCATCATTGTCAGCCCAATCAATCCATTTTCAATCTCAAAGTGGATTTGGTGTCGCAATCATCCATTTATCCTTTAATCCGATCAATTAGTATCCTACGTCACCTAGGGTAATCTTTGAATGGGGTTTACAATCCCTTTTGTCATCCTATCCAATCCCTCAATTCATCTTATCAATCATCAATCAATCCAATCCAATCCAATCCAATCACACCCCTATCCAATCACCTTCGACCCAATCAATCTACTTCCATCTCGAAGCAGAGTCGGTGTCATAATCATCCTTTGATAATCAAATATGATCATCAGAATCAATCCCATCACATCATCCAATCATCCTAATATAAGCTTTAATCTAATCCCGATCTGAGCTTAACCCAAATCCCTATTCGAGCTTTAGTCTATTCCCAAATCTTCAATCCATCCTCTTTATCCTTTCATCATCATGAATCCTTATCCTCCATCAATAGTAGTCAAGGGAAACCCTAATTATGTTGACAACGATAACGAAAGTCCTATCGATCAAGAAGAATGTGACATAGATCCCCTTGACACTATCATTGCTAGTAAGTTTTCTCCAACCGCTTTCCAAAATCCAATCATCCCTTCAAGTTATCCTATTATGTCTTCATCCATACCTAATCATGCTCCCTATGCTACCTGTGACAAGGGATACCCATCATATCCATCATATCCTTCATCTACATCATCCTCTTATCCAACACCCACATCCTTGTATCCTAGTCTACCATCATAATACCCCTATCCTAATCCCCAGTCCACATCTTCCTATCTCAATCCTTCATCTGCATATACCCACTACCCTAATCCTACATTCGTGCCTTCCTATCCTAATCCAACATCCACATCAACTTATCCTAATTCGACATCTACAATTCCCTATCTCCATCCACCATCTCAATCTTCCCATCCTAATTCACCATCCCAATACCTTTACTACAATCCACCACCCGCATCCTCATGTCCTAATTCACCATACCAATACCCATACTTTAACCCTCCATCTACTTCTAATCCCCCATCTATTCCTAGTCCTGCATCCAATCCCAGTCCTGCATCCAATCCCATTCCCTCATCTAATCCTCATCCACCAATCCATAATCCTTCGCCCACTCCTACCAAGCCATCTCAACCTAGAGTATTCAAGTTTCTCACTCCAGAAGTTCTCCAAGGACTTATAACAAGACATCTCCCACTCCACACCTTGAAGTTGTGGAATCATGCCCTCCCAACCCATCATCCATGGCCATTGGTGACGGGACCCTTCTCCACCCAACACCTATCATTAATGATATCACCCTAGCACTACTCAAACCATCGAAACCATCACATCCTCTGAATCCACTGAGCCCCCATCTCCTACCATCACATCTACCGAATCCATTGAACACCAACCTCCTACTCCAAGAGTCGTTGAACTCATCGACGACACCCTAATCCAATCCACTTCTTCCACTCCTAGTGTCATTAAAATCCATTCCCATGAATGTTATGAATCCTCCATCCTTCCATCTTCCCCACTTGACGAGTCCCACCAAGACTCCATTTTCATGCCTCCTGCACACGATAAGTCATGTCAAGAGCCTAATCTAATGCATGCCAACATATCCCCTTCTCTAGATCAAGATCCTACCATCCCATCCAGTCCACCTCAATATCACAGTCCCCCATCCATTCCATCCCATGATCCCCTTTTCATTCAATATTCCACTGCTCCATCTCCATCTCCATTGCATGATCCCACTACCACAAATCTAGATCCTATCATATCCCCTAATCCCTTTGCTGATACCACCCATCCAAATGCTACTATCCCATCATCTCCTTCTCATGATCCCCCACCATCACCTAAAACTGTTATCCCCACACCGCTTGCATATCCCCTTGGTACTCTCACATTCTTCCATGGTGGCCTCCTTGCAGAAGACAAACATAGTGTATATACCACCCATAATCCTCCACCTAATAATGGACTCACATCATGTTTTAAGAATAACACAAATCCTATCATGGATCACATGCTCAAGAAAATGAACTATCAAGGAAAAGGTCTAGGCCTTCATGAGCAAGGTATTTTAGAGCCCATCCAAGTCAAAGAACAAATCAGCATGCAAGGTCTTGGACCTATTTCCCAAGACTCACAATCTAAAGATGTTGGTACAACCTCTAGATGTCCTCAAAGAGCCTTTTCCAAAATAAATGTCAGCTCTTCCCATCGCTTCACTAGATCATATGTTGCCATCCCTCCTCTATTGTATCACCTCAAAACAACCATCCATATTCCTCCTTCATCTGCTCCATCCATTTTGGGTCCTTACATCCCTCCATCCACCATCTCCCATCCTTCATCTACTCCATCCATCTTGGCTCCTTATGTTCCTCCACCCACTATGTCTATTTTGGACCCTTATATCCCAAAATCACCTCCATCTCATCCTTTCATCCATTCATCACCTATCCATGTCACCCATCATAAACATCCCACTCGCATATCTCATAATTAGGAACAACAAAGGCACATACCTACACATTCTCCATCTACATGTAATCCTCATAATCCTACCTCCATTGCTCCACATCAGCCATCTCCTTGCACCCATCCCATTACTACTAAAAGCACTTTGGATGCTAAAGTGAAAATACATAAATCCAAACATCCACATGAATCTAAAGCTCCCCATGTCCCCTATAAAATACATGGTGAAGAGAAGAAAAATATAAATCCAAATCAAATCCGTAGGCCACAAAGTCCCACCAAAGAAAAGATCAAAACCATGTGGATCCCAAAGAAAAAAGATGCAATTCCATCAAATACAAAATCTGTAAGAACATCCAAATTTTCTCATCCGAATGCCAATCATACACTTCCTCCATCTCCTAAATATTTTTTGGGTCCTTACATCCCAAAATTCACCATCCCATCTCCTCCATTATCCCCACATTCTCCATCCATTAATCCTCTTGTCTTTTCACATCCACCACCACATGTGCCAATGTTGGTCTTAAACACATCTCCCCATCACATATCCACCCCATCATTTCACCAATACCCTTTCCAGCATCCCATCCATTACGCCACATATCTCCCCTCTCAAATCCCTCTAATTCATCCTCTTGCATAATCCATTTATCCTAATAAGATTGTACCAATGTCCAACAATTGGTTCGAACATGGGCTCTTAATACCTCATATAGAACTTGATGCTTGAGTCCTTCATCCATATCCTTATCGCATGTCTTCCAAATCCACTTATTCACCTCCCAATCCTTATCCATCCCCTTCCGTATGCTATCCAAAAAAGCCAAAAAAATCCATAAAAGTAAAAAAATCTAAAAGAAAAAGTAAAAAATTCCAAAAAATCAAAAAAATAAAATAGTAGAGAGAAATAATACATCCAATGGTGAAAACTTGGCAAACAAGTGCCTTGGATAAGTACCATGATGAAAACCTGGCAAACAAGAGTCATGCGTAAATCCCCATCTGCACTTGGGGGCAACTTCCTGATATGCATTCCCTCCATCTGATATGCTTCCAGCTATGCACCTGTCTTCTTGCTATACGTCATTTTCATTCATCCCCTCCATCCTACCTATCTTGCACATCTTGCTTGGGATATCTCATTTATCCCAATCCTTCCATCCTCCTTGTGATCTTGATAACGATAGGGGAAAACATATAAACATGCTTTGGGAACCTCTTAGCATACATCCCCCTCATTTACACACTATCCTAATCCTCATTCGCACTCATCTACCTTCCATATCCACCCATCATTCTACCTTCAATCTCCCTTTCTTATCAATGGATCCTATCTTCATCCATCTAACTCCTTTATTTTCCTATCCTTCTCTATTGCATCCTTCATGCCTCCTCGTGCACGACATATCTAGAGTGGGGGCATCTATCTTCCTTTGTGATATAGTCCTTGGGGACATCATTCATTCGATCAGAGCAATTCCTTCCATTTCCTTATCCTCATCTCCTTATCATTATATCCATCTCCCAATCCTTATCTTTTATCCCTCCAAACAATCCTTATATCCATCTCCCCATCCTTATCTTCCTATCCTTCCATCATAGCACCCCTTTTCATGTATCCATCTGGTAACCTTTTACTCATCCAAAACCTTATCCCTCTATCCAATCCATCCAAACAATCCTTTTCCTCCCCCCCATCCTCTATCCTCATCCCATCTCATAATCCCTTGTCATTGGTATCTAGCTATAGGCTACTCCCCACGCAATCCAATTCCATCTATCTTATCATCATCACTTTCGCTTCTTTTACACATATTTTCAATCTCCTATCCTTTCTCATCATTCATCCATCTATATTGTCATCCTTCCACTTCATCTTTGCTAATTTGGATAACTATCCCATCACTGAGCTTTGTGCAGTCACCATCCTCCAATCCAATCCAATAGGTCTATCCTATCCCATCGTGTTGGTCCAATCATTTTATCCCCTTATCTATGGTTATCTCATCATCCTTTATCCCTCATTTGTCTTTGGTCCTTTTGTCGAACTACGTTTCCCCTGCGCTTTCACATAGGCAAGGTCAATCATTTGATCCACCCTCGAGGTTCCTTTATCGCCTATCATTGGTCTTTCTGCTTTGTTTTTCTACTCCTTTATTTTCTATCATTGATCTTCATTGTCCACTTTTCTCCTTTTCTCCATCCTATCTTTATCATCCATCGAAGTCTTCATCATGGTTTTTCATTAGCCTTTTATTGAACTACGAGGGCTCTGTGCTTTCACATAGGCAAGGCTAATCTTTGATCAGCCCCCGAGCCCCTAGGTCACTGGGATGTGTTATTCTCATGTCTTGTGTCATGTCTCTTGTGTCACATCATCGAGCTATGCCCTTATCTAGCTGGTTCTTAACAAATGAGATCCACTTGTATCAGCAGATCCAATCGGTTTTGAATATTCGGCGTCATATTGGTCTTTCAATTTAGTATTCATCATCGTTCTTAACAGGATGCATCCTTCCTAATAGACCTCATTAATCCCATCCATCCCCTTGATACTATGGTAAAGGACATTTAAAATTGATTGCGATCTTTTGATTCTTTTGGCTTTTGTTTATCATTTGATCTCCCTATCATCACTTGTCATGGTCGCCTTGATCCATCATATCATGGTGTGCTTTGACTAGTCAACATAGGGGTGTATCTTGATCTTTTCTTTGTTGTTGTCTTCTCGGTTGTCTCACGTAGTACCCACCAAGATCCCTGAGGTCCTATGTTATGTTGGGGCATCCTTGTGTGCTTTTGGTTATCCCCATACCTGGCCCGACCAAGGTCATCGCAACTTTGGGGTGTTGGGATATCCTTCTTGTTTGTTGTGCTTGTTTCATGCATTAGACACTAATCTACCTTGGTCCTTTATACTTGGTGTGTCGTGTCTTCTGCTATAGAAAAAATCAATGATCCTAATGATGGAAAATTGCATTTGGATTGCATTTCATCTCCATCCTCTCATCTATCAAAATCCCCCCATCCATTCATCCTTCATCACTCTCCCCTCCCAATCTCTTGCAACCTTTTCATCCTTTCTTACCCATCACTTTGCATCATCTTCCTCATATACCCCTTGCATTATCTCCTCCACTTCGAGAGCACACCTTTTTTCTCTTGAACCCACATGTCCTCTCGAGGGGGCATCCTTCATCCCTATTTTTCATCATTTTTTTCCCCTTCCTAGTCATTCCTTTGAATGATTGGGTCATCTTTCCCAATCTAACCATCTTCTTCTAGGTTATATGTTTTAATATTCTTTGAAATGATTCTACTTTGTAACACCATCTCAAAGAGGGGGAAAATGTAGACACCTAAATTTGGACACTTAATTTATCCAAATTTATCCCCTTTCGTCTAAACATTCTCTTATCCGCATTAATTAAGTAATATCACTATTATTTAATTAATACCTCTAAAGTTCTTCTAATCCCTATGGTATCTAGTTAAATAATTAAATACCTTCCATCTTTCATCAAATGAATTAAATAAATATGCCATTTATTTAATTCCCTTCATGTCACATCCTTTTCTTAATCCCTTTCTTAATGCCTAATCCTTGATTAGGATGTGTCACATCCTCCAACTTTTGCAAGTTGGCCTCTAATCTCTTTTAGCCACCTAACCCTCCTCTAATCCTTCACTAACTAAGCTAATCAACCTCTCAAAGAATTTTTAATTCCTTTTATCCTTCCAAGGAATATTAAATGTGAAATCTAACCCTCTTCTAATATGTCATTAATTTTTCTAATCAAGTACTTGCACAACCTTAATCACTTAATTAGGACAACCTAATCTCCATGTCATCTATGGAATGTGTCATAAGTCAACCCCATTAAATGCTTTCTCCTTTTGGAGAAGGCACCCCTTTCCCCATGTGAATTTTTAATTCACATTTAATCCCCCAATGCATTCCTTGGAATTTAAAATTTCTTTCCTCATCCCCATGTGGATATTTGAGGAATTTTTAATTCCTCACATGTCCTCTCACCCACATGGGGACAAGGAGGTACAAGGACCTCCTTTATGAGGAGATCTTTTCCAATCCCAAGGTTGTATGTAGTACCTCCATGTCATGTACTCTCCTTCCAACTCATATAAACATCATCCTTTTCAAGCCACTTCACATGCCACATGTCAAGATGTGAGGGCTTGTGAGTTCTCAACTTACCTTAGCCCTACATCTTGATCTTGGTGGCTTAATCCCAACCATCCATTTCCCTAGAGAATTCCAAATTCTCTATAAATACGCTCTCTTTTCTCTCATTTTAAGAGATATTATTCATGCTAGCCAAACTCTTGCAAATGTTTTCCTTGAGCCATACTTAGCCGAATTTTTATACTTGCATCCATTTTCACTTATCTTTCCATCCTCATCTCATCTCATAGCTTGCATCTATTGCCATCCAAGGAGAATACAATATCAAAGATCGAAGGGCCAACCAAAGGGACAACTCAATAAGGTGAAATCTTTCATTTTGCTTAGTTTAGTTAATCTTTAGGCCAATCTTGAGGTGTAGGGTGTTTTTAGTTGTTCTTTTGCACTCTTTTGTTTGCTACTCTTTTATTAACAAGTATTTTTTCCCTATCACACAAACAAAGAAAGAAAACTAAGAAGAATGATTGAACCTAACTTTAAATGAACTTCAAATCAATAGTGAACATCTCAGGTTTTGTATGTAATTTACCAACAAGATAATGATGATTACATTCAGAAATGTATCAATAAAACAACATTGAATAAGCATACCTATACCCAGATATTTATTACATTCAATAATAAATTACACCATAAGTATAACCAAAGTTTGGGTGACAAGCTAACCTATTGAGGTGACAAAACATCATCATAATCATTTTTATTGCTAGCAAGATCAAAATCCTTATCATTCATGTTTGCATCTACTTGATTTGCTTCCTCATCCTCATCTGTGACATGCAATGCATTCTCTCTCCCAATCTCTTCATTGGTAATCAAAATATATTCTTCAAACACTCCATCATCATCTTCATCCACTTCTTTGAATGTTTCTTGTAAATTAACATATTTCCCATCAGGCATTATATCAACAACTTCCATGAATTTTCATTTTGAATGAGACTCTATTTGAATGACATACAACCATCCTAGGCTTCTTACATCATCAATTAGAAATTATTGGTTAATTTGAAGAGGGGAGACATATAGCTCATCTGTCTCTGATAAATAATTGTCTTGTATTTGTGCATACAAATCGATACTCATCGAATTGTACTACAGATGGTCGGATCCACTTGCATTTTAATAATATAGGATTATTTTCACCATAGTCCACTAGAATAATTTCTTGGATGAATCCAACATAAAATTTCTTCCTCAGTTTTATGAAGAAATTTAGCACTAACAACGCAATCACAATTTATCTTTCCTTTGTCTTTTTCTTCCACTCTTAAATGACTTCCATACACCTGCATTCCACTGAAATGTGTAGCCCATAAATGTGGAGATTGTGAAAGATCACTTACCTCAATTTTTATATCCTGACCTTCTTCTTTTGCATCACTAACTACATTAGCAATCCATTCTTCAAACTTTGGAAAAGAATCACCTCTAATCAAATCAACATGACGTCTGCGCTTTTGAGGTTGATGTTGCATCGAAGCTTGATTTTCTTCTTCATATTTTCTACATAGAATATTAACAAATAATATAAATGTGTAAATGAAATTGAGTAAATAAATTATTGTGTAATTTTTTGTTTACCTATGCCATTTATCGAATGAAGATGTGTTTTGAAGAATATAGGCATATATCACACTTCTTTCTTGATGTGATGGCTTGAAGTGACATACATTGCCTTATAATACTTCACCTGCAACTATCTCTTCTTTGTCATCATCCCATACATGTCGATTGACATTTTTAAAATCCTTCATATATTTTGTGCAAAATCTTATGGCTTCTTGCATTGAATATCCTTCAGACATGTTGCCTTTCAATTTTTCCCTAGTACAAATAATTTTTTTCAAAGCCTTCATATATCATTCTATAGGATGCATCCATCTTGTTCTTATTGGGCCACAATGCTTTAGTTCATATTGTAGATGTATCAAAAGATGCATAGAAATGTTAAAGATTGTTGTTGGAAATTCTTGTTCCAATAGACAAAGGACTTCAACAACCTCCTCCCTCAAACTATCAAAGTTTGAAGGATCTAATACATGTAAACTCATTCTCTTTAATATTAGGCCCAACCTTATAACTACCAATCTTGGCCCCTTTTCCAAACTTAATATATTTACCACAATAGTAAAATATTCTCCATTGTGACATGATAGTCATGGGTCTTGAGGCCTCTTAAGCCATTAATGTGAGTTTGGTTTCTAATACTACTACTTACATATTCAATGGGAAAGCGAGTTTGAGACATCAACTGTAAGAATTGTGCATGTTGTTCCTTTGTCTAGACATAAGGAGTACTAGGTTTTCTATATTTTTCATCATCATATTTTTAACCCCAAAGATTTCAATGAATCTTTAGTTTTCAAAAGTCTTCACATGATGAAATAGTATCAAAAGCACCAAAAATAGTTTCTATAATAGCATAGGCTATATTTTTCTCAATATGCATAAAGTCAATAGTATGTCTAATGGCTATATCCTTAAAGTATGGAAACTTATAGAATATGCATAAAAATTTTACACTATTTCCATTACATGGATCATATCTATTACCAAAAATCCCATCATTTTTAATAAATGACATTCTTTTTTGTCCATTCTCAACAATTTAATCACCTATTATTAGCAATGGTGCTTCACGATTCTCTTTTTGAGCATTAAACCGTGTTTTTTGTTGACGATATGGATGATCCATTTTAAGTTAAGCAAGATATCCACAATATATACACTTACAAAAAACTTCTTGAGTGACTCACAAAATCCTTAAAGTTTCAAGCAAGACATCCATGGTATCCATGAACATTGAGACTAGATAATGTGACATATGTAGGAAGATCATGAATTATAAACAATAAGGAATCTCTTAAAGTGAATTTGATTGAATGACCATCCCTTAAAGATTTAATTGCTTCAATTCCTTTCCATAATTCCGTTAGCTCATCATATAATGGCTCTAGATAAGCGTCAAATTTATTTGAAGTCACACTTTTCTTTCCTGTTATAATCAATGATAGCATTAAGAAAAATGGTTTAGTTGCTAACCATGGAGGCAAGTTATAATTTATTAAAAACACTAGCCAAGCTAACCATTTAGTACTTTGATCTGAGAATGGGTTCACCCCATCTAGAGCCAAAACCAACCTTATATTATGAGGATCTTTAGAAAAAATAGGCCATCTATTATCAAATTCCATCCACAAATTAGAATCAGGAACATGTTGTTTTCCATTAGTGCTCTTATTTTGGGCATTCCATTGCATAAGTTCAACAATGTCTCTGCATCTATACATTCAGAGTAATTGTGGGATTACCAGAAAGTGGTGAAGAATATTTCTAGGAAACATAGTTGATTTCAACCCTTGTCTATACCTTGCTTCATGACATTTCAGACATTCACTCTCAATTGCAAGATTCTTGCGAAATAATACACAACCATTCACACATGTGTGGATGTTTTCATACCCTCAGCCTAGCTTAGTGATTTCCTTTCTACATTGACTTCTTTTTGTTGGCAATGTGGAGTTAGGTGGTAACAACAAACTTAATAATGCCAATAACTAATCTACACTCTCATTTATCCAACCAAACACCACTTTCAAGTTAAGAATTTGAAGGATTATTGTCAAATGACTTAACCTACAATTAGCATACACAGGCTTTGAAGCATCCTCCATTAACTTGGTCCAATCATCGTTTAGACCCTCATTCAACATTCTATCAACTTCAAACCCTTTATTTAACATTGTTGCCTCTTCATTTATGTTTGGTGACACTTCATCTATGTTTGTTGCCTCTTCATCTCTCACACTCTTCCATTCTATCATATCTTCATAATAATTGGCATTCCAAGGGCTTATACCACTATGCCCATATCTTATCATATGTTGATAAATCTGACTTCTCTTTTTCACCTTTCCACCAAGACAATCATTACATGGACATGGATATTTTTCCATGCCCATCTCATCAACTATTCTCTCATCAAATGCATGGTATTGATTCATATTCAACCTTTGATGTTGATCCATCTATAATGTTCTACACATAGGAACAAAAAATTGTAGAAGTCCTAAGAGACAAAAAAAAAAAATTAATTGAAAGGCATTTCGATAGCAATAGAGTTATAAAGAGCAAATATTTAGTAGAGAGTTTAACTAATGAATTGTAACAAATATATTTTTGTAGTTTATATTCAAATTTCTGATTACATTGCATTGCACATCTTTCAAACTCAAAGCATTACTTCACATTGCATAACTAATAACTAGATGCTAATAGATGACAAAATTTCAATTACAATATAGTTTTTACAATGTCAACCTAAGCAGTTATGAAATTACTTCACATTGCATAACTAATAACTAGGAGTGGATGCCAATTGCATTTACTTGTCATGGCATTCCATGAGACCACATTTCTTTGAGACATTTTTTTAAACAGTTCATTGCCTTGTCTATGCTACCACATTTTTCATACATATTATCTACCAAAGAATTTTATCAAACAATTCATTGCCTTGTTGCTATGGCTAAAATCCTAAAACAAGTTCTTTCAAATAAGCTATGGATGCTTGGAAAAAATCTATCAAAGCATAATAGTATACAATAGCATAGACAAGGTAGTGAACTAGTTGAAAAAATGCCTCAAAGAAATGTGGTCTCATGGTTATGGAATTCCACAACAATCCATAACAATTCACTTGTAGAATTCATCATGGAATTCCATCACCATGAGACCACATTTCTTTGAGGCATTTTTTCCAAAGTTCATTGCCTTGTCTATGCTACCACATTTTTCATACATGTCTACCAAAGCATTTTTATCAAACAGTTCACTGCCTTGCAACTATGGCTAAAATCCTAAAATAGGTGATTTCAAACAAGTGATGGATGCTTGGAAAAAATATATCAAAGCCTAATAGTAAGCAACAAGCTATGGTCTCATGGTTTTTTTTGGCATGAAAATCAGTGTGATTTTATTTTCATTTTTTAGCGAGTTTTAAACACTTTTCTTTTTGGCAATTTTATTGTTTGAAATGGGGAAAAATATTTGTGGTTAGTTTTGTGCATTTTTTAATTATAGGATTCTCACAGTTAGTGAAAAAGGTAGTTTTCATGAAGGAATGGAAAAGATGTGTAGAGCCTTTGAATAATACTTGTACTGTGCAATGGCGAACCATTTAGCAAACCATTTTTTCTTCACAAGGCAACATTTTCTTGTGGAATAGTTGACTGAGATAGCTCTTGTTTCAACCGACCACCCTCTCATGAAATATCATTCATATTATAATATTGCATGATACTATCATAGTAAATGTGATTATGACACCACTGGCCACTACTACATGGAATCAGTCAAGGAAAGCCACAGGCTACAAGATTTTGTGGACAGGGTCAATTGAAGTTGGAAATCTTAAGAGTTCTCTCTTAAATTTTGAAAAGGTTTTGGAGGTCCACCCTAAGAATTGTGAGAGCTTAAAATTTGTAGGCCATATATATGCTCAGCAAGGGTAGGTAGAGAAGACTTTGGAAATTTTAAGAAAGGAAACTCTCATACATCCACATGATGCCCATGCATTTATCAAGATGTGTGAGTTATTAATATCGACAGACCCCAGTGTAGCCTTAGATTCTCTTAAGACAACAAAGTTTCTTCTGAAGAAAAGAAGAGAAGAATTACCCATTGAATTGTTAAACAACATTAGGGTTTTTCATTTTGAGCACGATGAACTAGAGTTGGCTCAAAAAAAAATTATGGAGGCGTTAGGAAATGTCATTTGGGTTGAATTCATAAATAAAAACCCTAATGCCAATTCTGTAATTTTTTCTATGTACTTTAAGGATATGGAATTCTTCCATCAACTAGATGAAGGTGGTGTTTCACTTGAGTTACCATGGGATAAAGTCACAACACTATTTAATCTTGCTAGGTTGTTTGAACAGATACATGATACTAAAAATGAAAATATTTTATATAGGCTAATATTGTTCAAGTTTCCTAATTATGTGGATGCATATCTACATCTTGCAACAATGGCTCAGGATCACAATGAGATCCACGTAATCCTAGAATTGATTGGGGATGCACTTAAGGTGGATAAAAACTCATCAAATGCTTTATGTATGCTTGGAAACATGGAACTAAAAAATAGATGATTGGCTTAAAGCAAAAGAAATAATCAAAGTAGCATGCCAACTTGTCTTGGCTGATGAAGCAAAATGAAAAGTTGATGAAGAATGAAGGATTCATATGGAAAGGAGAAAGCAAGAGGAAGAACTTCAACTGGTGATGCAACAAGAGGAGCAATTTGAACATGTGAAGGAATTATGGAAGAGTAATCGTAAGGACAAGGATGATGATGATGATGAGGCTAGTCAGTCTAAGAAGAAAGAAAAGAAGGAAAAGAGGAAAAAGAAGGATAAGGACCACAAGGCTTATGATTCTTATATGGAGGAACATGATGTTGTCATGGTGTGAAGCAATTTTTCTTTAATCTTCTTTTTGATTTTCAGATTTTATATGTTTTTGGCTTCAATATGAGTTCACACTTCAAGAAAAAGATTGTTCTGAAAGGCGCGCAATGTGCCATGTGGTGGTTGTGTGGCTTTTGTTTATCGTCTTCATTTCAGGAGAAATTCAAGACATGTGTAAGCTCGGTGGGGATCTCCTCCAAAGCTATTTTCATAAATTTAAGAATCCCCGCCTACTCGACACATCATCTCTTTGCTACGGGTAGGTTGCACTTTAAGAGAGTGATCTCTTTTGTAGTTTTTCAGAGCATGCTAGGTCTTTCTTGTTTTCAGGTTGGAAGCTTTGAGTTGGTGTTGACGACCTATGTGATTGGTCAACCAGATTTTTCTAGGATTTTTTTTAGGATTTGATTGTTTTCAGATGACAGTCTTTGCTAAATATCTAAAGGACATCAATGCAGCAGTTGGGAATTAATGAGAAAATATTATCGCAACCTAACAAAAGATCTACAATCAGATTGTGAGCTATCAGATGCAAGCATCTGAAAATATTTACTTCTAGGTGGTGGCAACATTTCTCTCTCTTTTCAGCTATATATGGGAGGTGGTGATAAGAGGAAGGGGTTCGAGTTTTTTTTTCAAAACTAAAAGTTCATTTAGTTTTCCTTAGAGATAGATATATTTTTAGAAGTAAACTTGCAAAACATTGCTTCTCTCTGGCATGTTATATTGTTTTAACTCAAACTATTAGTGGATTAGCATCTAACCTTTTTTTTTAAGTTCATTTGATATTTAACCACAACCTATTTGGAAGAAATCTTTGAGATAGTGCATATTATGGCCTTTGTCAAGTTTCCTTTCTTATGCTTTCATTCAGAATGAAACACTGTGTTAAGCTTAATTCAAATAGTCTGAGTAGTTGATTTCCATGTTGTAGGCTTATATGGTATAAGAATAACTTGTTGAAATTGGATCATGTCTATTGAACTTTTTCAATTTCTATTATGATGTATTAAGAGGAAGGGTTTATGCAATTTCTTAATGTTTTTTGTTAACCTTGTGAACTTTTATGCTTGATCGGACCTTAATGAACACTTCCTGTAGGGAGATTTGAAAGACTACATTATGCTTGTATTCAGCCTTTGTTGCTCATTCTCTCTCCAACAATGAAGGGTTGTGGAATTCTATGTCTAATATATCATTCATAGAAAATAATTGGGTTTCAAATGTTGTAAAAGCTTTGGCACATCGCCATTTTAATGTTTTATAGTTACATTTCGTTCTATCCTTTTCTCTAAACTTAGAGACGAGTCGACTTTCTATAAAAATCCTGAAGGTATTCAATGGGGTGCAAATTGGTCCCCCACTCGCTAAATTTCCCATAAGGTTGTCAGAGAGGCGCAAGCTTTGATGATCAACAATTCTTTTTTTGGCATGTTCGATGGGACCCCAAGTTTTACAAACGCCTAATTAGAAGTCAGAAATATTTCTTAAATCAGGCCAAGGAGAGAAGCTAGAAATTTCATGCCTAGAATCCAAACAAGAGCATCCTCAAGAGGAAATTTATAGTACTCCTAGTTACTCACTTTGGTACCTAGGAGAAGAGGACTTAAAGGTTATGTATCACCTGTAAGGATTAATAGAGCAAGAAGTAAGAGCCCAATATCTAGAGCCTTTTCTACCCCACCTAGAGGTTGAACTTTCCAAATCAAAATATCTGTAATACTTGATTCATAGGAATTTGTTCTCTATGCCTCGCGTAGTTGCCTCTGCTCCTAGAAATTTTGTAACCTGGGATAGTGGTATTCCACTACAACTACCTACACCTCCAAACGTGTGCCTTGCCATACTTGCCAATTCCCTCAAGACTATTCCAAAAAAAATCAAAGAAGACTTCAAAACCATCTTCGAACACCTCCAAGATATAGTGGAGGTATGCAGGGTACATAACATAGCAAAGGAAAACATTGCTCTTAGGCTATTAGTTTCCTCTTTCAAAGGAAAATTTCAAGATTGGTATCAATCTTTGGCTTCCGGTTCTATCTGCTCTTATGATCAGCTCAAAGAGAGGTTGTTTAAACTCTTCTCAAAGAAGGGAGATCATTCTTTGTTGCTACATCAATTAATCACCATCAAAAGAGCCCCGCAAGAGGCCATGAGTGACTTCAACACCAAGTTCCACAAAACCTGGTAGAGAATCCCTAGGACTTCATGTCCCCCAGCTGTGATGGCATTTATGTTCTACCTAGAGGCCTTCAATTCAGACATCATGGTTATGATAACCTCTATGGGAGGGGATATCTTACCTGATGCATATGAGTTGGTTACATGCATGTGGAGAATAGTTTGATTGGCACTGGGAAGCTTCCACCATGACCTCTGATGCTTGTATTTATAGAAATATTTGGTGGTCCTCGGGAGGAAGCTACTCCAATCACTTCTACTACGTCGCAGTCCATGTACGTGTACCCCACCGCATATCCAAGCATGTTGGGATCTCCCTCTATAGCAGTGGAAATCAATGATATGAAGAGTCTCATGTGGTCTTTTGTGAATGAGTTAGTTCTCATCAAATGATAGCAAGTGCAATCTCTGAAGTAGGCCACTCATACCTATGGGGGAGGGAGGTCATCATATCAACAAAATATGTACCAAGGACCCTCAAGAGGAGGAGGTAAAAAAATGGCATCCACAAACTAGATAGTTTTGGTCAATATTCCACTATAGACAATCAAGGACAACTAGAGTAAAGAGTTAATCCCAGGCCAGAACAACCTAGTAGAATATGAGAATGTATGGTGCTTCCCATGTAGTGATATGGCCCAAATTTTCCTAAGTGGAATGCAATAGAAGATAGCAAAACAAAGAAAGAAGGGCGCGCTCCTGAATGCAGAAGAATATGAATCCCCCAAAATGGAAAATGTCTGCTTTACAACACAAATGCAAGGAATGTCTTTAGAGAAAGAGCTGAATATTGCACCTGACCAAGTATTATTTTCATGGATGGAGGAAGAGGATGCAGTATTCACAAATGAAGCTCCAACGGCTAGCACTCTACAAGTATAGCCAGACTACAACATGAGATCCAAAAGAAGGCTCATGAGAGAATACGTACAACAAGCTTTGTTGCTTCCTCAGCCATGACAACCACCACTACAAGAAAAGTAGGCTCCATCGACCATTGGTCAACCTACTCAACAGCTGTGAACTCTACCATTTCCAACAAAGGAGATGGATAAGTTGCCAAGCCCATTCATGACGGATTGTTTTCCTCTGAAGACAAGAGAGATACCACCATCTAAGCCCAAGGTCCAACCAGTTGGAACGCTCAATGTGGTGGAACAATTGAAGAAGGAACCTAATGCCATATCTCTATGGGATGTCATATCCATTCCCAAACAAAATACATTTCTTCAAGAAGCATTAAAGAAGGAAGAAAAAGTACCACAGATGGATGCGACTTTGTTGTGTGATCAAAATAAAGATAAAGAACACACATCAGACCCTCAAGCTTTGAAGGCCAAATCTTATGTGAATGACGTAGACAATGCAAAAGAGAAAGAGGTAAGCAAGCCAAAGCCCACACCTTTCTTTTTAACATTTGTTGTGGGAGATAAGCTTTGGCATAATAACATGATTGATTCAGGAGCTAGTACAATGGTCATGCCAAAGCAAGTGGCTGATGCCCTGAAACTTAAATATGAGCCCCTTAAGAAGGGAATCATGCAATTAGATGGGAAGAAGGTTATGACCATCAGTCGCATTAAAGATCTATCTTTAACCCTCTTCTTATGTCCAATCAAAATAGTCACATAGGAAATAGTGGTGATGGACATTCCCCCAATTTTTAGAATGTGTCTTTCAAGAGATTTCACCACAAATCTTGGTGTATATTTAATGCTCAATTGGTCTCACTTGATATTGAGGACCAAGCATGGAGCGAAGATGAAAATCCTGTTTGAATCTTTGCATCCAGAACACATAGCAGACAATGTAATCCTATGCTTTGAATCAGCACATACCTCATTCTCGCAAAGGGAGAGATACTATGTAGAGATGTTGGAGGACGAATAGGACACAAGTGATCAAACTCCCAAAGAGGAGGTCCTCAGCCAATTCATTGATTCTAACCCATTTGACAACTTTCATGCGACGGGACTAGGAACCTATGTGATTTTTGATGACGATCAAGTCTTTGTGAAATTAATAAAAGATCAGGAGGAATATGATGATCTAGGTGACAACCATCTATGGACCTTATATATTGATGGTGCCAAATGCAAAGCCAATTCTAGAGCGGGTGTCCGACTAGTGTCTTTGATAGGATCAAATACACTCAAGGCTTTTCATTTTTAGTTCTCATTCTCGAACAACAATGTGGAATACAAAGTTTTGGTCCATGGAATGACTCTTGTAGAATGAATGGGTGTGAAGAGAATACAAGCATTCAGATATTTAGAGTTAGTTGTGAGCCAGGTGCATGGGAAAGTGACTATGAAGAATATAAGAATGAAGTTGTATAGACATCAAATATGGGATGTGATTGAGAGTTTTGAAGCTTTCAATATACAAGTCATTCCCTGATCTCAAAACATTATTGTTGATCAGATGGCTTATATCGGTTTGCAATTTGAGCTAGTTCCTGATTCAGCAACAAAGCAAAATGTAGTATAGATCATCATTCGACTAGTAATTTCTGACAATGATCAAAACTGGCAAGTATTTGAGGATGACATTCAGATTGTTTCCTTTATACAAAAATCAAGAGGAGCTTCTGACTATACATAGCTAGGAGCAGAATCTCCTGAAGAGAAAGTTATCTAGTTGAAAGGCAATAAGCTTCCTCGAGGTTTAATCTCCCTTGAAAATATTTTTGATTGTGAGAATGCAAGAAAGCTAAAAAAATGTTCATTTTGGACATAAGGGATTATGAAGAGCTCGATGTTGGAAGTGGCAAAAAGTTAAAAGTCAGAAGGGACATTCCGTAGAAGGACAAGGAAAGACTAAAGGATCTATGTTCTAGATATGATAGGGTCATAGCCTGGACCTATGATGATATTAGAGGGTATGATCTGGGCATAATTTAGCATACTATTGACTTGGCAGAAGGATCAAATCTTGTTTGAAAAAAATAAAGGCTAGTCAATCTGAAGGTTGAAGCATTGATAGCACAAGAGCTCATTAAATTTATCAAATAAAGGATCATATATCTGATTAAGCATTCCACTTGGGTGTCTAATCTGGTACTGGTTCAGAAAAAGAATGGTGATATTAGGCTCTGTGTTGATTTTAGAGATTTGAATAAAGCCTCACTAAAAGACCACTACCCTTTACCATCAATGGAGTAGATCCTACAAACTATGGCTAGATTGGAGATGTTTTCATTGCTTGATGGTTTCTTAGGTTATAACCAATTATATGTAAAGGAAGGTGACCAACATAAAACAATGTTTACCACCAAGTGGGGAATGTTTGCATACAAAAAAATGTTGTTTGACTTTCAAATGTTGGTGCAACTTTTCAGCAGGCCATGGATATTGCTTTTAGAGGATTAATTAATATGATTATTTTAATATATTTGGATGACTTAAAGATCTTTTCAGAGTCAAAAAATGATCACTTTTATCATTTGGAGTAGGTTTTCCAGAAATGTCAATAGTTTGGGATTTCCTTGAATCCCAAAAAATGTGTCTTTGGAGTGCCCCAAGGCAAGCTACTCGGTTTTGTGGTATCTAGGGAGGGAATAGCAATAGACCCCAAAAGTGTGAGATCTATAATGGAGTTACCCCTATTAGTAAATTAGAAAGGGTTGCATTCTTTTCTTAGGAAAATCAACTTTGTCAATATACTCATTTCGGACTTCACAAGCATTGCGAGACCTATCACGTTGATGCTCAAAAAGAGTTTGATATTTAAATGGACCCCCAAAAGCAAGTAGCTTTTGAGCAGATAAAGGTAGCTATCCCTACCACCCTAGTGTTGGCTAACCTGGACTTTTCCAAATATTTTCTACTTTATGTATACAACAGCCAACATAGCATAGCTTTGGTACTCGCTTAGAAGGATGAGGGAAATAATGGAGAGCATCCTATCACATTTCATTCAAGAACTCTTAAAGGATATGAAGCCAAGTATAACTTTGTTAAGAAATAGGCTTTCACCATTATTGAGAGCCTCAATAAGTTCTGACACTTGTTTGTCGACCAATAGAATCACCGTTCTCATTGCACATCCCAGTGTGCGAGAGTATATCACCGAACGAGAGATAACTAAGAAGAGGGAAAACTAGATCACCAAGATCGTAGAGTATGATGTGGACACTAGACCAACCAAGCTAGTCTGGGGAAGAGGTTTGTACGAATATCTTGCATAGGAATCAAGTTTCAGAGCTAAGAAGGAAACCAATCAAGTCTACACAAACCAATTTGAGTCTGACGAGTCCTGGGTGACGGATCGAACACAATATATGCAAAAGGGGTAGTACCCGACTGACCTTCCATCTCACAAAAGGTGATATTACTGATTGCAAGGCACTAGTTATGTATTAATTAAAGGTATCTTATTCAAAAGGAACTATGATGGTGCCCTACTCAAATGCTTGGATAAGCCACAAGCGGAAAGAGTTCTCAATGAATTTCATAGCAGTCTTGAGGGTGGAAATTTCTCCACCAAAACTACTGTATTAAAGATAATGTGAGCGGGATATTATAGGCCCTCTACTTTTTTCGAAGTGCACCATCTGATGTAAAATTGTATTTAGTGCCAATATTTTGTTGGAAAAAGAAAGAACTTCATCTTTCCTTTGAGTCCAATTGTAACTGAGGAACCCTTTGCTCAATGGGTTTTGGATTTTGTCAGAATGATAAATCTTATTTACAGTGTTGGTCATAAGTGGATCCTTATGGCGACCGATTACTTCATAAGGTGGATGAAGGCTATTGCACTAAAAAATGTTACAAAAGGTGAGATTGTCAATTTCCTTGAAGAGCTGGTAACCAAATTTGGTTCACCAAAAAACATCATATCCGACAATGCTCAGGATTTTCTAGGGTCTAGGATGTCATATTTTGCTATCAAACATGGGGTTTACCTTAAAATTTCATAAAATTACTACCCACAAGGAAATGGGTTAGCAGAGTAGACCAAAAAAAACCTAATTAGGTTAATCAAGCGCATCAAGTCAGAGCGAAAAAGGGACTGGCACAAGTACTTGTGAGTTGGTCTATGGGAAAACTGGATTATGCCAAAGCAGATCCTAAAGGCCTCTCCTTATGAACTAGTGTACAGAAAAGAGATAGTTTTACCTATTTCCATAGAAATCCCTGCCTTGCAACTGCTAAAGCCCTGGAGGCTGAAGAAAGCAACGGGATGGAAGTAAGGTTAGCAGAACTCCTCAAACTTGAGGAAGATAGAGAAAAAGCTTTTGGAGCCATGATCATACACGAACAAATAGTAAAACAATGGTTTGATAAAAAGATCTCCAACCCATCTTTTAGGGAAGCTAGCTTGGTACTAAAGTACGACGAGTGCACTAAGAAACCAGAACAACATACAAAATTTGAAGTGCTATAGAAGGGTCCCTTCTGAACCAGTGTGTGTAAGGAAAAGAATGAGTATGAGCTTGAAGATATGAAAGGTAATGCCCTGGATATACAAGTGAACGGTATTTATCTAAAACTGTTCCATTAAAATACGCAGTTCTTTAAAATTTTCACAGTTATGTACCATATGTATAAAAATTATAAATACATTTTAGTTTTGAGAATAAGCCATGAGAGAAACACTAAGGAAGTTGAAAAGTATTGTATTATATTATATTCATTGAAAATTTAAAATGTAATACAAGCTTGAGGCTCAAATTTAAATGAGTCTCTCTCAAGCAAACCCAAAATGAGTCATAAAGCAAAAAGAAGCAAAAAGGAGGCAACATGCAAAAAATAGTAAAAGCTAAGCCTCCGGCCATTGTAAAGTAGTTGAAACAGCTCATCGTTGGGTCATTCTTCTTCTTCTTCTTCTTTGTCAAGGTGAAAAGGGGGGTGAACACACAACACACGCATGCTTGACATGACACAAACCTCAGTCCTAGTCGCCATAGCTATACACCAGAAACTCAAAGTGATTTTTCCAGTCGAGCATAGGAATGTGTTCCATGTCATACTCTTGCAACAGGTAGGTGGCCATTGGCTGAGACGACAAGCAATGCATTTCATGGTCCATGTTGTGGAAGTCAATGAGAAAATGAAACTAGACTATGTCTATCTCATAATCAATGTGCCTGCACAGGTCCATGGCGCTTGGAATGTCGACACTAGGGATAGCCACTTGCATGATTTTTCCAAGCCCTTCTAGCAGTATGGATTCAAATATCTGGTGGCACAATTCAATTATCATGGGCTTGGCAACATTCAGGTTGAGTAGGGAGGTGACAAAGTTAGAAACAACTTTGCAGTTGCTTCTCAGCTGGTTCTCATCTTCAATGTAGTCCTTGTCGACAACCCACTTAAACAAAATGACATCATTGCAGTCACAATTCTTCACCAGGTGCCTAATTCTATTAGAGGTGACCTCCCCTGTGAAGGTGTATTGTGGCCTTCATGGTAGAAGCCGAACAAGAGTTCCTAGGCTAGCTGACATGATGATAAAGCAGTAGAATGTAGCAAAATGGGAGATGGTGAGAAAATATCGCTAAACTTAAAAAGCTATATTTCAAATGAATATTGTCATAAGGTGGCATAGCTATTTATAGAAAAGATGTGCCAGCAAACACAACCAATGGAAAGTCTATTTTTGGCCGGACAGCAATGGAGAAAGTACGAAAGCAACTAAAGTGTAAGAAACAAATCATACATAAAATCTGACAACAGGTCTTGAGAAATAAATTTGGGCGTTGGGAGCTTGCGTAGGCTAATCGTCGACATGTGTCCTTTGCCATTATCAGTACCAACCAACTTTCTTATGTGAAAACAAATGGATTAACACATTAAGTTCTGAGAAATTAAATAGGCACATCTTTTCAAAAGTACCTTGCACTACTAAAGCATGTTTCTCATAGCTAATAGCATGCTTTCCAATGCAATGACTTTATTTATAAAACTGGCGGTGGGGAGAATATAATAATTCCATTCTCACGATGTTTTTGGCATTCCCAAGGGTTACAAATCCCAAATCCACACATATCACCTAGGTGGCAGCATTTAGTGGATCAACAGTAATGGAAGAGCCTTAACTACATGTACATGTAAAAGAATTAAGTGCACCCAAACGAAAAAATTTCTAAGTAGCAAAAAGAAAGTGGTCATTTCATTGAAGAAACTCTCTGCAACTTCTCAATACAGCCATTGGAGAAGAATCAACATCTAGTAGAAAGTTCGAGGCCTCATCTAAAAGGTCACGCTATGTTGATATCTTTGGGAGGAATTCATTTTCCAACACCCCAACACTAGAGGAACGTCAGTTTGATTTATGTAAATTAGTGCAGTCGAATAATCATTTTGGGAGAGAGGTAGTGCAAGATTTTTTCGATAGCATTTTTGACCTGAAGTTGGAAATTAATCCTAAAAACATTAAGGAGGGGGCATTCCAAAGAATGATGGACCATGGATTATCTGAAGGTTCACATCTCAGCTCTGGAATTGTGGTTTTCCATAGTTCATGTTGCCTTCCATACACCCATGCCCGGATTTGGTAGATGCATGTGCCAAAAGATTCAACTAGGAGATATGAATTATTGCTGCCAATAGGATCAAAGTTACAATTTTTGCAGTGGCTATATGAGATATGTTGTGTATCCCTACAACTTGGGGAGCCGAACACTTTGATGAGGAAGAAATGGAAAATTTCTGGGAAGCTATAAATAAGAAGGAAAACTTTTATGAGGATGAAACAAAGGAAGGACCAAAGGGAGATCACTTTTATTTTCCCCTTGTGAGAAGAAAGTTCAAGAAAGACACAGAATTTGTCTTCTCAATGCATGTGTGGATTTATGGTCTTGATGATGATCAAAACATCCATCCCTTCTAGATGGGACTGGATTTATTGCTTAAGAGGGAGAAGAGTTAGAAGTATTATGATTTTGTCGATGCAGTAGCCGAAGGAATGCTAGAGTAACTGAGGAGCTATGATACTAAGTATAAATTCAGGTATTCTTCTTTCTTGGTTCACTTGATTCTACATAAAAATTCTAAGTTACTGGAGAGAATTTTTCCAATGTTTAGGTTTGATGTAAAGGGTTTCTATCAGCCAAATGTTGTACGGACTCATGTGCTTTCAAGAACATGGGACTACTACTGGTTTGTAGATTATTTTATGAGGCCAATACTTCAAGACTTGTTTCCATACCCTACGAATCATTTCTCTCATGAGGTTTTGCAATGGATGAAGACTTCACTGACCCCGATGGATTATTTCTTGGGTAAGGATTTTATGTTTATTAGATTTCATGGTTTTGTCGAGGAGCCTTTTAGACTCCCTAGATTTTTAATAGATAGATTTTTTGTGTTGGAGGCATGTTGATAGGAAACCCTTGCTGACAACGCCTATGGCACCAACAAGCATAAGACAGGGCTTTTTTTTATCACCTTTAGCATCACCAATTGTCAGGTAACACTGACAAGATGAAAGACAAAGGGTGAGCTTACAAATCTACTAGCAACCCTTGGCTTGGTTCTTATTTGTGACATGTGGGACTACAACCTAGGAAAGCACCTCACTTTGAAACAAGAGATTCGGGAGTATTTTGAGTCAAGAAAGAACTCGACTTAGGAAAGGCTAGAGGTATACATCGACTTGGCCCGCATACCATTCAAACAACCAAAATGGTTGAATTTCTATCCATTACAGACAGAGTATTAGGGAACCTCCCAATGGGTAAATCTCTCAACACATAATTGAAATGCAAGGGATGGTTGGAAAGGAAGAAGGAAAACTTTTGGAGGTTTTGAGAAGAGATGAGATGCCTGAATGCCCTGCTTAGAGAATTTCAGCCACATCATAAAAAATTCGAAGAAGTCTACAACAAAGATGTTGATACTAACAATAGAAATCTAAAGACAAGTCATGAAATTGAACAAGAAGACATTTTGTGTCATGCTTCCTATCCCCAGGAATCTGATTAGAAAAGAGGATCGAAGCAAAGGTACTCACAAGTCACGTCCTTCATCAGTGTTTGAAGGAAAGGGAAAAGAGTCCAACAGTCCCCAAAATGGACCACTGTAGTTAGTAAAGGCCAAGTTTTGGCCGGATTTTCCGCCAAAGGATCAGAATGTACGTGTTTCAATCATGCAAAGAGAAGACAAGTCCAAGATCTAGGCAGACCTGGTGCATCAGTTAGAGGAGAAGAAGTGGATTCTACTCTACAAATTGTTTCAACCATTGTGGCTCAGCTAAGTTTCACTCCCTCTCTTCTTCCTTCCTTTGCATCTCTAGTTACTCCTCTACCTCCATCTATAGAGAAGGTTCCTCCATCCATGGACCCCAATATTTTGATCCTTAATGAACCCCCAACCATTTTCAATAATGAATCCTATGAAGTAACCTCACACATTTAGTGAGCAGCATCCGCTTTGGCCGCTATTGATTCTTTGATCGCCCTGTCAAGGGCCCCCATTGAAAGAGTTGAATATTCTATGTTACCCATTACTCCAGATCCATCTACTTTTGAGCATACATCTCTCCTTCTACTTATTTCTCTTTTCACCCTGATTGGTTTTCTCATTTCATAATCTCAATTTGATAACTTGCCATTTTCCATGATAACACTCCTATTTTCCTCTCCACATGCTCATATGTCTGAGGTTTCTCCTTCCATCACCATTTTTGGTCTCCCTCTAGGTGCTTCCATTTCAGCACAAAGCATTGACACCCCTCAGAGCCTCCAAGAGCATTTTGATGCAACCAAGTGGGCCTGATAGGCCAGAAAGCAGAAACAGTTGTTAAAGAATGTCACACTATCAACTACCAAGAAGATTGAAGCTTGATTCAATGAAGATCAAAATTATTTGTTGATCACTACTATGAAGCTGCTCGTATCCAAACCCTAAGGAAAAATACAAATGGAGCATTATGACATCAGATCCATGGGTCTAAATTTGAATGAAACTTTCCTGCACAACAAGATGGTCTTAGCTAAGGCCACCTAGAAGGTGGTATATGTAGATTACAAGAGGCTAGATAGGAAATTGAAGAAGCGTGAGGCCGAGTTGATAAATGTAAGGGAAATAGTGAATAGGCTACAGACAGAGATCAAGGCCAGAGATGTTGAGATGGCCCGCATAAGGAAGATACAAAATCAGCAAAGAGAAGCAAATAAGTTGCTCAAAGATGCCCAAGGTGAACAAGTTTAGATGTATTCTGAAATTGAAAAGTTAAGAGTTGAGCTTGCTATTGAGCGCCTGAAAAATGTGGAGTACTAATGTACTCAGGAAAACATAAAGAGAGAGTTGGATGGCATCCAATCTCAAGCTTCCAATAATCTACACAAGGCCTAGGCAGAAGAAGAAAAATTAAGACAAGAGAAATAAGAGATCAAGGATGCTCTACAAGCTCACAACTAGGAGATCGGAAGGTTGAACTCAGAACTAACAAATGTCCATCGAGAGAAGAATCAAATGGAGGAGAATGTAAGAGAAAAAGAGGCTCAGCTCCATTAGGAGTTAATAGTTGCACAAGGGTTTGGGACCCTCCCATTATTGAAGAAGTTGATATCTGCACATTCAAAAAGGATCATGGTTGTAGTTGCTATCCTCAAGCTAGCCCTATAGTTTTTAAGAGATGCTTGAAAATTAAATGGAAAGATTGGCCCACTAGCCGACCAAATTCTACATATATATGCTCCCTGAGTAGTGGAATCACAAAATTTGATCTCCAGATTGTGTGTGGCCACTTATAAAGCCCTAAGAAGTGTAGGGATTCTAGATCGAAGGGTTGCCTCTAGCAAAGTAAACAAGTTCATCAACTACCACAAGGTCATAGGAAGGAGCAAGAATTCCAGGCAGTGTTCAAAAAAAGGGTTCACGAAATTAAGAAGGATTTCAATGTTCTTCTTAGCTTTGGTTTTCCTTCCCTTTTCTCACCAGATGGAGATGTACTATTAGTCGAGCAGGTCATGGATGCAATCATACATAAGATATAGACTTCTATGGAACTCCAAGGTTCAAGCATGACACCCATCATTGATGACATCGAGCAAGAGATCTTTCCTCTTTCTCATCTCTATTATCACCTTGGGGTTTTTTCAGCAAGATGGGGAGTTGTTTCCTTCAGGGAAGTCTTTGAGTTAGACCAAGCATACAAGGTCATATATGCCCTAATTCGTCTGACTAATGTGGATTGGGAGGTGCAACATTCTTCTTTCCTCAAACTCCAAGAATTTCCAAAGCTCTAGGTTCATGCCTCCGTAGGCAGAGGCCCCCTATGAGTCGCCAGAACTATGAAGCAAGTTTGCTTTAATCTTCTTTTTGATATTTGGCTTTTATATATTTTTGGCTTCGGGATGAGTCCACGCTTCAAGCAAAAGATTGTTCTAAAAGGAATGTAATGTGCCATGTGGTGGTTGCAAGGCTTTTTTTATCATCTTCATTTCGAGAGAAAGTCGAGAAATGTGTCAGCTTGGTGGGGATTTCCTCCAAGCTATTTTCATAAATTTAAGAATCCCCGCCCACTTGACACGTCATCTCTTCAATGCGGGTGGGTTACGCTTTAAGAGAGAAATCTCTTTTGGATTTTTTTGGAGCATGTTGAGTCTTTCTTTTTTTCAAGTTGGAAGCTATAAATGATGATTTTGTGTTGCCCTCACAATGCTTTGCTCCTCCTAGGGATTTTCACCTAAAAGGAGAAAGGGGATTGGATGGGGTCCAAAATACAAGGATTTACACTCAATGTTAATGTAAATGAGATGTATTATGCCTAATTAAGATGTTCTAATGCTCTGATCTGAAAATGAAATGATCTAATGATTCAAAACCTAAGAAAAGTAACTTGTTTGAAAACACAGTGTGATATGCAGAAAAGTAAAATGAATGCAATAAACAACAAAATGTAGAGGAAAAACAGGAACTATGCACCTAGAAACTGATGAGGATCAGATTGGAGATTGTAGGGACCTCTAAAATTCTAGAAATTTTAATTTTTGAGGCAATTGGGACACTTACGCCAAGTTGGGTGACTTAGTCCCAGACCAAGGAAACTTCCCATAAAGTTGTTTTTGCCAAAAGGGTGTCTGAAACTTTAAAAATTTCTGAAAAAGCAATGTAGTGGGACTAAGTCACCACTAGGGGTGACTTTGTCTAGTCTAGATTTTTTGCAAATCCAAAAGTGGAAATGGAAGCCCACAACCTACACTCTACTTTTTGACAAAAATTTGGATCTGAATCTTCTAAAAACCCTACAAAACAGAAGATAAATTGGTTTCTAATGGGAGCTTTGCCTTGGTCAAACCCCTAGTTGGTATTTAAACTTTGTAGAAGATAAAATCTACATAAACCCTAGCCCTAATGTGTCTAAGACTAGGAAAGGTTGAAAATGAGATAAAACCCTATCCTAATGTTCTAGAATGAGGTGATTAAATAGCATTTGAATGATGCAAGGCTTCAATGCAAGAAACCCTACAACTATTTAAATGAATGTGAATGATATGTAAAATTTAATGCAAACCTTAAGTTTGAAGATAAGAAAAACATGGAACATGGAATCACTTCGAAAACAAGTCCTTAAGTGTGATTTGATGGCTAGTTGCATCTCTTCAACCTAGATTTCTCCATGATTCACCATAGGTATCCATGATCAATCCTTTGTAATGTGAGATCTTGAACAAAAAGTGAGCTTGAAGACCTACAAAAATCCTAGTTTGCTACCCTAAAGTTTCAACCTTCCTACAAAATGCTATTGAATCTTCTTGTGTAAGATACTTTTGCTCTTGACTTTTGATTTTTTCTTTGTAAAAATGACTTAAAATGTGTATTTATAAGCATTGAAACACCTAATTTTCCCATTATTTAGACTTAAGAGGCTGACATCCACTAAAATATTAAATTGAATTGATGAAATTCCCACTCAAAAGTGGAAAATACCCCAAAAGGGACTAAGTCACTACCTTGGGTGACTTAGTCCAACCAAGGATATTTTTGGTGGGTTTCACAAAATTTGAGTGGTATTAGTGATATTTGTCAGGATTTAAGTGGTTTTATAAGTGAATTAGGCCTCAAAGTCCAAAATCATGAGTATTAGGGGCCTATAAATGCCATTTTAAGGGGTGATTGATAGAAGGTGCCTAAAGTAGGACCTAGTTTTACCACAAAATTATCTCTTTCTTCAAGAATATACATTTTTTGGCAATACAGAAGCTTTGATTCAGTGTCGACAACCTATGTGATTGGTCAACTAGATTTTTCCAAGCTATTTTTTAGGATTTGATTGTTTTTAGATGGTGGTCTTTGCTAAATATTTAAAGGACATCAATGCAGTAGTTGGGAATTAATGAGAAAAGATTGTCGTGACCTAACAAAGTATCTATAATTAGATTGTGAGCTATCAGATGTAGGCATCTGGCAGAATTTACTTCTGGGCAGTCGTAGTGTTTCTCTCTATTTTAAGCTATATATGGGAGGTGGCGATAAGCAGAAGGGGTTCCAGATTCTTTTTTCAAAACTAAAAGTTGTTTTAGTTTTCCTTCGAGATAGAGATATTTTTAGAAGTTGGCAGAATGGTGCTTCTCTTTGGCATGCTATATTTTTTTAACTCAAACTATTATCAGATTGGCATTCAACCTCTATTTTTAAGTTCATTTGATATTTAAGCATGAACTATTTGGAGGAAATCTTTGAGACTTTGCATATCATGGCCTTTGTCAAGTTTCCTTCATTATGCTTTCGTTTAGAATGAAACACTGTGTTAAGCTTAATTAAAATAGTATGAGTAGTTGATTTCCATCTTGTAGGCTTATATGGTATAAGAATAACTTGTTGAAATTAGATTATGTCAGTTGAACTTTTTCAATTTCTTTAAAGGGTTATTGTTTCTTCATATTATGATGTATTAAGAGGAAGGGTTTATGCAATTTCTAAATGTTTTATGTTAACCTTGGGAACTTTTATCCTTGATCAAACCTTAATGAACACGTCCTGTGGGGAGATTTGAAAGACTGCATTGTGCTTGTATTTAGCCTTTGCTACTCATTCTCTTCCCAACAATGAAGGGTTGTGGCATTTTGTGTCTAATATATCATTCATAGAAAAGAATTGGGTTTGAAATGTTGTATAAGATTTGGCGCATCACCATTTTAATTTTTTATGTTTACATTTCCTTCTACCCTTTTCTCCAAACTCATAGAAGAGTCAGCTTTCTATAAAAATCCTAGAGGTATTCAGTGAGGCGCAAATGGGTCCCCCATTTGCTAAATTTGTCATAAGGTTGTCGGAGAGGTGCAAGCTTTGATGATCAACACATGGAAGATGAGGAAAATTATATGAGTGATAAGGAAAAAGATGATGTAGAAAATGCCAAAGACCTTCTTATAGCTGCAGGTCTAGAAGACTATGATGATGGCAAGACAAATTCTCTAGTTTCAAAAAAATAAAGAAGGAGACATGCATATTCTAATTCTAAAGATGATTAAACATTGCAGAAAGAGCCTGAGAGAAGATGATCCATATGATGATGATATCTAGGCTTCATGATTTTTAACCAAACCTAGCTCCTATTTTCCAAGAGAAAAATTCCCAAGGCCCATGGGAAATGAACGATGAGCATTTTATTTTCAAATTGGTTTCATTTCGAAAAAGGGACATTACATTGTACAATATTTTTTTAACAATAGAATAATTTAATCCACCTATTTGGGACTATAAAATAAAAATAGATGAATTAATCTATTTTTAATTATAGACTCTTTTAATCTAAAATCTGATAGAAAGATAAAGCATAATACATTGAATGATAGAGAAAATGTTCTAAAATAAAGACTAAAATAGGTTGCCCATAAAAAACTAGAAAGAGGAAAAATGAAAAGATAACATATAGACAATTCATTTGAGGTTTTTTATAAGATCTCATATAACTATGTCAAATGGATTTGGAAGGGACAAAGCATATTTGATTGATTAAAATTTTGAGGTAGCTTATCCATCATCATTGTATGCATCATCTTCTCTTGGTGCATTGTAGAAATAGATTCCAAGAGAAGATGATGCATTCAATGACAATGGATAAGCTACCTCAAAATTTTAGTCAATCAAAGATGTTTTGTCCCTTCCAAATCCATTTGACATAGTTAAATGAGATCTTATCAAAAACCTCAAATGAATCATTTGTATATTATCTTTTCATTTTTTTTCTTTATTTTTTTTTATGGGCAACCTATTTAAGTCTTTATTTTAGAGCATTTTATGTGTCCTTTAATGTATTATGCTTTATCTTTCTATCACATTCTATATTAAAAGAAACTATAATTGAAAATAGATTAATTCATCTATTTTTATTTTACAGTCCCAAATAGGTGGACTAAATTATTCTTTTGTTAAACAAATATTGTACAATGTAATGTCCCCTTTTAGAAATGAAACCAAGTTGAAACTCAAATGCTCATCGTTCATTTCCCATGGGCTTGGGGTTTTTTCTCTTGGAAAATAGAAGTATAATAATAACTCAAGAGGATCTTAATGTCATAAAAGGGGCCACTTAAGTGTTGGCACAAAGACCAAGAAATGTTTATACCAAATGGGGCAACCATTGTGCTAGCTGAAAGGGGTCAATTTGATATTGCAAAGGAAATTTTCACATAGGTATAAGAAGTTGTTGCAAGAAACATCTTTGTTTAGATACCTAATGTGTGGATAAATCTAGCACATGTTTACTTTGCACAAGGACAATTTACACTTGCAGTAAAAATGTTTATGTTGCAAATGGAGCAGTCATTGTAAAGTGTTGTTACAGAGACCAGGAAATGTTTATGTTGCAAATGGGGAAGCCATTATGCTAGCTAAAAGGGGTTAATTTGATATTTCAAAGGAAATTTTTACACAAGTACAAGAAGCTACTGCAGGAAACATCTTTGTTCAGATGCCTGATGTGTGGGTAAATCTAGCACATGTTTACTTTGCACAAGGATAGTTTGCACTTGTAGTGAAAATGTATCAAAATTGTTTGAGGAAATTATATTTTGGCACTGACACCCAAATTTTATTATATTTAGCTCTAACACATTATGAAGCAGAACAGTGGCAAGATTGTAAAAGAACATTATTAAGAGTAGCAGATTATAGATACTCTAAGTTTCCAATCAGAAAGCTATAGATTTTGTGTTTAATGTAATGAGGGTTTGGAATTACCTCTGAATTTGTTGCAGAGGGAATCCCCAAATCTGACTTTGTTGTAGACTTCAAATACTTTGCAGAAAACACCGAATTTTTTTCTTGCCTTTTTAGAATTCTCCAGGTCCTCTCCAAACAATCTTTATCGTCCATGCAAGTGTTGAAACTCAAAATGCCTAGTGTAGTTTTTGCACCCAGCTGTTGTAACTCAAAACCATGCGCCCTAGTGCTAGGCTAACCAACTACAATGAACAAATGAAGCCAGGCCTAGAATGAACATGAATAAACATGAATTTATGAATCGCGCCAATAATTGACCGAAATTTTTTTAAAAAAAATTGTTTAATTTGTATTTGGTGACTAACTATTTAGTTATTTTTATTTTTGTGACTAAATAATTTTTTATTCAACGACCAAATTAGTCATTTATTTACTCATCTATAGCCAAGTTGCAAAAAAAGAGTAGAATTTAGTCATTTTTAGTTGTTGTGACTAAAATTTTTAGTCACCTAGTCATTTATTTTCCAAATTCTACTAGCATTAAGCTGAGAGCTAGGTGACTGATTTTTCCCTCGCAAGTTTTGTCCATCTTTATCTCAAATCTTCTTGATCTCTTGCAATCTTTTGAATTTGTGATGCATATTATTTCTAAAGTAGTTAAGGAGCAATTCTTGTCGGGAAATTCCCTCTTAAGAGCCATTCAACAATATGATTTGCATAAAGGAAAAGGGTTTGTAGGGGGGTATTTTCCTACAAAATATCTCAAATAGAAAAGGGAATTTGTTCTATTCTATGATTTCATTAAGCAAGCTTTTGAAAGGAATTCAGCAAGGGTTCTATTTGCTACAATTCATCAAAACTCTAGTGAAATGTGTGTTGATATGGTATCAAAATTCAAGGAGAAATATTTTTCCATTTCTTTCCTAATTTCACCTGTTAAACACCCAACACTAGTTGTTGTTCCTCCTCTAATGTTGGTGATGAGTCCAATTAATGGTTTAATTTTGATATGGTTTATCATATATTTTTTGTTGATACTATAAACTTTGGCACTTGGTTATTGAAATTCTCCATGTTATTTCCCTAGATTTATAAGCCTTGGGCATGAACTTATCCTTGTGAATTTTTAACATGCTATGTGGATTATCTATGTTAATTTTACATGTGGTTGAATGGATGTTACTTTAAGGTAATTATGGATATGCAATTCTTTTGTGTGTACTAATATCATTATGCAGGTTCACACTAAGATGCTGATATAAATGAAGCCTACAAAGTAGTTCCTGCCAGTTGGTTGGTTGCTAAGGAAGTCAAAAAGATGGTCATTAAAGAGGTCAATGGAGGGAAACTTCCAATGGAGAGAAATTCCTAGCTCGTATGGAGATTGTAACTACCTTTTAAATGATCGTGTTTGTTAGTTAAGAAAATTTAGGAAGTGTGTTGTGTTGGATCCTCATTGAGGCAAGTCTACTTTGACTAAATTTGGCACATGAATAACTTCCTCCCTCTCTTTTCTATGTTTTCAATAAATGCCATCCTCCTATTTTGTTGGAGGTCAACTGCCTAGTTAGTTAGGGTTAATTAGAAGCTTTTCCCTCAATAAATAATGGTCAGATGCCCCTTTTCACATGGTTGGATATTCTGAGATTATACTTGCATTTTTAGTTTATGTAATATAGCCATATTGTTGATATGTTGTAATCATGTTTTCAAGGAATAAAATGATATTTTGAGTTGTTGCATCTGAGTTAGCTTAAGGAAGACTCACTCAAGGGGGCCCACTTGGTGAGAATCCCATCCATTTAGTTTAATAGTTATTTTTTTGTTCAATAACTAATCTTGGCCTCTGTAGTTGTTTGTTTATGTAGCCATTGGAACTATGTTCTATGACTTTTCCTACAACTAAGGCAGATAGGGTAGTTTCCTTTCTGTTTTTTGAGATTTCTATTTATGTCATCCATTCCTAGTTTAGTTGTTGGTGCTCAGTGTAGTTGTTGATTCATGCCCAATGCTTATGTTAATTTCTTTCTAGCATTTTATCTTCAGTACTATTTATTTTCTAGTTTAAGGATGACTATAGTGGAGTCCTAGTGCACATATAGTGCTAACCCATTTCAAGTTTACATCCCTAGGTTGATAGTGAAATGCACCTTCATGATGAGTAAGATAAATACTTAATGTAGATGTCTAATCTCTAAGTCACAACTCTAAGGGCTTAGTTATTGAACCATTAGAGGAGGCCAACATTTTTGGTGCCATTGTTGGGGATGGTGTCAAAATAGGACGTTCCTTGGAGTCATTTTGAGTTCCTTTCTTGTTTTATTATTTTTGAAGTTTGTTCTTAGCATACCCTTCATTCGAGGAAAGTAATGATCTGCTATTCTTTCACCAATTCTTTGTGTGAGTTGGTTGATACTAAGTTAATACTACCTGCATAGACGCAGGAGAAGAGATTCTCATGGGAGATTTCTTCCTAATGACCCTAATCCTGATAACCAACTAGCTGAGTTTCAAAATCTTCCAAGAGACAAGGAAGAAGAGGAGGCACATCCTTTTATTGATGCATTTACCAATTTAACCAGTTTTGAAACTTCCTTTGAATACCAAGCTTCCCTAAGCTTGATTTAGAATTAATTTTCTTTGGCATTCCATCAAGCAGATATGGCTCATGCAAATCCAAATAGACCTAACCAACCATATTTTTCATTTCCTATCACTCATCAAAATGAAGTTGATAACCTCAAGAACATCCCTGCTTCAGTTATTCCTAAGTTCTATGGGCTTGTAACAAAAGATCCTAACACTTTATTTTTTGAGTTTGATATCCTCTACGAAAGTTATGACTATACCACTGATGCTCATAGGTTTAAATTGTTTCCTACCAGCTTGAAAGAAGTTGCATTAAGATGGTTTATGAGCCTAGGTAGGATACTATAGATACTTGGGATGTTATGAGAACAAAATTTATTGAGAAGTATAAAGAATACTACAGGGGCAGTGATATGAGAGGAGATGATATCTTCAAGATGCAGCAAAAGGAAGATGAGAGCTTGGAGGAGTATATTTCAATGTTCCTATTTTATCTACAGAAATATCCACACCATGCACTCAATGAAGAATCTCAAAAAAATTATTCCTTATAGAGATCAATGAGAGTTGCATTGATTCTCTGGACATGATGGGAGGAGGAGATATCACCCAAGTTCCCTAGGATGATATTAACAAGATATGTCAGAATTATTCCAGGGTAGCTCTGAAGAAAGCAAGAGGTTACCAATCTTCTATGGGTAAATCCTCCACCAACGAAGTTTCAAGGATGGAAATCACTCATTTGTTGGCATATTTCAAGCAAGATATCATAAACAATATGGCTACTCAACTAGAAACTCTCCAAGAAAAGAAGAAACAAGAGGAGGCAGAGGAAATGTTGGAAAAATATTGTCCTCATTGTAGACAAAAGAAGGACTACAAATGCAAAATGGTAGCCAACATTGATAGCAAATAGATTCCACAAGAATTAAGGCCACTTTAGGTTGATGATGATCAGGTTTTCTACATTGCAAAAAGAAGACCATGGGCTCCAAGACAAGGTATTAATGATGGGTGTTTTGCACACTTTCTCAACATAGGCAGTACATGAATGCACTACCTCTCTTGAAAGGAGACTTCCAACAAGTTGGTGAAAATCACCCCAATGTCTCTTAGGTATCAAGTCATGACTTACATGGAATTCCTCAATTGATATTTGATGTGATTTTTCTAGTAATCATAGGGTAGACTTATGTAGCTAGATGTGAAGTAGATCTTAGAGACTGAAGTTTGTGAGATGGAAGTTAAGGTGTACTTTGTTGTAGGTTTGAACAGTAATCTAAAACTCTAGTGTTTTCTTTAAGTTTTGACTTTACAATGTGCAATGAACCTTAGCTTAGGTTACTCCTTTAAAAAAAGAGAAAAAAGAGCAGGGGGGAGAAGAGTTTCCTAGATCTACAACTAACTATGAATAGTAATCATGGAGTTCCTGCTATGGAAAGCTTCCTTCAAACAAAGTTCCACTTGACTAGAAATTGTCACAGTCTCATGAAATTTGTGCTATCTTCTAAGGTCTACAAATATTTCACCACTCATCCACCACATACATGCATGAATAAAGGTAAAAATTTAGAGCAGCTTCAGATTTCAGCCCAGACTAACTTTACAAGACCATTTACCAGTAGCAAATCAAAAAAAGTATGGATTGGAAGGCATCAACACAACAAAAATTTCTATAATCACAGAACAACATCACTAAATCTATCTAAGCAATCTAAGATCAATTCAAACAGCAATGTAAATTTAAGAAAATACACCAAGTCAATGTATTTTCATTAGAAATTTCTGCAACATGTCATTACAACAACTCAACTCTCTCTTGAAAATGAGAGGAGACCCCCTATTTCTAGTGTCCCAAAATTAGAATGAATGGCCAAGATTCACTACAACCTAGGGTTCTACCTACCCCAAAATATATTACAATTTAAAATACAACTTTCTCCTTATCCCTATTTTGTCCTCTAGTGATAACACTATAGCAGTTTTGTCTTTTGCTGATTTCCCTTTTGTTGTAGCTACTCTGTCAGGAATTCTTCATTAATAATAGGGTTGCCTTCTTGCTTCTTCAAAGTTTCCTATTCCATGAACTTCAGAATTACCAATTGGGGCTTGTCAACCTCTAAAATCTCAGATCGTAGCAATTGATAACTTCACTCCTTAGAGTTGTCTATAAGCTTTTCCCAGTCTTCATTATACTTGGCAATGTGATCCTTGAATAGTTCTTACTGAGTGAAGGTGCACATGGAAAAACTCACAAAATCCATGGTTATCTCTACTAACATTCCATCCTCTATCCTTTTTTGAAATTGGGGCCTTATTTTATCTGGGTCCATTTGTACGACAGGCATCTCATAGCCCATCATTAGCTTCAGGTATCAGGCATAATCTGCTCTGATTTCTTTGACCTATTTAATAGTTGGATCCACTTTGTCAAGCAACTACTCCAACCTTTCTTTCTCGTTCTCAAAGTCCCACTTCCATACATCCATGAGCTAATGATCATCCTTTTTGAATGCAAGCTCTTTTTTCCACATTGCGCTTGGTAGTTTGAGAATAGCCTCGATCTTTGGGTAGGTGGACTCATATCTTGCAAGGAAATCAATGTAAAGTTTTTTGGTACCCTCAAGAGACTGCTGTAAGTCTAAGAACTTGTTTTCTCTCTGGACAGCCCAACTAATGCCCATGTTTCCAACATATAGAACCTGTCGAAACTAGTTTTTTGTAGTCCTATTAGAACTCTTTCTCTTTTCCAACTTATCAATTTTCTCCTTGGATAGCAGTTGCGCTGGATCCACGGACATGGTGGGCAATTCTTTTGTTGAGGACCATTGTTGAATTTATGTCATCAGGTCAGCTACTTGTGACTTTAGCTCCTCTTTTGAAACTTTATCTTTTTGTATCAGGTGTACCACTATGGCAATAGATTCTTGGAGGTGATCTACCTTCTATTCCCTAGTAGTCATTCCCAAATCAATGGTAGAGACATTATAGCTAATTCCTTCTGCTCCCACTACCAGTGTTGCAACCTAGACAGTCCTGGATCTAGAAACATCCATTGTTACTTTGGATCTAAAATTGGGCATTTTCCCTTTTTTGGTAGTGATTTGTGCCCTAGCTAAGATAGCTTCTACACTCATTCTCATATTGCTTAGGGTGGGATCCTTCTCCTCAAGTTTCTTCTCTAGCCATTCGGGCATCTAAGCCTTTTCCCAAGGTGCTTCTTCATCTTTTCTAATTTCAATCTCCTTTTCCTTAGGAGCTTCTTCCTCTGCCTTCGAATCTTCTTCATCTTCATTGGAATCCTAAATGAACATTATGCATCTTATTGGGGATTAGGTGGGTAGGTGCTCTTTGGGACTTTCTTCCCTCTCAGCCTCTTCTTCTCTTTTGCTACCCAGCTCATTCTCATGTCCATGCTCCTTGGGAAATTCAGTTTTGATGCTTTTTTCATCTTGACCTTCACCTTCAGGTCTGTCCTCTTCTACGTTCTCCTCCTACCTATGAGGAGGTGACACATCTTTTGGTTGTTCCCTTGCAAGAAGTTTCACATTTTCTTTTTTTTTATCACCCTCCTTCCCTTCCTCTTGAGGAAGTGACCTTTCAACCTCTTCTCCAACATCCCTCAATTGTCTGGCTAGCTCTTCCTCGAAATCACCATCAATTGTTTGTATAATATCAGCACTGTGATCTCTTTCATCGCTACTTTTAGAGGATCATGTTTCTTCTTCATAAACCACCCTGTCAATTTGTCGGTACTCATATTCTTGGTGTTCATGGCACTCCTTTGTTTCCTCTAATTCTCTTGAAGTTTCCCTTTCCTGTCATTCCAACTCTTCAGATATTTGCATTGTGGCTTCCATTTTCAGTGGTCTCGTTGGAGATTTTGAGGGTGGAGCATTGGCAAGGACATGTGCTAAGGCAGCTTGGATGGTGGGATTCAAAAATATTTGGGAAATCTCAGAGGGAACATTCTACATATGTCGCGAGAATGCCTCTAGCAGCATGAATGTTGGCATTGGTATTTTTGATGCAACTAGTGGAAGCGATGTGGTAGGAGCCATGGAGGCAAAGGAAAGTGGGGAAGTTGCAGAAGAGGAGGAGTCGATCATCACAACCTGCCCAATAGGCGAAGAAGAGGTAAGGTGAACTGAGATGTCAACTGTAGGTGGGGATGTGGCAATCATGTCTTGGGAAATGGATGAAGAGTGGCAGAATCAAGGGCCGTAGGTGGAGATTTTTGCTGATCTATCTCCCTTTCTTCACCCTTATGAAGGGGGTCCTCCTGAATCACAGGAAGTCTTGTGATGCTTCTTGTCCTTTTATGTTTCTTTGAGGGAAAACACCTTGAATCCTTATATACTTTTAGATCTAGTTATTGCTCCTTTGTTTCTTTCCTTTTCCTTCATCTTGTGAGCAAAGGAGACTTGGATGTTT
>VDFB02105785.1:523659048-523737192 GCA_007258455.2 Sequoia sempervirens
TATAGGTGCTTAATAAAAGATTTTAGTAAGATGGAAACACCACTTTACAATCTTCTCACTAAAGATGCTAAGTTCAAGTGGATAGAAGATTGTGATAAAACATTCTCTGATTTGAAAATAGCCTTAACCTATGCCCCTGTGCTCAAAGGCCCTAATTGGGCACTCCATTCTCATATTCACACAGATGCATCTAATTATGGTATAGGGGTTGTCTTGGGACAAAAAGAGGGAGCAATTGAGATTGCAATCTACTTTGTCAGCAACAACCTATAAGGAGCTGACTTTAACTACATAGTGATAGAGAAGGAAATGTTGGCAGTCATCTATGCTCTCAATAAGTTTAGGCATTACATAACAGGATATCAGATCTTTGTCCATACAAACCATGCAGCCATAAGGTACCTCATGAATAAGCCCTTAATTTTAGGTAGACTAGCAAGGTGGTTGTTGTTAATGCAAGAATTTTATAACACCATTGTTGACAAACTAGGCAAGGAAAATGTTGTGTTAGACTTTCACTCCAAATTGACTACATCAGAGGACACTCAAGTCATTGATGACTCTTTTCCTAATGAACATTTTTTTTCCATCAGTGTGCACACACCTTGGTATGCAGATATAGTCAATTATCTAGTTATAGGGAGAGTTCCCCCTCATTTCTCTCCAAAAGAGAGAAGGCTTCTTATTAAGAAAAAATTTCCTTTCTCATGGATTGCAGGATGTTTATTCTACACTATACTAGATCATGTGATGAGAAGATGTGTAAGAGAGGATGAAACATATGATATGCTGCATGCATGTCACAATGAACCCTATGGAGGGCACTTTGCAGCTAAGAGAACAACAATGAAGATTCTTAATACAAGGTATTATGGCCCACAATTCATAAGGATGTAGACAAGTATACTAGGAAGTGTGATAGATGTCAGAGGATGGGATGGCCCACCAAATCTGATGAGATGCCTCTATACCCTCAGGTAGTCATCACACCATTTGATAAATGGGCACTTGATTTTGTAGGTCTAATTGATCCACCATCAAATGGAAAGTCTTACATCTTGGTTTGCACTGACTATGTGACCAAGTGGGTTGAGGTCAAAGCTATGAAACATGCTAGAGACAATAAAGTTGAAAATTCCTCTGTGAAGAAATATTCACTCGCTATCGGGTTCCTAGAGAGATAATGATTGATCAAGGGGCTCAATTTACATCAACTCTTGTCACAACATTGGTCAATGAATATAATGTAAGGCATAGGAAATCTACCCCCTATCGCCCTCAAGCCAATGGCCAGTTTGAGGTGACAAATAGGGAAATAGATGATATTTTGACCAAAATAGTGGTCATTCATAGGGAATATTGGGAAAATAGGTTGCCAAAAGTTGTCTGGGCTTATAGAACCACTTGGAAGACAACCACTGGTTTCACTCCTTTTTAATTATTGTATGGAAAAATAGCCACGATGCCTATAGAGTTTGAGCATAAAAATCTTAGAACTGCACTAGATCTTGGGATAGACATATTTGAGGCATAGAAGGATAGAATCATACAACTGAATGCCTTAGATGAAATGAGATAGTCAGCTCTTCATCATGTTGAGATGGTGCAAAATCAAAGAATCAGATGGCATGACAAATACATAAAGGAAAAGAAGTTCTAGCCAGGTGACTAGGCCCTCCTTTATGATTCCAAGTATCAAGATAATGTAGGAAAACTACAAACTAGGTGGTTGAGACCATATTAAGTTGTAGAGATATTCTCTAATGGTGTTGTTCAACTCACAAACATTGAACCTATTAGATTCAAGCTCCTAGTCAAAATTCACCGTCTCAGGCTATATCATAAGCCAGCTTCCAAACAAGAATTCATGTAGCAATTTATTCAGCACCAAACCTTCAAAGTTCCTACAGTCAAAGGAAGTGGACCTAGTGTCCCTACTTCTGACTAGTCAAGGTATGGATCCAATCATAATAAAGATTTCCACTTTTTGGGAATCAATTTCTCCATCAATAAATCCATCTGCCCATCCATCTCCATCCTTTCTCTCTCTTCCATAACTCCACCATCACTTCACTTCACCATCACTTCATTCCATCACCACTTCATTTAATAAGCTCAAATGTACTTTAAAGTAACCTACACTTCCTTCCACATTCTTTGCAAATGACACTCAAAAATTTTAGGTACATGTGTAACAATTTGTTATATCTTAATTATCTTAAATGCATTTGTTTAATTGTTGTATATTAATGTTGATATTTCACATAGCACATATTTGTACTCTGCCCTATCACCTCATAATTACATCCCAGATTGTGTGGACACATGCCCTAATTTAGGTTGGGGGGAGTGTAAACCCACATTTCCACATGTCATATATGTCATCCATGCACCAGCATGGCAGCAAATTTGAAATGATCTAATATAGTTGAAATGACGGCTCGCATGTATGATATGACACTAAACTGCCGCCATTTTCCTTAATGATACCCCCATTTATGTTTCTTTATTGCCTTATTCATAGTCATAACATCACCAAAAAGGAAAATTGAAGTCACATGACATTGGCATTAGCACTGAAGAAGAGTTGTAGGAAGTAGAAGAAATTGGGTTTCAGAAGAAGGATTGTAAGAAAGAAAATTTTGTAGAGGTGTTTCCTAATTATGGGTAGAAACAATGGGAGGTCAGCTGATCAGAAATGAACCTACAGTTCATGAGGTGATATTGTAGGATGCACTCTCTCTAGCCGAATTCAAAAATTGTGGATGGTTGGACTACTTTCTGAAATTAGACAATTTCAATGAGGACATTGCTCTGGAATTTTCATAGACACTTTCTAACAGAAAAGAAATGGTAAAAGGGCTAGAAGTTATAGCCACTAAGGAGAGAATTGTCAAAGTAACGGGCTTACATGTTGAAGGAGAGCCATACCCTGCTTCTAGGGATGCGAGGTCAGCTAGGGTAGAATTCACTGAACCTAGTGATCCTCCACTTGTTGTGGATAAGCAAGGAATAACGAGAACTTCTCTGCCAAAAAAATGGAAACAAGTTGTCGTCTACATTATCAAATATCTCACTTGTGAGGGTCGCCAGTCATGCCTCCATTCTATACATGTGAAGCTCCTGAACCATATGAGATAGGGAAAAAGGATGAATGTGCCCAATGTGTTGTACAACCTTCTTGCGACCATGGTAGTTGAAACACAAAAAGGTAGGGACAATTTGTCTCCCATCGCTATTTCATAAAATTGTTAGTTGAAAAATATTTACAAGAAGTGTCTGGTATGTCATGGGAAGAATTTTTAAGCATTGATCAGTTCAGAGTGGAGAATGTGGGTCATAGAGGTCAGCCCCAAGCTCGTAGGGTTAGTAGGGGTGAGAAGGTTGCTAAAACCACTCCTAGAGCTTCAACCTCTGGCACAAACCCTAGCACAAACTCTCCTGCAACCGAATCAACAAAAGAAATTAGCTCCTCTAAATCAGAATATTTGGATGAAGAAAGTTCATTCTCAGATCCTAATGTCAATGTTCTCCCTAAAATCCCAATTCATACTAGGGTTTCCATTAGAAAAGAGGAAGCACAAATGAGAGAGGCAGAAATTAGTACAAGGA
This sequence comes from Sequoia sempervirens, assembly GCA_007258455.2. NCBI lineage: Eukaryota > Viridiplantae > Streptophyta > Pinopsida > Cupressales > Cupressaceae > Sequoia > Sequoia sempervirens. Next base: position 523,662,661 of record VDFB02105785.1, read on the forward strand.
AGGCCAAGAAGCAAACATCAGAAAAAGAAAAAATTAGCCCTAGGAAATGGAAAGCTGATGAAATTGATCTTCCTACAACCACTGAGAAACATAAAATACCTCTAAAGAAATCAAAACCAGCTGAGCCAGCTATTGATATGCCTCCAAAAATAATCCCTAGACTCAGAAGAACACCTAGGAAGGAGACAGAAGCTCCTAAGGAGAAGGTAAATGTTGAGATGGAAGAAATTTTTGAGGAACAAGCAAACATAAGATTAGCAAAGCTTGCTACTGTTGCAAAGCAGGTTGAAAATCAAGAACCACTGCAACCAGAGCAAGATGAACAACAAGAACCACTGCAACTGGTGCAATTTGAACAACATGAGTCGATGCAAGGAAAGATCTTGGTAGGGAAACATAAACCTCCCACTTTTTCATGGAATCTTCTAGCCCTGAACTTATGGAATGAAATGAAAAAGAAAGAGGAGGAGTGGAAAAAGGAAAGACTCAAGCTACAGGAAGAAGTCAAAAAGAAAAATGCAGAAATTGAGAGAAAGAATGCAAAGATTGTTGCCTTGAAGGATAAGGTAGATAATGTGGTGGCTCTAGTGCCACAAATGATGGCATGCAGAAATCCTCCAAGATTATATGCACTACATTTGAAGGAGCATCACCTTTCCTTCAAGCTATCAAGGGTTATTTCAGGTTTAATCCCTTCTATTGAAACCCCACGAGTTTTTCCAAGCCTACTAGTCCTCCCCTCTTGAAGTTAAAAATTTGTTGTGTGAATTGTACTTGCATAATTATGTTGTGCCTAATTATCATGACTGAAACCCATTACTATGCATTGGGGATATCCATTTGATGGCATTCATGTTGTGGATCCAAAATGAATTCAGCTGGGGTAGCAGTTTAAAACATACAGGGAAAGAAAACTCCATACCCCCTTGCCTGTCAGAGCTGAGTCCAGTAACCCTTCAGGAATTTACTATACATGCCACATAATTCTTTACTATTCGAGCTACAAAAATAGGATCACACCTGTTAGGGATGAAGCATACCAAGAATATTAGTAGGTAGTTGATACTACAAGGAAAACAATATTGGGGTACCTATCATAGAGATGGAATAGTTTGACCAATCAGTTGAAACTGGTTGAACCCCATTCCTTGCAAAATTATGTTGCAGCATGTAAACGAAGTACTAGGTACATACAAATTGGAAGGATGATGCAGCACTATTGGCTTCCATTGACAAATTCCAGCCACCTACTATGTTATGGCCAGTACCAGATTATAGATACTATCAATATGACATAGCTACAGAAAGGCCAAGGTGGAGCAGATTGGAAAACAAGTTGGGGTTCTACTGGGATCCAAATTCAAATACTGCAAAGACTGATCTAGGACAGTTAGCAATTGGTGACTTCAGAGCTTTGACAAGTTAAAAGAATAGAGCTCCCTCTACTAGAGGACCAGCAAATCATTAGGTTGGGGGCAGATGATGAGTCTAATTAATAGCTCAATTTTGATAGGGTTTATCATATATTTACTATTGATACTATAGACTTTGGCACTTGGTTATTGACATTCTCCATGTTATTTCCCTAGATTTATGAACCTTGGGAATGAACTTATCCTTGTGACTTTTGATGATATTAACATGTTATGTGGATTATCTATGTTAATTTTACATGTGGTTGAATGGATGTTACTTTAAGGTAATTATGGATATGTAATTTTTTTTTTGTGCTAATATCATTATGCAGGTTCACACTAAGATGTTGATATAAATGAGGCCTACAAAGTAGAAGGATTTCCTGCCAGCTAGTCGGTTGCTAAGGAAGTCAAAAAGATGGTCATTAAAGAGGTCAATGGATGGAAACTCTCAATGGAGGGAAACTTCCAATGGAGGGAAATTCCTAGCTCGTATGGAGATTGTAACTACCTTTTAAATGATCGTGTTTGTTAGTTGAGAAAATCTAGGAAGTGTGTTTTGTTGGATCCTCATTGAGGCAAGTCTACTTTGACTAAATCTAGCGCATGCATAACTTCCTCCATCTCTTTTCTATTTTTTCAATAAATGGCATCCTATTCTTTTGGAGTTGACTGCCTAGTTAGTTAGGGTTAATTAGAAGCTTTTCCCTCTATAAATAATGGTCAAATGCCCCTTTTCACAAGGTTAGATGTTCTGAGATTGTACTTGCATTTTCAGTTTAAGTAATACAGTCATATTGTTGATATGTTGTAATCATGTTTTCAAGGAATAAAATGATATTTTGAGTTGTTGCATCTAAGTTAGCTTAAGGAAGACTCACTCAAGGGGGACCACTTGTTGAGAATTCCATCCATTTACTTTAATAGTTATTTTTTTGTTCAGTAACTAGTCTTGGCCTCAGCAGTTGTCTATTCCTGTAGCCATTGGAACTCTATTTTGTGACTATTCCTATAGCTAAGGAAAATAGAGTAGTTTCTTGTCTGTTTGCTAAGATTTCTATTTTTGTCATCCATTCCCAATTCAGTTGTTGATTCTTAGTGTAGTTGTTGATTCATGCTCAGTGCTTATGTTAATTTATTTCCAGCATTTTATCTTCAGTACTGTTTCTTTTCTAGTTTAAGGATGACTATAGTGGAGTCCTAGTGCACATACAGTGCTGACCCATTTCAATTTTATATCCCTGGGTTGACAATGAAATGCACCTTCATGTTGAGTAAGATAACTACTTAGTGTAGATGTCTAATCTTTAAGTCACAACTCTAAGGGCTTAGTTATTGAACCATTAGAGGAGGCCAACTTTTGGTGCCAATTGTGCAGGTCGGTTCTTCACAAGATGAGAACCAAGGTGAAAACTCAGTGGGCTACTCCCGCATTAAAGAATGATGTTCGTTGCACTTTTACCTACTTATCCTAAAACACTACTTCGTAAGGGTTATTATTTTGTAAGCACTGTTATTATCTGGTTATATTGTTTGTATGGGTTCTCATACTGTTTTGAAAGGATTTCCATTATCTGGTGATACTATTTGTATGGGTTATCATACTATTTTGTAAGGGTTGCCATGGTGCTACAGAAATGTATTTGTGCACCCTCTTTTATTTTGTTCCTAGTTGTTCTATTCTCAAAGAAATAATGAAACTATTCGGGCTTTCGGATATGCCAACATTTTGATCATCGGACATACTCCTTTCTATGTAATTACTAAATTATTAATAATATATTATAGACAATTTTCCTTTTGTCAAAAGAAAAATTATCAATTTTTAAAAATTAATTAATAAATAGAAAAAAATGTTCAAAACTAAAAAAATACATATTTAAAAATGAGATATCATGATCTTTAATGAGTTTTAATTTCATCTAAAAAAATTTATATAAAACGTGTCAACCACATTGCCAAATATAGTTTTTACTCTTGCTACTACCATGAGATTGTACTTATAGGTCTAAGGCTCATGGTTACATTTCTAAATCTATTCCATGGCTAAAACCAAAGAAAATCTGTAGATATATAGTTTGAATTTTTTTTAAGTGAAAATTCGTTATGAAACAGAATTTTCTTAACAAAAAAATTGGATACCAATTAGGAACAAATACCCATTCCTAACACGTAGTTGTTTAAAAATAGGTATATATTTATGTTATATCTATTTTTAGCCCTTTCTATTCCTAATGTATATCTATTTAAAAATAAATATTCATTTATGTTATATCTATTATTGGCTTTTTTTAGTAAAATATAGTAAAATATAGTATGTCAATAGTACTACACTTTTTTATTATTACAAATAAGTAGTAGCTATAGAAGCCAATTTATTTATATTTGTAATGTTGAAGTTGAATATCTATGTGAAAACAAATAGTCCACAATTTTGATTACTTAAAGAGAATTTATTGGTTTTGTATATTTAACTTTCATTAGAATTAGAACTTGAAATTAGGGTTCATTTAAATGTAATTTTAATTTAGAACTCGAACTAGGATTGATGTAATTATAATTTTGACCAAGAAAATTAGAATTAAGACTTACAATTATAACTCATGTTTAATTATAATTTTAACTTTAAAATTAGAATTGAATTACAACTAGGACACATGTAATTATAATTTTGTCTCTTGCAATTAGGACTCATGTAATTATAATTGACTTAGAAAATTAGAATTGTGACTTGCTATTTGGTTTTGCATATTTAATTGTAGATTTGACATAGAATTAGAATTAATATTTTCACTTAGGACACATATAGTTGTAAATTAGATTAAAATTACAATTACGACTAATGTAATTATAATTTTGACTATATATTTGACTTATAATTAACACTTCATACAAATATAATTTTTAAATTGAATATCTAATAATGTTAAAAGGAAAAGTCTAAAATTTTGAAATTACTTTAAAGAATATCTTAAATTTTATTTTTAAAATATCAATTACATTAAATAGATGTGTGATTTTAAGCAAACTTTAATACTTTTGAAATTCAAATGACCTAGTTAAATATACAAAACTAAATTTTATACACATATACCATGAACACTAGGAATTAACCATATAAATAACATATAATACAACAATCTATGCATTAAATACATATACAAACATAGTCCAAAATGTGTATGCATGGAAAGAAAATACTGAAAGAGTCAATGATATATATGTATAGTCCAAAATATATACATTTGAATAACAAATATCGAAATAGTCTTTTAAATAAATGCATTTGTATAGATTTTATCATCATCAAACTCAAAATTCCTCTTAGTTCATCTTTAAATAAATTATGGATTAGGCTTCTAACATCTTTCATTTCCACTACATTTATGACTCTATGATGTTATTGTTATGTGATAAAATTGGAAGTGCTATGTTGACCTATGTTAAATGTAAAGTATGTTTTAGCATATTTGTGTATAATGTGATATTATATTACCATTTCTAATTGATAAAAAAGTGAATATATGATTATATTTTCATAAAAATGCTACTAAGTTATGTGTTGGAAGATTATTATGTGTAACAAGAATAGACATTGAGGAAGAAGAACTATGTCCCGATGTTGACATATCATGAAATAATCCAAGTGTGAGAAATTTTTTGATTAAGATAAATTGGGAAGGGCCCTTAACTCATTACAAAATAACCATTAAGGAAAAATAGAGGGGTCTCACAAGAGCTGAGACAACAAAAAAACAAAAAGAAAAGGAAACAAAAAAACAAAAACCACCAATCAACAAAAATTGATACAACACTAGCCAAAGACTAGCAACCAAATATTATTCTCCAAGAAGATGGAGGCCTTTTATGGCCTGCCACTCCTTGGTGAGAAACTAAAGTTTTTTCTTGAAAAGATAGGGCTTTTGGATTCTTCTTTCTAGTGTTGTCCTCAAAAGTAGGCATTGATTTCTCCACAGTCTTACCCTTTTCGTTAGAGCTAGTAGGGGGCATCCAAATTTTCCTCCCTGGTTCTCTTATCATGGCAGCTTTTAAGCTCTTATTAAAACACTTGTATTGTGATCTCCATATTCTTCATAGTTTCTTTGATGTATTCAATAATCTCCTACAAACTAAGGATGATCTTATCTTGATTGTAATGGAGTTTGGCAACCTCATTTCTCAAGCTTGCACACTCCTCAAGAGACTTGATAACATTTTTAATTTCCCCAATATATTTTTCTATAATGACCAAATTATCAAAGGTTAGAGTCATGCATCTTAGCAGCTCCCAATGATCTTCATCCTCCTCAACTAAATAATCTTTAGTCTTCTTTAGAAAAATAGTCTCTAGATTTTGGATTTTATCCTTTTCCATGAGTAACTAGGTCAACAACCACTTAAGGATGTCATTTTGAATATTAGCAGCTTTAGAGAGCTCGTCCATTTTATCCCTTAGGGAGGCACAATTCATACAAGGGTTAGGGGTGTCCATAGAAGCAACCTCTATCTCCCAAGCTTTCCCAAAATCAAGCTAAGGGGAATTGGTAGATAAATTGTGAGGTAGAGGAGAGTCTTCAAGAGTAGCATCTATTGAAAATGGAGGTAAATATGTAGCTTAAAACTTTGTATAACTATGAGATTGTAGATCTAATTTAAGTGTTCTTTGTTACAAATTCTTTGTGTATGATTATCTATTTAGATCAATTTTACCAATTGTAGAAAGAGAAAGAAGATTGTAGAAGAATGAGACAAAAAGATAGAAGTGACACAGCATATATGTGAAGAAACCCTTTCGGGAAAAAACTCCAGCACCAGAATCAATAGTGCTTGTATTATTTAACCTTAGAACTAGATTACAATAACACTGTATCAATCCTTTGCTTGATATGCTTCTTTTGCCTTCAAAAAATCTTCTTCACAACCTGCAATAAACTCTAATAAAACTCTCTTCAACTTGCTACAATTAATAGACAATTATGAACATTGTAAACTCCAAAGAGTTGTCAATTACAAGAGCACAAAGCTCCTCACAAAAAACCTATGCCTATTTTGTGCAAGTAGAGTTCCATCATGTAACATGAAGTAAAAACCAAAGTCTCCTCAATTTAGGTGCCCCAAACTAAACTCCTAATTAATCATTGGTCAAGAAAATATCTTCCAAGCTTCTCCTCAAAGTTGGCGCCCAAGAATGGGCCCACTTAACTTAGCCTTGTAAATATCTTTTCATGCAAAAGGTGTTAACTCAAAGATTCCAACTTGGGCACCCAAGGTGGGTCCAAGTCAATCTTTGTTAATTGAAACATCTCTTCATGAATTCATGCAAACAATATGCATGATTGATCATCCCCACTTAACTGAATGTGTCCACTTGTTATATGTCATGCAACTGAAGTCATTAGTCATGCAACTCAAGTCAACTGAAGTCAACTAGCATTCAACTGAAACTAACTACATGCAACTAAAGATAATTGAACCATAACTGAAGTAAACTAAACTAAACTAAACTGAATTGAATTGATACTAAACTAAACTGAACTGAACTCCACTCATTTAAATATCAATCCCTAACTTCTAGGATCTTTACATGCATTACTGAAGTGTTATCTATTCTCCAAATAGTTAACTTAAGCAAGGTGGGTTCCACCTTCCATGTGGGTGCCCCATGTGCTCCTATTATTTAGGAACTCTTCTTGGACACCCTCACATGTTCCTATCATTTAGGAATAATTACAAATGTTAATTTACATGTTCATTTCATTTGAATTTAATCTCTTTCTAATCCTAGTATTGGGGAACACTTTCAAAGGACTTAGGAGATACATAAACTATGGTTAGGATTGCAATTAAATGGAATCATATTCCCAACATTATCCCACTTGGCATTATACATTGCAATTATTATAAACAGGGAATCATTATTATAAATCAAGTACAAGACTCAAGTCCAATGGCCTTCCTGCACCAAGAGAACTTATCTGTAGGAGCTAGTTTTGTAAGATAATCTACAACATTGATCAAAGTTTCAACTTCCTCAATCAATACCTTTCCACTCTCAACCATTTCTTGCAAAAAGTGATATTGAACATCAACATGCTTAGTATGAGCATGATACATAGTATTTTTTGCTAAACAAATAGCACTCTAACTATCACATTCAAGTTTAATTTTCTTACAATTAAAACCAATACCTTTCCCAAGTCTTTGTAACCAAACTGCCTCTTTAGAGGCATGTGTAGCAGCCATGTACTTTTCTTCTGTGGTGGACAAAGCAACCATGGGCTGCCTCTTACTCCTCCAACTAACCGCAACTCCAAACAAAGTAAACACAACCACTTGTCAACCTTTTCCTGTCTAGGTCTCCTACCTAATTTGAATCAACAAAACCCTATATTTCCAACGATCTGTGCATAATATCAATATCATTAGCACCATGATAAACCAAATAGTAATTAGAAGTACCTCATAAATATCTAAACACCCTCTTAACATAAGTCCAATGTTCTTTACCATGGTTAGACATAAACCTACTTAGAACTCCCACTGCTTGGGCTATATCCAGTCTTGTACATACCATTGCATACATTAAACTACCAACTGCACTATCATATGGAATTTCATACATTTCCTCATGATCAAAATCAGATTTAGGACTCATGTTTAAACTTAACTTCCTGCCAACTGGTAAAGGAATATTAATTGGTTTACTATCTTGCATGTTAAACCATTTCAAAATAGTATCAACATACTTGATCTAACTTAAGAAAATATTTTCATTACCTCTATCTTTGCTAATATCCATACCAAGGATATATTTTGCAGCCCCTAGATCTTTCATCTCAAATGTACTAGAGAGTTTTTCTTTCAATTCTTTGATCATTACCTTGTTGTTACCAATAAAAATGTTATCAACATACAAGATAATAATTAAAACTTGATCATAAATAAATTTTATGTAAACACAATGATCTTCCTCACTCCTAACATAACCATTTTTTAATGCAAAAGCATCAAACTTTTGGTACCACATTCTTGGTGACTGTTTCAATCCATATAAAGATCTCTTTAACCTACAAACTAATTCTTCTTTTCCTTTTACAACAAAACCATCAGGTTGCCTCATATAAATCTCCTCATCAAGATCCCCATGCAAATATCAGTTTTCACTTCCATTTGCTCTATCTCAAAATCATAAGCAATGACAATAGATAAAAAGAATCTAATAGAAGATAATTTAGCAACAAGAGAGAATATTTCATTAAATTCAACTCCCCCTCTCTAGGAGTAGCTCTTGGCTACTAATCTATCCTTGTACCTTTTGAGATTACCATATGCTCCAATTTTCTTTTTAAAGATCCATTTACAACCAATGGCCTTTCTTCCTTTGGGAAAACTCTCAAGATCCCATGTGTCACAAGTATCCAAGGAATCCATTTCCTCATCCATAGCTTGTGACCAAAGCTTGTTCTCATTTGAAGACAAAGCTTCCCTGTAAGATCTAGGTTCATCATTAGTACTCATCAAAGCAAACATACAATAGAAATTAGGTGGTCTATACCTGTCAATGGGATTCTATTGTCTTGTGGATCTTCTCAAAGGGGGTTATTCTTGTTCCTTAATATGCTCATCATGAGCATCTATCTTAGAATAACTTTGTGAACTCTCCTCATCCAGTCCATCCAATTGTTCTTCAACATGTGCATCTTCATGCTTCTTAGTATTTATCTCAAAATACACTATTCGAGAAGTATCCTTCTCCTTTGGTTGTTCTTCTCCTGAATAAGATCTAAATTCCCTAAAAATTACATCTCGAGATAAAGAAATTTTTCAAGTTAGAGGATTCCAAAGCTTGTAACCTTTTACATTTTCACCATAACCTATGAATATGCATTTATGTGCTTTTGGATCCAACTTAGACCAGTTTTCTTTAGGCACATGAACAAAAGCCTCACAACCAAAGATCCTTAAATGTGTAACAATAGGTTTCCTACCTAACCACATTTCATAAGGAGTTTTATCTTCAATAGATGAACTAGGAGATCTATTGGTTAAATAACAAGAAGTACTTACAGCCTCAGCCCAAAGGCACTGATCTAGCTTAGCACTACTTAACATACTCCTAGCTCTTTCCATTAAGGTTTGGTTCATCCTTTCTGCTATTCCATTTTGTTGAGGTGTATATGGTCTAGTTTTTTGTCTCACAATTCCTACATGCTTACAATAATCATCAAATTCCCAAGAACAATATTCACCACCATTATTTGATCTCAACACTTTTATCTTATGATCTGATTGTTTCTCAACCAAAGTCTTAAATTCTTTAAATTTATTAAACACATCAGATTTGTTATGCATAAAATAGATCCAATTGTATCTTGAGACATCATAAATAAATGTGACATAATATCTAGATTTTCCAATAGATTCAATATCCACAGGGCCCATTACATCTGAATGAACAATCTCTAATAATATTTTAGCTTTATTTGTTCCATTAGGAAATGAAGATCTAGATTGTTTTCCAAACACACAATGCTCACAAAATCCATTTTTTCCAATATTATAATCAAGAATACCGTCAGCCAATTTCTTATTAATAATGATCCTAAGACCATTTTCACCAATGTGGCCCAATCTATGGTGCCACAACATACATGTATTTTCAGCTTCAGTTACATTGGCTGATTTATTCAACTTTGAGGTATTAAGCTTATACAAAGTCCCAATCTGAAATCCTTTAGCAACTACCATATTCCCTTTCACCAATCTGCAACCACCTTTGTCAAATGTCACATGCATTCCAAAATCATTGAACTTAGATATAGAAAGTAGATTTCTAGCAAGTCCTAGAATATGTAAAATATCATTAAGGGTCTTAACCCTACCATCACTAAAACACAATTTTACCTCTCCTTTTCCCACAACCTTTGTTGTGCTATTATCTGGAAAGAAGACATTCCCTACATCATATGCAGTATACTTAGTGAACCACTCACTATTAGGAGTCATATGATAGGAGCAACCTGAATCAATAAACCAAGAGTTATCACAAATAGTATTAGATGAAATGACCAATGCATCATTACTTTCATCTGAGGATTTCTCTCTAGAAGCATCATAACTCTTTTTCTTTTTCTTACAATCCTTCTTTACATGTCTAGGTTTACCACAATTCCAACACTTTACCTTACTCTTACTATGGGTTTTAGACCATCCTTTGGACTTAACCTTTCCTTTCTTGTATCCCTTAGGTTTCCTTTTTCTTAGGCCTACCTCTTACAAAGGAGGCATCTTGGGATTCCATTTTAGACTTCCTCCTCATCTCCTCTGATAGGAGATTAGGAATTATATTGTCCATCTTAGGATCTGCACCACTACCACTGATAGCAACAATTAGATTTTCCCAAGATTCTGGTAAAGAACAAAGTAACAAAATGTATTTATCTTCATCTCCTAGCTTTACATCTACAAATACTAATTGACTTAGAATCAAATTAAAATCATTTAAATGATGTGCAACAGAATCATCATCTTCCATCTTTAAAGAATACAACTATCTTTTCAAATACAACTTATTAGTAAGACTTTTGGTTTGATAGATATCACTTATCCTCTTCCACAATTTATATGTGGTAGTTTCATCTAAAAAATTCAATAGAACAACATCAGCAAGACATAATCTTGTGGTCCCTCTTGCCTTCTTATCAATCTTAGACCAATCCTCATATGGCATCATTGTAGGTGACTTTGTCTCATTACAAACAGCTAACCACTTATCTCTCTCTTCAAGGAGATCCTCCATTTTTAGTTTCCACATCTCATAACTAGATCCATTGAATCTTTCAATATCTAAACAAGAATTAGAACTCATTGTAACAAACTTCTTCTACAAATCAGCAATAACACAATAGTGAAAGCTCCCACTACAGCCAAAAAACATTCAAACTTTTAAGAGAGAGGTGTCCCAAACTCTACCCAACTGTTAGCTTTGATACCAAATGTTGAAATGGAGGTAATTATGTAGCTTAAAAATTTATAAAACTATGAGAATGTAGATCTAATTTAAGTGTTCTTTGTTACAAATTCTTTGTGTATGATTATTTGTTTAGATCAATTTTATTGTAGAAAGAGATAGAAGATTGTAGAAGAATGAGACAAGAAGATAGAAGTGACATAGCATATATGTGGAGAAACCCTTTTGGGGAAAAACTCCACCACCAGAATCAATAGTGCTTGTATTATTTAACGTTAGAACAAGATTACAATAACATTGTATCAATCCTTTTCTTGATATGCTTATTTTCCTTCAACAATTCTTCTTCACAACCTACAATAAACTCTAATAAAACTCTCTTCAACTTGCTGCAATTAATAGATAATTATGAGCATTGTAAACTCCAAAGAGTTGTCAATTACAAGAGCACAAATCTCCTCTCAAAAAACCTACATCTATTTTGTGCAAGTAGAGTTCCATCATGTAACATGAAGTCAAAACCAAAGTCTCCTCAATTTAGGCACCCCAAACTGAACTCCTAACTGATCGTTGGTCAAGAAAATATCTTCCAAGCTTCTCCTCAAAGTTGGCACCCAAGAATGGGCCCACTTAACTTAGCCTTGTAAATATCTTCTCATGCAAAAGGTGTTAACTCAAAGATGCCAGCTTGGACGCCCAAGGTGGGTCCAAGTCAATCTTTGTTAACTGAAACATATCTCTTCATCAATTCATGCAAACAATTTGCATGATTGATCATCCCCACTTAACTGAATGTGTCCACCTATTATTTGTCATGCAACTTAAGTCAATTAGCATTCAACTGAAACTAACTACATGCAACTAAAGATAACTGAACCATAGCTGAACTAAACTAAACTAAACTAAACTAAACTAAATTGAACTAAACTGATACTAAATTGAACTAAACTGAACTAAAATCCACTCATGTAAATATCAATCCCTAACTTGTACTATCTTTACATGCATTGCTGAAGTGTTATTTATTCTCCAAATAGTTAACTTAAGAAAGGTGGGATCCAACTTCCATGTGGGCACCCCATGTGCTCCTATTATTTAGGAACTCTTCTTGGATACCCTCACATGTTCCTATCATTTAGGAATAATTAAAAATGTCAATTTACATGTTTATTTCATTCGAATTTAATCTCTTTCTAATCCTAATGTTGGCGAACACTTTCTAAGGACTTAGGAGATACATGAAATATGTTTAGGATTGTAATTAAATGGCATCCTATTCCCAACAACATCTAGAGAATAGGACCATGAGGAGCTTGAATCATCATCTAAAATAGAAACTTGGGAAGGTTCCTCAAATGAAACTTGTTTCTTACGAAAAAGAGTAGGTGAATCACACGTAAAGGATTTTCCCTTTGAAGTTTGAGGGGAGTTGGACCTTGTGACTCTGTGGTGTTGGATGAGGTGGAATAGGTAGTTCAAGAAGGGATTTCAAGGTTACCAATTGAAATACCAATAACTCCCTTGTGAACAAGGGAGGGGTTAATAAAATGAGGGAGGGGAGTTAAGGTAGGTGACAGAGCCACATTATACCAATAGAGCCTATAGATCAATCCCTAGTGAAGGGGCATAGGATTCCCTTTTTCTTGTAGAAATTTAATGGATTTTTCTAATGAGTGGATCCAAAAAGAAAAATTAATTTTAATGTTATGGTGGAAGCAATTTAAAATAGGAAAAAAAATGAGCATTAAATCTTTTAAAATTATCATCAAGTGTAACATGCCTCATCAACACCTCTACAATATTCTTCCACACCCCAAGAAAATCCTCTCTATTATAACCATTCTACAACTAGTTGACTTTCTCACCTTCCTTTAAAAACATTTATGTATCTTTTTGATAATTCTATTTAATTTTTTCAGGAATGTTATCACCCTTAAGAGGGAGGCTAATGGTTTCCAAAATTATCTCCACAAAAATAGAGAAGGAGAGGCCCTGAATCTCGACAACGCCTCCCTTTTAAAAACTCACAAACTTTGTAGAAAGGTTAGGGTTGTGTCCCTTAAGGCCTCAATGTATGAGCTGAGCTTCCCCTTTTGGAGGATAGGCCATATCTCTAGATCATTCCTTAGAGATTCGCATCTATTGGTGTCTTCTTGAATCAATTCCCCACCCGTAGTAGTCAACAGGGGAGCGGTGGAATAGTAGTTGACTCTAGAAACTTTTAGCAACCATAGAAGAGGCAAGGTGAGCACGTAACTTGCTAAAAAGAGTTAGAAGCGAGAAGAATAATTATTTTTCATGCAACTGAGAGGATATGTGTTATCATTACAATCTCGAGATAGATATAGATCAATCTCTAACATGGTGTACAATTTGAAAGAAAACTTCATTAATGATGGAGTTTCTCACATTTTCCAGGGTCAAATTCACTTCATCCCAAACTATTATTTTTAACAAAGGCCCCTAAATTATCCATACCATCCACAAAATAATTCCCTTCCTATTAAACGTGCATTATTTTTCACTGTCCTATACTCATCATAGATAATTTGGTAGATTTTATGAGGTCACAAAGAGACCAACTTAGGGAGACTTCCTCATTCAACATCATGATGGTATTCTTGGTGTTGGTGTAATTTTTATTTTCCTAGTGGGATAATGTATTTTTCCTTAGTAATAGGTTTTTCCTACATATCTATTAAGCTTGCTTAGGATAATAAAGTGAGTTAATCATTTAATAACTAGGAGATAAAGTGATGAGTTGTCTCCACCCTTTAAGGATGGAGTGTTTACTTTTTCATCACTTTATTTAATGTTTTTGGTTAAGTGGTGGTCAATTCCTAGTGGTTGATTTTCCACCTCCATCCTCTTTGTAGTTCTATATAAACTCCCTACCTAGCTTTTATTTTTCATCTTGGAAGCTCTTAATATATTTTTTTCATCTTGGCATTGCATATCTCTTGGAGTTTTGGTTTGCATTTTTCATGCTTTTCCAATTTATGTAACTTTGAATTTCTCTTAAAAAGTTCCTTGGGTTATTCAATCTATTTTAAATTTCTAACATGGTATTAGAGCTTTTGTTTTGAGAAACCTAAGTACTTAGATTCCTAACTGAGAGATTGAGATTTTTATGTAAAAATTTTGTGAATTCTTTTATGCTCTTTTGCATTTTGAACGATCTGGAGAATCAGGAAGGGTTTTCAAAGATTTAATAACCTCTTCATATTGCATGTGTTTTGTGAGATCTAGGTGATTGTAGCATTTTTTGGTTATCTAGGAAGCTCGAGAAAGTTAATATTGCCTTTCATTTCATCTGATTTGGAGATTGTTTGACATAGTTGCAAACATGGGTTTGATGCTTAGATTTGGTGAACATGTTTTTGTAGGAGCATTTTCTACCAAAAAGGACCTTTCCATTGCATTCAAGAGCCCGAGGAGATGTATTTTGACATAAAATTTTCCTATATTCTATATTGGAAGCCATTGAGGAAAAAAAATTCCCAGGGAGTCATACGGCCCATTTGATCATAGGTCGTATGATTTTTATTAAAAAATCATGAAAAAAATTGTAATATATATATCTTAAGTGCTAAGTGCTTAAACTACTTGGGGTTTAAAAACCCCACCCCAAGGCTATGGATCACCAACTACAAATCCTTGAGGGTCTACGACATAAGCCACAACCAATGGTTTAATAACCACAAGTGGTGGAAGCTTCCAGGAGTGTGGTCTCCTTCTTAAGCCACTAGTAGTTGGGGCTAAAACATTGACCACAAAACATCTAAGTTGTCGGCAATAAACTGAAACTACCAATGGTTCTAAAATTGTTGCCCTCTGTCCATTTCCATCTCCACCAATCCACTTCCCAACAACCACTGCCATTGGAAACACCACCTAAGGGCCATCAGGGCCCTCTAATAGGCCAAATTGGGCCTTTTTCAAACTTGTATAATTTTTTTCCATGGTGTCTATTTTTTTGAAAATGAGACATCATTGGAAAGCTAGAGATGAGCATTTTCCATATGTGGAGGTATTGAAAACATTTTTTTTCTATTTTATACTAGATATTTCAGGTTGAACTTGTTTATTGTTGATTTCTTCAAAAAGCCATAACCTTCACCCCAATGCTCTAATTTTTAGAAACACGTGGGAATTGGAAAGGTGATGAAGAGTACTACATAGCTATAAGGCTAAGTTTTCCAAAAAAAATATTAGGTTCATTTTGTATCATAATTTGTAATTTTGGCTATTGTGAGCCTATTGAGCATTGTATCTTGGAAAAATCTTTGTAAACGCACTAAAATATAGTGTCAACCTTATAATATTTGAGGGGGTGATTTTTGATACTAATGAAAAGGGTGGGGGTGTTTTTGTGTTCTTTTGTTCACTTTATTTTTGTACTTCCCTTTGCATCTCTTCATCATGGATCAAACAATAGTTCCTATTCTAACTACGTACAACTATTTTGAGTGGAAGTCTAAAATTCAAATTCACTTAAGTCTTGGTTTGCATAGAATAAAAATGGGATTAGAAACAAAACCTACTAAAGATGAAAAAAAAGGCTAAGTAGTTTAATAAATGTGATTCAAAGCATTATATTTTTCTATATCTCCTTATGTTCCCTTTCATATTGAATATTTGAATACTCCAAATGAAATATGGAAAATGCTAGAATCTCTTTTTAGCGCTCAAGATTCTATGAGGGGTCATATGTTGAAAAATGAACTAATTAGTTTAAGTCCAAGTAACTTCAACACAGTTCAAGATTTCTTCACCAAATTGAAACCACTAAGGCTAAAACTAAAGTAATGTAGAATTGATAAGAAAGATGAATTGTAATGCCCCACCCAAAGCATAAGGAAAAACTTAACCAAATAGTTTTTTATTTTATTTTAAACACAACAACCACAACACCAAAGATACAACATCAACATGTACTTGCACAACAATGTGCACACAAGCGTCGCATAAAACACAATGACACAACAACAAAAACAAGGCCTCCAAATTACATAATAAAGGTGGAAAAAGTGGAAGGCTAACCACTCATGGGATAAATCCACCATGAGGAACAAGAGAGAGAGAAGGAACATCTCCAACAAGACAATCATTTACAACCCACGAGCACGCTCTCTCACAACATGACTCTAGAATAGGATGCTCAAGAATCATCAACCTCCAATACATATCTAGACTTTATTAACAAACCAAAACAAGGAGAAAATTTCACCAAAGGATTTCAAACTAGGAGATACAAACTCTCCACTAACTGGAATGACCACAAGTCACTTCTAAACAAGCCACATGCTTTCCAAGATGTCCTCTTACAATGTGACATTAAAAAAATGGAAATATACTACAAAACAACACCTCAATACCTATGAGGAATATTGAGAACACTAAAAATACCAACAAAGAATATTTACAAACTTCCCAAGACTTTACAAGACAAGGTGCATGATCTCCCTCACCCTAGGTTTGCTAAATGGCCAACTTCAAAAGAGTGCACACTAAATGATACATAAGAACCCACAAGTCCTCAACAAATAATCTTAAGGAAAGATTCCAAACATCACTAGACCCCTGAGACCATGATAAGCAAATTTCATTTACATTGTGCTCATATGAGGTCCTGAAACTAAGAGGAACTAACAAGACCAAAAGGAGAGAAAACTTGACTAGGTTTTTGAAGACCTGGTCGATAAAAACAATGGCCATGAGAAAAAAGGCATAAAAATTATTCGACCAATAGGAAAGGCTTATAAAACCTCTATCTATTAGTAATTAAGAGGATTTACATTATGGCTTTCTAATGGGAACGAGGTCACCCCTACATAGTACTAGGTCGCCGCCCCAACACACTTAGCTAGAAATTTGCATTTTCTAGCTTACAAAACTAGGTTTCCCTAGTATACTACCAAGAAACCCCAACATGATACCAAGCTACCCTAGTTGTGTTAGTTTTATGGGAGGTTGGATTAGCTTAGCTTATAAAAAGGTTGTCTGTCACGAAACTGTGAAATTCGACTAAAAAGTTCATTTTAAACACAAAATGAAATGTTCCTAATTTAATTTTAAGCCTCTAAGGAATAATCACATTTATATGCATATATGATCATGCCTGACACCACCACTGAGACACGTAACTAGGCTAAAACATTAACTTTCAAAAATAGATTACAAGTCATCTCACAAGAGAGGTCCACTTACAAATTACATGAAAAATAAATTATGATTATATAACAAAAGGACTCAAATTTCCTTTAACAATTAAATTACATTCACCTGAACTAAATACAAAGCAATGAACAATTGAGAAGAGGATATCAATTTCGCTTCACTCCTCAAATCTTTGAACCCCAACGGTGATTTCCACACCACCCTACCACATGAAACCAATAAGGTTCACTCCCACCATGCTAGGAGATGATCACATGGCCCAAACACAATCACACAAGATGCACTAGGAGAGGACATACACTCATGCAAATCACAAAGTAAACATTCATTAAACATATCACACAAGGATAACAAAGGAAAATACTCATCATTCAATGATCCATATCAAAAAATCCATTGCCATGAACACAATGGTATACACAAGCACTCACATTTGGAACATTCACCAATAGAGGGAACCATCCATAAACTCAAGCAAAAAGGACTAATTCCTAGAATCAACACATTTGTCGAACTCAAGTTCAAGCACACAAACCAATGCATGATTTCCAATTTTATCCAATTCCAATAACATTTTTCCACAATGCATATTATCACATTTCATGAAGTACAATTTGGTCAAAACATTCCAAAACATTCATCACACCCTCCAACAAGTGTGGCACAAAAATCAATGCAAAATGCAATTTTCCCAATTTCAATGACATTTTCCCATAGTGCATAACATCTTATTTCACAAGGTTCCATCTTTTCCAAAAATTCAAATTCAATCATTTTCATATAAAAATTTCAAATTTTCCAATATTTTCCAATGCATAAAAACTTAAAAATTCCCAAATCCACCATGGATTTTCACCAAAATTTAAAAAAATGAAATCAAATTTCTAACAACACCCTTTCGTTGAAAATAAGCCCAACACCCTTCTTAAGCTATAAAATTGACATTTTCATCATTTCCTTAAAAAATGGGAATGGTAACCCCGCCATTTTGAGATTTTTCAAAATTTAAATAAAACTCTACACCACACCAATCAAATTGAAAAATAAAAGGAGATGGGAGGATTCTACATTCCCCTAATCATTCTCCTACAAACAAATTTGAATAATAACGATCAAAAAAATTTAAAACAAAGAAAATACGTCAATGCCCTCCAAAATTTGAAACGTGAAATTTTACAAGCACACCAAACAAGGAGTCACAAAATCAAGCAAGCATGATCCCTTCCCAATTCCTATCCCAACAAATCTGCCCTCATTGAATTCCAATAAGAATTGCACTCCCAATAAAAAAAACTCAAATTACTCAAAACAAAGGTTTTCTCTCTCAATATTTTTCCCAATTTCACAACATAAAAATGAAAATGAAATACATTTTTCCTCTTTAACCCCTTTTCTTTTCCCAACAAAATAATATATTTTCTTTTCTAATTAATCACATTTAATCCCTATTTTTTGTCAATCCAAAATAAGACATTAAAATTCAGTCCAATTTACTATTCCACATTTAAATCACATTTTAAATATATAAAAGGAATATTTCACATTACTTTGAGAAATCAAGATTCAAATCAAATTAAATTAATATAACTCATATTTCCATTTATCCATTTGAAATTTCCACCAATAACCCCCAAGTCTCAAAACTCAAATTAAATTCATTTCTCAATATCATTCAACCTATAATTTTACTATTAAATTATGCATATAAGCATTTAATTGAATTAAATTATGGAAATGGGAAATTTGACAAAACATCAACCACACATTAACGAGAAG
The DNA here is from genome assembly GCA_007258455.2 of Sequoia sempervirens. NCBI lineage: Eukaryota > Viridiplantae > Streptophyta > Pinopsida > Cupressales > Cupressaceae > Sequoia > Sequoia sempervirens. The sequence continues at coordinate 523,682,002 of VDFB02105785.1, forward strand.
TCCACAACAAGGTTATGGTATATGGAATCATACCAATGGTGGTATCTGGGTCATTAAATGGATAAAATAACAAGGGTCTCGCACTTGGATCGAGTACGAAGGGTAAGGAAATACAATAATGGCCAATGTGACATCTCCTTATAACTTATCAGGGTATACCCAGACCTATAGAACCAAGTGGAGAAATACCTAGTACTTTTAAACACTTAATGCATAAGGCTCACTTGGTTGTCAAAGGATTCACCTAAGCTCTATGGATTGACTACTCTGAGACTTTTGCACCACTAGTGATGCAGAGAAGGGTGGAGTATGTTCACACAACACAATTTAAACACTTGTTCAAGCTTCCAAACCCTAACTATGGTGGGTTCTCACACAATTCCACAATTCTCCTTCTAGGTCTCCAAAACTAGGTTTTCAGGTATATCTTTTAGAGAAGGCCATTAACCCTCATACCATTAACCATCTCAGATGCCTATTAGGCCCCTCTTTAACATGTCCAAACTGGGACTAGGGTTTTTTTGTAACTAAACCTTCAAATTTTATCTGTTGTGTTGCTCCAAGGCCAAATTAGGCCACTTTTCTAAAGCAAGTATAAGAAATTCAAACATCACTCATAAATTCTTCACTCCAGAAGTTCTGCCACATCATATAGGGTCCCAATATATAGTTTCTTTCACCACAACTCATCACAAAAAATTTGTCACACAAAATCTCAATCCTACCTAGTTTCCTAAGCCTAACACATGAGGGTGTTAGGCTAGGGAAAGCTCATATCTACCCCAAACTCCATCTCCTACCCTAACAACTTCAAAATCTGCACTCAAACCCTCCATTCCACCAAGTTTGGCCAAATTTCAACTATGGAATGGATTGCAAACCATTATTTTTGTCTTCAAACCCTTGAACCTAGGGTTTACAGGTGGTTTCCAAACAAACTCTTCAAACTACCTTATTTCTCAATAAAAATCAATAACACCACAACTAAATCAAAGAAGAAACATTACTCTATAGATGAAAATTCAATTCATGTCAATTAGTGAGTGTACAGAGCCGTACAGAACTCAGAAACATAGAAAGGCACTGAAAATTCACAAAAAATAGAGCTTGCTTTTATTGCTTTTCACCAAAATCACTTCCAGAAGTTGCCTCAAAGTTTGTGAGGCCTTTTTAAACATGTTCTAACTGAAAACCAATGGTCTCCAACCAATTTTCAAAAAGGTGACTGTTCAACTTCCTTACATGGTGAAATTTGTAGAGTTGCAAAGCAACTTTTTACAACATTTTCACAACTTGACAAAACTTAACACAATGACCCTATATGATCCTAAAACACCAAAAATGGTCTCAATTAGACCTTATTAGATCAAAAGTGTGATTAAACACATCAAACCCATCCTAAGACACATATTTACATCATTTTAACAAAATTGCCTAGGTGCCCCTACACCATACACCCAGAGAGAAAAGAATCTCAGGTTCCATCTAGGATCAGCTCTTGGATAGTAGTTCCATGCTTTTTGATATCCTCCTCTAACATCCAGGGGCATCTTTTAGGAGGTAGGCCTTGCCACTTCACAAGATATTCATTATAGACTTTTTCCCTTGTTCTCTTCACCTCCTTAATGTCCAAAATAGTTTCAAGCTTCAATGGCTTAGTAGGTGGTAGATCTTTAACCCACTCTTCATCAGCAACATCTGCATCAACACCTGTACCTACATCCATAGATCCCTTGAAAGGGTATAGCAACAACATTAAATATTAGAGAGATAGCCACTCTAGGAGGGAGTTCTATCTCATAGGCATTGGCCCCAAACATGTGGACCATTCTACATGGCCCAATTTTCTTCATCAGCAACTTTGTGTACTTTCCTTTTGGAAACCTTTCCTTCTTCAAATGTGCAAGGACCAAGTCTCCCACCTTAAATTGTACATCCCTTCTTTTCAAACCAATGTGCTTTTTGTACTTTTCAACACTTTTCTACAAATTGTCTCTAACTTGCTGGTGTATCTCCTTCATGGCCTCTACAAATTCTTCTCCCTTATCACTCCTCTTCTCCATTCCCTTCAAATCTCTGAGCTCAAACACACCTCTAGGTTTTAGATCATAGACCACTTCAAATGGGATTTTCTCAATGCTTATGTTAACTGAATCATCATAGGCATATTCAGCTTGAGGAAGAACCAAGTCCCACTATTGTCCATGTTCTTTTGTGAGGCATCTCAAAATATTTCCAAGTGATCTATTGAAAACTTCATTCTATCCATCCGTTTGTGGATGATAGGAAGTACTAAAGGTTAATTTGTCCCAAGCTTCCTCCAAAGGGTCCTCCAAAAGTGACCAATAAACTTTGAATCCCTGTCTGAAACTATTGTTAATGGAAGACCATGAATTCAAACTATTTCTTTGAAGAATAACCCTACAATATGAGAAGCATCATTTGTGCACTTGCATGGAATAAAATGAGCCATTTTACTAAATCTATCAACCACAACAAACACATTGTCATAACCCTCTTATTTTTTGGCAAACCTAATACAAAATCCATACTTAGACTCTCTCATGGCCTGATAGGTATTGGTAAGGGTTGATAAAGACCTGCATTAGAAGTAGAACCCTTGGCTCTTTGGAAGATTACACAAATTTCCAAAAATTTCCTGACATCTACTTGCATCTTTGGCAACAAAATAGAATCTCCTTGTTCCAATGTTTTATCAACCCCAAAATTTCCTCCTAAACTACCACAATGTTTCTCCTTTATCAAATTAGCTCTCATGGAGCACCTTGGTATACATAATTAAGCACATTTAAACAACAATCCATCGTGCAACAGAAAATCAGAATATTCATCATGAAAAGCATCTTTAAATTGATCACAAACAAAATATACCTCTTTGAAGTCTTCATCTCATGTGCATACATATCCTTCAAGGCTTCTATTCCCACACTTTGAAGTTGTATTTCATGCACCAACATTGACCTTCGGCTTAGGGCATTTGCTACCTTGTTGGATTGTCCTTTTTTTTGTTTGAAGGTGAAGGTATAGCTCTGCAAATACTCTACCCACTTCACATTTCTATGACTCATCTTGTCTTGACTGTTTAGAAATTGCAAAGCATGGTTGTCGGTGAAAACAATGAACTCCTTGGGCAAAAGGTAGTGTATCCACTTTTTAAGGGACTGCACCATTGTATATAGCTCCAAATCATATGATGAATGCCTTCTTTTTACTTCATTAAGCTTTTCACTAAAGAAAGCCTCCTGTCTGCCTTCTTGGATTAAGACTGCACCAATTGCAAAGCCACTTGCATCACACTCTATAGCGAAAACCTTGTTGAAATCAGGTAAATCAAGGATAGGTTGTTGTGCCACTCTATTTTCAAGTATTGGAAGCTTCTTTCTACCTCATCAGTCCACTGAAATATTTTCCTCTTATCTCCTTTGATGGTGTCAATAATTGGTGAGCAGATGTGATTGAAATTCTTTATAAATTTCCTATAGAAACTAGCAAATCCATGCAAGCTTCTTACCTCCCCTACTTATTTTGGAGTTGGCCAACTAAGAATCACCTCTACTTTCATGGGATCCATCTTCAATGAACCCGTGGAGATCACAAAACCAAGATACACTAGCTCCTCCTTCATGAATTCACATTTCTTGAGGTTTATCATCAACTTCTCCTTATTCAACTTCTCGAAAACCATGTCAAGATGTTGCAAGTGCTCTTCCTTAGTCTTACTAAACACCAATATTTCATCCAAATACACAACAACAAATTTTCCAATAAAAGGCTTCAAAACTTCATTTATTAATCACATAAATGTGCTTGGAGCATTTGATAGTCCAAAGGGAATTACCATCCACTCATACAGACCTTCATTGGTTTTAAATGTAGTTTTCCATTCATCCCCTTCTCTTATCCTAATCTGATGATAACCACTTTTTAAGTCAATCTTTGAGAAATAGCATGCACCTCCCAAGTAGTCCATTAAATCCTTCATTCTAGGTATTGGAAACCTATATCTGATGGTAATTTTGTTAATTTCCCTTGAGTCAGCACACATTCTCCAATCCCCATCCTTTTTAGGTGCTAAAATAGTAGGGACGGGACATGGACTCAAACTTTCCCTTATTAGGCCTTTATCTAACAATTCTTGGACCTGCCTTCTTATTTCCTCATTCTATTTGGGAGTCATCTTGTATGCAATCTTCTTTGGTAAATTTGCACCAAGGATCAAGTCTATGTGATGGCTTACATATCTCATGGGAGGAAAAGATCTAGGTAACTCATCAACTGCAATGTCCTTGTATTTGTCTAACAAAGCTTGAACCTCACTAGTTATACCCTTAACCTCGTTTGTTGATAAAATACATTTAGGTCTGATCACCAAAGCAAATCCTTGTCCACCTTCATTTTTCAATGTTTTCAAAAATTCTCTCCCAAACTACCATAACACTAGACCAAACTTTTTTATCAAACTCCTCATCTTGTAGGGGTGTCAATGTGAATGAAGTTCCATCTTTTTCTATCACATAAACATTTTTATGGCCATCATGCTTTTCCTTTTCGTCATATTGCTAGGGTCTTCCTAGCAGCAAGTGACAAACATCCATGGGGATGATTTCACAGAGGATTTTATCTTTATAACCCCCAATATTAAACTCTACCCATGTTTTCTCATTGACCAAGACTTGTTGACCCTTATTCAACCAAGATACTTTGTATGGTGTGGGGTGTGGGATTCTCTTCATGTTCAATTTCTCTACCCTTTCTAAGGAAACCAAATTATCAGTAGAACATGAATCAACAACTACTTTGCATACCTTTCCATGTGATTTGCAAGTGGTTCTAAACAATAATTTCCTTTGTGAAGGCTCTTTGACGGTTGGCACCTTAATGAGTGTTCTTCTCATCATCAAATACTCACCTATCTTAGGAGCAGCATGTTGAGATGGTGAACTAACACTTTCATTGTCTCCCTCATGCACAATTTGAGTTCTCCTCTCACCTCCATGTGAACTTGATGCTTGCTTGTTTGGGCACTTCCATGTTGGATGACCAAATTGGTTGCACTGGTAACATCTTCCTGAGAAGGTATTTTACTCTCTCCCTTGTCCACCAAACCTACCTCTGCCACTAGGTCTTCTACCCCTAAAATTACCTTTACCACTTGATTCACCACTTTTCTCTTGGTGGTAGCTTGATTCTCCTTATTTCTTTTGTGATTTTCCTCTTGCACCAAAGTTGTCTCTACCTCTGAAATTCTTTCCTCTACCTCTTCCTTGCTTTTCTTGTCTCCTCTTTATCCTTTCCTCTACCTTGACAACCAACTGAAAACACTCTTCAACTATCCTAGGTGTATTGAGACTAATTTCATCTTAAATGTTGAGTCTAAGCCCTTTTAGATACCTTGCAACCTTTTCTACTTCATCTCCAGTATGTCCTACTCTAATACTTAATTTATGGAACTCCTCAATATATGTCATAACATCTAACTCCTTTTGTTTTAAATTTTGCAGCTTCCTAAGGGTCTAAATTGCATAATCTACAAGTAGAAATTGTCCTTTCACCTTAGCTACCATTTTGTCTCATTAACATATCTTAGACTTTTTCTTGTTTACTCTTTCCTCTTGAACATTGTTCCACCATGTTAGGGTAGGGCCCTTCAACTTGGTTTTTGCACATTTCACCTTTTTATTATATTATATCTCCTGAAATTCAAAGAAATTGTCAAGAGCATTTATCCAACCCAACACTTCTTCACTGTTCATCTTTCCACCATACATAGGCAATTCCACTTTCACCTTTGGAGTATCCCCCTTAACAACCTTCAGCATCCTAACCATTCTCATCTCTTCAAGGTCCATTTCCTCTTCATCTTGGACTCCTCCTTGAGGGTTTTCACTCTCATCCTCATCCTATTTTTCACTTTGGTCACCACTAACCATTCCTCTTCTTTAGTTTTTCTCAAGGGCTGCAATTCTAGAAAGAGCATATTCATGAGACTCCTTATATAATCTCACCTCCTTAGCATATTGCTCCTTTAGTTCTCTGACTTCTTTGGCCATTGGATTGCTCTTTGGAGGCATCTTGCTTATTCAAGCTTTCAACCACTTTTCCACTTCTCAATAAGAACCTATGCTCTAATACCACTTGATGTAGATCAGGGTGAAATGTGTTCACACAACATAATTTAAACACTTCTTCAAGATTACAAACCCTAAATATGGTGGGTTCTCACACAATTCCACAATTCTCCTTCTAGGTCTCCAAACCTAGGTTTTTAGGAATATCTTTTAGAGAAGGCCATTAACCCTCATACCATTGACCATCTCAGATACAAATTAGGCCCCTCTTTAACATATCCAAATTGGGACTAAGGTTTTTTGTAACCAAACCTTGAAATTTGATCTACTACGTTGCTCCAAGGAAAAATTAGGCCACCTTCCAAAGCAAGTATAAGAAATTCAAACACCACTCATCAATTCTTCACTCCAAAAGTTCTGCCACATCATATAGGGTCCCAATATGTAGTTTCTTTTACCACAACTCATCACAAAATTATTGTCACACAAAATCTCAATCCTACCTAGTTTCCTAAGCCTAACACATGAGGATGTTAGGCTAGGGCAAGCTCAAATCTACCCCAAACTCCATCTCCTGCTCTAATAACTTTAAAATCTCTAACACACTCAAACCCTCCATTCCACTGATTTTGGCCAAATTTCAACGTTGGAATGGACTGCAAACCATTATTTTTGTCTTCAAACCTTTGAACCTAGGGTTTACAGGTGGTTTCTAGAAAAACTCTTCAAACTACCTTATTTATCAATAAAAATCAATAACACCATAGACAAAACAAAGAATAAACATTACTCTACATATTCCAATTCAATTCATGTCAATTAGTGAGTGTACGAAGCGGTACAAAACTCAGAAACATAGAAAAACATTAAAAATTTCACAGAAAACAAAGCTTGCTTTTATTGTTTTTCACCAAAATCACTTCCAGAAGTTGCCTCAAAGTTTGTGAGGCCTTTTTAAACATGTTCTAACTGAAAACCAATGATCTCCAACCAATTTTCAAAAAGGTGACCGTTTAACTTCCTTACATGGCAAAATTTGCAAAGTTGCAAAGCAACTTTTTGCGACATATTCACAACTTGACAAAACTTAACACAATGACCCTATATGACCCCAAAACACCAAAAATGGTCTCAATTAGACCTTATTACATCAAAAGTGTGATTAAACAAATCAAACCCAACCTAAGACACCTATTTACATCATTTTGACAAAATTGCCTAAGTGCCCCTGCACCAAATAGATAGAATGAATTCCATCTAACTTGTCCTTGCTATCACTACAACACATAGATAGGAAGTTCATCAAATCAATGTGAAAATATTTTTCTTCACAGCGATCTTTAGGAGGAGATATACATGGAGAAACCAAGTGGGTTCATACATGATCCTTCACTTGTGTTTCATCTTTGAAAGTCTCTCTATGGCCTCAAAAAGGCCCCTTGAGGTTTCTATGCCAAGATGGACTCCTTCCTTCAAAAAGTGGGATTCGCTCAATGACATTTTGATCCTAATGTCTACATTTTGTAGCAAGATAATGCTCACACCTTCTTGGTTCTCTATGTCAAAGAATTATTGATCATAAGAAGTAACTCATCCACCATTTTGATGGGCCCTTTCCTTATAAAAGTGGGACTCACTCAATGCCATTTTGATCCTAACGTCTACATTTTGCAGCAAGATGATACTCACACCTTCTTGGCTCTCTACATCAATGACTTGTTGATCACAAGAAGTCACTCATCTACCATTCAAGCAGTGAAAGATTCCCTTCATGATTAGTTTTTGATATCAGAGTCAGGCTTATTGTACTAATTTTTAGGGATTGAGATCACTCAGTCTTCTACAGGTATTTCTCTTGCATAGCCTAAGTACCCATTTGATATTCTCCAAAGGTTTCACGTGGTTGATTTTAAGCCTACATTGACTCCATTCTTGTTAGGGGTCAAACTTGAGGCTAAGTGTTCTTCACCCTTGGTGGATGGAAATTTGTATCGACAACTTGTTGGTAGTCTCATGTATTTGACTCATGCAAGGATTGACATTTCATATGTTGTAGGCACAATCTCTATTTAGAGATCATTGATCTCAAGTACTATTTGACATCATATTAGACTACAAAATTTTTTAGTAAACCCTTCACTAAGAGAAGTTCCTCAATTTACAAGCTTTTCTTGGGGTGTGGTTAGTGTCCTCTTTGGGGGGATACTTAGTCCTTGGATCTTCTTCTCTCTCTCTATTCTAGGGGGTGTTATCTCTCTCTTTGTGGGGGGGATTCTTTTTCTTTGGGGGGTAATTTGATATGTACATGGGTACTTGGCATGGCCTCATTTTCAAGGACCCATCATCTTTTGCATCCTCCTAAGTTGTGCATAAGGGGGGATGTTAGTGTAGGTTTTTATTTTCCTAGTGGGATATTTAATTTTACCTTAGTTATAGGTTTTTCCTACACATTTATTAAGTTTGCTTAGGATAATAAAGTGATTTAATCATTTAATAAGTAGGAGATAAAGTGATGAGTTTTCCTCCACATTTTAAGGGTGGAATATTTACTTTTTCATCACTTTATTTAATTTTTGTGGTTATTGGTGGTCAATTCTTATTAGTTGATTTGCCACCTTCATCCTCTTCTTGGTTCTATATAAACTCACTACCTAGCTTGTATTTTCTATCTTGGAAGCTCTTAATGCAATTCTATCAACTTGACATTGCATAATATCTTGGAGTTTTGGTTTACATTATTTCTAACATGGTATTAGAGCTAGGTTTTGAGAAATCTAAGTTCTTAAGATTCCTAATTGAGATATTGATATTTTCATGTAAAAATATTGTAAATTCTCGTATGCTCTTCTCTTTCATTTTGGAAGATCTTGAGAATGAGAAAGGGTTTGCAAATATTTAATAACTTCTTAATATTGCATATGTTTTTTGTGATATCCAAGTGATTGCAACATTTCTAGTTATACTGGTAGCATTCTTGATTATTCCAACACATCTAGGAAGATCAAGAAAGTCAAGCTTGGATTTTGTTTCATCGAAATTGGAGATCATTTGACAAAGTGGAAAATGAGGGTTTGAAGCTAAAATTCAATGAACAAGTTTTTATAGGATCATTTTTTTCAAAAAGGACCTTTCCATTACATTTAGGAAGCTGAGGAGATAAAATTTCCAAGAGATTCATACATCCCCCTCAGATCTGCAATATGACATCATAATTAAAAATTCACATACACACACACACACACACACACACACACACACACACACACACACACACACACACACACACACACACACACACACACACATATAAGCACTATTGGTATGTGCTTAGCACTTGAAATAAGCGCTTAAGTTTTGGAGAACATTGCTAAGGGCTTTGGATCCCATAGCTTTATCCACTTGCAGACAAATGAAAGGTTGATTGTAGCCTTAGCAAGCCTTAGTGGTGCATAATAAACTGCCAATGGCACTTAGCCACTAAGAAGTCGACTTCACCGCCAACTAATGGTAAATTCCAACAACAACCACAAACAAGTTGTCGGATAACCACTATAGTCAAACCTTAACCACCAAAAATTAGAAGAAAACTACCACCCAAGCTTCGCCCAACTCACTGCCTAGCGGCCACCACCACCACCAGTGGCCACCAAATCCCCTCGAATAGGCCAAATTGGCCATTTTCTTCAAACTTGCATAATTTTTTTCCATTGTATCATTTTTTTTTTAAATGAGATGTCACCAGAAATTTAGAGATGAGAACTTTCCATCCATGAAGGTATTGAAAATATTTTTTACCAGATATTTCAGGTTCATGTTATTTGTTTCTAATTTATTCAATAGGCCATAACTTTCACCCCGATGCTCCATTTTTCGGAAAAAAATAGGCATTGGAAAGGTGGTGAAGAGCACTACAAAGCTATAGGGTTAAATTTTTCATATTTTGTCTTAGGTTCATTTTATATCAGAATTTTTAATTTTGGCTATTTTGAACCTATTGAGCATTATATCTTGGAAAAAGCTTTTTAAATGCACTAAACTATAAAGTGCCAACCTTATAATATTTGGGGGGTGATCTTTGATACTATTGAAAAGGGTGGGGTGTTCTGGGTGTTCTTCTGTTCACTTTCTTTCTACACTTTCTCTTGAATTTCTTCATCATGGCTTCAACAATAGTTCCTATTCTAACTGCATACAACTATTTTGAGTGGAATTCTAAAATAAAAATTCACTTAATAAGTCTTGGTTTGAATAGAATAACAATAGGACTAGCAACTGAACCTACTAATGATGAAAAAAAACCTAATCAATTTAATAGATGTGATGAAGCATATGGAACATTGTGTTTGTATGTATCTCTTGATTTGCTCTTTCATATTGAATCTTTGTATAATCCAGATGAAATATGGAAAAAGCTAGAATCTCTTTTTGGCACTCATGATTCTCTGAGGGGTCATATATTGGAAAATGAGCTAATCAATTTAAGTCCAGACAACTTCAACATAATTCAATACTTCTTCACCAAATTAAAATCACTAAGGCGATAGCTACAATAATGTGGAATTACTCAAAAAGATGAACAAATGATTCTAAACATTCTCTCTAAGATAAGTTTTGAATATTCAGTGTTTGTCTCTACCTTTTATGCTAATAAGGATGCATTTGGTTTCAAATTCACCATGCCATCTTTGGATGATTTTTCTACTTCTCTCACACGGGATCAGGATAAGCTAATTTAGATGGAAACTTTTAATTCTTATAAGTCACATGCCTTGGTTGCCAACCATGGCACAAATGAACAATGAGATAAAACTAGTAAGGATAAGAAACAAAACAATAGCAAACAGAAATAGGATCAAAAATCAGGTGCTCCAAAGGTAGCTAATGAGACCTCACCTCCAAAGGGTGGCAAGCCTAAGAAAGAGAAGGTAAAATGTTCCTATTATAAATGACCTAGTCATGATGAGCACAATTTTTTGAAGAAACAAGTAGATCACTTGACACACATTCTTGAAAATAATAATCTCAATGTTCTTGATTCCATCAAGCAACATTGAGATGAGGGGTCTCACAAGGCCAAAGATAACAACAAAGGGAAAGGAAAGGGCAAGGATCTTGAAGAATTTACTTATCCACCATCCACATGGGTTCTTGATTCACGTGCTTCACACCACATGGCTTCTTCTTAGGATGAGATCACATCTTTGGAGCCATATACTATGCCTTCCATTTTGATGGGTAATGACACTCCTATTGAGGATTGTGGGAGAGAATTTTTTGATATGGGGGATGACACATTTTAGGATTCTCTTTGTGTGCCATTTTCAACTAATCTCCTATTGATCTATCAAATCACTCACATAGGTATAGGAAAGTGGGTTGAGTTTACTCCTTATTCAATGGTGATTCATGAGTTGCACAATGATTCTATAGTTATAGTTGGGATATAATATCATCTTTCATGACTTTATTTGTTCTCTCACATTATTCCTTGTCCACCTTCATCTATTCTAATCACTCATTTAGATGATGTGAGTAATTTGTTCCGTCATGGATTTGGCTACTTGAACTATCGCTACTAGCAATAGCTTAGCCAATAGGACATGGTTACAGGATTATAGTTATAGTTGGGAGAGAAGATCATCCTTCATGGCTTTATTTGTTCTTCCAGGAAGTGATCCCACAATAGTGGTTTACAATTTTTGGCCAAACTAGACACTAAAATATTTTTTTTTAACTAAATATTCACTTTCGGGCACCTATAGCGGCTAAACCGTGAGGAATTTGAAGATGATGCAAACTAGAGTTTCGTGACATTTTGTCTATATATTCTAAATATATTTTTTCAAAATTTTTGGAATCAAATTGCACTTATTTTTCCATCTCCCTCGAAAACTAGTTTTTTAGAAAACAACATTTTTAAAAAGTGACGCTCACGATTATAGCGTATAAATTTTTTTCCATGAAGGATACAATTATAATTCTTTCAAATTTAGATTCGTAACTCTGATATCTAGTGCTTTGGTTAGATAATTTTTTATTGATATTTTTTTTTAATCAAGTTTTGAATTCAGACCAATTATAATTCGACATAGCTTGACCGTATAACGTGTAACATTTTTGTATGTATCGAAATTCAATTTTCTTTTCTTTTTGAATCAAGGACTTCAATATTTGGTGCACTAATATATATATATATATATATATATATATATATATATATATATATATATATATAATAATCTGCTATTTTTCCACATGTGCAGAACAGAGAGCTTGATTTTTGGTGAAAAACCTACATTCACGAGAAATAAAAAATAAATATAATAATTAAATTAAATTTATTTAAAATTATACTTTTTGGGAAGCTTATAATAAGGACTGCATACTTGCAAAAACTAAATTTTAAATGAGTTCATTTGATCCCCCAAAAGGTAAATCAAAAGTGGTTTTTTATCAGCATTTTGATAGGTGTAAAGGAGACTCTATTATAGGTATGGTTTAAAACTAGCGGGGTTCTATCCAAGGGGGTTTGATTTAAGGTAGTTTGATCAAACCCTCTTTAATTGGAATTCTTTAAATGGAACCTTTTAAGGCTTAAATCATTATATTTTCTAAAACTATGTGATCTCAGCAAAAAAAAATTCTTCCTAGAAATTGTAAACTAGCTTTGTGGGAATTTTTTCTAATCACTCATTTAGATGATGTGAGTAATTTGTTGCATCAATGATTTTTCCACTTGAACTACCACTACTTGTAATAGCTTAGCCAATAGGACATGGTTATAGGATTTCCTATAGTCCACTTTTTTTATTGTGTTTATCAAGGTTGAATTCTTGGCAAGCATATAGGATTTATAATATACATGACCCCTAGATAAAGAGCAAGCTAGTCTTTGTGTCATGTACCATCCTTTGTATGTATTGATTCCTCCCTATCTATTTGTATGAATTTTTCATTTGAATTAATCAATCATATCGCTATCTTATTCTCTCCTCATTTAGAATTCCTCTATGTGTTTGTGCATTTGGTGGATGATGCCTAGTATTGCGACAAACTTTCATATCAAGTTCTCCTCTTGATAATAAATTCATGTATGCCTTGTGTATTCCTTGTGTATGCTTCATGCATGATTTATATATGCTTCAATGTGTTTTCTTCATGTATGCTTTAAGTGCACTCTATTGTTTTCTCAATGTATGATTGATGTATGTTTAAATTTTGCTTGATCTTGTTTGTGATATATCTATTTTATGTGTTTGACCTCTTATCTTGATATTGTGGATTGATAGGATGCTATGTTTTGGGGCTATGACATCTCTCAGCTTGGAATCATCTTGTCTCTTCAACATTTTGATACATAAATCTATCTTTTCCATACTTTGGTGTGAGTATGAATGTAAGCTTGTACCCTCACTAAAGTGGGAGCTAAATGGAGTATCATAAATTGTCACCCCTAATAATTTCACACTAGGTTTGGTACTCTATTTTTTATGTATAAATAATCATATTCATAATATGTTCATTTTGGTGCCAAATAAAGAAAATACATTAAATTCCCCAACATCCTAAATTTTCAAAGTGAAAAAGACCCAAATAGAGGTGTTGGGCATCCTTGTCCTGGGAATTAGAGTTTTAAAAGTTATAAACTCAAGTTTCAGCCTTTGGTATCCTAAAATTGGTACCTTGTTGGCCTGACTCCAAAAATTACTTGAGATGCATATACAAACTTGAGTCTTTCCCTCTCATTTTGATAATTATTATGAATTATGAATGATTATGCACTAATTGTGAACACACATGCAACTACTCTCTATTCTTCTCTACATCTTTGCTACAACACTCTATTTTGTTATGTGGACTAACCCTTGCAAGTATTCAATGAAATCTATTCCTTCTTCATCAATTCATTATGGTAACTTGCGGTACGACATTACTTCAACAAGGGTTTCATCCCTAAGGTAAATCTATTTTATGTTATTCTATTTATTACATTTTTTTATTATTTACTTTGCCTCTACTCCCATGAGAGAACACACTATTTATAATCATTATCATTGCTATTGTGGAGGTGGGAAAACCAAAATGGGGTTTGACTATGAAAAATTCCTATACATCACAACCATTTTCTCTTTTGTATGTGCAGATTTGAATTTGAGATTTTCAATAGTGATAGGTTACAGGAACACAAAAAATTGTGATAGGTTGACAAGACTTCAAACCATCTCAAAACTCTAATACTAGGGAATTTGTGCCCTTGTCCCTCCAATTCAACCTTTTCTTTCAATGGCAGGAGCCCCTCTGTCTACATATTTCAGAGATGTAGCTATTTTTGTGATTTTATGTTTTCATCTGTGATCATTCACATTTTCATATTAGGGCTTATATCAATTAGGTTAATTAAATCATACTCATCAAATATTCCCTCTTTGCAACAAAGGAACATAACTCAGGAATATTAGCTCTCCTTTGCGGAAATTTCCTATCATATCACCCTTGTTAGTTTGTGTTCCAATGTTAAGCAAAGAAAAGGTTGATTTGGGTTAAACTACTAGTAGGATCTAGGATCTCCTTACACACTTAACAATTACATACTAAGTATTATTTTTATATCTTTCTTGGGTTATCATATAAAAATAAAAATTCCCACCATTTTGAGTCTCTTAGTCTTTTATACTCTCTTAGCTTCCTCTATTCTCTCATTGAAAACACTTGCTAAGGGTGGATATGAACATTTAAAACCTTCACCATTCTAGATATTCCTCCATGGCTAAATCTTGATGGTAGTCCATTGTTGAAGATATCATTTTATCTCTATCATTTCTCCTTATTCCAAGATCCATAGATTTCTCCTAATACTCCCTAGTGCTTCCTATTCCAAATCCATCACACCAAACCTCCCATTGTTGTAAAAGTGCCCTCTAAGACCCTTTTTGTGTGTCCAACTTCCTTTGTTGAATTATCAAGCATATAAGTGGCATTTACATCACCCACATTATCCTCCTTTGCACAAGCACGCACCAAATTAACAATATACACCCTCTTAGGGTTATTGGTAGCTACAAAACCTTGCACACACTTCAAACTCCCCACCGCAAGAACATATAATCAAATATTTGTTAAGGATATTTTTGAGGATAAAAGTAACATATTAAGGGACTAATTGATGTATTCTCATAAATGGCCAAACCGTAGTCTTCCACTTCACACATTTAGAAATAAAAATAAGACATTGAAGACAATTATAGAGAAATATGGGCAGGGATAGACTTAGGGTACATAGATACCAAAATATTGAAATTATTAGGACCTTTAGAATAAATACACTAGTGCTAGATTGTTTGGGTGATCTACACCAATTTCATCGTGCTTAAGTGGCCTACATTAGTGTCCAAGAGTCAAAATTCCCATGATACTAATGTCAATCACTGAATCTTATCTTTTATTACACTATATTTAGGTGAAACTTTCTAGAAGTCATTTACCCTCCTCTAGAGTTTGATTACAATATTATATTTCATGTTATATGTATATTATTCTAATCATTTTTTCAATATTATTTTTAACATAATCTAACTTTAATTTTCATTCTCAACTCTTACATTTAATCTATTTAAATATAAAAATCCAAAAGTTAATGATTGATTGTTGTATCTACTATTATTTCTCATTTTATAATCAATTTTAAATAGATCAATAAAAAATATAATATTTACCTAGTTAATTTTCTTCTTCATTTATAGAACACTATTAAGCTAAGATCCTTTATTTGTATTTTTCAAATACAAAATATACATTAAATAATTTTTACTATGTAAAATGGTTTAACTTTTTATTGAAAAGTAAAAGATCAATTTTACTTTGAAAAATCCTAAAAGGCAATGAGCCTTGGAAGGTGTTGATCAAAAATAACATAGAAAATGCAGTCCCCAAAAATGCCAAATCCTGGAGGAACTTGCCTCTTTGCGATTTAGTTTTTGGTAGTTTCACAGTATCCCTTGTTGGTTCCAATGTTTTTAAAAGCTTGTGCAAAGCCTGGGAGCTTAGTAAGGAGGTATCCTAACTAAATACCCAATAGTGAAGGATTTTAATAATATTTTTCTACTTAAATCCATCTGGTGGAATACCTTTCATAATAGTAAACCCTAGATCTCCTTCAAGGATGATCAACAAAAGAGTGAAGTAAGAAAGGTATCTCCCTTTTCCATAATCTAATAAGGAATAATAAACTTATGGGTTGGGAAAACCTCTGCGAAGAGTTTAAAATTTCCCATACTCAAAAAAGAACCTATGAGAGAATCAAAAACTTGAAAGATAAGATTGAAAATGCCAAAAGATGTACCCTAGACAAAGCTAAAGGCTTTGAGTGGCTGGAGAATGATGGTATAATAAAAATAAAAGCCGAAGAAATTTATCAGTTAGTGGCTCCCCCCCTTAACCTTCTTGATCAACTTAACAAAAATTGGAATATGATTTTAAGTCAGGAAAATTGGAACAAAATTTTCACTAACTTGTGGAATAATGTGATTGAACCAAAAATAGAAGGTTTTAAATGGATGTTATTGCTTCTAAAACTTCCTAACTTTGAACCTAAAGGTAGTGTAAGTATATGTGAAATTTGTAAGAGAACAAAATCCATTTCTCATCTATTTTTTTATTGTTACTTTGCTAAAGAAATCTGGAATCTTTTTTGTATTGATTTAACTAACGGTGGTGAAAATTTAGGTAAAAGGAAACAGGAAATCTTGATTAGTAAAATTGTTGGAATAGGAGAAGGAAATAATCTATATTGCCTAGTTCTAACTATTGAAATACTTTGGTATCTTTGGAAAGCCAAAAATTGTGAAAATTACTAGGGCATTAAAAGGGCACATACGGAGTCTAATAGAAGACTCACTATCTACAATGTCTTCATGCAGGTAACCATTACAATAGAAGTGACCAAGGACAAATTTCAAGATCTTATAAATAAAAGCAAAACAAAATTCATATATGCCAACTAGTGGATATACCTCAAACTAAACCTGGGGAAGTTCATTAAAGAGGGACCTGAGACCAGCAGAGGCCCCACTACGAATAGAGCAAAAGTGAAGATGGACTAAAGTAGAGCAAAGTCTTTGATCATAGCAGATCACAAAATTTTAAGGCATTGTAAACAACAATAAAAGAATGTAAATAATTGCCTTGTGTTGTAGAAAATAATATATATATATATACTCATGAAAATCTTGTTGAACTATAAGAGCAATTTTGTAGCATAAACCTTGTATGTACTATGGTCTTATAGAGCCATTTTGTATATTATCATGAATACAAAAAACAGAGTAAAAGATTCATCTTAAGGTGAGTTTAATATAGCTTTCTAATATTAATTTTTATTAAAAAAATAAGTAGGAATTTTAATTATCAAATACATTTTGTTGGAGGGATTGAAATGATTCATAATAATAGTTTTTAGATTCTTTGTATAATTGAACCAATTTTTCAATATGTTAATTTTTTAATTACAAATATTTGTATTGATTTTTGAAAAATATTTAAATTATTCTATCTTTTATGTAAATTAGTGTATTTTATTTTTTTCTATAGAGTGTGTACTATTCATCATAAAAAAACACTTTTTCCTTTTTTCTTTATAAAAATAATAGATACATCTACAAACATCTTGTGATAACAACCACTATTAACTAAATATGATATTATGATAAGAAAGCTAAATGCCATAAAATTCTTAGTAGATTCAAAGATAAGTAGATGTTTCTATTAATGTAAATAAAAATTATAAATGATATGGATAGTGCAAGCAAACATTTATTTAATATATTATTGAAGAAGCACAATATCCAACCCATGAAAAAACTATGCTGATATGAATTGGCAATGAGTACAAAAATCCTTATAGACTTTATAGATGAAAAAAATAATGTTGACAAAGAGGAGTGGATCTTATCACACTCAAGCACCTCCTCAAGGTAAGGATGCATAAGGATGCATATAATGTGTGTATGTAATTTTTCAAGTTTCTATATTATATGTCAATTGACATTTGTGAAACAATGTATAAATGACATAAATAGATGCCCTTCACAAGTGGTTCATCAATATTTAGTCTAATTGGGAAGATGGTGAGGAAAAATCATATATAACATCACTCATGTATTTGAGTGATATTTTGGTATAATTAATGTCTTAAATGATCCCAACAATTGAAGTATTTTATTAAAAATTGATATGTAGAAGGGAATTTGATTGTCCTTGAATTTGTTACAATAGTTAAAACTATCTTGTAACTAGAGAGCTGCAAGGCATACTGATTGTTATTGCATATGCTGCGAGGTGTTGGAAAATGAAATCTTTGTCACTATAGAATAAGGTTCCATTTAAGGTTTTGATTTGGAAATAAGGTTGGTTCTCAATTTTGTTTTTTATTTTTATTTTTAGAGTTGTTTTATTTTTATTTTTATAAACATGGTTTATTTAGGTTATTTGAAATATTATTCAATTTAATGGTCAAAGATAAGTTTTGGTTAGTAAAAAAATTATTATTATTATTATTTTTTTAAAGTGGATGAGATGTAAAATTACTATTGATTATTTAATCATTTAAACATGTGATATTTAAGTAGAGTGGTTTATTAACTTTAACCAAATAAAATATCTATTATGCAATTTTAAGATTATAAGACGCATTTAAAGAGTTAATTTTTATGTTGGAAGTGATCATTTTTATATACAATAGATATATCAACTACAATATATTTGATCTTGTGATCAAAGTGTTAATTTTTTATGTTTGAAGTGATCTTTTTTATAAACAATAGATATATCGATTACAATATATCTTTTTTTTAAACTGTAGGAATCAGATAGTCTCCCCTATAAACTGCAGTGCACCTAGTAAAAAAAATTCACATGACCGGTGATGTTGTCACAACATGCCCTTTGGTACCACAAGAATAGAAGGGGGACTAAATTGACTACAATATATCTAATCTTTATGTTGAGTTAAGATTATTTTATTCTTTATGTTGAATTAAGATTATTTTATTCATCTCCTCTCCTAAACATTTCATACTAATATTTGAATTTACTTTATATCTCTTATCTTATAAATTTTGTCTTCACCTAATTATTTTATTTATAAAAAGATAAAAGTGTTGTTATTTTTTTGTATAATTAAATATCTTTTATCTATTAATTTAATTAAGAAAGTCTTAGAAACCGTTATATTGATTCTTCTTTTATAGTGGAGGCCAATGATGTTGCTAAGTAAATACAAAGAACATGGAACTTCTAAAGGGAAATGATTGAAGAAGTATGATTGTCATAAGTTGCTTTTGAGTTTCAATAGTTTATCAATAATCATAAAATTTATGAGAAATAACATATTGAAAAAATAAAAATATCCATAATTATCATCTTGTAATATTTACAATCATAATGACAAAGCAAAAAAAACAAATATCTAAAAGATTTTTGTCTTACCCTTCAATGCAACGACTAAATAACAATGGTCATTATTATTTTATAATATTTTATTATTTATGCTACTTTTGTTTTGGAGATATAAAGTAAATTCAAATATTATTTTATAATATTTTATTATTTATGCTACTTTTGTTTTGTTTTGTTTTAAGGAAGGTCTTTTAAATATAATTTTATGGCTAGAAAATATAATGTAAGTTTATTTTCTTGTCGTTGAGTTTGTAAATTATATCATTTGGTTTAGGAAAAAAATAATTATTTTTATTGTTTATAATTATGTATGAAAAAGATTATATGGATGATAGATTATAAGCCTGTTTTTTATTGAAGGTCTTTTAAATATGGTTTTATGGTTGAATAACAATAATTTTTTAAGGTCTTTTAGTGTTTTGTTTTATTTTTATTTATTTTGGGGGTTATCTTATCTTTGTTGGGGGTTCGCTTTGTGAACGTTTTGTTATGCTTGACTAGGAATTTTTTGATTTATATTTTAATGTAATAGAGTTTCAAGGGTATTTCAAAACTTGTTTTTTCTTAATTAAAAAAATAATAATATAAGTTGATTTTGTTATTGTTAAGTTTGAAATTTTAAATTATTTTGTCTAAAATCAAATTAATTGTTTTGATAGTCTATAATTATATATGTAAAAAAAATCATGGACAAATAAGACATGAGTCCTCTTCTATTGAAGATTTTTTAAGACCGACTTTATGAAAAAATTCATGGACAAATAAGACATGAGCCCTCTTCTATTGAAGGTCTTTTAATACCAACTTTATGACTAGAAAACAACAATGAAAGTTTATCTTCTTGTTGTTACATTTTAAAAATCGCATCTTTGTCTAAATTTATAATTATTTTGATATTTTAATTGTGTAAAGTAATAGGTATAATGGTCAATGGACTATAAATTATTTTATAGTCTATAATTATGTTCAAAAAACGTATGAAATCATGAATGAGATTAAAATATTGATGAACATTTATAATATAAATTGTGGGGCCCCAACTTAAATTGTGAGTTGGATTAGGGGATAATTTGGCTTAATATTCTCCCATGATATTGTCAACATATTACTTATTATTATAAGATTATGTATTGGTGACAACATAGGACATGGGCCCTATCAAACACCTAAAATCTTGTTTGAGAAGTGGATTTATAATTGTTTTTCCTTCAACTACATGTTTATGGTTGCTCATTTTGTGTATACGATATATATGCTATTGTTGGTGTGTGAATGCATGTATTATTTATAAAAAGGTAGTTGCATTAGTTAATTTTTTAATATGTATACATTGTTTTGAAATAATTGTGGTGCTTCTAGGAAACTACATGTCTTGAAAGAAAAATAAAATTATCCTTCTTACAATTAACACTTACCATAATAATTTTATGTATCTTTAAAAATAATCAATCCTAATAAATCATATATTTATCTTCAAAATCATTTCTTTGAAACATTAAAACCTATTATATTATCACACCCACTAGTAATAGCACTTAAATATGCTATTGAATGATTGATAGGCATATATATTTATATTTTTATTAGTCAAGCATTACACAAAATGACTTTGCTAAAAAAGTAAAAAAGTACCTTGGATGATTTATGATAGCTATGTTCATTTTTCTTTGCACTTGTTTGGTTGTCTTTTATAATGTACTCATTCTTTTGCTTTTATCAATAAAAAAAGGTTAAAAAGTTGGAGGCTAACAATACTATAAATACATATCTATTAACCATCCAATAACACCTTTAGTTACTATTACACAATTTAATACTTAAACTCATTAAAATAAATAACACCCCAAAATTTCAATCTAATAAAAAATAAGATTTATTTATATTTAAAAATATATAAATCTTCATATCAAAAAATAATATTCATTAGCGCTCGAAAAAATATTTAAACAATAATATTTATAATTTAGAGATCACACTATAGGGATATAAAAGCAATTCAATAACTTGGTGTTATGGATTATCTAATATGAAAAGGAGAGAACAAGTTATATCCATAACTATGACATTAAAAATTATTACTGTTGTAAGAATGAAGGTGTTTTCGTTGATGTTAATTGGTCAATTGGTTATCAATTGGTTGTTGTTTTCATTGATGTCATGGATGTAGGTTATTGGTTGTATATGTTGATGATATTGAGAAAATTGTAATGAAGAAGGATTGCAGGTGTTCAGTGGTTGCTCCAAGTTTTTCTCCAGGGTTTGCTTCTATGTTTGTGTGGTTCAGATATGTTGATCATGGTTGTTAGAAGTTGTTATATCAATATTTTTGGCTTCTGATTCATTGTACAGTGTGAGTTATGTTCACCAGTTGTGAACTGTGGTTTTCTATGTTTCTGGCTGAGGTCTGGGAGAAATGTTGTTGGTATGGATTTCCTTTTGGTTAAGTCTTATGACTTGCGGTTCTAGAGTTAAGTTTTTATGATCGTGTTGAAGATAAATTTGGTGTTTGGAAGGATTTGATCATGTTAAGGGTTGTGTGAGCTTAATTGTTTTATGTGTTTTACATTGGTTTGGTCGACCTTGTGTTGAACACTACCTTCAAAGTTGATGAAGCATGTTGGTACCTATTTGGGTCCTCATCAAGCATTTGTTTGAGTCGCCCTCATTCTAATTCCACCCTAGGATGTTTTGGCACTGACCTAATTTAAATTTAATGATGGATGGCTGACTTTGGATATGTTTCAAAGTTGAAGATGGTATAAATACAGGATGAGTTAGTGGTGAAATATGTACAAAGAGATAAATGAAAAGAAATAGAGTAGATAGATGTGAAATAGATGTGAATCAATGTGTGTGTGTGATGCAAGTGTGGCAGATCAGTGCAAAGTCTAAATGTTGAGTTTTCGGATGCAGTAAGCTGAAAGTGTACTCTATCATTCATGCATGTCTGCAAGTTGTTGAGTAAATTGTGGTGGAAATCTTTGTTGCATTGAGATTTTCTTCTCTCTGTAACATCTCTTCTATCTTCTTTATATCTTTGTGGCAGTGAGCCCTACGAGTGGTTAAACCTATTGGACAGTGAATCCTTATTTTGGCAGTGAGCCTTTCCTCGGGCAACGAGCCTTTGTAATCAGTTTTGATATTCTTTATAGTGTGATTTAATCCTCACTGTAGTTTTTCCCTTATTGGTTTTTCCATGTAAATCTAGTGTTACTGTGTTTGTGTAATGGTTTTTAGAATCTACACTTGCACTTAATGGTTAATCATTCTAGCAAAGTTAATGATTTGTGATTGATCTAAGTTCTATTGAATGTTTTAAAAAGATTTAAATTTTCTACAACGGATTCCCCCCCCTTAGTTGTCTTGTTCAACAATTACATCACCTCATGATGGAAAAGAACGTAGTTCAAACCTATACTAAGTGGTATAGCCATGTTCCCAACAAAATGAAGTTCATTTTTTGTTGGATCCTCTCCTATTAACCTAATATTGCATTCAAGATTGTAAATACTAAGTTAATCTTTTATGAAAATGTCAACATGCCTGATTAAGAGATTTAAGAACTTAAAGTTATTATTTGAGGTTCTAGACAATAACGATGTAACCACATTAGTTATGTTTCATTGAGTTGTTCATAAACACCCTAAAAAAATTAGACTAGAACAAATGCATCAATGCATGCATTATCCTTATAGATCACCATATGATTGGTTTTCTCTTTGATGTGATGTGAAAATAGTTACTTTTCCTCTTTTTTCAAGTATAAATATGTTGGCTACTAATACTTAAATTTACAAATAATGGGTAAAAATCAAGAAATAAGGGTCCATTGTTGAACACAACCATAGCAACTATTGGAATGCAATCATCTAATGGGTCCTTTCTCCTATATAAAATTGTAAGAGGATAAAATTAATTTTCATAAATTTAGATAAAATATAAATTAATAAATTAAATATTAATAAGTCAAGGTAATCATGTTAGGTTAGATAATTGTAATAAGTGTATATAAATAAATGTGAAGGTTAGGGATACTTAGTTTTAAAATTGACAATGGAAATGTTATACTTAGTATGAACTAATTCACAACTTCTATAAAATTAATGGCCTCAATAATATGACTATCTCATAATTTGAATTGACATATAAAAATGTTCAAGGTCAATCTCAAGTGTTATAAGTTTGATCTTGACTATTGTGAATCTAATTTATTACATGAAATTTATCTATACTACTTTAATTGTAATTGAAATAGTATACATTTTAAGAGTTTCTTGACTTCAACTTCTTGGTACCTATATTTTTCAAGGTGGTGTCTAAAAAAAATATTTAAAGGTTTCACAACTAAATAGGTGAATACCTTCTCCTAGGTCAAACTATTTGAGTAGACTATATCAATGGTGGAGTGATAATGAAGATATTATACATAGACATGTAGATGACCCATTTTATGTGCATCTAATTCTTTATTTCATTTTATAAATAAAAATGTTCCCTAATGATTTTCCTTGTAATTGAATCTATTTTTAATGATTTATTAATTACACATTAAGTAATTTAAATACCATAAAATAACATTTCATACAAATGTGTACCAAGTTAGCTCATAATGACTAGTAGGAATGGATGTGAAAGTTAAATTTAAATTTTGGGCTTCTTCTTGTACACCTTGGGATTGAACCAAGTTAGTCTTGAGTAACATATAAATGAACTAGAGGGGTAATGTAATGATCTTGATAAATGGAGAAAATGTATGGAAGTGCATGTAGATAGAAACACAATAGGAACAAATAGATAGAGAATACATAAGGATTAGGGAATAGAGGGATGAAATAGAGATGGATAGGGATTTAGTCCATGATCCAAGTGTAGGACAAGGGTATGACACTCTTTGATATGTCATTGTAGTAATACTTCCCACCAAGGTGATGATAAAACTAAATGGGAGTTGATATTGGTAATGCTAGTTTAAACATTACTAAAATATATAGTTGTGACAATTATTTTTTAGTGTTTTCATGGTATTGCTACTTATTTCCATATTTAAATAATCCTAAATTGTATATCCTTCCCAAATGAGTACTTTTTATGCTTTTACTATAAAAATATGATATAAGGGTTATGTTGTTTGTTTTTGTTTTTGTTTTGGTATATTTTACTTCTTAACAATTGCACACCTTGTATATTTCCCTTTTGTTTTGGATTCACTTGGACCTTTTTGTTCTTAATGTGATGGCTATTGTGTAAAATAATACATTTCACCTTGATGTTATAAAATAGTTTAATTCTATTTGCACTCATTCTTAACATCTAAGCCTAATCCTTAGATTCATCCATTTCCTACCCTATATCATATTTATAATTATGAAAATGAATTGGGTTAGATGTTCAATAATATAAATGACCCAAAAATATTTAAATTCAAATTTAAATCTTGAGACCAAAAAATTTCTTACATAAGCAATTATGGGCCAATTTTAAGCGTAAAACATTCAAATTGCATGTTGGGGTCTTGCATTTAAAACTAAAGATGATAAAGTAGTAAAAGGCATAAACAATACTATAAGTGAATTATACCAATTACCTTTCCTTTCACCTTTTCATTTCATGTATAGAGCTTAAGTGAAGGTTCCCTTCTCCACTTGATTTTCTCTTTGAAATAGCTAGAATTTAGATTTCTCTCAATACAACATAGCCTTTATATTAAAAGGATTGTGATGATTGTTTAATGACATAATTCTAGTATGACTCAAGATTAATAAGGATTAAGGGACAAGGCTCCAGTTTATATATTATTGGTGGCTAAAATGGATAGTTGAGATGGATGGCTAGGATTTTGTAGGAAGATGAAAAGTGTCATAAGGTGGAACAATGGCGTGTGGCATCAAGAAGAAAGCTAGGTGTCCTCACACATGTGTAAGAACACATTGGGAAGAACATGAGTTTGAAAAGTGGAATAGAAGTGGTAAATGTAAGAGGGTGGAAATAAATGAGAATGGCATGTGGATGAAGAGGAAAGTGTAAGCTCGGTAGGGTGGCTCCACATTTATGAGAGGGTCTCACACATGTGTGAGAAACTAATGAAAGATTTGGTCAAAGATGAGGTGTAAGGTGATAGTGACTTGTGCATGTTCACACATGTGTGAGAAATGAAGATGGATAGGGACACTTGTCACATGATTGCAAGTTTGGAGATTTAGAAGAATTTTTAATTCAAGAAAATATTAATGATGATTAAGATGGATTAATTAATTAATTAATTGGGTTTAGAAGAATTAATGAGTTGGATCTAAGGTTGAATTAATTAAATTAATCAACCTTTAGAAGAAGGGGGAAACATAACAAATTAAATAAAATTTAATTAGTTACAAAACTAAATAATAATTAATTAAATTATTTATTTATTTAATTAATTATGGAAAATTAGAAAATGGTTAATTATGGTCAATAAATAACTAAATATTAATCTAATTGATTATGTGACATAAATAAATTTTAGGATGTCTACATTTTTCCCCTCTTTGATATGGTATTCTAACTAACAAAAGTGGCATCATATCAAGAAAAGAAATATCCTAGTTTCTTGGGAAAGAATGAAAGAGGTGGTGGAATGATGCCCCATCAAGAGTTCGCCCAAGAAAAATATTTCAGGGTAAACTCTCAAAACGAATAAATCGAGGTAAAAAAGGTTTAGACGGTGAGAAATGGAAGTGGGTGCAAAATAAAATGAGAAAAAATGTTGAAAAATGAGGAAATGGAGAAGAAATGGGGGAGACAATAGAAAAATTTAGGACCTATGAAATTGGAATGGGCTTGTGGGACCTATAAATAGGCCTAGGGAGGTTCATTTAACCTCATTTTCAATCTCTCCTTTAGAAGATAAAAGCTCTCTTGGTGTAACTAGTTACATACATCATGATGTATATTCCCTACCATACACATACATGAAGTGAGTTTGGCAGTACCAATAGCTAGAGAATGTAGGTGCATCTATATGTACCAATAACCAAGTCTTTGGGGGAAATTAAGAGTTCGATAAATGCTAGTGGAAAGGGAGAAAAATATAGGTGCTACTCCACAAAGTAGTTCTTACGCCTTAGGATTAGCACTATCATGAACCATTTAACTCTTTTGTAGAAGGCTTAGTGCTTGCACTCATTATAGAACTTACATGCGGATGGGTTTCTCTTTCATAGGCATAGTCACGCTTGTGTTAGTGTAGCACTTTGGAAAATAGGGTAGCAGTTTCACATGGTAGCACTTTCTTGGAGTAGCACTTGAATAGAATGGGAAAATAGGGTACTGGTTTCACATGGTAGCACTTTCTTGGAGTATCACTTGAATAGGATGGGAAAATAGGGTAGTGGTTTCACATGGTAGCACTTTCTTGGAGTAGCACTTGAATAGGATGGGAGTATCACTTTTGCAAAATAAAATTTCATCAAGTTAGATCAACACTTGCATTGAATAAATTCTTCTCTTAGAAATAAGTGCTAGCTCTTAATAGAGCTTATGTAGGGAGGAGTTGTGCTTGCACATATTGGGATAGGCAGACAATAGAAGGCTTAATATGATTAAGGCTAATTATTTGTTTTGGATGGAATGTAAGATTAATTATCACCACTATAATTGTGGGACAGGTGGCCAACTACTATAAGACTACGATTATTATTGGTAGATATAGATTGATATTTTCTATCAATTGTGGGATTATATGAGGCTAGGTACTAGACATAGATTTGTTCCCACCATGCCATCATGACATTGTCACAATGAGACTAGTAGCTTTCACTTGCGTCTATGTAAGATGATGATTATACTAGAGGACATGTGGAGTATTTTGTGCATCCCTATTTGGGGTGCATTGGTTGAGATTATATAGGGACTGGTCAAATATATGTACTTGGAGAGGATATTTATTATGGATAATCTACCTATCAAAGGCATTGATATGGACTTAGCGAGGGGGATGGATGCTCTTCATGGGACAATTGATAAGAGTAGAAAAATCATAAAATTATGGATCCAAATGGTCAAGGAGGGTATTCCTAGACATATTTATAGGATAAATAAAGAGGAATGAAGAAAAACTAGGTATGATAGCTTAGCCACACCCTTTTCATGAGGATATCAAAATAAATTTGTCATTGAATACCACTTGCACTAGCTTATTGGTCTTATAGACCTAAATATATCTTATCAATAGATTAAATATAAAGTTACAAATGTAACCAAAGAGGTATATCAAAATTATATTTTAAACTTTAGTTTCATTTTTTATTTCTTACTTAATAGGCAACTTCAAAAATCAAAAACACTAAAACTCTCTAAAGATAACCTAATAGGTTCAAGCTCTCGTGGTATATGAAAAGGTAGGTATCATTGAGATGTATATTTTTATAATTTAACCTACACAAATCCAACCTATATGGAATAAGGGGTAAAATACAATATATAGGACAATCATAGTACCAAACAAGTATTGGTGCCTTAGTCTACTTGATGTAGTCAAAAACCAAGACCCTGAATCGAGGTGTTGATCTTCACAACCACCACTCAAATCCTTTAGCTTTATTAGATACTTACAAGCAATGGAATGAAACCACATTAAATTTATTTAATTCCATTGAAATTCTAAAAATGTGCTTACAAACTAGTGACAACCCACTTTTTGAAAATTAAATTGAACTTGCAAATGAGATTCTTTTCTTGTAAAAACTTGTGAAAAGGAAGCTCTCCCATATTAATCCATGGAAATACATGCCCACTATAATTTTAAAACCATAAAAACCATGTTACCTTTCAAGCCAAACTTTCATAAAATCATTTTCTAAACACTACATTTTGACCCCTTCCAACAACTTTTCTCAATTCTCATCTTTTTCCCTAATTTCTTTAAAATCTTGTTGGATAATTAATACTAATAACAACCACAAAATAATTAATTTGAATTTTTATTTTAAATTTTGATTGCCTATAGCATATATGAAAGTATAAGATTTCAAATTTATAGAACAATGTCATTCCTATAACAACTAACTACAAGAAAACATGTGCAAACTTCACACATTCTGAAAAATATCAACTACAAGCAAACAAAATCTGATCACCACTCCTCACACTAGAAAAAAGCACCTATCACAAATACCAAATTCCATAAAATTCATCTTCAAGATAAGAAGTTATTATTCCTCCTTTTCTTACATTCTTCTTCTCGAATTTTCATCATTCTTTTCCTTGTCAAAAACTCTCTTGGCAATCTGGGTGTGGCCTTCTCTTTTCCCTGCTTGTCAAACTTTAAAAATCATCATTATTCCTCCCTGGGCATGGGTTTTCCTCTTCCAAGTATGAGCTTTCAATTGCAATTCAAAAATTTCCTTCCTGCTCCTCCACCCACTCTCTCCACTCCCTTAATTCCCATGCCTTCCATTTTCTCAACAAATGCAATTTCAAAATTCCAAAATGGAGTTACAATGTACATTAAATTTGCCTACTCACAGGCTTGGGCATTGGATTTTTCCTTTTTGGAAAATCAACAATTTACAAGCATATTTTAAAAAAATTATAGAAGTAAATCAATTAATCAATTGATATTTTACATTCCCAATATCAAAACTTACTATGTCGGAGGAGTTGAGGATTTTAATAAATTGTGCCTACAAGAAAAATAGAAAAAAAACACAAACATTAAAAATTAAAATGTTTTTGGATGTGCAAGATTGTCCGTGAACCTAGATGCTCTGCATCACTACTAGGTGACATAGTAAAGATTTGAAGAAATGTGTAAAATTTCTTACAAATATTAAACAAGAACTGTCATTACATCTAAAATATCATCAATTTAGATATATTTTTATTTAAAAAATAAAAAGAGTCAAGAAACTTCACACAAATAAACATTCTATAATAATATTTAACTATTCAAGGAAGTTCCATTTATTATTTTGTAGTTGGCTTTTAAATTTATCCCAATAGATGTATTTCATTAAAAATATCAACTAGTTGTGGATACATCCAAATCATCTAGAGGCTTTCTACTTGAAAATACCTTCTCTAGATATTATAAAAAGTATATATGTAGCAAATATGTCTACCTAGACCTCATTTTTGTTACCTGAGAAAGGTGTCTCAACCTTGGAATCACAAAATGTTATTATTTATAGTGTTTATATTTGAGCATGGATGGGTCTAAATTTTTTCCCAAAGCTATGGAATGGCTAAATAAACATGCTAGTAATTTTTTCCCAAGATCACGTCTAGATTTGAAGATATTAAAGTTTCCATTTTTTTTAAGTTTCATAGTCTAGTTTGAGGCACATAGAGATCATTTTTGGGCTTGAAAGTGGTCATAACCCACAAATCCAATTAAAAATTGATAGATAACTTCATGAGATTTAGTACAGTTTAAATGGTTCATCAATCAGATTCTCATATCAAAATTTATGGCATTTGGAACTTGGGTCTCCCGAATTAGAAAATGTGAAATCATGTTGGAGACATAAAAGAGTTGTAACAGGGAGTTACACATGTTGGTGTGTGATTTGACACATCATAGGGAGTCTTTGATTGGAGATAAATTGGGCTCCACTTTTTGGGTGGTTTTATCTCGAGGTTTTGTAAATAATGTTTGAGGGTTTCATGTATTGTATCTCCTATATATTAGGTGCTTGAGATGGAGGTCATGTGTGAGAGTTTTATACATGTTGAGTTGTATTTAGATCTTTAGTTGGTGATACTCCTATGAAAATCCCACACTGCAAGTATATTTTAATATTGTTGATTTTTTAATAATATATTGGGTAGCTTTTGGAGTTTGCGGTTTTCTCTTGAAAGGGTATTTTCCCACATAAATCATTATGTTGCAGTATGAATGATATTTATGTTTATTTATATTTAGTTTTTATAACTGTTATAAAATCTTAAAAGAATTGCATAACTCTCCTCTCAATATTAGTGTAGGAAGTTATTTTTCTATATAAATATGCTTACAAGTGGTATTAGAACTTGATCACCTTTGGTTTTAGTTGTGGGTTGTTGGGTTTCTTGAATTAATATAGTTTTGAGTGGGAGCTTGTGCAAAAGATACTTTGTGATATTGTTGTAGGAATATTTAGATGGAAGTTATGTTAGGGAGAATAGAGGTATAGAAGTTTATTGGTAATAGTTTTGAGATGTGGAAGATAAATCTGGAGGATATGTTAATTGATTGAGATCTATGGGATGTTGTTGATGAGAATGCTTCAAGGCCTATAGATGCTACTTTGGATTTTCAATATAATTTTATGGACTGTAAATACAAGGGTCTAATCAAATTTTCCCTAATAGAATTTCCTTTAATTGATTTCCATGAGTCCTCTACAAAAAATCTATGGAAGAAACTTGGTGAGATATATCAAGCCAAATCTTTAATGAACAATATTTTCTTGAGGAATAATTTTTATTCCTTGAGAAAAAATGAGATTAGATGGATTATAAACCACATGGAAGCATTCAATATATTGGTGGCTCAATCAACATCAATTGGTGTAAAAATGGATGAGGAGGAGAGATTTCAAATTTTACTTTTTTATTTTCTTGATTCATGGGATTCTCTCATTATGGCTATTGGAGTACTTGTATTGTCTTGAAGGTTGGGGATGTTGTGGGTTCTTTGAATTTTGAAGAGATGAGGAGGAAGGTATCCATCAATACTAAACAAGACCTAAATTTTCATGGAAGACATAAGGAAAAAGGAAAGAAGAGTGAAAAACAAGATAAATCCAAGTCCAAGGGGAGATGGAAAAATCTCCTATAAAGTTGAAAGCTATTTTTTGGAATCATGGTAATCATGGACACTTTTGTAAGGAGTGAAAAGAAGAAAAAAAGAAACTTGATTATGATTATGAGTCTAAGGAAGATGGTGATGAATTCATTATAGCTTTGGCCACTTGTGTAGGTAATGATGCATGGTTAATTAACTTGAGTGCATCTTTCCATATGACCTCTTATAGAGATTGGTTTTTTAAATATGAATAATTTGATGGAGGTAACTTGCATTTGAGTGATGATTCTTATTTAAATATTGTTGGTCATGGTAAAGTTAGAATAAATTTTCTTGATGGTAGAGCAAAAAGGATTAATGGTGTGTTGTATATCCTTGGATTCACAAAAAAAATATTATCTATGATCAAAATAATATGTGAGTCTTGGTCATCCCACAATAATGGGTCTCAAACATGAGACATCCTATTTTTTTCCTAAAATCACATATTTTTTAGAAAATTATTGATTTAGGCCTTGAAGGGTTCCATCTAAAGGGTTTTAATTGAATAGAGTTGGATAAGACCCCCTAGATCAGACCCCCTTGGATAGAACCCCTCTAATATTAAATAATACCCACAATGGAGTCTCCTTCACACCTATCAAAATGCTAACAAAAAACCACTTTTTCATTACCTTTTGAGGGATAAAATAAAGTCATTTAGAAATTAAATTTTGTAAGTATGTAGCCCTTATTATAAGCTTTCAAAAAAGTATAATTTTGAATTATTTTATTTTTTATTTTTTTTGGATAAGTGCTACCAAGATGGGGGTAGCTCCCTATATTGATAAAAAACAACCATTACAATGAGAAGTTGTGGAAAGGCCATCAATGGTATAGATACCCAATGCCATCAACAATATCTATAAGCCTTTCAACCACATTTTGATCAATGAGATTGGGATTTGCTTCAAGGAATTTCAAAAAGTCCTTGATGTTATATTTTTGCTCCATGCCTTTCTTGAAAAATTCCCATGCCTTGTGTAGTTTCACTTTCTTCTTGTCCTCGTTCAGATTTAGAATTCCCAACACAAGCCCAAAATAGAGATCAGTGAGCACAACATCAATAGCATCCATAATGAAAATATCTAGTTCTCTGTCTGTGAATCTTCCAACTGCTCTCACACCCCACAACCTAGCACCCACCACTTTCACATAATTATTGAAGAACCACTCAACCACTAGGCCATCATGGGTGTGACCACTAGCCCAAAAGTTTACCCCCACCACCTTCTTCACTATGTCTTTCTCCTTCGTATATACCTTGTTGAACAAGTAAGAAATTTTCTCATCACAATTTTCACTCGACGACCTAGCCCCGCTGCTTCCACATCTACAGGCAATCCAAAATGCATAGCCATACTTCAGATTGAAAGAGAAGATCATAGGAGCTAGATAAATAGCACAACCCAACATCTAGACCCTTTGGTAGCAAACCAAAAATAGATTGGCAGATCTTCCCAAATCCTAACGAACACCACAACACCAAGTACGTAGCAGTGGCCAAGGAGACAAAACCATCCACCGTCGAACATATATAAAAACATATTTGATTTAGACCATGCTAAAATTGATGTGAAATGGCACCCAACATCAACTCATATATGACCTAGCAAATCACCCTCGAGAATCTCTTGCCATGTCCACATTTAAACATTCCTACAAGCCACATGGGATGGAGTTGGCCTTGAAAACCTCCCGAACCAAGGACACCAGTAAAGAGACCCCAAGATTGGCCAAAAATTCTACCACGAAATTAGCCTCTCTATACACATGCGCCATTGAATAAGAGTCAAAGTATTCTAAGAGCACACAATTTTAGATGGCTAATTTTTCAATTTCCAATTTTGTATAGATTTCTTACAAATTGCATTGATGCAAATCACTAAGTCACCCTCCACATCTATATCTTTAATCCCTTTCTCAATGCATAGTGACAACCCACATGCAAGGGCCTTCATCTCTTCCTCATTGTTGGTAGCAATCCCCACATTTTTTTTCCACATCCCACAAACATTCCCCTAAATTGTCCCTAATAATGCATCCAATTCCATGTTGGCATGCATTACCTTTAGAAGCACCATCAAAATTGAGCTTGTATCGCCCACCAACAGGAGGAACCCACCTAGCACCCACATGGGAATTCCTAGAGAGGGGAGGATCCAGACATGGAGGTTTGAGAGCAGGAAACCTCTTCTGTAAAGCATCATATCAACCTATGAATCACACATCCTTAGCCCTTAATTGCTTTGAGTTAACAATTTTAGAGATTCTTGCTTCTATATTTATGATAATCCCCTCCACTGGTAGATAGGACTCGCAAAAAACTCGACAGTTCCTTTCCTTCCATATCTGCCACACCACCATTGATGGTGCAACCACCCAAACATCCACCCACACATTTTTCTTCTTCCCCATAGGCCAGCTATAGAAAAACTCTAAAAGATAATTTTTCCTTGTTGTTGTCCAACCAAGTGACTGTAATAATCAATCCCAACATTTTGAGGTAAATTTGCAATTTAGTAGAAAATGGTTCGCAGACTCCCCATCCTTGCGATAGAGCAAACACATACTTGGTCCATGAATATCAATCAAAGGAAGTCTATCCCCATGAGGATCCTTTTATGCAAAGCAATCCAAAGAAAGGTGTCAGCCTTAGGTAATATTCCAGAATGCTAGCAAAGTTTAGACAGCCAACCACTCACACATTGGATTTCATATCCCAGCTTAACCAAATACTCCCTTGATTTGGAACTCAACCATATGATTTCATTCTTGACATTGGATAGCAAAATTTTCACTACTTAAATAAGTTGTTTAGTCTTTCTTACCATGAGATTTTATTACTCTTTTCAACCAATCTTTGTTGCCAAAATTTTCTAAGAGGGCCTTGTGCCCCTCCCAGGAATCATACCAAAAATCTACCTTGCATCCATTCCCAATCTTCTAGAGGTCGGATGATTTATAATGACATCTTTACTCCCCCAAATAAAATTCCAAATTATCAAACTTCCATTCGAGTTGGCTAATATGAGAATCCTACTTGGTTTGTCATCATCCAAGTACTTCTTATAGTTTATCTTACACCATTTCCTATCTGGGTTGCGATAAATACACCAACTGAGCTTTTCTCCCAGCACCTTGTTTTGTGGCTCCATCCTACGCAACCCCGCCCCTCCTTGTGATTTTCTCTAATAGGTAGTATTCCAATTGATCAATAGAATTCTCTTCTCATCGTTTGCTCCTTCCCTCAAAAATTATTCAAAAAACCTCCGATGTCACCAATTGCCTTATTAGTCATACTGAAGCAAGATATTACATAAATCAGGATAGCAAATAGAACCAATTTTATCATCAGAATCTGTCCAGCCAATGAGAGCCACTTGCTCTTCCACATCTCCACCTTTTTCCTACATGGTGAGATCATATCCTGTCAATGTTCAATCCTACAAGCACCTTGGAAGAGAGATTCCCTAAGATGCTTGGAAGGGAGAGAGCCAATGGAGAAGCCAAATATATTCATGATCTTCTTGTGAGTGGAACCTTTTATGTTGAAAAAATATATTTTTGATTTTTTTTAATATTTGACCAGATGTCATGATATATGCATCGAGCACACCCTTTATGGTTTCCTCTTCTCTTATAGTAGCTTCTCCGAACAACATCGTATCCTCAACGAATTGAGAATATGTGATAGAATCCAAACCATCTGCAACTGCAACTCCCTTCCAAATTCCACTGTCCCTCAACATCCTAAAATTATGCCCCATGGCCTCAATTATTATCACAAATAGAAATGGGAAGAGCAAGTCTCCCTACCACAACATGTTTGTTGCACCAAAAAATCCACACATGGATCCATTCACAAGAACCGAATAGCAGGGAGTGGATATGTTGAAACGGATCATCTCCAACTAGTTTGGATACCAAACCTTTCATGACATCTATTGGGTGAATATTTTGTAATCCCTTTACAAATTACAAAATAGTGATTTCATCTGTAGTTATGATGAGATAAATCTCTCCTCTCAAAAATGGGAGGCTTCCTTCTTACTATTTATTGAAAAAAATTAAACTATGCTAAGCTAAAGGTATTTACACTAACTTTAACCATGTAGGGGGGGTGTCACATTCATCATTTTCTCTTCTTTCAAAAAAGATGTTTACAATATTTCATGATAATATTCAATAATGCTTCTACACTTCTAATATTAACCTAAACGATAATCACCAATATTCTTGATTAAACGTGCAAATAATCAAAGAGTACCAGTATAAATATGTGATAAGTGACCAGAAGACATGCAAAAGCACAAAGTCTTTTCCTTGCCTTTAATGAGAGTTCTATAATAACCAATGATGTAAGTTGAAGCACAAAGCCTTTCAACTCACTTCACAAAAAGATTCACACACCAAGTGAATAATCCCAAGCACAAAGTCTTCAAATTATCCTCCAGAAAGATTTTAAAATAACAATATCACTAGTTGGAGAACAAAGTTTGTCAACTAATAATACCATTGATCCATGAAATGAATAATCACAATCTCAAAGTATTGATAATTCTCCACCAATAAACACTTTCAATACACACAATTTCAAGTAAATGATATAACACAAAGTTCATATAGCTTATCTTGAAATTCCTCCAATCGTAATAAAGAAATACCACTTATCCAATCAACATAAAAGAAATCAATAAGAATGACATAAGAACATATTTATTCATACAAATTTGATTCAACGCAAAGTTTGATACCAAATTTCCTTCTTTATTAATTGGAATTGATTTTGCAATTTTAACTCAAAGTCTCAAAGTCGATTCTCAATTTGGGAAGCACTTCGTTACAATAGATTAAAGGTAAAAATTACAAATGAGCTCTCTCATATTTACAGATGAGAGCTAAAGAGTTAATCTAGGAAAATTCTAACTACTTTGACTTATTCAACATTTGAATCCAAATTTATTGGAGGAAATCATTTTTGTTACATGTATTTACAATTTTACAAAATGATAAATGACATGTAAATTGTCTTCAACTAACTACAAAAACTTGTAAATGACAAAAACTTGAAATCTAAACTAAGGCATGATCAGCCTTCTTTAGCATTCTTCATTAGGTATTCATCATGCTTTTTCAAGATTGTCTATGCTTCATTTTCATCTAGACCTAAAGTATGTTTCATGATGCCAAGAGGTCTTGATACCGAATATCAAAGATTCAATCCATTAGATGCATTAAAAACGCTTGGTCTTCAAATTCCTTATGAATCATGCTGACAAACTATTGAACCACATTATTTGGGGGAAGTAAGTTCTAACTATCATCTTGCAGCTTACATGGAATTTATTCAATTTTATTAATAAATTGTAAGTCATGTTCTTCACCAAGTTCATGTGCAGATTATAGATCATTGAGCAAGTTGGTGAGAACAATGTATTTGTGAATTAGAGACACTTCAATTTCCACATACATGTCTCAGTTGGGAATGATCTCAAGTTCCTTCAGGTTATCTAATTTAAGTTTCCTCATTTTGATCCAAGCCTACACTTTATTTTTCGTATCCTCTTTCTTTTGAGAGAAAGCATTCACAGTGTCATCCAATTTTATTTTTATGCCTTCCATCTTTTCCAACTTCTCCATGGAAGATCCTAACATTTATGTTCCCAATGCAATCAAACAGTCAAGATACTCACTGACCAATTTGCCTCTAGTATGCACCTTTTCCACCTTTTAGATGATAGGGTTTTCAACACTGACTATAATGGCTTCAAGCTCAATAGACTCAGAGGATTTAGTAATCTTTTGTAGTACGATGGTAAGCTATTTTTTCTTAGCCTTATAGTGATCCTTCATCTTCTTCTCCTTGTCAAATTTCTCTATGAGAGAATCTAGGTCAAATTGAACATCTGCCTTTGCGCTCTCATGAGTTACCTTGCCCAATTCTACTCTTGTGATATAGTAGTCTACGATATCCACTTCTTCATAAGTTTTGTTAGAGGGAGGCTAAGCTATCTTTGCATACTTATTACCCTCTTTGTCAAACAACATCATGGAAAGAGTCTTTTCTTTCTTCTTAGTTCTTGTCTTGGCACACGTAAGTTGTGTAAAGTCAAACTCATCCAAAGAGATGGCTTCTTTCCTCCTCTTGTGCATTTGTGATGACAACTATGGTAGTAACGGTGAGCTCTCCTCAAGTTGTGTAGCCATTGTATGGGATGTAGTAGTTGTATTCAAAAAGGTGGTAATCACAATGGCAGGAGTGTCAGTCAAAACAACCTTGGGAATCTCAACACTAGACACTTGCATAGAGTCATTTAGGAACTGCTCTAAATTAGAATGTGGTGTAAGGTCAAAAGATGGTGAGGAAAAACTTGGTAAAGAAATAGGAGAACTAGTCACATTATCTAACCCTTGTTTTGGTCTTTCAAATGAAAACCCTGAGATAGGGGATGAATGCACAAAATGAATCAACATAGTAGGTGAGACAACACTTGTTATTGAAGGAGGAGCATTAACAAG
Source organism: Sequoia sempervirens (assembly GCA_007258455.2). NCBI lineage: Eukaryota > Viridiplantae > Streptophyta > Pinopsida > Cupressales > Cupressaceae > Sequoia > Sequoia sempervirens. The sequence continues at coordinate 523,719,865 of VDFB02105785.1, forward strand.
AACATTAGACGTAAATGGGGTCATAGGAGGAGGAGCAAGAATATACACAACATTGGTATTTGAAGGAGAGGAAATAGGAGGATCCTCGGGAATGTTCTCATGAGGAGATAATTTAGATTCCTCATATCTTTCTTCCTCAACATGCCCCTCTTCCTACACATGCTCCTCTTGAGCCTCTGTGGATGGTCCCTCTGCATATTTTGCAATCTTCTTCTTGTCACCCTTGACCAAAAACTTGATTTAGGTTTTGAAGGTCTGCTAGAGCTTGAAGCATCATTTCTATTTTTGGTCCTTAGCTCCAATTTCTTACTTGTTTTTCCTTCGGACTCATCTTCTAATCCAGTGAAGAAATATTTCAATTATATATCCCTTTCATCTAACCAAACATTTGTATTGGCCAAGATGGGTTCAAACCTTTCTCAGATTGATATCACTTCTTTTCAAGACCACTGGATGGAAGGGAGAGGAGAAGCTACAACTCTGCTTCTCTCATATTTAGTATCCAGAATAGTATCTTCATCCTCCATATCCTTTGGGATATCAGCAAGATCCAAATCCTTAATATGTTCTAAAGTTAACTTGCAATAATCTATTTTTCGGATATCTTGCTCCATTCTTATATCTCTTTAATTTGATGTACATGAGAGAAATCCATTTTGATTTGAGACTTCATACCTCTATAATCAAAATTAGATCTTTATTTGTACAATTTTATTGTTACCTACAACATTTTTTACTACACCACCTTAGCCTTATGTGAAGTCTGAGTGGAGTATCTTTCGATTGCTAATGGAAATTTGAATCCGAGTTTATGGGATTCCATTTGTTTACTATGCACCACAATAATCTATCTGCATAATTCCATAGAATAATCTTTTCACTAGGATAACGTGGAAGCATATATGAATAGCTAGCAAAGCACCCAACTCTCAAATAAGTAAAATTTGGAAATTGCAAATAAAGGCAGCCATATTTGTTGACAACCTTCCATGCTTCATCAAATACTCTCTTATTCTCCAATTCAAGATTAAAAGCACACATAAGCGGAGCAAAGAAGGCATCATTTACCCTTATAAAATGATTAATACTTCCCTTGAGAGTGATTTGCAGGTGTATACCACGATATTTTGCACTTCTAAATGAAACCTTAAAAACAACTAAGAGATATGAAAAACAAAATATCAAGGACACCTCAAGATTAGCCAAAAGAGAGTGACAAAACACTAAGGAAAGTAGATAGCACAAGACAAATAGTTTTACCTTCCTTTGCTGTTGATACTCCTTTGATTAGCCCTTGCTTAAGATGGGATGTGTGCTCCTTGATGGCTCTATTGAAGATCTTTACTATGTGCTTGGATGCAAATGCAAGTGGATGTGATTGAAAATTGGATGAGTGCACAAAATGGCAGCATGTAGTTGCAAATTGACTAAGTGTTGGAAATGCCCTTGAGGAGGGGGTATTTATAGGAGAATTTGAATTCTCTAGAGAATTCAACGGTCAAAATTGCTCCAACAAGGTCAAGATGAAGGGCTATGGTGGGTTGAGAACCCACAAGCCCTCACATCTTGACATGTGGAGGGTGAAGTGGCCAAGGGTGGATGAGATGGAAATGAGTTGTCAAAAAGGTACATGAGGTGGAAAAGGACATGCACCTTGGGGGATGAGAGGATTTCCACAAAAGGGATTTCTTGTCCCCAAGTGGGAGTGAAAGGGACATTTGAGGAATTTTAGAATTCCTCAAAAATCTACATGGAAAAAGGAAAGGTGGTTGGGGATATAAATGTGATTAAAGAATTCACATTCATAGGGGATCGATCTAAGGACGAAAATTGGGCTCCAAAAAGGTGGGACTTGGTCACATGTGGTGATTGTGACAAGTCCAAGGTTCTAGAAGCCTTGGGAGAAAGGAATGTGAATTAAAAATTCACATTTGAAGGAGAGGAATCTAGGGCAAATAAATGTGAATTAAAAATTCACATGGGAAAGGGGGTTAATGTCCAAAAAGGAAAAATGGAAGAATTGACCAAAAAGTGGTGCTAAATTTAGCTAATGACTTTGGTTAAGGTTGTGCAAATATTGGATTAGGCTAATTAACAGAAGATTAGAGGCAAGTGGCAAATGTAGGAGGATGTGACATTAATCTTTGATTAAGAGGATGCACATCATAACCCTGAATTAATTAAATTAATTCAGATTAGGGTGAGATTATGGAGGATGTGACAAGGAGAGAGAAAGTGAGGAATTTTAAATTGATTTTTAAATCAAAAAGAAGAAGAGTGACTAAATTAAATAAATTAGTGTATTTATTTAATTTAGAGATGAATAAGGTAAAAGACAAAGCATTAATTATTAAATTAAATACTTTATCGGTACGAGACAAAAGGTGTAATATTAATTTAATAAATTAATATTGATACGATAGATGGGAATGCAGTAATTTTAATCATATGGAAGTGATTAAATTTGGATGCCTACATTTTGCCCCTCTTCGAAATATTGTTGAAATAACAATGTTTTGAAGAAAAGTAAATGTCAGGGATGAAGAAAGGAATGAGGATTGATGCTCCGGCCTGACGAAGAAGAAGAAGTATGCCCCAGTGCCTGGTTTGAAATGGATGGAAGGAAGTGGTAGGGTATGCCCCCTCGAGAGGGCGGTTGGGGAAGAAAGGAGGGGCCCCGGACGACGTCTTGATAAAAAGAAATGGAGGAGACCGTGGGATAGAGGGCAAAAAATTAAGCAACTTTTCCTTTTAAACGGAGTGGATTGGATGTACGGTGTGCGAATGGCGGCTCCGAGAAGTTAGGCATTAGTTGGAGGGAGGAAAAGTTCAATAGGAGGTAAAAAATACCTTGGAGGTAGAAAGGGTTAAAAAGGTAATTTAAAAAAATTACCTTAGTCATTTTCACTCAAGCAAGTGAGGAAAGGAGGAGAAAGAGAGAGAGGAGACGGAGCAAACATGCTGCAGGTTTACGACACTGAGATCGTGCACCGAGCTGATGAGGTGCGGAAACGATGGACTCACTTCGCGGTGCCTCGTAAGGTGAGTACGGAAACCTATGCTAGTGATTTTGAAAAATTTGACCATGTGTGAAAAATAAACGAAAAAGTGGCATATGGGTTTTATAGGTGGGGAAAAAAAAACAACTGGGTAGTAAACAGAAATTTGAAAAAAATTAAAAGGAAAAAAAGAGGACGAAAAATGGTGCTCTAGCCACGATTAGAGCGTATCGCCTCCCAAGTAGGCGCCTTGTGTGAGCCGAGGCAGGAGCCACCTCAGCTTTCCCAGACTGGCCGAAATTTTGTTCATGAAATGTCGCCGGGCGGGCCGCCCCGGGGCGGTGGCGCCCAGGAGGCATATCCGCCCGTGGGGAGCCCTGTGGGCGGTGGCGCCCAGGAGGCGGGAGGTGGGGCCATGCATGATATGCAGTCATGGGCGAGGCCCAGCCGAATATGACCACCGGGCGAGCCACCAGCGAAGCCTTGACCGCCCGGAGGAGTGGGCCGCCCATGGAGGGCCGCCCAGTGAGCCTGGGACAAGTAGGGCAAAGGCGGAGCCAGCCGAGAGGGAGGACGAGTAGCCGGAAAGAAAAGAGGAAAAAAATAGACAGGAGAGAGAGAACAAAAATAAAGACGGTTCGAGGGCATGAAGAATTATGTACTGATAAATGGTTGATGTGGATGCAGTGTTTGATGCGGATACGGACACACGAGCGAAGATCGGAGGCACTGACAGTAGCGCTAGGAGCGATGACGAGTGCGGAGCATGCGGCGTTGGAGCATGCAGGACTTATGCATTTTCTAGAGGTGTCAATGCTGAGGGCACATCAAGCGATGCTGACATCCCTGATAGAGAGATGGAGTTCAGAGACGTCGACGTTTTGGCTGCCGACGGGTGAGGTTACGGTGACGTTGGAGGATGTATGGCGCATCCTCAAGCTGCCGATATTAGGGATTTTATTGAGTGATGTGGAGTTGAGGGGGGCCAAGTTGGAGCAGACTATGAGAGTGTTGTTTGGGGACGTCGCCCTGCCATTGCGTGGTCAGCAGTTGGACGTAGATGGATGTCTGATAGTGGGAGTACCAGCGTTGCCTTTATTTTTAGCGGGGTTGATCAGTGGGATATTGCTGCCAGATCATAGCAGGCGGTTTTGTAGTTTGCGGTTTATGGAGCCGATCCGACATATTGTGGAGTGGCGAGAGGGACAGATTACATGGGGTGCATGTGTACTAGCCCAGTTGTAAAGAGATATGCATATGATTTGTTATCGGGAGGCGGTGAGCTTGACACATATAACGCTGCTACAGGTTTGGGCATGGGAGCACATTATGGTGACTAGACCGATTGTTGTGCGGAAGGGAGAGGTGGATGATTCAGAGCCCCTGGCATGGAGATATGGAGAGGGACGGGGTTGGCTTATTCGTCATAGGTGGCTGGGAGATGTGGAGGTATGGACAAGGAGGATAGATGATTTGGTGGAGGGAGACATAGTTTGGTGACCATATATGCGATGACGCTTCAGGGGATGGAGGGAGGAGACTGCGAGATATAGTGGGTATTTTATGGCGCAGTGTGTTCTGATTGGGGTGCTTCCATGGATAGTGGAGATGCACCAGCCGGATAGGGTGCAGAGACAGTTTGGGCAGACACAGGATATTCCGGGGCCACTAGTGATGTTTCGACGACTCACCAGAGAGCGACCATGGGGGCGGGCGATTAGCCCCACATCAGCCAGAGCAGCATGGGCAGCGACCGTGCAGGTACCCTATCCTAGGAGGTATGCGGGAGAGGAGGATGCAGGAGTGACAGACCGATATGACCGGCGGTTCCGCAACCACCTATGGGATAGAATTACACCTTTGGTGCCGATTGTAGGAGCGGTAGGGTTTGGATCAGAGGATGAGTGGCGTGGGGTGAGAGAGGGAGGACAGCCTGAGCCAAAGAGGATGGAGGCAGTGGGACGGGCAGGTAGGAGGAGGAGGAGGAGGATCAGGGAGGTCGAGAGAAAGGAGGTCGGTAGAGATGATACATGCAGTGGAGGGTAGAGGAGATCGGCAGACTGGTATAGGGAGCAGAGTACGTCAGAGGAGGGTGTTTGTACGGGCAGAGCAGGGAGAGGAGAGATAGTCGGATAGAGATCAGGAGGAGACGGAGATCAGGGGTCAGCCAAAGTTGATAGCGGGCAGGAGGCGATTGATGAGGGTACAGACCGTGACAGAGCATGAGGGTGCCCGAGAGGGTACTAAGGCTAGGAGTCAGCCAGAGAGGGTGAGGAGTGGGGGACAGCAGAGGGGGGGCAGGAGCCGCCCGTTGTAGAGATAGGAGAGAGTGAGGATGAGGAGCAGCCAAAGAGGGGAGAGCCGCAAAGATTGATGAGAGTGGGGAGGCATGGTCAGCCGCGAAGAGTGCGAGTCGGTCCTTCCATGGAGGACTTGGGGGGTGAGCAGGAGGAGGAGGCTGGGGGGAGTGAGGATGCTATGGAGATAGATGGTGAAGTGCCAGATCTAGAGATTTGGGATGTGGAGCCATTAGCAGTGGTTCCTGTCAGTTCTTCAGGGGTTGCGATTGGTCAGAGTATAGATCAGAGGCTGAGGGTGGCAGAGGCAGAGGTGATCAGACTCAGGGCCGAGCTCGCGAGAGTGCCAATAGCAAGTCAGAGGACTGATAGGTATATGGTAGAGGTAATGTGGAGAGAGGGGGAGATACTGCAGGCTGATATACAGGGGCTACAAGATGAGTTAGCTGCTGTTAGGTGGGATCGGGATAGACTAGAGGCTGAGATGGTTATATTGCAGGCTAGAGGGGCAGCAGTGGGGACGACTGTATCGACAGGTAGTGGGCAGCAGGTGGATGATCTCCGGCGGGAGCGAGATGAGTTACAAGATAGAGTGTTTTGCTTAGAGTAGACAGTGGGAGAGATGGGGGCGATGCGGGAGAGAGAGAGACAGGTGAGGGAGCAGGTTCAGACTATGCAGATGGAGAGAGATGCAGCACAAGCACGAGTATAGGCAGTGGAGGTAGAGAGGGATACAGTGCAGACACGAGTTCAGGTTTTGCAGGAGGAGAGAGATGCAGCATTAGGACAGATACAGACGTTGCAGGTGGAGCGGGATGCCGCAGTAGCACAGTGGCAGTCTATGCAGGGCAGTGATGTGATAGGGGGAGATATGTATGGATTACAGAGGGAGAGGGATGCCACAGTAGCCAGGGCAATGGCTGCGAAGGAGATGAGGGATCGGATGTAGGCGGAGATGACACAGTTATGCTTATCCCAGGAGGCTTGGGAGCAGGAGAGGAGGAGGATCACGAGGGATCGGGACAAATATCGGCAGGAGCGGAATTCCGCTCGGGTGCAGGTTGCGGAGCGAGAGGAGAATGGGAGAGAGGCCGAATTTTGGATGGCCGCATACTATCATTCAGTTCTAGATCCATCTCAGTGGTTATTCTAGTATACTTGGCAGGCACCCCAGATGCCAGCGCCATCCCAGTCACTGGGGACATGGACACGTGGTTACAGTGATTCACCAGGTGTTTCACCAGGCCGAGGACGAGGACCTGAGTCTCCATAGAGATCAAATGTGGGGAGTTCGTTTGGGAGGTGACAGGCTACTAATTTTTTGACAGATGCACGATGGACTGTGTAGGATGTATTTGACAGAGATCATAGATGTTGTATATCTCTAGATTTTGTACTTTGTCATATGGTGGAGATATCTATGATGGACTTGGGACCAATGTTATATTACTTTGATATGAGACAGTTCTTATTGACACCATGTAGTATGTTTTTGTTTATGACGGATGATTATATGCATGTGTATATGGTACTATATTTTTATGTGGATGGATGTACTCATGTGTTGGTTTATTTATGTTTTATGTTTATGATATGAGATGTTCATGTGGATGATCAGATGTATGTATTTATGGAATATGGATAATTTTATGGATGCGAATGGTGATATGTGTACCTATGGGATTTATGATGATTTATATAGATGAATGTCTAGTTGACTTATTTTGTTATGTATGTGTGTATGACAGATTTTTGTATGAATATTTTACATATGCAAGATGTGGTGTATTGTGCGTCTAACACTTTTGTGATACAGGTGGTGATGTATGTATGGATCTAACGTATGGTGATGCAGGTGGCGATGGATGCATGGATCTAACGTATGGCGATGCAGGTGGCGATGGATGCATGGATCTAACGTATGGTGATGCAGGTAGCAATGGATATATGGTCCTAACACGTAATGCAGGTAACACATGGCCATAAGTGTCGACAAGAACTAACATGGTAATGAGAGGTGGGTATGTAGTAATGGGGAAGATGGATGTCATGTGGCATCTGTCAAGAAGTATCAGTACCCTGAGAAGAATGGGAGAGAATGGGGGAAAGTATTTGCACAACCGAAAACCACAGGATGAGTGTGTAATGCAATGATTATGAAAAATGCAATCCTAATTCAATTTTGCCATCTTTGGAGCACTGGTTTTTGCTATAGCATAAGACACGATTCACCAAGGTATGGAGGACCGAGGTAGATTAGTGTCTAATGCATGAGACAAACACGCCAGACAAGAAGGCTATCCCGATACCCCAAAGTCGTGAGGACCTTGTGCGGGTCCAGTACTGGGATAGCCACAAACATAAAAGGATGCCCCAACATAACACAAGACCGCAGGGATCTTGGTGGGTACTATGTGAGACAACCAAGAAAACACAAGAAAAGATCAAGATATGCCCCTATGTTTAATCGAAACATGCCATAATATGATGGATCATGACGGCCTTGATTAGTGATGATAGGGAGCCCAAATGATAAACAAAAACCAAAAGCATCAAAAAGATCATAATCAATTTCAAATGTCCATTGCCATAGGATCAAGAGGATAGATGGGATGGATGAGGTCTGTTAGGAAGGATGTATCCTGTTAAGACCTATGTTGGATGCTAAGCAAAAAGATCGGTATGATAAAGGATATTTAGAAATGATTTGATTTGTTGGTACAAGTGGGTTTTGTTTGTTAAGAACCAGTTAGATAAAGGCATAACTTGATGACAACCAAAAGGGAGACAAGACACAACCTAACGACCTAGGGGCTCGGGGGCCGATCAGAGATTAGCCTTTCCTACGTGAAAGCGCAGAGCCCTCGTAGTTCATGGAAAAAGACCATGGATAAAGCGGAAAGAGGACAATGGTGACCGATGATGGACACAAGACGCAACTGACAAATGCCCCGGGGGAGGATCGAATGACCAACCTTGCCTACGTGAAAGCGTAGGGGCAACGTAGTTCGATAAAAGGACCATGGACAAAAGCGAGAAGGGACTAGTGGAGATGAGAGGATGGAGGGCCAAAACAAAGTTGATCCGAGAGTGCCCCGGGGGCAGATCGCACAATCAGCCTTGCCTACGTAAAAGCGCAGGGGCAACGTAGTTCGACAAGAAGATGGAAGTGGTACAAGGGGATGAGATCTAGATGGAGACTGACGCAATGGATGATCCTATATGACGACACAGACCGACGGACGAAAGACATAAGCTCAAAGTGAGATATAAGAAAGCTCAGGATGAGGGATAGGTAAGATGAGTCGTCTGATCCTCAATCAATAAATACCAAGCGGCCTAGGCTGATGTGGGTGAGGATGAAAGTGCGGATGACAACATAAAGTAACTAGGATGCCAAGTAGATAATGATTAAGCCCTCTATGGATGACGCCTGTTACCAGGTTTTCACCATCCATACTTATCCAAGGTGCCACCAAGAGGTGGTTTTCACCATAGGACGGATTTATTTCTCTTTATTATTTTTGGATTTTTTTTTTTGTTACTTTTCTGATTTTTTTTATTTTTTCGGTTTTTTGATGTTTTTGATTTTTGATAAATTAGACCAAAGCGGACTTTAAGTGTAGAACCTTTTAGATGGAGAATGACGAGGTTCGTCGAGGGGATCCCCTTCCAGAGTGGTCAACCTGTAAGCTCCAGATCCATATTTAGCAGTTATGATATATGGCCCTAACCAGTTGGCCTCAAATTTGCCTTTCTTGTCACGATCTTGCTGAGTGCGGTGATTTTCCTTGAGCACAAGTTCACCAACCTGGAATTGCCTAGGGCGGACCTTTTTACTATAATGACGTTTGAGACGATTCTGGTATACTTGTAGGTGATCATAGGCCTGTATTCTACGTTCATCCAGTAACTCCAGTTGTGCAAGCCGAGCGACGCGAGCATCTTCTTCGCTGATGAGGTTCTTCAAAGAAATTCTCAATGAGGGGAGCTCAACTTCGATTGGCAAGACGGCTTCAGCTCCATATACTAAAGAGTATGGGGTGGCGCCTGTTGGGGTGCGGATGGATGTGCGGTATGCCCACAGGGCGGGATGAATGTGAAGGTGTCAATCTCGTCCAGTGTTATTGACCACCTTTTTGAGAATGCAAATGAGGGTTTTGTTGGTCGCTTCCGCCTGACCATTACCCTGAGGATAATAAGGCGTAGACCAACGATGCTGAATATGGAAAGTATCACAAAGGTGCTTCATGGCTTGGTTCTTGAATGGTTTTTCGTTGTCGGAAATGATGGTGGATGGGATACCATATCTGCAGAGAATATGGTAGAGGATGAATTTGGAGATCTGAGTACCGGTGATTTGTGAGAGGGGCATGGCTTCCACCCATTTGGTGAAGTACTCAGTTGCAGTGATGATGAATGTATGGCCGTCGGATGATGGTGGGTGAATCTTTCCAATCAAGTCAAAACCCCATTGAGAGAACGGCCACGGTGCTAATAGAGGTTGAAGATCTTGTGCCGGGGCATGGATCAAATCCGCATGTTGTTGACACGGAAGGCATTTCTTCACGAATTCACAAGCATCATGTTCCAATGTAGGCCAGTAATATCCAGCCCACAAGATTCTTTTGGCCAGAGCCATACCATTTGAGTGAGCCCCACAAATACCACCATGTACTTCCGTTAATACCATTTGGGCTTCGGTCTCATTCAGACATCTCAGGAGGATTCCATCATACCCGCGACGATAAAGCATATCACCAACGATGATGTATCGGGATGAATGATGGATAAAGGATTTACGTTGGTTGCGTGTAAGTTTTGGGGGTATGGTGTTGTCATGGAGGTAAGTGTATATGTCTTGGTACCACGGGGAGGCAGGACCTACGACATCGCACACCATGTCAGTGTCAAGAACATTATATGCGAGGATTAACAGTTGTTCAACAAGAAACTCACACTCTGTTCGATCTTTGGGCATGTCAATCAAAGAGCCAATAGTAGCCATGGCGTCTGCTGCTTTATTCTGCACCTGAGAGATTTGGTCAAACTGTATGGAGGTGAAATATTTCTTGAAATCATCCACCATGCGTTTATAGGGTAGCAGTTTGTCATCCTTTGTGAGGAATTCATCATTAACTTGTCTGATAACCAACAAGGAATCCCCAAAGACTTTCAAATGTGTAATGTGCCACTGTTTTGCAATTCTAAGGCCGGTGAGAAGGGCTTCATATTCTGCCATATTGTTGGTGCAGGGAAACGCTATCCTGAATGATTTCAGGATGTAGTCACCTTGAGGGGTGACTAATAGAATTCCTGCGCCATATCCACTGTGAGTGTATGAACCATCAAAGTATAACGTCCAAGTTGGTGCTTCTGTTACTGTGTAGATTCCTTCATCTGGGAATTCAGTGTCTATTGGGTAGGCGTCTACTAGTGGTGCTTCAGCCAATTGATCAGCAATAACCTGTCCTTTAATAACTTTGCACTCTACATACTCGATGTCAAATTCGCTTAGTAACATGACCCATTTGGCCATGCGGCCAGTCAAAGTGGTTCTAGATAACAGATATTTCAAAGGATCAATTTTAGCAATTAATTTGGTGGTGGTGAGCATGTAATGGGCGGGTTTACGTATCTCTTTGAAGATATTGTAGACACGCTTTTCCATAGGAGAGTAATTTAACTCATAGCTGACTAGTGTTCTGCTGATGTAGTAGACTTCCCTTTCTTTGAGTGACTCATCATGTTGTGCCAATAATGCCCCCAGTGCGACTGAGGTAGCAGAGATATAAAGTAGGAGGGGTTTTCCTGGAATAGGCGGCATCAAAATTGGGGGATGGGCTAAGTATTCCTTGATTTTATCAAAACCCATTTTCCAACCTTTATCTTTATCCTCAGACGTGATCTTTCTTCAAAGTATGGGTAAGGTTGACATTTATCTATAATTTGGGCTATGAACAGCCGGATGGTACATCTCACAGAATAGCCCCATTTTAGATTAGTGGGGGTGGCATCCGGAGCCTTCCTTTACCTTGGCAGGATCAACTTCAATAGCTCTGTGAGAGACTATGAAACCCAGCAATTTCTCTGACGTGACCCCAATGACACACTTTTTTGGATTCAACCGCAACTTATAGTGCTCTAGTCGCTCAAATATCTTCTTCAGAATGGCCGGATGTTCTGCTCATGTCTTGGACTTCCCTAATAGGTCATCAACATAGTCTTCCATGATAATGTGGATAAGGTCATGGAGATAACTATCATAGCCTAGTTGATACATTTCTTCCATTCCTTGAGACCAAGGGCATAACATTATAGCGGAAAGTACCCAGGGTTGTGTGATTTGTCTTTGGTCTTGAAGATATGATCAAAGTTATATTAGGAGGAAGCCATCCATGAGGGACAACATCTCATGTCCTGCCGTTAAATCAACCAACATGTCAATATTAGGAAGAGGGAAATCATCTTTTGGGCAGGCTTTGTTGAGATCTCTAAAATCCGTGCAGACCCGAATGTCACCATTTGGTTTAGCAACCGGTACTATGTTGGAGATCCATTCAGAGTAGTCAATAGGTTTGATAAAACCCGCGTCGAGTAACTTCTCCAACTCTTTCTTTACTAACAATGCAACTTGCGGATGCATCTTACGAAGTTTTTGCTTGACGGGTTTGGCGTCTGGACGAATATCTAAGTGGTGAACCACTAAAGCAGGGTCTAAGCCTAGCATGTCTAAATATGACCAGGCAAAATTGATGATGCCTTCTTGGAGTAAATGCGCAAAGATGGATACTCTTGTTGAGATGACTTAGCTACACTGGGTGATCTTGGGACTTTCCATGATTCCGTTAACTGCATCTCTTCAATCAGGATAGATGATCTGGCAGATAGCTGAGTTCCCATAAGGGGAATATGAACATCTCCATCTTCTGGCGCCTCTTCGAGGTTTTCACCATCAGATGCGTCCTTTATTTTTACTTTTCCTAGGTCAGGAAGCGCCTCAGGGAGGTTTTCACTAGATGACCTCTTTTTATTTTTCTAATTTTTATTTTTGCGACTGGAGTGTTCATCCTCCCCCAATCCCATAAGGTTGATGTAAGTGTCTGCAGACATACTGACAGGTGTGGTGTTGTGTAAGTCCCAGTCAATGAGTTCAGGGTGACGAAGGGATAGGCTGATGGTGCAAACAAATAGGCATTCGAACATGGAGGATAAATCAGTGTGATCGACATCATCGTATGCATGTATGATGGATTCCTCCTCGGGTATGTCTTCCAATGAGCCATCATCCACGGTGATACTATTGGAAGTATTAGATGACGTTGCAGGGCTTTTCTGTTTGTTATCATACCCAATTCCCACCTTCTTTGGTAACTGTTGTGTATCAATGGGTTGCAATCGCCCTTGTTCCTCTTTACCTAGGCCTCTACCTTGGTAGTTATGTTTTTCCATGAACTTTGTTGGCCAAGGATACTTTTCCTGAAAATATTTCTTTAGAGGAGTTTCTGGTTTGGGCTCTTCGCGGTAGACCCACTGACTTATGTCTTCCTCTGGTGCATCGACCTTGACACTCGGGGACCTGAAAGTGGTAGTAGGAATGTTTCTACCGCTGAAGGTGATGATCTTGTCTTCCGTTTGTATAGCATGTGAGGGTTGACCGTACTCATGTGGTGACGGTGGCATGGTGGCTACATTAAGAGCCGTATGCATCTCATACTCACCGCACCCTTTGTCAATGATCTGGACTCTAGTGACCGAAGGATTAGCAGCGGAGGATGGAGTGGTGATTACAGTGGATGATGGATTGGAGGATGATGGGTTTGAGGATGATGGATGGGATGCCCCCATTTTGACCCCAGGACAATAATGTAAATGGGGAAAAGATGCTTCTAAAGCTTGACAATACTCAAATGGTTGGGGTTCGGCATAGATGGTGACCTCCTGTCCGTTAACTGGGAATTTGAGGCATCGGTGGTATGTGGATGGAATAGCTTGCATAGCATGGAGCCATAGGCGTAGGAGGGAGATTGCAGAATGAAAATTAGATCAAGGACATGGCCGGAGTAGTATCTTTAGACAGGTCCCACTTGGATGGAGGCCAGTGATTCCATACAATTCCTCTGCTGCATTGTCATAAGCTTTGATTGTAATTATCACAGTTGCTTAGGTCCGCTTGAGAATACCCTATCTGTTTTATGAATTTCAAAGTACATAGATTAAGGGCAGAGCCATTATCTACCAAGACCCTTTTTATTTTATGATGGGCAATTATGACTTCGATATGTAGGGGACGGTTGTGATTGATGCCAATGTTGGGCATATCATTTTGGCTGAAATGGAGGTGGTGAGACAAAGCCAAGTGTCCCACCAAAGCTTGGAATTGTGTGGGGTCGATGTCGTTTGGGACATGGGTTTCCTGCAAGGCTTTATTGAGGATCTCTTGATGTACCGGGGAAGACTTAAGCAAATCCAGAATAGATATGGCGAGGTCTTCCTTGAAATCAGATGTTATATTGAAAGTTTCACAAGGAGGCGAGTTGGATGAGTGTGGAGAATTTTAACGAGACGGTGTCACCGGGCCCATTGCGTAATCCTGACACATTGGTCTTTGGCTTTAACGTGTATCATGGATACTCGGGGTTCCACCTGCTCGATATAATGAATAACGCCTTCATAATTGAAGGGCACATTCTTGTAATTCACATTATTGGTGCTATTATTTTGGGGATGACTAGTGGAGGTGTTAGAACCTTGACTATGATTTGGGAAAGCGTTTTGATAGATTTGCAGTTGAGCATTAGACGATGAAGGTTGACTGGGGTCGACCTTGATATCTCCTCGATCAATAAGATCTTGGACATAATTTTTTAAACCCTGACACTTATTCAAGGAGTGTCCTTTGATTTTATGAAAGTCACAATACTCATTTTCTTTAAGCCATGTCGAGCAGGTTTGGACTCATCGAATAGTTTGGTGACCGAGGACAGCATGTGATGGGATAATTGATTTGTAACAATTTATTGGCTTAACACTCAAGGGTTCCCCCCAATTAGGCGTGTGTTTGGTGTTCTGATTTTCTTTGGTTTTATTTGTTGAGGGAATGAGAATTGCCCCCCTCTTGATCTTGATATGGCGTTGGTATAGACTATTGTTGCCTTGGGATGCATTAGCCACTTGGACATGTTTGGTGTATGTCACTCCATCATTCACTGCATTTTTGTTTTTGTTCCAAAATCGTGATTTATCTCCGAATGACCGTTCTTTGTCATGACTGTGTATTTTAATGTGTCCTTTGGCGATAAGGGCACGTTCAAGGATAGGTCCCTTTTCCACTATCTGTTGACACAGTAACCAGTCTAAAATTGTAGGGCCATGTCAAGATGAATTTTCACAAAGAGTGACCATATCTTTTCTTTCAAAGGATTTTGAACCATTGAAAGCTAGTACACGCCCACTTGGATTCAGAGTGGTAGTAAAGGTTCTCACATCAGGTGTTTCTCTTTCGAAGACTAGGTGTCGGTATCATACATGGAATTGAAGAATGGGGACAATGCCGATAAAGTGCAAAGTTTTATGAACCCCTTTTCAGAGTCATGCGACCAGTAGGCATGGCTTGTAGACTTCTTGGGAGCAGACGTGAGATAGATTGTCTATACATGACTTCTTGACATGCATAAGGAAACTCTTGCAAGTGGGCCTTGGTCTTTGTCTCCCTTGTATTTGTCAAATTTTGGAATCTCCCGTGTTTAGGAAATACAGGATCTCAACTGAGATGGAGGGATCAAATGGATATGGGCATATCTTCGAATTTGAATGATTGTTTTGTAGCCCCTGCTTGAAGGTCTTTAAGTGCGGCCTTGATTTCCAACAATTCCGAGCTAGCTGGTGGTGGGTTGGGGGGATATGGATGATAGAAAGATGAGGGATCTTGTTGAAAGGGTGTCGGATTGTTAAAATGTGGGTTTGGATGATTGGATGATGACACGACTTGATGGTAAGGTAGGGGGTTTTGTTGATATGGGGGTTGTTGTTGTGGGGCATAATATCAATTTATTTGGTGAAGATGTGGGGTAAGTTGCTGAGGGACTTGGATGGGACGTTGCGTGTTGACCTGTTGGTATTGAAGATATTGTTGTGATTGTTGGGAGGTTGCATAAAATGGTTGTTGGTGAAATTGTTGTTGATTATGGTAGTAGTAGTGTTGTGGAGGTTGTTGTTGCGGCATCGAGTGTTGTATGGACTGAGGTGGGATATTATGTTGTGGTTCAACCTTTGGACGCAAAAGGGACGCAAGAAAGGGAGATATGGTTTGGGTAGGCGGTTGAGATGGATTGCCTTGTGATTGGTAGGGTGGTTGTTGTGAAGAGGTCAAAGTATTGGGTATAGGTTGTTGCGGATGAGACGGCGGAGGTTGTGTGGGCACACTTTGTAAAAGAGGTTGTTGGGTTCCGCTTGAAATGTTCAACTGAGGTGTGCCTTGTGGAGGCAATTGAGGTGGAATGGTGGGTTGGTGAACCTATTGAGGTGGTGTGCTGGTGGTCCCAGGAGGTGGAAGCGATGTAGCAAAGGAGGTACCCCCAATATTGACTGTAGGTGGGTTCAAAAGAGGGGGTGCGATTAATGTTAATGGCGGAGGTTGCGGAATGTTTTGTGGCATGCCAAAAGCAAAAGGATTATTGGGATCGTGCACCTGAGATCCACCTATAACTGAGGTCGAAGCATGTGGTGGATAATTAACCTGATAAAGGACGGCATTGCCAAATTCAGGTTGATGTCAACCCTCAATTGGAGGAACATTGGAAAAGTATGAACCTTCGGGTGCATTTTGGGACCCTTGGGGTGCGTGAGATGGGGCACCCTTGTATTTGGACAAGTCAACATTGGAGGGAGGTTTAACACCCTTCTCAATCAAGTGGGCCAAGATTTCTTCCCCATGTTTCGCAAGCAAACGGTCGGTCATTTGCACATTGGCAGGATTACTAAAATGTTCCTCAAGTGTGAGTTCAGGTTGATTAACCATGCTCTCTTCTCCATGTGGCGAGTTATTCTGATTCTCAGTGTTGGAGTGTGATGAAGTACCGTTATGGGGATCATGAGTGATGTCGGTACCTTTGTTGGGATCTGATGAGGTGTTCTTGGGATCTTGAGGATTGTTGGATTGGGCATTTTGAGCTTGAAGGTCGGCCATTTTCTTTGCTTGTGAACAGGTTTGAACGGGCATGCAAATGTGGGATGAGTGGATTAGAGACTTTTTCAAATGATTTGATTATGATGGGATAAGATTTGGATCAGATTTTGTTGGGATATATTGGATCGGATTGGATTTCGATTGGATTTGATTGGATTGGATTTGGATTTGATTGGATTGGATTGGATTTGGATTTGATTGGATTGGATTGGATTTGGATTTGATTGGATTGGATTTGATTTGATTGGATTTGATTGGATTGGATTTGATTTGATTAGATTTGATTGGATTTGATTTGGATTGGATTACGAAAGGTGTGAGAGAGAGACCTTAAGCTTGATCACATGAGATTACCCTTAGTAACCCTAGAGCTTTGATTGATTAATAGGATGATTATGGCACCGAATCCACCTTAAGCTAGGAATGGATTGATTGGGCCGAGGATGATAACTTACAACACCGAATTCACCTCAAGATGGAAGTGAATTGATTGGGTTTGAAGTTAAAAACTAATAATCAATTTCAAGTGCTATAGTCAATTCGGGTAACCACTTAGTAATACAAGGTTAGGACGGTTTGGCTATAGGTGGTGTTTGGAGATGCAAATGGTAAGAGATGATTGGTGGATTAGGAAGAAATTAGAATGAATGGGGGGTTAAGGATAATTGTGGAGAATGTATGGGGATTTAGGATAGTTGAACGAAAGTTTAGAATAATGAGATGGAGGTTCAAAAGGGATAAATGGAGGTTTTTGAGAGTTTAAAGTGACAACACGAAGGTTTGGGATGATGAGGTAATGGTTGGGAATGGTGAAATGAAGGTTTAAAGGCTGAATGAATCCAAA
>VDFB02105785.1:523737292-523754639 GCA_007258455.2 Sequoia sempervirens
ATTATAGTGACATTTTTATTACGATTGTTTTGATGGAGCTATTTGGAATGCAGTAGACTAGAGAATAGTAATTGATGATGTGATGCAAATTAATGTAATTTTATAATGCATTAGATGATGATATGATTGGTGAGGGGACAGGTAGCATCACTCATTCGTGAGCACCCTGCTACACTACAAATCCTTCTCACGATGCTTTGTAATTGATTATATGTATATATGTTGTGTATCACCTTGTTGGATGCAGGCTTTGCAGGAATAAGACTCGATTCCACCTATTTCGATAGGTCTGGGCGAGCATTGAACCAACCCAATGGTAGGAAGTTGAACAAAGGTGACATGGAAGTAACTCCGTTCCAAGTTGTCAACTGTCTTGTACCTTTTTGGTTTGTGCATAGCCATTTTGTTGTTACGTTGGTCTTTGCATGTGATTGTGATTTTATGACTTATATAATGTGGTGTATGGTTTTACAAGTTGTGATTTTAAATAATTATACAATTAATAAAATAAAACATAAAATAATAAATAAATAGCTAAATAGATAACATTAGTAATAGTGGTAAAAATATTACATTTTATTTTGAATCTTACAAATGGTTGATTTTAATTATTCTAATGTGCAAGTAATTATTCAATAAAGCATTGCGGGGATGATAAATAAATAAACAAATACAGTTTAATTTTAATTTTTAATCCATTTGTGAATGATAAAAAGAAAAATGAAATGCAAAAACAAATGAATATTTGAGGGGTAAATACCATTTTTCATTTTTATTTCTCGAAATGTGACTTCTAGTATTCACGGGAAGAGGAAATTGAAAGGGTTTCCTGGGTATTGATTTTAATAAGGGGTTTTCTTTGTTTGGGGAGGTGGTTGTTGGAATTCTTTAAAAAATTTGTTTTCAACACTGCATTCTTGTTCTGTCTTCTGGAGAAATCATAAAAGAAGAAGGTGGGGTTTGAAGGAGAATTGGGGGATCTATTGCTGGGAACAATCGACAGCGAGGAATTAGTTCTGCGAGAGGGATAAGCTTCTACAGATTTTCTTCAAACACAGGACGCCAGGTTCTTTTCCTTTTTAATTTATATATTTTCTATAGCATCAAATAAAATAGAAATTGTTTCTCTGTGTATAAAATTTTCATCTAGGGTTGGAAATCAAATGTTTGTGGGGAGAAAATCTATTGGATTATTGTTTAATCAATGAAAAATTAATTGGGGATCGGGAAAGTTATTTGTTAAAAAGGAATTTCTGTTGGGTACTGGACTGTTGTTTATAAAAAAAGAAATTTGATTGAAATTTGGAAATGTACAGTTTTACTGTGGTTTTGTTTTAAAAGAAAAAAATAAATATATATATATACCTGTATAAGTTACAATTTCCTTCAATGAATTTCTAGGATTGTGATATTCTTGTTTATGCATATATGTTATAAAACATTTCTTTTGTACAGAGTACAGTGTTTTTTTTTCCCTGATTTTGAAATGTTTAGATTCCAGTATATATATATATATATACACATATATATTTATACATATGTAAATATTGAATGAAAATTAAATTCGTTGAACCTCGTTATTTTCCCGTCGGCACTGTTATTAATATTTTATTTTGGTATTATAAAAGTGTGGCTGAGTGGTGGTGGTGGTTCGGCCTCGGCCGTACCCACCACCCCGCCTACCCTGTACTGTGTGACAGTCTGTAGACTATCCACGACCAGGCGTTTATCCCGTGCATTTTTGTGGGTTAAAATTTCCCATTCGAATTTGTATATGTTTAATTTTGTAAAACGAGAATTCTATTTATATTGACTGTGTGAATCTACTTTTATAAATATATATATATATATATATATATATGTGTATATATATATATTTATATATATATATATATGTATGTATATATATATATATTTATATTTGTATATATATTTATTAACTCATTTATTCAGAATTCACTGATTTAACAGTTGCATTAATTATTTAATTTTGTCAGTAAACATTTTGTTTCTTTTTCTGGTTTAAATAAAACAGAATTTAGTTATAGTGGAAATAATAAAATAGAAAGAAATCTTTTTTTTTTTTACTATTGATTTGTTAAATTACGAACTTTGAGAGGATAATTTAGTATAAAGTCAATTTATGAATATATGACAACATTGATTATTTAATTCTTGTTTTAGTGTGAATATTTTGGGAATGGAATTTATTATGGAATTAAATAAGTTATCTTTTTATTTTTATTCTTATGAAGTTGAGTCTTGTAGGCTTGTTGGGTTTGGGACATTGTGAGTTCATTGATGTGGGAACCCTTTTGTGTTAACACTGTAGTCTTCTAGAGGATTGTGATTTTGTTGAATTTATATCTCTTCATCTTGAGTTTCTGTTGAGTTAAGTATTACGAATGGGGTGTATCGAGTTATGAGATTTTGGTTATGGTATTTAATTTGCGAGATGGGTTATGCCTTGTGTATTACTTTTGTTGTTGTATTTCAATGTGCATGATTGTGATGGTACCACCCTGGGTTCTTGTTGGTTTTGGTGGGTCTCTAGGGAGAGTGGCTTCTCATGGGGGCCGACACCCCGTTTAAGGGGAAGGGCTTAGGATAACCCACGAGTGAGTTAGTAATCAAGTGAAAATCTAATAATTAACTTAGGAGGGTTGGGTAGTAATATCATTATAAGATTTTAAAAATGGATGCCTCATCTTCATTAGTGCTTCCGCAGACTAATGGAAGGCTGAGAAGGCCATGGTCGGCAAGGTCGTGACCTCATCTTCACGAGTGGTTTACAGCTCCGCATTAGTCACCCTATGGACCGATGCCTCTAGTTGGGAGGAAGGGCACATGACAGCCATAGATGGGACCGACGCCTCCAATTGGGAGGAAGAGCACTGGACAGCCCATGTAGGACTATGTGATGA
Source organism: Sequoia sempervirens (assembly GCA_007258455.2). Lineage (NCBI taxonomy): Eukaryota > Viridiplantae > Streptophyta > Pinopsida > Cupressales > Cupressaceae > Sequoia > Sequoia sempervirens. The sequence continues at coordinate 523,740,217 of VDFB02105785.1, forward strand.
CACTCTCCCCTAGTTTCCCATGTGTGTTACTTTATTGTGTTCCTCTAGAAGTAGGTTATGGGAGTTGGTTTAGATTGTTTTTTGAATTGATTTAAATTGATTTATGATTATTGTTTTAATACATCTTTAGTATACTTTGTGGTCTTGTATGATCTTATTTATATTTGATTTACGATCTTGTATTTTTATGGTACTGTGATATGATGTTATTGTTTGTTCATTGTAACTTGGAGTATTGTGTTATGGATCTATGCTGGTACTTCTTGTATGTTTGTACTTCAGTTGACAGTCTTGGTCAGAGTTACTTCTCTGTCACCTCTTAGCATGGGGGTGGTCGGGTGGAACATGCTCCGCTTACCGTTGGGTTCCCCATCAGCATTCATTGGCTCAGTCTCATCCAATTGAAGATTTGTTCCAGTTGATCTCTATGCATTTTGATAATCTTGTATTTTGTATTCATCCCACATGATTGGGAATCGTGATGTAAGCTATATTGATATGATGTAAAATTTGAAAGATGTTGTAATGTAGTTATCAACTTTGTATTCTTATTTGGTTATGTGATTTCTCATGGTTTTATCTTGTAATGAAATCTATGTATATGTATAACTATTCTTGTCTTTAATAGTTCTTTAGTACTTAGAATGATATCTTATGAGTTGATGATTTGTAATGTTTATTTCGATGTGACCTCGTGTGCCCCAAAGGACATAGTCGATTATGTTATTTGTATTGTAATGAAATGAAGTATATGAGTATGTATATGATCATTTAATATTTGGTATGTTGATTATTTGTCTTTCTTTAAAAAAAAAAATATTTGTGTTCTTTATTTGATTGTTCTTTGGGGCTTGCATGCATGCTACACATATCCTCATTTGATCATCCACAATTTGAGCAAACTTACTATGCTCAAATCATTAGCAAATTCTATCCATCACCATTGAGTTCTTAGCTAGGTTATGTAGATTTTTGGCTTGGAGCTTTCATCAATCTTCATCAAAGTGGATCACTCTTCATCATCAATCAACAAAGCTTGCATAGGAGTTGGGAAAGGGCCAATTTCTACATCAAACTGGCACCAACTCCCCCATAAGATCAAGAGTTTGCATGTTCTTAATAGGATTTAGTTTGTTTTTTATCTTCTTTCATTGTGTTCTTGTTTTATTCCTATTTTGGGTATAGTTGAATGGATTTTATGGGGAATCTTGGATTCTAACTTGCATTTCAATCTTACAATGTGTTTATCTCTTGTGTTTTGTAGGTATTAGGATTTAGGTTCATAGATAGTATAGGAAAGTTTGATGCAAGAAGCAATGAAGGAATCTTTCTAGGTTACTCTACTAGAAGCAAGGCCTACCGGTGCTATAACAAAAGACTGAGAACAATGGTTGAGTGTAAATGTCAGAGTTGATGAGGATTCTCCAAGATCATCCAGATATTGTGGATTTGATTCAGATGAAGACAATACAAATAAAGGGAAGAATGTTCAGACACAAAATCGACTTAAAATTGTGCCATATGTTTTGGTAAGACAACTTCAATTTGTTCCAATAAATCAAGATAGTCAGGAAGTAGAGACAAGTGTGAGTGCAGAAGAATCAAAAGTTTGAGAGAATCTTAAAACTTTGAGGTATGTAAAGCTAAATCATTCTGAAAATCAAATTATAGGAGATGAGAATAAAGGATTGCAAACTAGAAGAAAGATTGCAGAAGAGTATTTCCTGATTTCCAAGATTGAACCTAAAGATTTCAAAGAAGCCTGCAATGATGAACACTGGATGGAAGCTATGAAAGAACTGATACAGATTGAAAAGAATGATACATGGGTACTTGTTCCCAGACCTAAAGATAAGAATGTGATTAGTACTAAATGGGTCTTTCAGAATAAGATGAATGAACAAGGTGAAGTGGTTTGAAATAAAGCAAGACTGGTATGTAAAGGGTATTCACAAATGGAAGGTATTGATTTTGAAGAAACCTTTGCCCCTGTTGCCAGAATTGAAGCTATAAGGTTATTTCTTGCTTTTGCTACATATAAAAATTATAAAGGCTATCAAATGGATGTAAAGTCAGCTTTTTTGAATGGTAAGTTAGAAGAAGAAGTATACACTGAACAACCTGATGGATTTCAACTGATTGACAAATAAGACATGGTTTTTCGATTGAAGAAAGATTTGTATGGACTCAAGCAAGTCCCTAGAGCCTGGTATGCTAGATTGGACAAACACTTACTAAAGCTTGGATTCAATAAAGGTACTATTGATAGCAACTTATATTTCAAATTGGATCATGATAAAGAATTAATTACTGAGGTCTTTGTTGATGAAATTATTTTTGGAGGAGATGATAATCTATGTATGAAGTTTGTTGATGAAATGAAGAGTGAATTTGAGGTGAGTATGATTGGAGAGATGAAGTTCTTTCTAGGATTTCAAGTTACTTAGTTAGACAAGGGGATCTTCATATCTCAGTCCAAATATGCAAGAGAACTGTTGAAGAGGTTTGTCATGGATGACTCAAAACCTATTGGTACTCCCATGGTAACTGGATGTAAGTTGACACAGAATGATGATTCTCCTAAGGAAAATCAAACAAGATACAGGTCAATGATTGGTGGATTGCTCTATTTAACTTAGACTAGTCCAAACATTATGAATGTTGTATGTATGGTTGCTAGATTTCAGGTTGATCCAGAAGAGTCTCATGTGACTATTGTTAAGAGAATCTTTAGGTATCTGAAAGGAATAGTTGATTTTGGGCTTTGGTATCCTAAGGATGATGATCTTACTTTGAATGCATATATTGATGTGGATTGGGAAGGAGATGTAGATGATAGAAAGAGTACTAGTGGTTGTGCCTTCTTCCTAGGGAAGAAGCTGGTGTCTCGGTTGAGAAAAACACAAAATTCCATTTCTTTATCTACTGTTGAAGCAAAGTATATTGCTGCTGCAAACAATTGTACTCAAGTGATGTGGATGAAACAGATGCTGAAAGATATCAGAGTAGTATATGATGAACCTATTTCCATATACTGTGACAACTCAAGTGCAATTAACATATCAAAGAATATGGTGCTACACTTTAAGGCCAAGCATATATCAATCAAGTTTCACTTCTTAAGAGAAAAAGTGAGTGAGAAAGAAGTTAGATTGGAGTATGTACCTAGCAAATAATAGATTGCATAAATTTTCACTAAGCTGTTGCCAAAGGATACTTTTGAGTATCTCATAGGCATGTTAGGGGTGATTACCCCTCCTTATTTGAACTAAAGATGCATTTACTTGCATCAATCCATGTGCTTCATAGATATTTCCTAATCCAGATTGATGTTTCCATGGATGCTACTTGGAGTAGTCAGATGTGTAGATATGTGGTTCAAAGCTTGTGTGGGAAGATAATGCTTATCTTTTCCATTGATGTCAAATGGGGAGAAGAGTCATGTGAAAAACTATTGCTTATCTGAAGTAAAGAGTCTTGTGGGGTGAAGATCACATAGAAGAAGTCAAGGAAGAAGAGTCAGAATCTAAAGAGGAGTAAATGTTGATAGAGAGCTATGTTAATCATGTTTTTCACATCATGTGTTGCCATCAATGCCAAAGGGGGAGATTGTTAGATGTTGTGGTTGTGTTGTTGATATGTATTTGTCATTGATATCAACACTATTAGTATTATTGTATTGGAGGCTATATATGTCGAGGATATTGAGAAAATTGTTAAAGAAAGAGTTCCATGTTCCCAATGGAACTGTGAAGGTCATGAAGGTGTCTTGTTCTATACATTGAAGATCAACTACTATGGAATAAAGGGTTTATTTCCAAGTGTGTCTAGTCCATCCATCAAAATTTTTAGAGGTCCATGTGAAGATTTGCTTGAGTTATGAAGATTTGTGTTCTAATAGTGTCTCTATGGTCTCTATTAGTGTTCTTGATTAAAGTTGGTATAATTTTGGTAATTCTAGTTGCTAAGGATGTTTCTCTATTGTTTCTTGGTGCTCGTGGATGTTTCTAGATAGTACTCTATCTTTGTTGCACATCTACGTTGATCGGTGTGCTCATGGTCAAAGATTTTTTTTCTCGGTATGTTTGGGTTTTCATGTTCTTGGCTGACATGATGGTTGTAACGTGCTATGGATCCTTGAAGATTAAAATTTGAATGTTTGACATGTGTGAGGATATTGTTTTGGGTCTCATCATAATATTAGCCAATGGCATTTGATCCACATTGAAAATTTATTTGTAAATTTGGGCCAACATTGAAAATATGTTTCATATTTCTGGCCGACTAGGTTGTTGATGTAATTCCATGTTTTAGATATATAAGAGTGATTGTTTGAGCGAAGTTAGTGTATGCATAAGAGTGAATGTATGCTAGAGAAAGTGCAGATGTGTGAATAGTGTCCAAATCATTCAATTGTAGAGCAGAGTGAGAAGAAGTTTGAGAGAAGTGTGAAGAAGGTTTTTATGTGCTTAACTAGAACTATAATCAGGCTTGTGAAGAAGCTATTTCCTCAATTCATACCCTATGGATCTAATCTGTATTGTTGTGTATTGTTGGGTAGTGAGCTCTCTTGTATTTGAGTAGTGAGCTCTAGGTAGTGTGCGTGAATGCATGTGCATTCCAATTATTTCTCATTATACTTTTAATAGGGTATAATATTGTGGACTAACATCCACCATGGTTTTTCCCCTAACAGGGTTTCCATGTAAACAAATCTTGGTGTTCTCTTTGCTTCTAATGTGTTGTTTGTTCATGGTTTAATGTTCATTCATTAGACCTGAGATTAAGTTAAGTAAAGTTTAAAAAGTTTAAATATTCTATGACAACTGATTCACCCCCCCTCTCAGTTGTTTATCCTTGCTTTGCCAACAACACATATATCTGCATTTAAACTTATCTATATTTCTTCTCACATGTATTGACAAGTTTAGGTTTGGATATGTATGTATGTTGTTTGCAAAAACACTTGTCACAGTGGTGGCTCACAATCTTGATAGCAGCTCAAGCTACAAAACAACAATCAAGAATACCTTATGGAAAATAACATAAACTGTTCAATTGCTTTGGTAACTTTAGAACGCTAAATATTATTGTGGCCATCGACACTATATAGAAAGTATATATGAAAAAATGTTTCCATTGGACTATTTTATTGCTTTGCAACCATTTCCTCTATATGGAAACCATAAATGAAATAATATTTATTGCTTTGCAACCATTGCCTCTATATGGAAACTTTTAATCGATAGGCTATATGTGTGAACTTTACTCAAAATTTTCATTAGCCTTCTTGGTTTTAAAGTTGTTGAACAACAATCAACAATGCATATATATTTGCATCTACCTCCAGATATATATATATATATATATATATATATATATATATATATATATATATATATATATATCGGTGTACATTTTGTTTCCCAGTTGCATATTTATCTATTGCATGTGTTCAATGCATATATAGGAATCTATTGTTTGGAAATATATAGCCACACAAAAAAAAAATTCTTCTTTTGTTGTGTTTCATTTTCCTTTCCCTGTGTGCAAATATGTATGTATATGAAATTAGATGTAGACAACATATAATCCTCCCCCTGTTTATTGTTTTGGGAAGATAGTTGTTATTTGTTTCATCCTCAAAAAGGAATTCTTACAATAATAGGGTTTCAATTAAGCCTAATAAGAAACATTGATTTTACCATTCATCATAGTGGTGGAAAATGTATGTTCTTGCTTTGGGGTTTGGTGATAGCCTATGAGGTTGCATGAACCAATATGGTAGGGTGAAGTGTAGGACTTCTTTTGTTGTGTTCCATTTTACTTTCCCTATGTGCAGATATGTGTGTTTGTGAAGTTAGACACAAACAACATTCATCCCTATTTACAGATATGTAAATATGTGAAATCTGATATAGACAAGTGATATTGCCATGCCAGCCTGTGTCAAGTGATGTTTATTTCCTTTTGTCCCATGGTGATTTCTCTATTGACAAGTCCACCTATGGCTATATATGTGTGTTTTATATGTATATAAACTTTAGATGCATATATAAATGTATAGATTTTTCTTTGTAAAAATATATGTGGACTCTTTTATTGCTTTCCAACTATTGCCACTACAGGGAAACCATAAATCAAATTTTCAACCCTCCTGGCATTGGGCTCCTGGTCGGGAAAAAGCTGGTGGATTTTTTTTGTTTTTTAATTAGAAGCGTTTGGTGCATTGATAGAGAAGGCTAGCCTTTTTGGTTTTAAAACTTTTAAGCGTCCAACTATCAGTTGGGAAAAAAATGGCAGGTTTCTTGGTGCATGGATAGAGAAAGCCAACAAAATTAAATTTTGGTTGGTATCAACATTAATTGCTGTATGATTTCCGTGAAGTGGTGATGGTTGTAATAACACCTACCATTTAAAACCTTGGAAAACATAGTGAAAGTCTGTACAATTTCCGATCAACAATTGTTTAGTGTCATTCTCTGTGTTTCCCTACTATCAGAGCTATGAGTGATAGGTGGTTGGAGATTATTTTGTGTTTTTTTTCATGGGGAAATGGTTACAAAAGCAATACAAAAGTGTCGGCTATGATAATTTTTTGCCCATTTTTGGTAGGACACAACCATCATTCATCCCTATGTGTAGATATGTATGTATGCAAAATCAGATGCAGAGAACATTCATATATACTCCTTCCTATGTTTATTCTTTTCATAAGGTAGCTTTTTTTTTTGTACGTCTATACTTAAAATTCTCCATAGAAATTAATTTCTACTTGGCATCGCTTAGCCCTATGTCTATTCATTAAAAATTTTTGTAACATCTGACAAAAGAACTGGTACATATGTTTCAATTGATAGCTACAGTTTTCTTGTTGGAGACTAGCATCGTGCATTTATTCAAATTTCTTTTGTTAATTGAAACATGTGGTTCCTATTCTTGTGTGAAGTAATTTTCTCAGGCTTAGGATTTTCAAGTTCTTTTTGTAAAAAAAGGCGGAAACATCCACATATGTGAAATTACATGTAGCCAAATATCTATCTCAACCTCATCTATGCCCTATTGTCTTAGCATAATGGTATCATAAAAGGGTTATTAATGATTCCATGAGGATTTTTTGATGTGGTCACTTGATCTTTGTCAAGTGTTACTATGCCTAGCTATTACATACCTTCTTGTGCTTGGATATAGATTGCCTTCATTAGCTTATAGTCTATGTTTTTCCAAAACAACCAACCAATTGTAAACTATAACACTTGCCATTTAAAACCTTAGAAAACATATAAAATTTATACGAGGGTAAGCTTCTATGAAGGTGCAAGTGTGATTATCCATTGTGGAATTTTTGTGAAGGTGGTTGGAGGTTATTTTGTGTTTTTTGCAATATATATATAAGCAATACAAAAGTGTCAGTTGTGATAATTCTTTTCCCATTTTTTGTAGGCATCAATCTTCCATATAATACTTAAAAATACAGTTTATCATTCCAAGAATGTCCCAACAGAATAAACATAGGGATCAATATGTATCAATGGCATTTGCATCTACTATGACATACATACATATCTGCACATAGGGGAAATACATTTTCCATCACTGCGAATAATGGTGGCATCAATGTTCCATATAACACTCAAAATACAACTTATCATTACAAGAATTTCCCAACAAAATAAACATAGGGATCATTATGTATCAATGTTCTTTGCATCTACTATGAAATACATACATATCTGCACATAGGGGAAATCCATTGTCCATCACTCCAATCAATGGTGGCATCACCAAGACTTTTGTATTACTTTACCAACCATCCCCCCATGCAAAAAACACAAAACAAGTGATTTGTATTTATGTACGCTCACTCTTAATAATGTCAAAGATGAATACTTGGTCCTCACATCCTTGTTTATTGTAATGGTTCCTATCCATTTTAGTTGTCAAGCAACCTTTTATTTCCCATCTCCTACCTATTGTCTACATGTAATTCCACATACATGTACATTTCCCCACATTATTTTTGTGTCTATATATCTGAGCAAAAAATCCCTAAAAATGCATCCAAGGCATGCAATGCTTGTATATCTGCTTGCAAAACAAAATTTGCACTAATATATAGGTATCTAAACTTAAATGCACCTTTTTAGTTATTATTTCTTTTAGCCTCAAAAAGGAGTTGTTAGAATGATAGGCTATATATTAAGTGTAATAAGGAACATTGATTTCACCATTGATTGAAGAGTGGTGAATGATGTATGTTCTTGCTCGGGGGTTTGGTGAGAGCACATGGGGCTCCATGACCCAATATGGTACGGTGGAGAGCAGGGATCATTTTGTTGTGTTTCATTTTATATTTCCTATGTGCAGATTTGTATGTTTCTAACATTAGATGCATACAACATTCATATGTTTGATAGGTTGTATATTAAGTGTAATATTAAACATTTATCTCAACAACAACATGCTCTATTATTTAATATTTCACCAATTTTTTTATATGTTGATATGTTTGTATGTCAAATTACTTACAATCAACATTCAAAGTGAAGAACCTAGTTCAAATAAAGAGCCTAGTTCAAGTGAAATACATGCATAGATTTCAATTTCGAGCATATTCATGCTTACCTGAAATTCTATCAATATCTAAACAAGGTGTAATAGCAATTTCTTCACTTCAATTTGATTCTTCACTTGAACTGGGTTCTTTAGCAATGTGCATAGATCCAACTTTCTCTTTTGCTAGATACTCTAGGATACATGCCAACAAATACAATGCACTATGAATCCAAGAAGAGGATCACCTCCAATAATTGTGCTCATTTCCATCATCATTAAATGTTGCTATTCTTTATGATAAGTATAGTGCTTCTCTTTTCCCTCTTCATTTCCATGCATATAGAATTCCCACCTTTTCTAAATTCACTTTCTTATCATTTTTATATGTGAGATGTAATTGTAGTCATACTACATCACGCCCTGTGCATAAGGCATGCCTGGATCTTCTTTATTTGATCTCTTCTATTGCAGATGTATTACATATTTTTTATTATAAATTATAGAATTGTTTAAATTTCATAATTTAGATATTGGTTACCAATTGAATCGCAGATTTTTGGCACCAATGTACTTCTCTAGCTCTTCTAGGGTTTTTCACCTAAAAGGAGAGAGGTAGGGCCAAAAATGCTAAAGGGTTCATTCAAATTATGTTATGTATGATGTTGTTATGCTTTAAAAATGAAATTAAGTGATTTATATGATTGAATTTGAATGTAAAACTAAGATTTGAACTCTGCTGGAAAACACACTGTGATATGCAAACAATGAACTAAAAGATGAAAAACTACAAGACAAAAGGAAATGGGTTAAATATGAGTGCACCTGGGCAAGATTTGAGTATTCTGGAATGTCTTGAATGCTGTCTAGAATTACTAAAAATCAACAGTGGGACTCATTCGCCCAGGGTGACGAATTAGTCCCACTACTGGTGAAAAAGTGTTGGGAATAGGTTTCTGACTGTCGGGATCCAGAATTTGACAAAAACTAGATTTTTAGTCTTAAAGCGGGACTCATTCCATTGGTGGTGAATTAGTCCTCTCCAAAATTTTTGAGAAATTAGGAGAAACTTTGCAACACCAGATTTGGAAATGTCTGCTTGTCGGGTTGTCGAAGTCAATTCTGCAGGAAACAGATAGAAAGTCTTCTCCAAGCTTGAAATGTGATTGATTTGACTTGAAGCACCTAGTTGACTTATTGACCACTCTTCAATCACCTAAATGCTTGTTAAATTTGCACACAAAGGTATGCAAATACACATGCAAAGGGGAAAAATGGTTGAGGGTTAGCAAATAGGGTTTTGCCTTGGTCAAACCTCACTTTGGTAATAAAACCCTTAATGAAATGATGTAATGAAAGAGAATGGTAAACAAATAGCATGAAAATGCTATTAACTTACCAAACCCTTGTTGATGAAAATATAAAGTAATGTTAATGGATGCTCCAAAGTACTTGATGATTGCTTGATTTGATGTTGTAATATGCTTGAATGTTTGAATGAATGAAGATATTGCATGAATGAGCTAGGATATGTAAAATGAGGTGAAATTAACTTATTTATACAATCATGTGCATTAGTTACCCATTCATACCTCATAATTGGCTGACATCAAGTGTTTTTGAATAAAAATCCGAAAGGAAGTTTTAAAAATTTTGAATTTGGAGCCAAGGGCGACTCATTCGCCACCCATGGCGAATGGGTCGCACCTAGGACCTAAAAATGGGTGTTGGGAAATACCTTGCATTTAATGTTGTTTGTTAGGTTTACATTCAAATATGCACTTACTTATAGCTTATAAGGGCATAAAGGGGTCAAACAAAGCATAAGAAAGGGATAAATAGTGAAGGTGTGCCTAGAAAAGCATGAAAGCTTATTACAAGACTTTACAACACTTCAAAATAGGACTTGATGAGTGATGAAAAGGTGATTTTTAGGTATATTGTAATGAATAGAGTCTAGAAGAGTGTAGAAATGTTTTACGACACTTCACAACACCTTCACAAGATGCCATTATTTGAATTTTAGTACCTAAATATGCATGTTTGAGCCATGTTACATCATAAAATTAGAGAAAAATGGATCAAACATCATGAAACAAGACCTAAAAGGCCATGAAAATGACAAGGGGCCATTTTCCTATGGCACACCAGTGAAACATGTTCACCTCATTAAACTTCAAATTTTCCTTCTGTGTAATTATATGAGTCAAACCATTTTAGATTGCAAATGTTCTCAGCTATAACCACAGATCTCCACAATGCTAAATAGCTTTATGATCTCATGTTTGGCATGGTGTATGAGCTGAAACTATATTCTATTTATATACAAGGTAAGGACATATATCCTTTATTCCATCTCTTATTTCACAACTGCATCTCAATTTCTTAAAAATGTATAACATTGATTTCAACTCAAGCAAATTCTCAGGTGCTGAAGCATTTCTTTCACCATTGATCAAAGTGGTGGAAAATTTATGTTTTTGCTCAGGGGTTAACCCATCATGAACCAATATGGTAGGGTGGAGAGCATGCCTTCTTTTGTTGTGTTCATACTACATTCCATTGCGTGTACAAGGTATGCCTACATTTTATTTAATTGCTCCCTTCTATTATAGGTGCATTTCATATTATTTGTTATAAATTATACAACTCTTTATATTTCCTAATTTAGATATTGTCTACCAATGACACATGTTCATTGAACTAAACTTCACATTTTCCTTTCATTTTTTTAGAACATACTCAAGCCAAACAATCCTACTTCATGGATTTTTTGATGCCATTAGATCTTCTATGAAGTCAACAAGTGCTGAAACATTGCTTTCACCATTGATCAATGTGGTGGATAATTTATTTTTTTGCTCGAGGGTTTGGTGAGAGCCCATGAGGCTCCATGACCCAATATGGTAGGGTGGAGAGCAATCCTTCTTTTTTTGTGTTCATATTGCATTACATTGCGTGCACAAGGTTTTCCTACATTTTATTTATTTCATCCCTTCTATTATATGTGTATTGCATATTATTTGTTATAAATTATAGAACTCTTTATATTTCCTAATTTAGATATTGTCTACCAATGACACAATTCATTGTACTAAACTTCACATTTTTCTTTCATTTTTGCATAACATACTCAAGCCATAATAGGGATTTTGATGAAGTAATGTGTTATAAATGACCTTTGAGAATAATCATAGTGACTACAGTCACAATAGTCAAATAAACAATTAGATCCTGATAGGCTCTATATTAAGTGTATTAAGGAACATTGATTTCATTGTTGATTAGAGTGGTGGATGATGTATGTTCTTGCTCAGGGGTTTGGTGAAATCTCATAAGGCTTCATGACACAATATGGTAGGGTGGAGAGCAGGCCTCATTTTGCTGTGTTTTAGTTTATATTTCCTATGTGCAAATTTGTATGTTTTTGACATAAGATGCAAACAAGATTCATATGTTTCATAGGCTGTATATTAAGTGTAATATTAAACATTTATCTAAGCATTGATTACATTGAGACAACATGCTCTATTTTTTAATCTTACACCAATTTTTTTTATATGTAATCTCTTGAGATATATTCCGATCAAATGTAAAGTCAGATTTAGAAATAAAATAAAAAAATATAGTTTAAAATTTGTGTATCAATCTACTTTTTGATTAACATCAATAGAATCCTATGGATGCAATTATCTCTTTATTGTTATGGTTGTGCATGGCTTATGTAAATATACTTATTTAACATTTGTATGTCCTATTCCAATCCAGTAATATTCTAAGCTTTCAAATAATTCTATTATCCTTTTGACATAATCTACATGTATTAGTACCTTTATCTATGCCCTATTGTCTTAGCGTAATGATATCATAAAAGGGTTATTAATGATGCCATAATGATTTTTAAATGTGGTCACTTGATCTCTCTTAAGCGTTACTATGCCTGGCTATTACATACCTTGTTCTACTTGGATGTAGAATGACTTCCATTAGCTTACACTCTATGTTCTTGCAGAACAACCACAATGCTAGTATTAATATTCCATATAACACTTAAGATACAACTTATCATTCCAACAATGTCTTCGTATGTATCAATCTTGTTTGAATCTGCTATGACATACATACATATCTACACATAGGGGTAATAAGATGAAACAAAACAAAATCAATGTTCCAAATAACACTTAAAATATAGCTTATCATTCTCTATGTGCAAATATGTAAGCATCATATGCTCTCTCATAGATTGTACATATCCTTGGAATTTGGACTTCCTCTCTGCCTATCGGCTCATCATTGCATGTCACTACACACAACTGCTAGTTTATATTGGTGTTCACATTCATTCTAATTAGATAGTAATTAACCAAGATTTGTAGAAATGAAATTAATTTTTTTGTGTGCTTAGAATAAGAAATATTATTCCCCTTGCTTAAAATCTTAGTTGATCTAATAACATAACACAAATTATATTAATGAAAAGGAAATATGAGTTAAATGAATAATTTAATAAAGAGTTTTTTATTTAAGAATATGATGAGGATTATAGTTAATGAGTATGAACTCTTGTAGATCACTTTCTAACATTAGTAAGTTTATTAAATATTGTCATGACACATTTGTTTCATATGAATAGTTATGGTTATGGATTTTTTTTTATCACATATGAATAACTATCATAGTTAATCTTTTGCATCCTATCATGATCTAAAACTTTCTTAGGAGAAGGGGATTAGAAAAATATAGTTGGAGGGAGATTCCTAGATTTTTTTTAATTGTATTAATAAGGTCAATCCTCCTTATTGGTCGATTGAGCATATAATTGAGGATTCTATCTTCATATTAACTCCTTCAAAGAATTTAATGTATCCCATGTTTATAGAGAGGCCAATTGCTTATCCATCTGTCTTACAAATTTGGGAGTGTTCTCTCCTAGGCATTGGGAATCTAGCAACTTAGACCCCATAGAAATTGAAAATTTTGTTAAAAATGATCAAAAACCACATGTTTCTCATGTTGGATAGTGGGTTAGAACTTAGAGGTGATAGATTATAGCCTTATAATTTCCTATTCAATGTGAAGAGACTTATGGAATGTTGCAGATATCTTGGAAATTATGGTATAAATTGGGGGAAATTCTTGAGGGTTATGACCATAATGAAACTTAGTACTAGGGTTATTAGTCTTACATGCTTTCTAGGTGTTTTTTTCCACCTCTCTTTTTGGATTATTCATTTTCTCAACTTCTTTTGATCTTAGGAAGGAAACTACAGTCATCTATGTTTTGTTGATAGTGGGAGGTGATAGGTGTAGGATAGAGCCTATTACTTGTGAGGATATGAAGGATAATGCCTTGGTCTAGGAAATCCTTAAGAAGAGAGGGATTATTCCATTCATGCTAAAGCTACATGGGTTCGATAGTCAAGTTTCTCTCAAGTTTGTTAATGGGTGGCATATCAGGGTGTTGAGAATTTTTTGGGTGGAGATTAATATTATTGAGGATTTTATTACAGAGTTTACCAGTCTTCCCACTCAAGGTAGGAAGTTTTACAAGGAGAGTTCGACTTCCAAATCAATGATGGTTTCCTTCTTGAAAGACAATGAAAAATCCAAGATTAATATGTTGGAGTGTGGAGGTTATGATTGGATAACTATAAAGCCCATTTCGTGGGAGGTGGTGGTGGAAATTATGTAGTACTTCACCAAGGATGGTAAGTTCTTTGCTATTTATGGTTATCATTTCATGCTCCTCAACCATTTTAGACATAACAAGTTGATGTCATTTACTTTTTATATGCTATTGTCTCTGGAAAATGGCATCTTGGAGTATAGAAAGAACTCCAATAACCCCTATCTGCATGAGGGATTAA
>VDFB02105785.1:523754739-523782132 GCA_007258455.2 Sequoia sempervirens
TGCATTTAAGTTTAGATACCTATATATCGGTGCAAATTTTGTTTTGCAAGCAGATATACAAGCATTGCATGCCTTGGATGCATTTTTAGGGATTTGTTGCTCGGATATATAGACACAAAAATAATGTGGGGAAATGTACATGTATGTGGAATTACACGTATACAATAGGTAGGAGATGGGAAATAAAAGGTCACTTGACAACTAAAAGGGATAGGAACCATTACAATAAACAAGGATGTGAGGACCAAGTATTCATCTTTGACATTATTGAGAGTGAGCGTACATAAATACAAATCACTTGTTTTGTGTTTTTTGCATGGGGGGATGGTTGGTAAAGCAATACAAAAGTCTTGGTGATGCCACCATTGATCAGAGTGATGGACAATGGATTTCCCCTATGTGCAGATATGTATGTATTTCATAGTAGATGCAAAGAACATTGATACATAATGATCCCTATGTTTATTCTGTTGGGAAATTCTTGTAATGATAAGTTGTATTTTAAGTGTTATATGGAACATTGATGCAACCATTGACCACAGTGATGAACAATACAATGTGCAGATTTGGATGTATGTCATAGTAGATGCAAACAACATTGATACATATTGACACATTCTTGGAATGATAAGTTGTATTTTGAGTGTTATATGGAACATTGATGCCACCATTATTCGTAGTGATGGAAAATGTATTTCCCCTATGTGCAGATATGTATGTATGTCATAGTAGATGCAAATGCCATTGATACATATTGATCCCTATGTTTATTCTGTTGGGACATTCTTGGAATGATAAACTGTATTTTTAAGTATTATATGGAAGATTGATGCCTGCAAAAAATGGGAAAAGAATTATCACAACCGACACTTTTGTATTGCTTATATATATATTGCAAAAAACACAAAATAACCTCCAACCACCTTCACAAAAATTCCACAATGGATAATCACACTTGCACCTTCATAGAAGCTTACCCTCCTCATAGAAATTTTCTATGTTTTCTAAGGTTTTAAATGGCAAGTGTTATAGTTTACAATTGGTTGGTTGTTTTGGAAAAACATAGACTATAAGCTAATGAAGGCAATCTATATCCAAGCACAAGAAGGTATGTAATAGCTAGGCATAGTAACACTTCACAGAGATCAAGTGACCACATCGAAAAATCCTCATGGAATCATTAATTACCCTTTTATGATACCATTATGCTAAGACAATAGGGCATAGATGAGGTTGAGATAGATATTTGGCTACATGTAATTTCACACATGTTGTGGATGTTTCCCCCTTTTTTTTTACAAAAAGAACTTGAAAATCCTAAGCCTGAGAAAATTACTTCACACAAGAATAGGAACCACATGTTTCAATTAACAAAAGCAATTTGAATAAATGCACGATGCTAGTCTCCAACAAGAAAATTGCAGCTATCAATTGAAACATATGTACCAATTCTTTTTTTAGATGTTACGACAATTTTCAATGAATAGACACAGGTCTAAGCAATGCCAAGTAGAAATTAATTTCTATGGAGAATTTTAAGTATAGACGTACAAAAAAAAAAGCTACCTTATGAAAAGAATAAACATAGGAAGGAGTATATATGAATGTTCTTCGCATCTGGTTTTGCATACATACATATCTACACATAGGGATGAATGTTGGTCGTGTCCTACCAAAAATGGGCAAAAAATTATCATAGCCGACACTTTTGTATTGCTTTTGTAACCATTTCCCCATGAAAAAAAACACAATAATCTCCAACCACCTGTCACTCATAGCTCTGATAGCAAGGAAACACAGAGAATGACACTAAACAATTGTTGATCAGAAATTGCACAGACTTTCACTATGTTTTCCAAGGTTTTAAATGGTAGGTGTTATTACAACCATCACCACTTCACGGAAATCATATAGCAATTAATGTTGATGCCAACCAAAATTTAATTTTGTTGGCTTTCTCTATCCATGCACCAAGAAACCTGCCATTTTTTTCCCAACTGATAGTCGAACACTTAAAGGTTTTAAAACCGAAAAGGCTAGCCTTCTCTATCAATGCACCAAATGCTTCTAATTAAAAAACAAAAAAAATCCACCACCTTTTTCCCTACCAGGAGCCCAATGCCAGAAGGGTTGAAAATTTGATTTATGGTTTCCATGTAGTGGCAATAGTTGGAAAGCAATAAAAGAGTCCACATATATGTTTACAAAGAAAAATCTATACATTTATATATGCATCTAAAGTTTATATACATATAAAACACACATATATAGCCATAGGTGGACTTGTCAATAGAGAAATCACCATGGGAGAAAAGGAAATAAACATCACTTGACACAGGCTGGCATGGCAATATCACTTGTCTATATCTGATTTCACATATTTACATATCTGCACATAGGGATGAATGTTGTTTGTGTCTAACTTCACAAACATACATATCTGCACATAGGGAAAGTAAAATGGAACACAAAAAAAGAAGTCCTACACTCACCCTACCATATTGGTTCATGCAGCCTCATAGGATATCACCAAACCCCAAAGCAAGAACATACATTTTCCACCACTATGATGAATGGTAAAATCAATGTTTCTAATTAGGCTTAATTGAAACCCTATTATTGTAAGAATTCCTTTTTGAGGATGAAACAAATAACAACTATCTTCCCAAAACAATAAACATGGGGAGGATTATATGTTTTCTACATCTAATTTCATATACATACATATTTGCACATAGGGAAAGGAAAATGAAACACAACAAAAGAAGAATTTTTTTTTTTGTGGCTATATATTTCCAAACAACAGATTCCTATATATGCATTGAACACATGCAATAGATAAATATGCAACTGGGAAACAAAATGTACACCGATATATATATATGGAGGTAGATGCAAATATATATGCATTTTTTATTGTTGTTCAACAACTTTAAAACCAAGAAGGCTAACGAAAATTTTGAGTAAAGTTCACACATATAGCCTATCGATTAAAAGTTTCCATATAGAGGCAATGGTTGCAAAGCAATAAATATTATTTCATTTATGGTTTCCATATAGAGGAAATGGTTGCAAAGCAATAAAATAGTCCAATGGAAACATTTTTTCATATATACTTTCTATATAGTGTCGATGGCCACAATAATATTTAGCGTTCTAAAGTTACCAAAGCAATTGAACAGTTTATGTTATTTTCCATAAGGTATTCTTGATTGTTGTTTTGTAGCTTGAGCTACTATCAAGATTGTGAGCCACCACTGTGACAAGTGTTTTTGCAAACAACATACATACATATCCACACCTAAACTTTTCAATACATGTGAGAAGAAATATAGATAAGTTTAAATGCAGATATATGTGTTGTTGGCAAAAACAGGATAAACAACTAAGAGGGGGGGTGAATCAGTTGTCATAGAATATTTAAACTTTTTAAACTTTACTTAACTTAATCTCAGATCTAATGAATGAACATTAAACCATGAACAAACAACACATTAGAAGCACAGAGAACACCAAGATTTGTTTACATGGAAACCCTGTTAGGGGAAAAACCATGGTGGATGGTAGTCCACAATATTATACCCTATTAAAAGTATAATGAGAAATAATTGGAATGCACATGCATTCAGGAACACTACCTAGAGCTCACTACTCAAATACATGAGGGCTCACTACCCAACAATACACAACAATACGGATTAGATCCATAGGGTATGAATTGAGGAAATAGCTTCTTCACAAGCCTTATTACAGTTCTAGTTAAGCACATAAAAACCTTCTTCACACTTCGCTCAAACTTCTTCTCACTCTGCTCTGCAATTGAATGATTTGGACACTATTCACACATTTTCACTTTATCTAGCATACATTCACTCTTATGCAAACACTAACTTTTCTCAAACAATCACTCTTATATATCTAAAACATGTAATTACATCAACAACCTAGTCGGCCAGAAATATGAAACATATTTTCAATGTCAGCCCAAATTTACAAATAAATTTTCAATGTGGATCAAATTCCATTGGATAATATTATGATGAGACCCAAAAGAATATCCTCACGCATGTCAAACATTCAAATTTTAATCTTCATGGATCCATAACATGTTACAACCATCATGTCGGCCAAGAACATGAAAACCCAAACATACCGAGAAAAAAAATCTTTGACCATGAGCACACCGATCAACGTAGATGTGCAACAAAGATAGAGCACTATCTAGAAACATCCACGAGCACCAAGAAACAATAGAGAAACATCCGCAACAACTAGAATTACCAAAATTATACCAACTTTAATCAAGAACACTAATAGAGACCATAGAGACACTATTAGAACACAAATCTTCATAACTCAAGCAAATCTTCACACAGACCTCTGGAAATTTCGGTGGATGGACTAGACACACTTGGAAATAAACCCTTTATTCCATAGTATTTTATCTTCAATGTATAGAACAAGACACCTTCATGACCTTCACAGTTCCATTGGGAACATGGAGCTCTTTCTTTAACAATATTCTCAATATCCTCGACATATACAGCCTCCAATACAATAATGCTAATAGTGTTGATATCAATGACAAATACATATTAGCAACACAACCACAACATCTAACAATCTCCCCCTTTGGAATTGATGGCAACACATGATGTGAAAAACACGATTAACATAGCTCTTAATCAGCATTTACTCCTCTTTAGATTCTGACTCTTCTTCCTTGACTTCTTCTATGTGATCTTCACCCCACAAGACTCTTTACTCCAGATAAGCAATAGTTTTTCACATGACTCTTCTCCCCATTTGAAATCAATGGAAAATATAAGCATTATCTTCCCACACAAGCTTTGAACCACATATCTACACATCTGACTACTCCCCCTAAGTAGCAACCATGGAAACATCAATCTGGATTAGGAAATATCTATGAAGCACATGGATTGATGCAAGTAAATGCATCTTTAGTTCAAATCAGGAGGGGTAATCACCCCTAACATGCCTCTGAGATACTCAAAAGTATCCTTTGGAAATGGCTTAGCGAAAATTTATGCAATCTATTCTTTGCTAGGCACTACTCCAATCTAACTTCTTTCTCACTCACTTTTTCTCTTAAGAAGTGAAACTTGATTGATATATGCTTGGTCTTAGAGTGTAGCACCAGATTCTTTGATATGTTAATTGCACTTGAGTTGTCACAGTATATGGAAATAGGTTCATCATATACTACTCTGATATCTTTCAGCATCTGTTTCATCCACATCACTTGAGTACAATTTTTTGCAGCAGCAATATACTTTGCTTCAGCAGTAGATAGAGAAATGGAATTTTGTGTTTTGCTCAACCGAGACACCAACTTCTTCCCTAGGAAGAAGGCACAACCACTAGTACTCTTTCTATCATCTACATCTCCTGCCCAATCCACATCAGTATATGCATTCAAAGTAAGATCATCATCCTTAGGATACCAAAGCCCAAAATCAACTATTCCTTTTAGATACCTAAAGATTCTCTTAACAATAGTCACATGAGACTCTTTTGGATCAACCTGAAATCTAGCAACCATACATACAACATTCATAATGGTTGGTCTAGTCTAAGTTAAATAGAGCAATCCACCAATCATTGACCTGTATCTTGTTTGATTTTCCTTAGGAGAATCATCATTTTGTGTCAACTTACATCCAGTTACCATGGGAGTACCAACATGTTTTGATTCATCCATGACAAACCTCTTCAATAGTTCTCTCGCATATTTGGACTGATATATGAAGATCCCCTTGTCTAACTGAGTAACTTGCAATCCCAGAAAGAACTTCATCTCTCCAATCATACCTACCCCCAAATTCAATCTTCATTTCATCAACAAACTTCATACATAGATTATCATCTCCTCCAAAAATAATTTCATCAACAAAGACCTCAGTAATTAATTCTTTATCATAATCCAATTTGAAATATAAGTTGCTATCAACAGTACCTTTATTGAATCCAAACTTTAGTAAGTGTTTGTCCAATCTAGCATACCAAGCTCTGGGGGCTTGCTTGAGTCCATACAAATCTTTCTTCAATAGAAAAACCATGTCTTATTTGTCAATCAGTTGAAATCCATCAGGTTGTTCAGTGTATACTTCTTCTTCTAACTTACCATTCAAAAAAGCTGACTTTACATCCATTTGATAGCCTTTATAATTTTTATATGTAGCAAAAGCAAGAAATAACCTTATAGCTTCAATTCTGGCAACAGGGGCAAAGGTTTCTTCAAAATCAATACCTTCCATTTGTGAATACCCTTTACATACCAGTCTTGCTTTATTTCAAACCACTTCACCTTGTTCATTCATCTTATTCTGAAAGACCCATTTAGTACTAATCACATTCTTATCTTTAGGTCTGGGAACAAGTACCCATGTATCATTCTTTTCAATCTGTATCAGTTCTTTCATAGCTTCCATCCAGTGTTCATCATTGCAGGCTTCTTTGAAATCTTTAGGTTCAATCTTGGAAATCAGGAAATACTCTTCTGCAATCTTTCTTCTAGTTTGCAATCCTTTATTCTCATCTCCTATAATTTGATTTTCAGAATGATTTAGCTTTACATACCTCAAAGTTTTAAGATTCTCTCAAACTTTTGATTCTTCTGCACTCACACTTGTCTCTACTTCCTGACTATCTTGATTTATTGGAACAAATTGAAGTTGTCTTACCAAAACATATGGCACAATTTTAAGTCGATTTTGTGTCTGAACATTCTTCCCTTTATTTGTATTGTCTTCATCTGAATCAAATCCACAATATCTGGATGATCTTGGAGAATCCTCATCAACTCTGACATTTACACTCAACCATTGTTCTCAGTCTTTTGTTATAGCACCGGTAGGCCTTGCTTCTAGTAGAGTAACCTAGAAAGATTCCTTCATTGCTTCTTGCATCAAACTTTCCTATACTATCTATGAACCTAAATCCTAATACCTACAAAACACAAGAGATAAACACATTGTAAGATTGAAATGCAAGTTAGAATCCAAGATTCCCCATAAAATCCATTCAACTATACCCAAAATAGGAATAAAACAAGAACACAATGAAAGAAGATAAAAAACAAACTAAATCCTATTAAGAACATGCAAACTCTTGATCTTATGGGGGAGTTGGTGCCAATTTGATGTAGAAATTGCCCTTTTCCCAACTCCTATGCAAGCTTTGTTGATTGATGATGAGTGATCCACTTGATGAAGATTGATGAAAGCCCAAGCCAAAAAATCTGCATAACCTAGCTAAGAACCCAACTATGATGGATAGAATTTGCTAATGGTTTGAGCATAAGAAGTTTACTCAAATTGTGGATGATCAAATGAGGATATGTGCACCATGAAAACCCCAAAGAACAATCAAATAAAGAATGCAAATATTTTTTTTTTAAAGAAAGACAAATAATCAACATACCAAATATTAAATCATCATAAACATACTCATATACTTCATTTCATTACAATACAAATAACATAACCGACTATGTCCTTTGGGGCACACGAGGTCACATCGAAATAAACATTACAAATCATCAACTCATAAGATATCATTCTAACTACAAAAGAGTTATTAAAGACAAGAATAGTTATACATATACATAGATTTCATTACAAGATAAAACCATGAGAAATCACATAACCAAATAAGAATACAAAGTTGATAACTACATTACAACATCTTTCAAATTTTACATCATATCAATATAGTTTACATCACGATTCCCAATCATGTGGGATGAATACAAAATACAAGATTATCAAAATGCATAGAGATCAACTAGAACAAATCTTCAATTGGATGAGACTGAGCCAACGAACGCTGATGGGGAACCCAACGGTGTGTGGAGCATGTTCCACCTGACCACCCCCGTGCTAAGAGGTGATAGAGAAGTAACTCTGACCAAGACTATCAACTGAAGTACAAACATACAAGAAGTACCAACATAGATCCATAAAACAATACTCCAAGTTACAATGAACAAACAATAACATCATATCACAATACCATAAAAATACAAGATCGTAAATCAAATATAAATAAGATCATACAAGACCACAAAGTATACTAAAGATGTATTAAAACAATAATCATAAATCAATTTAAATCAATTCAGACAACAATCTAAACCAACTCCCATAACCTACTTCCAGAGGAACACAATAAAGTAGCACACATGGGCAACTAGGGGAGAGTGTCATCACATAGTCGTACATGGGCTGTCCAGTGCTCTTCCTCCCAACTAGAGGCGTCGGTCCCATCTATGGCTGTCCTGTGCCTTTCCTCCCAACTGGAGGCACCGGTCCATAGGGTGACTAATGCGGAGCCAAAAACCTCTCGTGAAGACGAGGTCACGACCTTGCCGACCATGGCCTTCTCAGCCTTCCATTAGTCTACGGAAGCACTAATGAAGATGAGGCATCCATTTTTAAAATCTTATAATGATATTACTACCCAACCCTCCTAAGTTAATTATTAGATTTTCACTTGATTACTAACTCACTCGTGGGTTATCCTGAGCCCTTCCCCTTAAACGGGGCACCGACCCCCATGAGGAGCCACTCTCCCTAGAGACCCACCAAAACCAACAAGAACCCGAGGTGGTACCATCACAATCATGCACATTGAAATACAACAACAAAAGTAATACACGAGGCATAACCCATCTTGCAAATTAAATATCATAACCAAAATCTCATAACTCGGTACACCCCATTTGTAACACTTAACTCAACAGAAACTCAAGATGAAGAGATATAAATTCAACAAAATCACAATCCTCTGGAAGACTACAGTGTTAACACAAAAGGGTTCCCACATCAATGAACTCACAATGTCCCAAACCCAACAAGCCTACAAGACTCAACTTCATAAGAATAAAAATAAAAAGATAACTTATTTAATTCCATAATAAATTCCATCCCCAAAATATTAACACTAAAACAAGAATTAAATAATCAATGCTATCATATATTCATAAATTGACTTTTTACTAAATTATCCTCTCAAAGTTCGTAATTTAACAAATCAATAATAATAATAAAAAAAAAAGATTTCTTTCTATTTAATTATTTCCACTATAACTAAATTCTGTTTTATTTAAACCAGAAAAAGAAAAAGAATATTTACTGACAAAATTAAATAATTAATGCAATAGTTAAATCAGTGGATTCTGAATAAATGAGTTAATAAATATATATACAAATATAAATATATATATATATATATATATACATACATATATATATATATTTATAAAAGTAGATTCACATAGTAATTATAAATAGAATTCTTGTTTTACAAAATTAAACATATACAAATTCGAATGGAAAATTTTAACTCACAAAAATGCACGGGATAAACGTTCGGTCGTGGGCAGTCTACGGACTGTTCACGGTACAGGGTAGGCGGGGTGTTGGGTACGGCCGAGGCCAAACCACCACCACCACACAGCCACACTTTTATAATACCAAAACAAAATATTAATAACAGTGCCGACGGGAAACTAACGAGGTTCAACGAATTTAATTTTCATTCAATATTTACATATGTATAAATATATATGTGTATATATATATCTATATATATATATATATCTAATACATCTATATATATATATCCATATATATATATACTAGAATCTGAACATTTTGAAATCAGAGAAAAATAAATACTGTACTCTGTACAAAAGAAATGTTTGATAACATATATGCATAAACAAGAATATCACAACCCCATAAATTCATTGAAGGAAATTGTAACTTATACAGGTGTATATATATATATATATATATATTTATTTTTCTTTTAAAAAAAAACTAGAGTAAAACAGTACATTTCCAGATTTCAATCAAATTTCTTTTTTAATAAACAATAGTCCAGTACCCAACATAAATTCCTTTTTAACAAATAACCTTCCCGATCCCCAATTAATTTTTCATTGATTAAACAATAATCCAATAGATTTTCTCCCCACAAACATTTGATTTCCAACCCTAGATGAAAATTTCATACATTGAGAAACAATTTCTATTTTATTTGATGCTACAGAAAATAAATAATTAAAAAGGAAAAGAACCCGGCGTCCTGTGTTTGAAGAAGATCTATAGAAGCTTATCCCTCTCGCAGAACTAATTCCTTGCTGCCGATTGTTCCCAGCAACAGATCCCCCAATTCTCCTTCAAACCCAACCTTCTTCTTTTATGATTTCTCCAGAAGACAGAACAAGAATGCAGTGTTGAAAACAAAATTTTTCCAGAATTCCAACAACCACCTCCCCAAACAAAGAAAACCCCTTATTAAAATCAATACCCAGGAAACCCTTTCAATTTCCTCTTCCCGTGAATACCAGAGGTCACGTCACAAGAATAAAATGAAAAATAATTGTTACCCCCAAATATTCATTTGTTGCCTTTTTGCATTTCATTTTCTTTTATCATGCAAATGGATTAAAAATTAAAATTGAACTCTTATTTGTTTATTTATTTATCATCCCCACAATACTTTACTAAATAATTACTTGCACATTAAAATAATTAAAATCAACCATTTGTAAGATTCAAAATAAATGTAATATTTTTACCA
This sequence comes from Sequoia sempervirens, assembly GCA_007258455.2. Lineage (NCBI taxonomy): Eukaryota > Viridiplantae > Streptophyta > Pinopsida > Cupressales > Cupressaceae > Sequoia > Sequoia sempervirens. The sequence continues at coordinate 523,765,354 of VDFB02105785.1, forward strand.
CTACTACTAATATTTATCTATTGCTTTATTTATTTATTATTTAATGTTTTTTATTTTATTAATTGTTTAATTATTTAAATCACAACATAAAACCATACACCACGTTAGATAAATCATAAAATCACAATAACATACAAAGACCAATGCAACAACACAATGACTATGACCAAGACGCACAAACCAAGAAGGTACAAGACTATTGACACCTTGGAACAGAGTTACTTCCATGTCACCTTTGTTCAACTTCCTACCGTTGGGTTGGTTCAATGCTCGCCCAAACCTATCAAAATAGGTGGAATCGAGTCTTATTCCTGCAAAGCCTACATCCAACAAGGTGATATACAACATACATACATATAATCAATTACAAAGCATTGTGAGAAGGATTTGCAGTGTAGCAGGGCGCTCGTGAACGAGTGATGCTATCTGTCCCCTCACCAATTCATATCATCATCTATCGCATTATAAATTTACATTAATTTGCATCAATATCATCAATTACTATTCTCTAGTCTACTGCATTCCAAATAACTCCATCAAAACAATCGTAATAAAAATATCATTATAATATCCATGACATCATAAAAGCAATATAATCAGTAACAGTCTAAGCTACCACAACATAATATCAACAGTATCATCAAAACCAAAATGTGCCAAACAAAACCACAGAGAATGTCAAGAACAAGCAATAACATGAGGGGTATTACAATATGAGCATTTTATTTATAGATTTCAAGATGGATGAATGTCCAAATTTGGCTGTAATCAACATTCATCCAATGATACGTTCTGTCAAGCTAGAATGGATGAAGGATGTGTACATCTAAAGCCAATAAATGCCTAATTTGAAATTCAAATTTGTTTAGATGACTTGCAAGAGGGAAGGGAAAATGCAATAAATTCCACTTGTCAAGGAAAAGGACATGAAGATAAAACTTATTGCCTTGTTGGATGCAATTTACGACTTGGAATTTTGAATCAAATTCGAAAGAATATTCCAAAAGATGCCTTGTGAGGAAAATAGAGATTTAATAAATGAATTAAATCTATTTTCATGTGCAACTTGCATTATCTTTAGAGGATGGGACATGAGATGAGATTAAATTAATTAAGGGTTAATTACTCAGCTATAGGTTAGAGGATGTGACCCATTTGACTCAAATTTCATGGATTTAATAAAAATCAAATAAGAGAGGAATATGATGAGAGGCTAATTAAATAAGGATTTTGATTTATTTAATTAAAAGGGATGGTGTTAGATTAAATCAAATAAGGTGTTAATTTATTTAATTTAATGGATAGACTTTAGAGATTTAATCAAATAAATTGATTATTTAATTAAATAGGGATAATTAGATAAGATGGATTAATTTAATTAACAAAAGAGATTGACTTGATTAGATAAAATGATTTATTTAATTAAGAGAGGAATATTGATGAATTTAATCAGATAGGGGAATTTGATTAAATGGTTAGGACCTAGGATGATTTAGGATGAACGATGTTAGTAGATCGTGATATGTGTGATATCAATTTGTATATTTTCTCGATGTCTACACCGGGCCATCTATCTTGATGTAACACTTGCTTCCAAAGATCTTGAAGTATTTAACAATAGGCTTATAACCAAACTATAGTTCAAAAGGAGTCTTACTAGAATTACCATTTACATTTACCCGATTCAAAGTGTACACAACAGTGCTTACAACTTCACTCTAGTAGATGTGAGGCACATTTTAGGTTCAGTCATCATTGTTCTAGCAGCATCCAGAATTATTTTGTTCTTCATTTTTGCAACACCATTTTGTTGAGGGGTTCGGGGAGCAGATAATTGTCTTTTTATTCCATGCTCTTCACAAAGAATTAGAACTCTAGAGGTGAACTCACCACCTTTTTCTGACCTTAAGCATTTGATTTTTAGACCTTTCTCATTTTCTTCCATAGCTTTGAAACTTTTGAACCTTTCAATGCTTCACATTTTTCTCTTAAGAAAGCAACCCATATCATTCTAGAATAATCATCAATAAGCATCATAAAGTACCTTTCACAATGGAGAATTCAGACTCTAGAAGGACCACATAGATCAGTATGCACCAGCTCTAGTAATCCATTTGAATGATGTTTTCTCTGAAAAGAGACTCTAGTTTGTTTTCCCATTTGACACTCCTTGCAAATTGTGTTTGCAAGCTTCACTAGCTTAGGTAAATATCTTCTGCTTGAGTGGAACTTACTTTGACTATGTTATCAAAATTCACATGACACAACCTCCTATGCCATAACCAACTTTCATCTACTTGGGCAATTAAACAACTTTCACTGGCAACATTCAGGTGAAAAACATTGCCTTTTGTCTGTTTACCTGAAGCAATTATATTTCTAGAACTTCCATATATCTTGCATCTTCCATCTTTGAACTAAAGATCATAACCCTTGTCCATAATTTTTCCAAGTCTCAATAGGTTGTGCTTCAAACCTTCAACATAAAGAACATCATCAGTGTTATGCTTACCACCAAGACAAATAGATCCTCTGCCACGAATCACATAGGCATTACTATCTCCAAATCTTACAATCCCACCGTCATACTTCTCTAGACTTACAAATTTTCTTTTTTCACCAGTCATATGATGTGAGAATCCACTGTCAATGACCCACTCATCCTTTTCTTAAATTTGGGCTGCAAGAGCTTTCTCAACTTTAGTAGATTTAGTAGCCATAGGACTATTTTCCTTGATAGCAATGAAAGCCCAATCATCTTCATTTCCATTTTCTTTATCAAACTCTTCATCAGTCACACCTTCTTCAACAAAATAGCATTTATTTTGGAATCTAGATTTGTAAGGCTTAGATCTAGGAGCTCTTTCAAGACACCTTGATGAAAAATGACCTATTTTACTGCAAGAAAAACATTTGATAGGAAGCTTTCCTTTATACTTACCTTGTCCTCTACCTTCTTTCTTCACAATCAGTGCTTCCAACTCTTCTACCTCTCTTTCTTCATCTTCAAGTTGTTTCATTTCTTCCTCATACTTGAATTTCTTTCTAGAACTCTCTCCCAGATCATATCTTTGCTTGTTTCTTCCAAATATAGTAGTCTTGAATGTAGTTTCAATCTTAGGAGCAAATTCACCAAATTTTCTCAACTCAAAGGCAGCTAGTTTACCAATCAGTGTATCTCTTGTCAGATTCGTCAATGATCTGGTTTCTTCAATAGAATGAGCCTTCGCTTTGTAGGAGGGAGGAAATGATCTGAGCACTTTAGCCATAATTTCTTCCTCTTCCAAGGTACCACCAACACATCTAATGCCTGTCACTAGTTCATTTACTCTTTGCATAAAAGAAGAAATATTTTTATCTTCACCCATCTTCAAATTTTCATACTTTCCTTTCAAACTTTGTAGCTTACCCATCTTCGCATGTACATCTCATTCATATAAAGTTTCTAGCTTCATCCACATCTCATGAGTTTTCTTCAAACCTAGCACATTTATCATTTCTGAATCTGTTAGAGCACTCAGCAAAGCTTCCATAGCCCAGACATTATTCTCAGCCTCTTTAATCTCATCAGTAGTGGAAGGACCATTCTGAGGAATAACATATTGATTCTTTGTAATTTTCCAGAAGGGTTCATCAATACGCTTCAAATGACACTCCATCCTAGCTTTCCACAATGAGTAGTTTGTTCCATCAAATCTAGGACTGTCCTTCTTGTATGATGCCATCTCGAATCACCTCAAGCTTTTAAACTTCTTCAGAGGAACCTGCTTTGATACCAATTGTTGGCAAAACAAGGACAGAAAACTAAGAGGGGGGGTGAATTAGTTGTCAAAAAATATTTAAACTTTTTAAAATTTACTTCACTTAATCTCAGATCTAATGAATGAACATTAAACCATGAACAAACAACACATCAGAAGCACAAAGAACACCAATATTTTTTATCTGGAAACCTTGTTAGGGGAAAAATCATAGTAGATGTTAGTCCACAATATTATACCCTATTAAAAGTATAATGAGAAATAATGGGAATGCACATGCATTCAAGAACACTGCCTAGAGCTCACTTCCCAACAATACACAATAATACGAATTAGATTTCTAGGGTATGAACTGAGGAAATATCTTATTCACAAGCCTGATTATAGTTCCAGTTAAGCACAGAAAAACCTTCTTCACACTTCGCTCAAACTTCTTCTCACTCTGCTCTACAATCGAATGATTTGGACACTATTTGCACATTTGAACTTTATCTGACATACATTCACTCTTATGCATACACTAAGTTCACTCAAACAATCACTCTTATATATCTGTAACATGGAATTAAATCAAAAACCAAGTCGACCAAAAATATGAAACATATTTTCAATGTCAGCCCAAATTTATAAATAAATTTTCAATGTGGATCAAACACCGTCAGCTAATATTATGATGAGACCTAAAACAATATCCTCGAGTGCGCCAAACTTTCAAATTTTAATCCTCAAGGATCCACAACACGTTACAACCATCATGTCAACCAAGAACATGAAAACTCAAACATACCAAGAAAAAAATATTTGACCATGAGCACACCGATCAATGCAGACATGCAAAAAAGATAGAGCATAATCTAGAAACATCCATGAGCACCAAGAAAAAATAGAGAAACATCTACAACAACTAGAATTACCAAAATTATACCAACTTTAATCAAGAACATTGACAGATAACACATAGACACTGTCAGAACACAGATATAACTCAAAAAAATATTAATGTGGACCTTTGAAACTTCTGGTGGATGGACTAGATACACTTGGAAATAAACCCTTTAGTCCATAGTAGTTGATCTTCAATGTACAGAACAAGACACCTTCATGACCTTCACAGTTCCACTGGGAACCTGGAACTCTTTCTTTAACAATTTTCTCAATATCCTCAACATATACAACCTCCAATACAATAATGCTAATAGTGTTGACACCAATGACAACCACATATCAGAAACACAACCACAACATCCAACATGTGTATGTTGCCTGAGCAGAGGAAATAAACATCACTTGGTACAGCTTGTCATGACAACATTGTTTCATGTATGGGTTCCATATATTGGCGATCATTACAATAATAGCTTGCATTTAAAACTTACCAAAGTAATTGAGCAATTTATGTTATTTTCAATAAGGCATTATTCAGTGTTGGGCTGTAGATTGAGTTGCATGAAATACGTAGATATCCACACCTATACTTGTCAATGCATGTCAGAACATATATATGTATAAGTTTAAATGTAATTACATGTATCAACAAGTATAAATCTAGATATATATGTGTGTTGTGTGCTTCTTTGTTTAGATACATATATATATATGACATGGCTTTATGTATGGAGAGCCAAGACCAATATATTCAACATTCAACCAGCATTAAAATATTAAAAACACAATCATGAGATTGGAAAAAGTATGGGTTCAAGGCAATAAACAATATAGCCAAGAACCATATGATATCCATATGCAACATGACATTATGAGTGAACATGGAAAAGTAGTAGAGAGAGCATTTAAGAAGCATTAGAAGATTAGAAAGCAATATATGAGAATATTGTACACTGAGCCAACAGAAGAAGATTAAAATGACATAAATCAAATGACAAAATTTCAATTACATTATGCATTTTAATCTTGTGCAACAGTAGATTTTAATAAGTTGGACTCAAGCAAAATCACAAAATTATTGTGCAAGCCATAGAGGATAGTCATCATTGAACATTACATAGGAAATATTATAAAAAAAAAAAAAAGTTTTGTGTAACTCAATAAAATGGAAGATAACCATATGTGACGTGGCTTTATGAATGTAGAGGTAGGACAACATTTAATAGCCATGGATTCAATGGATCCAGCATTATAGCTAGCACCAATTTTGGAGAGATAAGAGCATGTGGTAATTGAAATAGCCAAGAAGCAAATAACTATATTGATATTAAAAATGACTCACAGATACATATAAACATTAAAATGTGCATGCATATACGCATACAGATGCATTACAAACACATATATCTACACACATATGTATCAAAATGTTGTATGCACTCAAAAAATTCAATTGCATGCATATATATTTATGTATATGCATATGTAAATGTATACATGTATACAACCATGTCCACAAGTATATATAAGAATAGCTATAAATACTGATACATGTGTTAAATAGAGCGACATAACTATATAGCCAAACAACAAAAACTAAAATGAGGAACATACACTAAAAGTGAAACAAAACTATAAGTGACATAAATAATACAAAAGAAAAGAAGGGTATTTTGAAAAAAAAATTATAAGTTACAGTCCAATGTCTTAATATATAACCAGTTCTATGAGCAACAAAGCAATGAGAGCAGAAAGGAAAGGTCTTCTAATGTGACAGGAAGACCAAACAAGGAAAAGGAAACAAATGTCCAATCAACACAAGCTATAACAAATATCCAAAGTCACAATTAGGCATGGTTTTCTAGCATTCAAGGCAGTACAACTATTAACTCTAGAGAGTCTTGCATGATAGGTGATATTGTAGGAAAATCTGAGAGCAACAACTTGCACTCGGCTTCAAAGTTAATTCTTGCAACTTTGACTATAGTTGTTTTAAGCCTTGTTTTTAAATTATAGGTGTGATTTTTAATAAGAATAGTGAAAACAAAAGAGGTGTAGGTGACATCATTGATGACAAACTCAACAATCATTACAGTAGAAGACTCATATTGCAACATATAAAGCTCTGTTGTTGACATATGCAATAAGCTTGTTGTAGCCTCATCGAAAGTAGTAGCCCAAATCTCACTCGTGTGGTCTTCCATATTTAGCTAAAACAAATATCTAAAGTCACAATCAGCTACGATTTTCTGGAATTTAGGGTAGTACCACATATTATTGGTAGACTCTTCACAAGTTTTTTCTTGCATTGACTTCCATTGGCCTACAAGGGACACGTAGCATAACAAAATGCATCAGTTTTAATTTATATTTCACTATTGCCTTGACAATAGCCTGTAAATTTTCTAGCAAGCTAAAATAATGATCCAAGATATATCCAATAGTGACTCTTCCATTGGCCAAAGCAACCTTGCGAGGCACTATCCGAGAGGGCTCAATGACAGGTGACTCAACATGTCCTCATTGGATCAAGGGTTGTGCTTCTGGAATGTCAGGATTTATGTATAGAATAGTCCATGTGGATGTATTCACAATAGATCCATTGAAATACCCAACACAACCATTTTTAATAGCAAGTATGACAACCGAACCAAGAATGGACAACCTTTCCAACTTGTCACCCTTTGCCTCCCAATTTGGGCCCCACAAATTAACATCAATGCAAGAGGATGAGAAATCATTAAGTTTGATAGTTATGCGAATCATTTCAGATTGATCCTTTCTTTGAATAGTTGATACCTTTTCTACATGCACCATATCCCCAATAATATCAATCAAAGTGTTATTGTTGTCATTTGTAATTTCATTTATTGGGATGAATTTAAATACTTTTTCCAACACAAAGGCCTCATCATCACAACCTTTCAATATCGAGTTTTGATCCAAAAAGATTTCCATGTGGTTGTTCAACTTATTAAATTTCTTGTCCACTTGGTTGACCGAGCCTTTTGACACACAATAAGTGCGGCCCACCTAAACCCTATCATAATGCAATTATGTTATGTCATTAAAGCAAGTGATTCATAATTTTGTTCCCTCACTGTCAATAATGTCAAAGATGAATACTTGGCCCTCACGTCCTTGTTTATTGTAATGGTGCATATCCCTTTTAGTTGTTACTCGACCTTTTATTGTCCATTTGGTTTGGTAAATATTTAGGCCTTTAACAAGACTGATATTTGAAGGAGCACTATGTTGTGTTAGGAATGTATGAATCCCAAATTTTGAGGCTCGTTTGGATGGGGAAGGTGACTCGAAGCCCACAATTTTTTCTTCTTGATCTCTAAATAGATATCTAGGTTTTCCAATTAGCTGACAATCTAACATTTTGACATCTAAGGACAATATGACAATCACCCTAGAACCAAACCAAGATCAAATATTAAAAAGGGTGGTTCCCACAAACAAGAAAGCATACAACAAGTGCAAGTAGTGCAAAATAATAGCCAACCTTGATTCCTGTAGCTTCCTACATAGATACTTTGTCAAGCACAAGATGGAACCTATTTTCAATACCCCTGCAAATAAAAGGTCATTGTATTTTACAAGAAAAGTCCCTATTTGCATGTGGGTTCCATTAGAGAGGACAACTTTGTAGTGATCAACTGGGCTTTGATAACCTCCTATTTTTTGAAAAGACATTAGCTAAAGAATCAGAGATGAGACATCATCTCCAACATTAATAGATTGTATCGCCTATGTTGTCAAGGGTAGATGTACATTTGTATCCTAAAAGGAATTTTTACTCAACCAAGCCAAAGCAATGATATGTTCATGGTTGTGATACAACTCTAGAAACAAAAGAAAGGGAAAGAGGTAGCAAAAAAAAAATCAATTATTGGTATCTGATAAACAAGGAAGCATATAGCAATGTTGACACATTTGAAAACTGCAACCTTTTCTTTCTAACACATAGGTCACTCCCAAATGGCTAGAAAATCAAAAGGAAAAGGAAACATAAAGAGCTCGAATATAAATTAGTTAGAATCTATATTACAAGGACTGTTAATTCAAATGAAGAATATTCATTGTTCGTTGGATGCACATGGCAAAGAGTCAATATAACTATCAACAGAAAATAGGAAACAAGGAATAGACTTACGGTACTGGTGCCTGAGGATTGTTCAGTAGCGAGGGGAGAGCCAGAGTCCACCAGCATTGTTGGGGCTGCTCTTTTAAAAGCTGAGAGCTGCAACATCGGTGGCTAACTACAAGCTCTATGCCACAACAACACAAGGGCCAAATGTTCAATTGAAGCAAAAAAGGTTAACAAGAACCCCGGCAAAAACACATACAAGAAATATAGAACACCAATCAAATGACAACCATCAAGATCTTCAAAACACAACATTAGCTCTTTTTTTTTGTAGACTCATTAACAATATGACAACAAAGGAATAATAAAAAAAGGGTTTAATGATTCATATAACACTTAATATACAGTTTATTATTTGAAAACTTTTATGTTTCAATTTTTTTTCTAGAGACATCAACAATACGAGGAAAAAGAAATAATTAAAAAAAAGTTTCAATGTCCCATATAACACTTAATATGCAGTTTATAATTGCAAGAATGACCTGTTGAGGCTCAAACAAATAACAACTATTTTCCCAAAATAATAAACATCGAGAAGAGTATGTATGTACATTTTTACATCTACTTTGACACACATACATATCTCCACATAGGAAAATTTAATATTGTTTCATTTATGGCTTTCGTTATGTGGTGATGGTTGCAACACAATAAAATAGTCAATGTTGTTTTCCATAAAGTATTGTTAATTGTTGTTCTCTAGCTTTGGCTATATTGTTTGATACGCAATAAAATAGTAAATGTTATAGAGTTTATGTTGTAATCCATAAGGCATTGTTGACTATCATTGCAACTCATTTTATTTCCCCTATGTGTAAAAATCTACATATGTGAAATTAGATGCAAAAAACATTATTATATAACACTTAAAATATAGCTTATGATTCCAAGGATGTCCCAACAGAATAAAGATAGGGATTAGTATGTATCAATGTTCTTTGCATCCATTATGACATACATACATTCCTACACATAAGGGAAATAAATTGTCCATCACTGCGATCAAATGTCTATGCAATTTTTGATAAGACATTATTGGGTGTCATTCTATGGCTTTACTTGCTATCATAGCTATGAGTAATGAGGGAAAGCTTCTGTGAAGGTGCAAGTTCGATCATCCATTTTCAAGCTTTTGTCAAGCTGGGAGGAGGTTTTTTTTTGTGTTTTTCTACATGGGGTGATAGTTACAAAAGCAATACAAAAAGTGTTGTCTATGATAATTTTTTGCCCATTTTTTGTAGGTGCTCAAGAAAACAGGGAGTAGAGACAAAGCAAGCGGGAAGAGGTACATTTGAAGCAAGTGGAAAGAGGTGCATATTTGAAAAACCCTTTGTATTTGTAGTTGTTCTTATATATACTTGTGGACATGGTTGTATGCATGTGTATGCATTTATATATGCATATACATAAACATATATGCATGCATGCAATCGAATGTTCTTAGTGCATACAACATCTTGATACAGTTTTGTGTAGATATATGTGTTTGTAATGCATTTGTATGTGTGAGTATGTATGTATATGCATATTCTACATGTATCTTTTAGGTCATGCATTTATGTATATATAGATATGTCAAGTTTTTAATATCAATATAGTTATTTGCTTCTTGTATGTTTCAATTGCCACATAATATTATATCTCCACAATTGTTATTCGCTATTTTGAATGTTTATATGTATGTGTGGGTGTGTGTGTATATTCATTTTCTACATGTATTTCTAAAGCCACAGGTCAACAATCACCAATTTCCTATGGAAAATAGTGCAAACTATCACCACAGACCACACAAAAACAACCAACAATGTTGTATTGAGAAGAACGTGAATTGTTTTATTACTTTGCAACCATCGCCAGTAGATAGAAACTATACAACATTTAATGTTGATGCCAACTGGCATTTAATTTCACTGGCCTTCTCTATCGACATGGCAAGCACATTCAATATTAAAAATTAAAAAATCCACCACCTTTTTTCCCGACCGGGAGCTGGAAATATATAAACACAAAAGTATGTCTTTCTTTTGTTGTGTTTCATTTTTCTTTTCCTGTGTTCAAATATGTATGTATGTGAAAGTAGATTTAGACAACATTCATATATACTCTTTCCGCCTGTTTATTGTTTTGGTAGGATAGTTGCTATTTTTTTCGTCCTCAAAAGGAATTCTTACAATAATAGGCTTTATATTAAGCATAACAAGAAACATTGCTTTCCACATACAATGTGTTGAAAAGATTTTTAAAGTTATTTAAGGAAGAAGTTCTACAAAGTATAATGGCCAGTTTTGAATTATCCCTTTTACATATATTCCATATCTTTGATCTGCTACTTCTAGTTTAATGGCTCTCATCAATAATGTGTAGACATGCATTGTCTAAAAGCAGTTTTCTTTAGAACAGCAGATTAAAAATATGGAATTCAAGCAAAAGACATATACTGAAGATCAAACATTATACTCCGAGGAACTCTTTTCCACAATAACCTCAAAGATATTTTCAATGTGTTCTACCTGCTAAGGCCTAATTTTGTCAATTTTTGCCCGCATTGAAAGTTGAAGCCTTGGGGAAAAATTCAAAATAGTAAAGAGGGTGGTGAAGTAAGAAGGCTGACGGAAATTTTGACAGAAGTGCACACTTTAAGCTAGTGAAGAGCAATCACCAATGCATATATATTTGCATCTACCTCTAGATAGATATATATCAGTGTACATTTTATTTCCCAATTGCATATTTATCTATTACATGCATTGGATGCATATATAGGAATCTGTTGCTTGGAAATATATAGCCACAAAAAAGTATGTGTTTCTTTTGTTCATAGACTTTCTTGCTTCACCACCCTCTTTACTATTTTGAATTTTTCCCTCAACAATGCCTTATGGAAAATAGCATAAATTTTTTTATTACTTCAGCTTTGGCTATATTGTTTCATATTCAATTCGCAATACAATAGTAAATGTTATAGAGTTTATGTTGTTGATAAGGCATTGTTGACTGTTGGTCTATAGCTTTGGCTATATTGTTTCCTTTCTAATAAGATGTTGAAAAAAAGAATTTGCTAGGCTATTGTTGAAATTAATATTGTTTTATTTAAGGTCTGAGTGTGTATGTTTGTATATGCATTTTCTACATGTATCTTTGAGGTCATGCATTTAACTTATTGATATTTGAGCTATTTATGTGTCCTTTACCTTTTTGTTGTTTGCTAGCCATTTGGGAGTAACCTATGTGTTAGGGAAAAAATGGTTCTAGTTTTGAGAAGTGTCGACATTGCCATGTTCTTCCTTGTTTATATTTAGCAAAAATCTAATTTTGTTTTCTTCTTGCTCGAATTTTCCCTCCTAGTACATTGTCCACCACTTTGAGGGAGTGGAGAGAAAGCAAGCGGGAAGAGGTGCATCTGAAGCAAGTGGGAAGATGTGTGGGAGGAGGTGCATATTGGAAAAGCCCTTTCTAGAGTATTTCGAAAATAGATTATGTTATTTTCCATAGGGCATTGTTGATTGTGGTTCTCTGGCTTAGGGTATATTGTTTCATTTATGGTTTTTGTGTAGTCACAATGGTTGGAAGGAAATATTGTTTGTTTTTGCATTGTTTTGTTACTATGAATTGTTATGTTTTGTGGGTTTTTTCATCTGGGTCATTGTTGAAACCAATATAATTTCATTTATGGTTTGCGTTTTGTGGTGAAGGTTTTGAATGGGTTTGTTACTATGATTTTTTTATTATTGTATGGTTTTCGTGTAGTGGCGATGGTTGTAAGTAACACTTTCCATTTAAAACCTCAAAAAAATAGTGAATGTCTATGTAATTTTCGACAGGGAATTGTTGGGCGTGGTTCTATGGCTTTACCTTCTATTAGAGTTGTGAGTGAGGATGGAAAGCTTCTATGAAGGTGCACATGCGATTATCTGTTGTGGAATTTCTGTGAAGCTGGTTGGAGGTTATTTTGTGCTTTTTGCATGGGGCAATGATTGCAAAAGCAATCATTTTATTTTGCAAATATTGGTGTAGATTTTATTTTGCAAGAACATATGTAGGCATTGCATGCCCTAGATGCATTAGTAGGAATCTATTGCACAAAAATATGTACACACAAAAAGAATGTGTGGGAATGTAATGATATATAGTTTATATTAATTTCCATAGGGCATTGTTGGTTTGTGTGTGGTGTCGATGGTTGCAAGGAAAACACTAATGAACAATGTCATGTATAGATTTGGATGTATGTCATAGTAGATACAAAAAACATTGATACATACTGACACCTTGTCGGAATGATAAGCCATATTTTGAGTGTTATATCAAACATTGATGCCACCATCTCTGTAGAACTTCTTAAATAACTTCAAAAAGCTTTTCAACACATTGTATGTGGCAAACAATGTTTCTTATTATGCTTAATATAAAGCCTATTATTGTAAGAATTCTTTTTGAGGACAAAACTGTAAATAACAACTATCTTATCAAAACAATAAATAGGGGGAGGAGTATATACATGAATGTTGTTTACATATAATTTCACATACATACATATCTGAACACAGGAAAAAAAAATGAAGCACTACATTAGATGGAAAAACTTGCAAAACACAAAAAATTCACAGTAACAAACCCATCCAAAACCATCGCCACAAAAGGTGAACCATAAATCAAACAATATTGGTTTCAACAAATAATATAGTCTTTTGTAGAGTATATTGCTACTACATGTGATTTCATAAAGTTATGTTGCATATGTCTATCTTTAATATTTCTATAGTCACATAGCTTAGAATGATAGGCTCTTTATTAAGTACAATAAGAAACATTGGTTTCACCATTAATCATAGTAGGGGACAATGTATATTCTTGCCCAGGGGTTTGTTAATAGCCTATGACGCTTCATGACCCAATATGGTAGGGTGGAGAGCATGCTTTCTTTTGTTGTGTTTCATTTTGTTTTCCATATGTGCAGATATGTATCTGTGTGAAATTAGATGTAGACAACAATTGTATGCACAACAACCTCTATATTAAGTGTAATAAAAAACATCAATATCGCCATTGATTATGGTGGTGGACAATGTATGATGGTTTGCCACTATAATCAATAGTGAGACCAATATTTCATCTCACACTTAATATATAGCTTGTCATTTTAAGAAATCCTTATTGAGGCCTACACAAATAAGATTTATCCTTAGACACACAAGAAAAACCAACAATGCCTTATCAAGAAGAACATGAATTTTTTTATTACTTTGCAACCATCACCACTACACAGAAACCATAAATCAAATAATTTATTCGAGGCCACAGAACAACAATCAACAATTCCTTATGGAAAATAGCATAAACTATTTTATTACTTCAACAAGTTTTAAATGCAAGGTCTGGAAAATCAGAATGCAACATATCAATCAATAAGAGAAATATGTATGTACCTTTGAGTCATTCTATTATGGAATAATTGAATTGCAAACATATTATTATAAGTAAAACTAATAATATCATCTTGATTGAGCCTTAAGGTCTTTATTATGAAATTCCATGATTAAATATTTGACTCTCAATACATTGTCATGCTAATTAAGTATCATATGAACCATGAGTGGAATTCATGTTAATGAGAATTATATATTAAAGGAAACATTATTTAGAAAGGAAAATAAAACATTCATATTTATTGTTTTGGGAAGATAGTTGTTATTTGTTTCATCCTCAAAAAGGAATTCTTACAATAATAAGCTTTATATTAAGCATAATAAGAAACACTAGTTGCCACATACAATGTGTTCAAAATATTTTTGAAGTTATTCAAGGAAGAAGTTCCAGAGAGTATAATGGCCAATTTTGAAATAACCCTTTTGCATGAATTCCATATATTTGATCTGGTACTCTGAGTTTGATGATCTTCATCAAGAACATGTAGACATGCATCCTCTAGAAGCAGTTTTCTTCAAAGTAGTCAAGCAAATATTTGGAATTCTTGCAAAAGACTTGACCAAATCTTGCACATTATACTCTGAGGGAGTCTTTTCCACAATAACCTCAAAGAGCTTTTCAATGCATTCTACCTGCTAAGGCCTAATTTTGTCAATTGTTGTGTGCATTGAAAAGTGAAGCCTAGGATAAAAAAACTAAAAATAGTAAAGAGGGTGGTGGAGCAGGAAGGCCGACAGAAATTTCGTGTACTAAAGTCAACAATAAGGGAAAACCACAAAATAGGAGGTTTCATAATTTTTTCATTTGATTACTACGAAATTAATCTTTTTGTGTTGGCTAAGTGTAGATTATATTACTGCTACATGTGGGTTCATAAAGTTATGTTTCATATGTCTTTCTTTGATATTGCTATGGTTTCATAACTTAGAATGATAGGCTTTATATTAAGTACAATAAGAAACATTGGTTTCACCATTGATCATAGTGGTGAGCAATGTATGTTACAACAGTCCACAATGCCTTATGGATAACAACATAAACTCTATAGCATTAACTATTTTGTTGCATATAAAAAATGAAACAATATAGCCAAAGATAGAGAACAACAGTCAACAATGACTTGTGGATAACAACATAAACTCTATAACATTTACAACTTATTTTATTGTGGATCATAAATGAAACAATTTAGTGAAAGCTAGGGAACAATACTCAACAATACCCTATGGAAAACAACTTAAATTGTATAGCATTAACTATTTTATTGTGTTGCAACCATCGTCAAAAAACGGAAGCCATAAATGAAACAATACTGGTTTCAACAGTAACCTAGATGGAGAAACCCATAAAATAGAATAATTCATAGTAAGGAAGCCATGCATAAAAAAATACAAAAAAAAACCTGCACATGCACAAATTCTTTTCCCAATACTACCTTATCGAAAATGAAACAATATAGCCAAAGCTAGAGAAGAACACTCAACAATGTCTTATGGGAAATAACATAAATTGTATAACATTAAATATTTTATTACATTGCAACCATCACCATAAAGTGTAAGCCACAAATGAAACAATATTGGTCTCAATAGCGACCCAGATGGAAAAACCCACAAAACAGTCTTTTTTCAACATCACCCTATTGAAAATGAAATGATAACATCAACTATTTGATTGCCTTGGCAAAAATGAAACAATATGGCCAAAGCTTTGTAAACAATGCCTTAGTGAAAATAACACAAACTATTTAATAGCCTTCCAACCATTGACACCGTATGGAAACCATACGTGAAACAATATAGGTCTCAACAATGACCCAAATGGAAAAATGGGGCGCCCTGGAGTTCTCATGCCTTCATGAGGCCTTTTGTCATGTTTGTTTTGTTTTCCTATGTGTTCATGATGTAATAAGGTCCAAAGGACCATACCAATTTTTTTCATAGATTGTATTAGGTGTTATTAGGTGTCAATTCAATGTTCAATGTAAACTTGGTGTATCCAAGTTATGCTTTTATGTAATTTCAATGTAAACTTGGTGTATCCAAGGTTCAATGTTGTAAAACACATACCCAATGGTCTCCTCATTCAAAAATCAGTTGAGGACCATTGGTAGAGGTGTTTTCATGCTTAAAAATCCTCTTTGTGGTCGAGGAAAGGCTATTGGAGGATTTTGTGAAGAATTGAATGCAAAGAAACTCTATTTTTTCTAGTTTTCCTACATTTTCTCTTTGCTATTTCATTTTGTATGGCATGTGACGTCACTGTATAGGATCCACACATATATGGATTGAAAGAGGAATGAGTCACCTTTCTTTTGGCAGTGGTTTGGCATAATTACATCAAGAAACAAGAAAGTTATCTCCAATTCATTGAAAGTGGGTCTGAAACCCTACAAAACCAGGGTTTGGTCACTAAAATGTCTATAACTCTCCATTATAGCATGGAAAATGATTTATTTTTGGTGGAATGGTAGGGTTAGGAGTTTTTTTTATATTTCATGTGGTTTCAAGAGGAGAAATGGATTTTTGTGTGAGTTCCATTATGAATTAG
>VDFB02105785.1:523782232-523803840 GCA_007258455.2 Sequoia sempervirens
TCTCATTTTCTTCCATAGCTTTGAAACTTTTGAACCTTTCAATGCTTCACATTTTTCTCTTAAGAAAGCAACCCATATCATTCTAGAATAATAATCAATAAGCATCATAAAGTACCTTTCACCATGGAGAATTCAGACTCTAGAAGGAACACATAGATTAGTATGCACCAGCTCTAGTAATCCATTTGAATGATGTTGTTTTCTTTGAAAAGAGACTCTAGTTTGTTTTCCCATCTGACACTCCTTGCAAATTGTGTTTGCAAGCTTCACTAGCTTAGGTAAATATCTTACTGCTTGAGTGGAACTTACTTTGACTATGTTATCAAAATTCACATGACACAAACTTCTATGCCATAACCAACTTTCATCTACTTGGGCAATTAAACAACTTTCACTGGCAGCATTCAGGTGAAAAACATTGCCTTTTTTCTGTTTACCTAAAGCAATTATATTTCTAGAACTTCCATATATCTTGCATCTTCCATATTTGAACTAAAGATCATAACCCTTGTCCATAATTTGTCCAAGTCTCAATAGGTTATGCTTCAAACCTTCAACATAAAGAACAACATCAGTGTTATGCTTACCACCAAGACAAATAGATCCTCTGCCACGAATTACATAGGCATTACTATCTCCAAATCTTACAATCCCACCGTCATACTTCTCTAGACTTACAAATTTTCTTTTTTCACTAGTCATATGATGTGAGCATCCGCTGTCAATGACCCACTCATCCTTTTCTTAAATTTGGGCTGCAAGAGCTTTCTCAACTTTAGTAGATTTAGTAGCCATAGGACTATTTTCCTTGATAGCAATGAAAGCCCAATCATCTTCATTTCCATTTTCTTTATCAAACTCTTCATTAGTCACACCTTCTTCAACAAAATAGCATTTATTTTGGAATCTAGATTTGTAAGGCTTAGATCTAGGAGCTCTTTCAGGACACCTTGATGAAAAATGACCTATTTTACTGCAAGAAAAACATTTGATAGGAAGCTTTCCTTTATACTTACCTTGTCCTCTACCTTCTTTCTTCACAATCAGGGCTTCCAACTCTTCTACCTCTCTTTCTTCATCTTCAAGTTGTTTCATTTCTTTCTCATACTTGAATGTCTTTCTAGAACTCTCTCCCGGATCATATCTTTGCTTGTTTCTTCCAGATATAGTAGTCTTGAATGCAGTTTCAGTCTTAGGAGCAGATTCACCAAATTTGCTCAACTCAAAGGTAGCTAGTTTACCAATCAGTGTATCTCTTGTTAGATCCGTCAATGATCTGGTTTCTTCAATAGCATGAGCCTTCACTTTGTAGGAGGGAGGAAATGATCTAAGCACTTTAGCCATAATTTATTCCTCTTCCAAGGTACCACCAACACATCTAATGCCTGTCACTAGTTCATTTACTCTTTGCATAAAAGAAGAAATATTTTCATCTTCACCCATCTTCAAATTTTCATACTTTCCTTTCAAAAAATTTAGCTTAGCCATCTTCACATGTACATCTCCTTCATATAAATTTTCTAGCTTTATCCACATCTCATGAGTTTTCTTCAAACCTAACACATTTATCATTTCTGAATCTGTTAGAGCACTCAGCAAAGCTTCCATAGCCTAGACATTATTCTCAGCCTCTTTAATCTCATCAGTAGTGGAAGGACCATTCTGAGGAATAACATATTGATTCTTTGTAATTTTCTAGAAGGGTTCACCAATACGCTTCAAATGACACTCCATCCTAGCTTTCCACAATGAGTAGTTTGTTCCATCAAATCTAGGACTATCCTTCTTGTATGATGCCATCTCGAATCACCTCAAGCTTTTAAACTTCTTCAGAGGAACCTGCTCTGATACCAATTGTTGGAAAAAAAAGGATAGAAAACTGAGAGGGAGGGTGAGTCAGTTGTCACAAAATATTTAAACTTTTTAAACTTTACTTAACTTAATCTCATATCTAATGAATGAACATTAAACCATGAAAAAACAACACATCAGAAGCACAAAGAACACCAAGATTTTTTACGTGGAAACCTTGTTAGGGGAAAAACCACGGTAGATGTTAGTCCACAATATTATACCTTGTTAAAAGTATAAAGAGAAATAACGGGAATGCACATGCATTCAGGAACACTACCTAGAGCTCACTTCCCAACAATACACAATAATATGAATTAGATTTGTAGGGTATGAACTGAGGAAATAGCTTATTCACAAGTCTGATTATAGTTCCAGTTAAGCACAGAAAAACCTTCTTCACACTTCGCTCAAACTTCTTCTCACTCTGCTCTACAATCGAATGATTTGGACACTATTTGCACATCTGAACTTTATCTGACATACATTCACTCTTATGCATACACTAACTTCACTCAAACAATCACTCTTATATATCTGCAACATGGAATTAAATCAAAAACCTAGTCGACCAAAAATATGAAACATATTTTCAATGTGGATCAAACACCGTCGGCTAATATTATGATGAGACCTAAAACAATATCCTTGAGTGCACCAAACTTTCAAATTTTAATCCTCAAGGATCCACAACACGTTACGACCATCATGTCAGCCAAGAACATGAAAACTCGAACATACCAAGAAAAAAAATCTTTGACCATGAGCACACTGATCAACGCAGACATGCAAAAAAGATAGAGCACAATCTAGAAACATCCACGAGCACCAAGAAACAATAGAGAAACATCTACAACATCTAGAATTACCAAAATTATACCAACTTTAATCAAGAACATTGACAGATAACACATAGACACTGTCAGAACACAGATCTTTATAACTCAAACAAATCTTCATGTGGACCTCTGAAACTTCTGGTGGATGGACTAGATACACTTGGAAATAAACCCTTTAGTCCATAGTAGTTGATCTTCAATGTACAAAACAAGACACCTTCATGACCTTCACAGTTCCACTAGGAACTTGGAACTCTTTCTTTAACAATTTTCTCAATATCCTCAACATATACAACCTCCAATACAATAATGCTAATAGTGTTGACACCAATGACAACCACAACATCCAACATGTGTATGTTGCCTGAGCAGAGGAAATAAACATCACTTGGTACAGCTTGTCATGACAACATTGTTTCATGTATGGGTTCCATATATTGGCGATCGTTGCAATAATAGCTTGCATTTAAAACTTACCAAAGTAATTGAGCAATTTATGTTATTTTCAATAAGGCATTATTCAGTGTTGGGATGTAGATTGAGTTGCATGAAATACATAGATATCCACACCTGTACTTGTCAATGCATGTCAGAACATATATATGTATAAGTTTAAATGTAATTACATGTATCAACAAGTATAAATCTAGATATATATGTGTGTTGTGTGCTTCTTTGTTTAGATACATATATATATGACATGGCTTTATGTATGGAGAGCCAAGACCAATATATTCAACATTCAACTAGGATTAAAATATTAAAAACATAGTCATGAGATTGGAAAAAGTATGGGCTCAAGGCAACAAACATTATAGCCAAGAACCATATGATATCCATATGTAACATGACATTATGAGTGAACATGGAAAAGTAGTAGAGAGAGCATTTAAGAAGCATTAGAAGATTAGAAAGCACATTTATGAGAATATTGTACACTGAGCCAATAGAAGAAGATTAAAACGATAGAAATCAAATGAAAAAATTTCAATTACATTATGCATTTTAATCTTGTACAACAATAGATTTTAATAAGTTGGACTCAAGCAAAATCACAAAATTATTGTGCAAGCCATAGAGGATAGTCATCATTGAACATTACATAGGAAATATTATAAAAAAAATAAAGTTTTGTGCAACTCAATAAAATGGAAGATAACCATATGTGACATGGCTTTATGAATGTAGAGGTAGGACAACATTTAATAGCCATGGATTCAATGGATCCAACATTATAGCTAACACCAATTTTGGAGAGATAAGAGTATGTGGTAATTGAAATAGCCAAGAAGCAAATAACTGTATTGATATTAAAAATGACTCACAGATACATATAAACATTCAAATGTGCATGCATATACGCATACAGATGCATTACAAACACATATATCTACACACATATGTATCAAAATGTTGTATGCACTCAAAAAATTCAATTGCATGTATACATATTTATGTATATGCATATGTAAATGTATACATGCATACAACCATGTCCACAAGTATATATAAGAACAGCTGTAAATACTGATACATGTGTTAAATAGAGCGACATAACTATATAGCCAAACAACAAAAAATAAAATGAGGAACATATACTAAAAGCAAAAAAAAACTATAAGCGACATAAACAATACAAAAGAAAAGAAGGGTATTTTGAAAAAAATAGTATAAGTTATAGTCCAATGTCTTAATATATAACCAGTTCTACGAGCAACAAAGCAAAGAGAGCAGAAAGGAAAGGTCTTCTAATGTGACGGAAAGACCAAAAAAGGAAAAGGAAACAAATGTCTAATCAACACAAGCTATAACAAATATCCAAATTCACAATTAGGAATGGTTGTCTAGCATTCAAGGCAATACAACTATTAACTTTGGAGTGTCTTGCGTGATAGGTGATATTGTAGACAAATCTGAGAGCAACAACTTGCACTCGGCTTCAAAGTTAATTCTTGCAACTTTGACTATTGTTGTTCTAAGCCTTGTTTTTAAATTATAGGTGTGATTTTTAATAAGAACTGTGAAAACAAAAGAGGTGTAGGTGACATCATTAATGACAGACTCAGCAGTCATTGTAGTAGAAGACTCATATTGCAACATATAAAGCTCTGTTGTTGACATATGCAATAAGCTTGTTGCATCCTCATCAAAAGTAGTAGCCCAAATCTCACTCGTGTGGTCTTCCATCTTTAGCTACAACAAATATCTAAAGTCACAATCAGCTACGATTTTATGGAATTTAGGGTAGTACCACATATTATTGGCAGACTCTCCACAAGTTTTTTCTTGTATTGTCTTCCATTGGCCTACAAGGGACACGTAGCGTAACAAAACACATCAGTTTTAATTTATATTTCACTGTTGCCTTGACAATAGCCTATAAATTTTCTAGCAAGCTAAAATAATGATCCAAGATATATCCAATAGTGACTCTTCCATTGGCCAAAGCAACCTTGTGAGGCACTATCTGAGAGGGCTCAATGACAGGTGGCTCAACATGTCCTCATTGGATCAAGGGTTGTGCTTCTGGAATGTTAGGATTTATGTATAGAATAGTCCATGTGGATATATTCACAATAGATCCATTGAAATAACCAACACAACCATTTTTAATAGCAAGTATGACAACCGAACTAGGAATGGACAACCTTTCCAACTTGTCACCCTTTGCCTCCCAATTTGGGCCCCACAAATTAACATCAATGCAAGAGGATGAGAAATCATTAAGTTTGATAGATATGTGAATCATTTCAGATTGATCCTTTCTTTGAATAGTTGATACCTTTTCTACATGCACCATATCCCCAATAATATCAATCAAAGTGTTATTTTTGTCGTTTGCAATTTCATTTATTGGGATGAATTTAAATACTTTGTCCAACACAAAGGCCTCATCATCACAACCTTTCAATATTGAGTTTTGATCCAAAATGATTTCCATGTGGTTGTTCAACTTATTAAATTTCTTGTCCACTTGGTTGACTAAGCCTTTTGACACACAATAAGTGTGGCCCACCTAAACCCTATCATAATGCAATTATGTTATGTCATTAAAGCAAGTGATTCTTAATTTTGTTCCCTCACTGTCAATAATGTCAAAGATGAATACTTGGCCCTCACATCCTTGTTTATTGTAATGGTGCATATCCCTTTTAGTTGTTACTCGACCTTTTATTTTCCATTTGGTTTGGTAAATATTTAGGCCTTTAACAAGATTGATATTTGAAGGAGCACTATGTTGTGTTAGGGATGTATGAATCCAAAATTTTGAGGCTCGTTTGGATGGGGAAGGTGACTCGAAGCCCACAATTTTTTCTTCTTGATCTCTAAATAGATATCTAGGTTTTCCAATTAGCTGACAATCTAACATTTTGACATCTAAGGACAATATGACAATCACCCTAGAACCAAACCAAGATCAAATATTAAAAAAGGTGGTCCCCACAAACAAGAAAGAATACAACAAGTGCAAGTAGTGCAAAATAATAGCCAACCTTGATTCCTATAGCTTCCTACATAGATAGTTTTTCAAGCACAAGATGGAACCTATTTTCAATGCCCCTGCAAATAAAAGGTCATTGTATTTTACAGGAAAAGTCCCTATTTGCATGTGGGTTCCATCAGAGAGGACAACTTTGTAGTGATCAACTGGGATTTAATAACCTCCTATTTTTTGAAAAGACATTAGCTGAAGAATCAGAGATGGGACATCATCTCCAACATTAATAGATCGTATCGCCTATGTTGTCAAGGCTAGACGTACATTTGTATCCTACAAGGAAGTTTTACTCAACCAAGCCAAAGCAATGATATGTTCATGGTTGTGATACAACTCTAGAAACAAAAGAAAGGGAAAGAGGTAGCACAAAACAAATCAATTATTGGTATCTGATAAACAAGGAAGCATATAGCAATGTTGACACATTTGAAAACTGCAACCTTTTCTTTCTAACACATAGGTCACTCCCAAAAGGCTAGAAAATCAAAAGGAAAAGGAAACATAAAGAGCTCGAATATAAATTAGTTAGAATCTATATTACAAGGACTGTTAATTCAAATGAAGAATATTCATTGTTCGTTGGATGCACATGGCAAAGAGTCAATATAATTGTCAACAAAAAATAGGAAACAAGGAATAGACTTACGGTACTGGTGCCTAAGGATTGTTCAGTAGCCAGGGAAGAGCCAGAGTCCACCAGCATTATTGGGGCTGCTCTTTTAAAAGTTGAGAGCTGCAACATCGGTGGCTAACTACAAGCTCTATGCCACAACAACATGAGGGCCAAATGTTCAATTGAAGCAAAAAAGGTTGACAAGAACCCCGACAAAAACACATACAATAAATATAGAACACCAATAAAATGACAACCATCAAGATCTTCAAAACACAACATTAGCTCTTATTTTTTTTGTAGACTCATTAACAATATGACAACAAAGGAATAATAAAAAAAGGGTTTAATGATTCATATAACACTTAATATACAGTTCATTATTTGAAAACTTTTATGTTTCAATTTTTTTTCTAGAGACATCAACAATATGAGGAAAAATAAATAATTAAAAAAAAGTTTCAATGTTCCATATAACACTTAATATACAGTTTATAATTGCAAGAATGCCCTGTTGAGGCTCAAACAAATAACAACTATTTTCCCAAAAGAATAAACATCGAGAAGAGTATGTATGTACATTTTTACATCTACTTTGACACACATACATATCTCCACATAGGAAAATTTAATATTGTTTCATTTATGGCTTTCGTTATGTGGTGATGGTTGCAACACAATAAAATAGTCTATGTTGTTTTCCATAAAGCATTGTTAACTGTTGTTCTCTAGCTTTGGCTATATTGTTTGATACGCAATAAAATAGTAAATCTTATAGAGTTTATGTTGTTATCCATAAGGCATTGTTGACTATCGTTGCAACTCATTTTATTTCCCCTATGTGCAAAAATCTACATATGTGAAATTAGATGCAAAAAACATTATTATATAACACTTAAAATATAGCTTATGATTCCAAGGATGTCCCAACATAATAAAGATAGGGATTAGTATGTATCAATGTTCTTTGCATCCATTATGACATACATACATTCCTACACATAGGGGAAATACATTGTCCATCACTGTGATCAAATGTCTAGGCAATTTTTGATAAGAGATTATTGGGTGTCATTCTATGGCTTTACCTGCTATCATAGCTATGAGTAAGGAGGGAAAGCTTCTGTGAAGGTGCAAGTTTGATCATCCATTTTCAAGCTTCTGTCAAGCTGGGAGGAGGTTTTTTTTTGTGTTTTTCTACATGGGGTGATAGTTACAAAAGCAATACAAAAAGTGTTGTCTATGATAATTTTTTGCCCATTTTTTGTAGGTGCTCAAGAAAACAGGGAGCAGAGAGAAAGCAAGCGGGAAGAGGTACATTTGAAGCAAGTGGAAAGAGGTGCATATTGAAAAAACCCTTTGTATTTGTAGTTGTTCTTATATATACTTGTGGACATGGTTGTATGCATGTGTATGCATTTATATATGCATATACATAAACATATATGCATGCATGCAATCGAATGTTCTTAGTGCATACAACATCTTGATACAGTTTTGTGTAGATATATGTGTTTGTAATGCATTTGTATGTGTGAGTGTGTATGTATGTATATGCATATTCTACATGTATCTTTTAGGTCATGCATTTATGTATATATATATATATATGTCAAGCTTTTAATATCAATATAGTTATTTGTTTCTTGTATGTTTCAATTGCCACATAATATTATATCTCCACAATTGTTATTCGCTATTTTGAATGTTTATATGTATGTGTGGGTGTGTGTGTATATGCATTTTCTACATGTATTTCTAAAGCCACGGGTCAACAATCACCAATTTCCTATGGAAAATAGTGCAAACTGTCACCACAGACCACACAAAAACAACCAACAATGTTGTATTGAGAAGAACATGAATTGTTTTATTACTTTGCAACCATCGCCAGTAGATAGAAACTATACAACATTTAATGTTGACGCCAACTGGCATTTAATTTCACTGGCCTTCTCTATCGACATGGCAAGCACATTCAATATTTAAATAAAAAAATCCACCACCTTTTTTCCCAACCGGGAGCTAGAAATATATAAACACAAAAGTATGTCTTTCTTTTGTTGTGTTTCATTTTTCTTTTCCTGTGTTCAAATATGTATGTATGTGAAAGTAGATTTAGACAACATTCATAAATACTCTTCCCCCTGTTTATTGTTTTGGTAGGATAGTTGCTATTTGTTTCATCCTCAAAAGGAATTCTTACAATAATAGGCTTTATATTAAGCATAACAAGAAACATTGCTTGCCACATACAATGTGTTGAAAATATTTTTAAAGTTATTTAAGGAAGAAGTTCTACAAAGTATAATGGCCAGTTTTGAATTATCCCTTTTACATATATTCCATATCTTTGATCTGGTACTTCTAGTTTAATGGCTCTCATCAATAATATGTAGACATGCATTGTCTAAAAGTAGTTTTCTTTAGAACAGCCGATTAAAAATATGGAATTCAAGCAAAAGACATATACTAAAGATCAAACATTATACTCTGAGGAACTCTTTTCCACAATAACCTCAAAGAGATTTTCAATGTGTTCTACCTGCTAAGGCCTAATTTTGTCAATTGTTTCCTGCATTGAAAATTGAAGCCTTGGGGAAAAATTCAAAATAGTAAAGAGGGTGGTGAAGTAAGAAAGCCGACGGAAATTCCGACAGAAGTGCACACTTTAAGCTGGTGAAGAGCAATCACCAATGCATATATATTTGCATCT
This sequence comes from Sequoia sempervirens, assembly GCA_007258455.2. Lineage (NCBI taxonomy): Eukaryota > Viridiplantae > Streptophyta > Pinopsida > Cupressales > Cupressaceae > Sequoia > Sequoia sempervirens. The sequence goes on from VDFB02105785.1 coordinate 523,791,751, forward strand.
ACCTCTAGATAGATATATATCAGTGTACATTTTATTTCCCAATTGCATATTTATCTATTGCATACATTGGATGCATATATAGGAATTTGTTGCTTGGAAATATATAGCCACAAAAAAGTATGTGTTTCTTTTGTTCATAGACTTTCTTGCTTCACCACCCTCTTTACTATTTTGAATTTTTCCCTCAACAATGCCTTATGGAAAATAGCATAAATTGTTTTATTACTTCAGCTTTGGCTATATTGTTTCATATTCAATTTGCAATACAATAGTAAATGTTATAGAGTTTATGTTGTTGTTGATAAGGCATTGTTGACTGTTGGCCTATAGCTTTGGCTATATTGTTTCCTTTCTGATAAGATGTTGAAAAAAAGAATTTGCTAGGTTGTTGTTGAAATTAATATTGTTTTATTTAAGGTTTGAGTGTGTATGTTTGTATATGCATTTTCTACATGTGTCTTTGAGGTCATGCATTTAACTTATTGATATTTGAGCTATTTATGTGTCCTTTACCTTTTTGTTTGCTAGCCATTTGGGAGTAGCCTATGTGTTAGGGAAAAAATGGTTCTAGTTTTGAGAAGTGTCGACATTGCCATGTTCTTCCTTGTTTATATTTAGCAAAAATCTAATTTTGTTTTCTTCTTGCTCGAATTTTCCATCCTAGTACATTGTCCACCACTTTGAGGGAGTGGAGAGAAAGCAAGCGGGAAGAGGTGCATCTGAAGCAAGTGGGAAGATGTGCGGGAGGAGGTGCATATTGGAAAAGGCCTTTCTAGAGTATTTCAAAAACAGATTATGCTATTTTCCTTAGGGCATTGTTGATTGTGGTTCTCTAGCTTAGGGTATATTGTTTCATTTATGGTTTTTGTGTAGTCGCGATGGTTGGAAGGAAATATTGTTTGTTTTTGCATTGTTTTAATACTATGAATTGTTATGTTTTGTGGGTTTTTTCATCTGGGTCATTGTTGAAACCAATATAATTTCATTTATGGTTCGTGTTTTGTGGTGAAGGTTTTGAATGGGTTTGTTACTGTGAGTTTTTTATTATTGTATGGTTTTCGTGTAGTGGCGATGGTTGTAAGTAACACTTGCCATTTAAAACCTCAAAAAACATAGTGAATATCTATGTAATTTTCGACAGGGAATTGTTGGGTGTGGTTCTATGGCTTTACCTTCTATTAGAGTTGTGAGTGAGGATGGAAAGCTTCTATGAAGGTGCACGTGTGATTATCTATTGTGGAATTTCTATGAAGCTGGTTGGAGGTTATTTTGTGTTTTTTGCATGGGGCGATGATTGCAAAAGCAATCATTTTATTTTGCAAATATTCATGTAGATTTTATTTTGCAAGAACATATGTAGGCATTGCATGCCCTAGATGCATTAGTAGGAATCTATTGCACAAAAATATGTACACACAAAAAGAATGTGTGGGAATGTAATGATATACAGTTTATATTGATTTCCATAGGGCATTGTTGGTTTGTGTGTGGTGTCGATGGTTGCAAGGAAAACACTGATGAACAATGCCATGTATAGATTTGGATGTATGTCATAGTAGATACAAAAAACATTGATACATACTAACACCTTGTTGGAATGATAAGCCATAGTTTGAGTGTTATATCAAACATTGATGCCACCATCTCTGTAGAACTTCTTAAATAACTTCAAAAATATTTTCAACACATTGTATGTGGCAAACAATGTTTCTTATTATGCTTAATATAAAGCCTATTATTGTAAGAATTCTTTTTGAGGAAAAAACTGTAAATAACAACTATCTTATCAAAACAATAAATAGGGGGAGGAGTATATACATGAATGTTGTTTACATATAATTTCACATACATACATATCTGAACACAGGAAAAAAAAATGAAGCACTACATTAGATGGAGAAACTCGCAAAACACAAAAAATTCACAGTAACAAACCCATCCAAAACCATCGCCATAAAAGGTGAACCATAAATCAAACAATATTGGTTTCAACAAATAATATAGTCTTTTGTAGAGTATACTGTTGCTACATGTGATTTCATAAAGTTATGTTGCATATGTCTATCTTTAATATTTCTATAGTCACATAACTTAGAATGATAGGCTCTTTATTAAGTACAATAAGAAACATTGGTTTCACCATTGATCATAGTAGGGGGCAATGTATATTCTTGCCCAAGGGTTTGTTAATAGCCTATGACGCTTCATGACCCAATATGGTAGGGTGGAGAGCATGCTTTCTTTTGTTGTGTTTCATTTTATTTTCCGTATGTGCGGATATGTATCTGTGTGAAATAAGATGTAGACAACAATTGTATGCACAACAACCTCTATATTAAGTGTAATAAAAAACATCAATATCGCCATTGATTACGGTGGTGGACAATGTATGATGGTTTGCCACTATAATCAATAGTGAGACCAATATTTCATCTCACACTTAATATATAGCTTGTCATTTTAAGAAATCCTTATTGAGGCCTACACAAATAAGATTTATCCTTAGACACACAAGAAAAACCAACAATGCCTTATCAAGAAGAACATGAATTTTTTTATTACTTTGCAACCATCACCACTACACAGAAACCATAAATCAAATAATTTATTCGAGGCCACAGAACAACAATCAACAATTCCTTATGGAAAATAGCATAAACTATTTTATTACTTCAACAAGTTTTAAATGCAAGGTCTGGAAAATCAGAATGCAACATATCAATCAATAAGAGAAATATGTATGTACCTTTGAGTCATTCTATTATGGAATAATTGAATTGCAAACATATTATTATAAGTAAAACTAATAATATCATCTTGATTGAGCCTTAAGGTCTTTATTATGAAATTCCATGATTAAATATTTGACTCTCAATACATTGTCATGCTAATTAAGTATCATATGAACCATGAGTGGAATTCATGTTAATGAGAATTATATATTAAAGGAAACATTATTTAGAAAGGAAAATAAAACATTCATATTTATTGTTTTGGGAAGATAGTTGTTATTTGTTTCATCCTCAAAAAGGAATTCTTACAATAATAAGCTTTATATTAAGCATAATAAGAAACACTAGTTGCCACATACAATGTGTTCAAAATATTTTTGAAGTTATTCAAGGAAGAAGTTCCAGAGAGTATAATGGCCAATTTTGAAATAACCCTTTTGCATGAATTCCATATATTTGATCTGGTACTCTGAGTTTGATGATCTTCATCAAGAACATGTAGACATGCATCCTCTAGAAGCAGTTTTCTTCAAAGTAGTCAAGCAAATATTTGGAATTCTTGCAAAAGACTTGACCAAATCTTGCACATTATACTCTGAGGGAGTCTTTTCCACAATAACCTCAAAGAGCTTTTCAATGCATTCTACCTGCTAAGGCCTAATTTTGTCAATTGTTGTGTGCATTGAAAAGTGAAGCCTAGGATAAAAAAACTAAAAATAGTAAAGAGGGTGGTGGAGCAGGAAGGCCGACAGAAATTTCGTGTACTAAAGTCAACAATAAGGGAAAACCACAAAATAGGAGGTTTCATAATTTTTTCATTTGATTACTACGAAATTAATCTTTTTGTGTTGGCTAAGTGTAGATTATATTACTGCTACATGTGGGTTCATAAAGTTATGTTTCATATGTCTTTCTTTGATATTGCTATGGTTTCATAACTTAGAATGATAGGCTTTATATTAAGTACAATAAGAAACATTGGTTTCACCATTGATCATAGTGGTGAGCAATGTATGTTACAACAGTCCACAATGCCTTATGGATAACAACATAAACTCTATAGCATTAACTATTTTGTTGCATATAAAAAATGAAACAATATAGCCAAAGATAGAGAACAACAGTCAACAATGACTTGTGGATAACAACATAAACTCTATAACATTTACAACTTATTTTATTGTGGATCATAAATGAAACAATTTAGTGAAAGCTAGGGAACAATACTCAACAATACCCTATGGAAAACAACTTAAATTGTATAGCATTAACTATTTTATTGTGTTGCAACCATCGTCAAAAAACGGAAGCCATAAATGAAACAATACTGGTTTCAACAGTAACCTAGATGGAGAAACCCATAAAATAGAATAATTCATAGTAAGGAAGCCATGCATAAAAAAATACAAAAAAAAACCTGCACATGCACAAATTCTTTTCCCAATACTACCTTATCGAAAATGAAACAATATAGCCAAAGCTAGAGAAGAACACTCAACAATGTCTTATGGGAAATAACATAAATTGTATAACATTAAATATTTTATTACATTGCAACCATCACCATAAAGTGTAAGCCACAAATGAAACAATATTGGTCTCAATAGCGACCCAGATGGAAAAACCCACAAAACAGTCTTTTTTCAACATCACCCTATTGAAAATGAAATGATAACATCAACTATTTGATTGCCTTGGCAAAAATGAAACAATATGGCCAAAGCTTTGTAAACAATGCCTTAGTGAAAATAACACAAACTATTTAATAGCCTTCCAACCATTGACACCGTATGGAAACCATACGTGAAACAATATAGGTCTCAACAATGACCCAAATGGAAAAATGGGGCGCCCTGGAGTTCTCATGCCTTCATGAGGCCTTTTGTCATGTTTGTTTTGTTTTCCTATGTGTTCATGATGTAATAAGGTCCAAAGGACCATACCAATTTTTTTCATAGATTGTATTAGGTGTTATTAGGTGTCAATTCAATGTTCAATGTAAACTTGGTGTATCCAAGTTATGCTTTTATGTAATTTCAATGTAAACTTGGTGTATCCAAGGTTCAATGTTGTAAAACACATACCCAATGGTCTCCTCATTCAAAAATCAGTTGAGGACCATTGGTAGAGGTGTTTTCATGCTTAAAAATCCTCTTTGTGGTCGAGGAAAGGCTATTGGAGGATTTTGTGAAGAATTGAATGCAAAGAAACTCTATTTTTTCTAGTTTTCCTACATTTTCTCTTTGCTATTTCATTTTGTATGGCATGTGACGTCACTGTATAGGATCCACACATATATGGATTGAAAGAGGAATGAGTCACCTTTCTTTTGGCAGTGGTTTGGCATAATTACATCAAGAAACAAGAAAGTTATCTCCAATTCATTGAAAGTGGGTCTGAAACCCTACAAAACCAGGGTTTGGTCACTAAAATGTCTATAACTCTCCATTATAGCATGGAAAATGATTTATTTTTGGTGGAATGGTAGGGTTAGGAGTTTTTTTTATATTTCATGTGGTTTCAAGAGGAGAAATGGATTTTTGTGTGAGTTCCATTATGAATTAGGCCTGGCATTTCTATGTGATAGGCTTAAAACTGAACTTTGGAGTGAGAAACTTGCAAAATGTGGGGTGTTCATGCAAGAGTGATGGTTTAAATGCTTCAAAGAGGTCTTGGGGGATGTTGAGGAACCTATTGAAGGATTTAGGGGTGTTGGGGTGTGCCTAGATAGCTTGGTTCCTTCGTTGTGCAGGCCTAATTAGGCTTCCTTGTGGCTTGAAGGTCTATCATTTGAAGCATCTATTTTTAGTGTTTGTTCTTGTTCATTTGAGGAATTTTAGAGGTCCTTACTTGATTCCAAAAAAACCAAGTTCCTTTGTCTAGTTTCTAACCTTAGTGAACTTTTATATTGACTATCCCTGTTGGACAGGGCTACAAGATTGCATTGGCCTGAATTCAAGCGATGGATGGATGTGGGTTTCTAAGTGCAGATTCTAGTTGTTAGGTCATGTTTTATCATGGTGAGAGTGCTCAATTCATTCCCATTTCTTTTGGTTATGTCAGGTTGTGAGAGTCCAAATTGGCTAGTTGAGTTGCCTTGATGAAAGAATAGTGGAATTGAAGAGTCCACTTAAAGTTTTCAGAGAAGCTCGCCATTAAATTTTTGTCTTCCCTACACACTCTGCATCAAAAAACCCACAAAACAGCCTTTTTTCAACAACACTTTATCAAAAATGAAACAATTTAGCCTAAGCTATTGCCTTGCAACCATCAACACCACACACAAACCAACAATGTCCTATGGAAATCAACATAAACTATATAGCATTAACTATTTTATTCCATTCCAACCATAGACACAAAACAAAATCCATAAATCAAACAATATTGGTTTCAACAACGACCCAAATGCAAAAACCCACAAAAAACAAAAACTCATAGTGACAAACCCATGCAAAACCATAAACACAAAACACGAACCATAAATGAAACAATATTCATTTTAACAAATAATATAGTCTTTTCTCAATAGTACCTTATCAAAAATTGAAACAATATAGCCTTTTCAACAGTACTTTATCAAAAATGAGACAATATAGCCTAAGCCAGAGAACAACAATGACCAATGCCTTATGGAAATCAACATAAACTGTATAACACTAACTATTTTATTGTGTTGCAACCATAGCCACAAAACGGAAGCCATAAATCAAACAATATTAGTTTCAATAGCGACCTAGATGGAAAAACACACAAAACACAACATCACAGTTACAAACCCATGCAAAAATAGTCTTTTTTCAATAGTACCTTATCGGAAGTTGAAACAATATAGCCTTTTCAACAACACCCTATCGAAAATGAAAAAAATATATCCTAAGCTAGAGAACAACAATAAAAAATGGCTAATGGAAATCAACATAAAATATATAACATTAACTATTTTATTGTGTTGCAACCATAGCCACAAAATGGAAGCCATAAATCAAATAATTTTGGTTTCAACAACGACCCAGATGGAGAAACCCACAAAACACAAAACAACAACAAACAATGCCATAAACTATTCAATTTCCTTGCAACCATTGGCACCACATGTGCAAACCATAAATGAAACAATATTGGTCCCAATAGTGGCCTAGATGAAAAAACCCACAAAACAGAAGAATGCGTAAGCTAGAAAAAAATAATCAATAATGACATAAACTATAACAAACCCATGGAAAACCATCACCACAAAATGTGAACCATAAAATAGCCTTTTCAACAGCACCTTATCAAAAATGAAACAATATAGCCTAAGCTAGAGAACAACAATCAACAATTCCCTATGGAAATCAACATAAACTGTATAACATTAACTATTTTATTATGTTGCAACCACAGCCAGAAAATAGAAACTATAAATAAAAAAATATTGGTTTCAACAGTGACCCAAATGGGAAAACCCACAAAACACAAAAATGCACTGTAACAAACCCATGCAAAAATATAGTCTTTTCTCAATAACACCTTATCGAAAATGGAGCAATATAGCCTTTTCAACAAAACCTTATTGAAAATGAAACAATATAGCCTAAGCTAGAGAACAACAATCAACAATGCCTATAGAAATCAACTAAATTGTATAGCATTAACTATTTTATTGAGTTGCAACCATAGCCACAAAACACAAGCCATAAATCAAACAATATTGGTTTCAACAGCGACCCAGATGGAGAAACCCACAAAACACAAAAATTCACAATGACAAACCCATGCAAAACCATAGCCACAAAACGTAAACCATAAATGAAACAGTATTGGTTTTAACAAACAATATAGTCTTTTCTCAACAGCACCTTATCAAAAATTGAGACAATATAGCCTTTTCAACAACACCTTATCAAAAATGAGACAATATAGCCTAAGCTAGACAACAACAATCAACATAAACTGTATAATGTTAACTATTTTATTGTGTTGCAACCATAGCCACAAAATAGAATTGGTTTCAACACCGACCCAGATAGAAAAACCCACAAAACACAAAAAATCACAATTACAAGCCCATGCAAAAATATAGTCTTTTCTCAATAGTACCTTATCGAAAGTTGAAATAATATAGCCTTTTCAACAACACCTTATCAAAAATGAAATAATATATCCTAAGCTAGAGAACAACAATCAAAAATTGGTTTCAACAGTGACCCAGATGGAGAAACCCACAAAACACAAAACAACAACTAACAATTCCATAAATTGTTCAATTGCCTTGCAACCATCAGCACCATATGCAAACCATAAATGAAGCAATATTGTTCTCAACAACGACCCAAATGAAAAACCCACATAACATAAGAATTCCTAAGCTAGAAAACAACAATCAACAATGCCATAAATTGTAACAAACCCATGCAAAACCATTGCCACAAAACGTGAACCATAAATGAAACAATATTGATATAAACAAACAATATAGTCTTTTTTGAACTTTACCTTATCAAAAATGAAAGAATATAGCCTTTTCAACAACACCTTATTGAAAATGAAACAATATAGCATAAGCTATAGAACAACAATCAACAATTTCCTATGGAAATCAACATAAACTATATAACATTAACTATTTTATTGCGTTGCAACCATAGCCACAAAACGAAAACCATAAATCAAACAATATTGGTTTCAACAATGACCCAGATAAAAAAACCACAAAACAAAAAAATGCACAATAACAAACCCATGCAAAAATATACTCTTTTCTCAACAGTACCTTATTGAAAATGGAACAATATAGCCTTTTCAATAGAACCTTATCAAAAATGAAAAAATATAGCCCTGGCACTAGAGAACAACAATCATAACAATGCCCTATGAATCAACATAAACTGTATAACATTAACTATTTTATTCGAAGGTTTAACCATAGCCACAAAGCATAAAGACCCTTAAATCAAACAATATTTGTTTCAACTGTGTCGAGATGGAGAAACCCACAAAACACAAAAGAACGCGGTGACAAACCCATACCGAAGCCGCAGCCATAAAACATGAACCATAAATGAAACGTATTGAACTTTAACAGCAATATAGTCTTAACAACACCTTATTCAAAAGTGAAGAATATAGCCTTCTCAATGGCACCCTTATGAAAATGAACAATGATATGGCCTAATGAGCAACAACAATCAACAATGATTTTATGGAAATCAACATAAATTCTATAATTCATTAACTATTTTATTTCGTTGCAACCATAGCCACAAAACGGAAGCCATAAATCAAACAATATTGGTTTCAACAACGACCCAGATGGAAAAACCCACAAAACACAAAAAGGTCCAGGTAGCCATTTATTTAAAAAATACTCTTTCTCAATAGTACATATTGAAAATTGAGGCTTATTATTGCTTTTCAACAGCATATCAAAGCAAAATATTATAGCCTAAGCTGAGAGAACAGCTTAATCAACAATGCCTAGCGGAAATCAACATAAACTATATAACATTAACTGTTTATTCTGTTACCCATAACCATAAAAGCGGCATAAATCAAACAGCCTTGAGACAGCAGGTGACTGAAGTGACCACAACCTAAAAATTGTTGTAACAAACCCGCATGCAAACCATAGCCACAAAACATGAACCATAAATGAAACAATATTTATTTACAAACAATATAGTCTACTACTCAACTTAACTGTATTGAAAATTGAAACAATCAACGGTTACCTTGTCAATGAAACAATATAGCCTCACGAAAAAACCTTGAACCATAAATAAAACAATATACGCAAAGGAGTTTTTCAATATGTAACTCTTCCTTGCACTTCAAATGCCTCTTCTCACTTGCTTTCAAATGCACCTCTTCTTGAACGCCTGCAAAAAAATGGGAAAACAATTATCATAGGCGACACTTTTGTATTACTTTTGCAACTATCGCCCCATGCAAAAAATACAAAATAACCTCCAACCACCTTCACAAAAGCTGGACAATAGTTGATCAAACTTGCACCTTCACAAAAGCTTTCCATCCTTGCTCATAGCTCTGATAGCAGGTAAAGCAATAGAATGAGACCCAACAATGCCTTATCGATAGTGTGTGGGCAATTTCACTTCATATTTCGGTTTTATTAGCCAAGTGTTATTACAACTTCATCGCCAATACAAAAAACCATACAAAATTAATGTTGATGCAACGGTGTTTAATTTCATTTGGCTTCTCTATCCATGTGGCAAAAAATGCCACCTTCTTCCATTGATCTGGCAGGGCTCCGGGAAGGCTTGTAAATCACGCATTGAGCACACTGCAATTGAAAACATCACCACCTTTTCTCGACTTCTTGGAAGGCTTAAAACTGGAAGGATGATGAGATTTTTGACCAAGGTTCACACATATATCCTATCATCCCTTCTTCCGACCTGCAACAAATTTTTAACCAGCAGTTAATTCAAAGTAGGTAAATCCATAGTTCAAGCTGAAATATACTTCAGAACAAAATGAAAAATTAAGAAAAATCTAAGAAAAATTTCTTAACAAAATTATCTATTTAGGTTTATAAAGTATTTGAAATATATCTCTAGTGTTAAATTGAACAGTGAGATTATTTACCTTTTCTATCACCGAGATTCCTATTGGGTTAAGTGAGATCATATGACATATAAATTTTTGATTTAGTTACTAAATATAAAAACATATGAAGTATTCTACAATATGTAGTGACAAAAAAGGTATCTCTTTGTCCTTCGTTTGAGAATAATTAACATTAAAATAAGCTTAATGTTGCCTTGATTTAGTGTTGTAATGTGCTTTACACATTCACCTAGTCTCACACCAAGATGGAATTTGTAAAATCACTTAAGTAATTACATAATGCATTCTTGTCTCAAGGAAATAAACCTTCTTCCATAGGTGTTTCTCCTCTTCATCCATCTCCACACAAACACCACACCTAGCCCTCATATCACAAGTAAAAATCAAACACACAAGGAAAATACAAACATAAAATAGAAATTCAATGCAACATCTAAAACCAAATAAATAATAATACATACCATTTTAAAGAGTCATGATCCTACCTTCCAAGCTATCCATCGAAGAGAATGGATTGATGAAGCTTCATCATATCTCTCTACGTCCTTCTCCAAACTCTTTCTCAAATAACAAGCCCAAATCTCAAACAAAATTTTCAACACCCAAAAATAAATGAGTCCCTTCATAAAGATTCAAAGAGGTGACACATGGATCCTAATCTCCCTCTCTTCCCTTTCCCAACAAACCCTAAAAGAGTGGTCTCCACAAGATTCTCACACATGTGAGCATTGGGATAGGAGGTGTAATTGTGTACACTATTTCCCATGGGGCTCCTTGGGAAAATCTCACCTTCATTTTTAATGCATAATTTACCCCTCATGAAAATATATTCTTCAATTGACAATGCAATCAAGATGATCAATGGTGAAAAATTATAAATTGAATTAATGTATTTTTTATGCACATATCAAATTATATTTATTAATATTATTTTTATGCACATATCAAATTATATTCATTAACATATTAACTTATATAAATTTTTCTATTGGTGTAACCCTTGAACCTCCTTTTGGTGCAAGTGCTAGTCCTATTGATCTTTTAGAATACCCATGGGCATAAGGTTTTCTTTCATTTATTAATATATATTAAGATGGATCCAAATTCTATAGAACAAATTATAGGATGGACAGTAGTGTATGGTGAGTGGGTCTCCACTCTCCATTGTAAAGATTCATTAAGTAAATTTTGAAATTCCCTAAGGACTACTAATGATTGTTCAATAAAGATCAAACACAAAAGTGAGCTTACATATCGATGTTGGTTCATGATATTTTCATTTGTTAGAGAGACTACTCAACAAGCAGTCTCTAATGCAATAATACACAAATATTTCAAGATTAAATCAATTTTGGGCTCAAACATTAAGGCTAGGCTCTCACAAAAAAAACCTAAGGAACTATAAAAAAATTTTGCTCTTTTTCACTATTAAGTGAGATTGAATTATGAACATATCTCTTCAAGTTAGTTAATTGAAGAAGATACACAATTTTAAATGTACAATAGTAAGTGTGTTTAATAAGATATTAAGTTAGAGACATTGATATTGTTAAATTATTAAAGTAACTTGAATAAGTATAGTTAAAGTATAATTATACATGTAATTGATCAAGTCAAACATTTAATTGTATTTAATGAAATAAGATGATATGCATCTGCAAACAATTTATATGCATATATAAAAATTATTTTTATAGGAGAAATATCAATAAAAAATTAGTAAAATTTTAAAATTTATAATATTATAAAATGTAACATTTTCCAAATTCCACACTATAAGTTG
>VDFB02105785.1:523803940-524037314 GCA_007258455.2 Sequoia sempervirens
CTATGGAAAGGAAAGAAGTGAGTGAAGGAATACTTGTTGAGACAATCATGTGTCGTGTAGTTATGAATATAGTGAAGATGCAGTTGAATATTGTGAGAATAGAGGTTTGTGGAGTTGTTAGGAAAATGAACAAGGTGATTGCAAGTCTAATAGAGACTGATAAGTGTGATGGTATAGTTGACAGTGGTAAAGATAAAATTAAAAGGACTAGTGGACAGAGGTTAAAGCAAGAGGAACAGAGGGAAGTGATTGCAGTTGCTAAAGGCTTGTGTACAGAGGTAAGGGATAATGCGGCATTAGTGTTAGGTGATGAAGGAGTTGGAAAACAACCCACAGTACAAAGTGTAGAGTTGAAGCATGTTTCAAGAAAAGACATGGTCGAGGAAGACAAGGACAGTGAGAATCAAGAACAAAGACAAGATGAACCTCTTGAAAGAGCTCAAGATGATTAGATGAAAGTAGTGATTATAAGTGAACAAATTATTGAATCGTTTCCAAGAGACTTGGAAAAATTCAAAGTTGGGGTGTATGGTGCAGGAGCACCATTGAACAAAATTTGGCCATTTAAGGTGTTGATGAGTAGGCTTTAGGAGTTGGTGTAATTTTTTCTAAATAAGGTCTTGGAAACCATTTATTAATGTATTGGGTCATTTTTGAGTGGTAATTAGGTGTTTAGGTGGTTTAGGTTTCAAAAAGTGCAAATTAATGAAAAGTTGCTAATTCTGCAAAAGGAAAAATTGCAAAATTCGAACACTTAGAGAAGTCCAATGATCATAATACTTCAAAAGGAAGTTTGTGGAAGTTAGAATAGTTATTTTAGATGGAAAAATATTAAATAGGATGAAAAGCATCAATGTATGTTGGATTTTGAAGATTTAAAAGGACAATCAACTGAAATATTGTTGCTTTTATCATATTTTCTGAGTTTTCCTTGTTATTTCAGAACTGTATGGCTCGTACAATAGAAATTTGATCTAAAATTGTTCTAAATTCATTTAGTGGTGTGTGTTAGCTTCTATTTTCATTTTATTTGAGCATCCAACATTTGTTTTGGTGTAATTTTGATCTCATCTTTGTGACTGGTCGGAAATACCTTGTTTTAAGGGTTTGAAAGTCTACAAAATGAGTTAAAACGCATTCCACCCTCTATGATCACTGTAACTGGGTGGAATAGGACTGATATTTTAGGATTATATGTTTTCTTGGTTTGTGTGTGTAGGGGAGGTCGAATAATGTGTTGGGCATGAAGCCCTAATGGTGAAAAGTGAGTTTTCTTCACGAATTAGTGAGGTTTTGATATGGAAAAGTGAGAATTATCTTTGGGAAGTGTTATTCCTTGATGAATTAAGTATGTGTAGAGGTTTTTAGAATTTCTTGAGGTGGTGGTAAGTTTAGCTAAGGCCTGCTAATGTTATTTTCATTAAAACCCTAGATTTTTGGCTTAAAGAGAGGGTTTTGGGTTTTGGCACTTGGTTGAGTGAATTTCTAAGAAAAAATGGTGGAATCCTTGGTTTAAACACATGTAAATTTCTTACCACATGATTTTGGAGGATTAGGATAGGATTTTTGATAAGTTCCTTTGTAAAATTCACCTATTTTGAGGTCTATAAAGCGTGAAAATCATGTTTTGCGAAACTTGTTACAAAGAAGCCTATTGTGGTCTATTGATATGTTTTTGGAAACCTTAATGGGTCCCTAAAATATTATTGGTTCTGGTCTGAGAAGACCTTCTCTAAGAAAAATACAAAATTGAGTGAGTTGGCAATGCTTCAAGGAAGAGTGTAATTTTGATGAGACAAAGAGATTTTGAGAGTTGTGATTTGGAAATTGTTGTTGTTTGATGTTGTGTTGAGTTTTGTTGTAGGACCTCCCCTAGTTTCTATCATGTTGCAACTTCACTTTGTTATCAGCTATCTCCTAAGCAAAATCTTGCTCTTAATATCATTGAACAACACCATCTTGGCCCATCTTCATCATCACCATTGCGTATGATTATTTGGGGTACCGTAGGTACAGGTAAATTATTTCTTATAGACAACATTCAAAGAACACTAAATACATCACCAAATTAGAGAATTAATCCTTTCCTTGCTTTGGCGCCAACAGGGGTGGTCACTTACAATATACGTGCCTCTATAGTGTATGCAGCTCTTAAGATACCAATTAGAGATATGAATCTATTGAAAGGACAACCATTGACCATATTTCAAGAGGAATTCAAACATATTAAGTACATGTTAATTGATGAAATGAGCTTCTTGGGAGCCAAGTTGTAACTCAAAATAGATAATCAATTACGACAAATGTTTCCTGCTAGGCATATGCAACCATTTGGTGGTGCATCTGTTATACTTGTGGGTAACCTAGCACAGTTGCGACCTATTTTGGATAGGCCTATCTATGCTTATTGATCCATAGCCTTGGCTCTTTGGCACACTTTTAATGTTGTTGTCACACTTGACACAGTCTTTTGCTAACATAGATAGTTTGATGCACAGCAACAGTTTCGTAGACTTCTTTTGAATATTATAAATTTTTAGGCATCTCAATTTGATTGGAAAACTCTTATGAATCAAAAAAATGCCATGCTTTCAGCTGAAAAAAATCAAGAGTTTGATGTAGCTATTCACTTATTCCCAATAAATAGGTTGGTCACCTTGCACAATAGAAAAATGTTTCAATAGTTAAATCAAAGAAGAGGATCATCTTGTTGATGGTGCCAAGATGACCCACAACATGTAGGTGAGATAAAAGTGAAATATCTCACCTCTCCTGAAAAAGACAATCAGCAATCAAACTGATCACCTCCCAAGGTCTTTGATGTTGGTTCACAACGTTGTTGTTTCACGAAGTGGTCAATATGGTTGTAATGTTCAAGGGGCCTACTGGGATTGAGCTTCTAGATTGTTATAATATCAAACATATATTTAAACCTACTTTAACTGGTCGTTTTAAAGAAATAGAAAAAAGATAGATTAAAGCTTTTAAACTAAAGAGAATGTTGATTCATCCAACTAATCAGACTTGTTACCTTCCAAGGAATTCCTGAACTGAAACTGCAGAATAAAGTTAACTTGTAATTAATACAAAGTTTCATTCATTCACAGTGTAAATTTTTAACAATAGATTGCAAATCATCATTTAAACAAAACATAAGATAAAATTTCATTCCTTGAAAGTTTTTCAAATCAAATAATTAACCCAAGATAAATACCCTTCAAGAGCACAATATGAAGTAGATTTAAATCTGGTTGCTTCTGTTGTTGGTGAAACAGATAAACAACATTTACAAATCTAGAAAGATCACCAGTGTACAGAAAACCCATGCCTTCAAATTATCTCCATCTATACTAAGAAAATCTGGAAGATACATTACTTCCTCCTGCTGAACTTAACTTCTACTCTATTTTTACTCTCCAGTTTTATCTACCTTCTAACCCTAATTGTTAATTCTTAACCAAAAGAAAAGAAGATGAAAAAATATCCTTTTATCTCTCTATTGATCCCCTCTCCTTATCTATCTCTATTTTTCTATATATTTATCTCTCTATCTATCTCTACATCTCCTTATCTATCTCTTTTACAAAGAGGCAAAAATGCCATATATACCAAACGTGCCAAAAAATGAGTCGGCCCCATTTTAGGGTTTACAAAATAAGTTGGTTACAAAAAATGGGTTTGAACAAAGTCAATGATGCATTAAGTGCATTCATTATGTTCATTTTGGTGAACGATCGCTCTTAGGCATGGTTCCCAGATCTTTTACAACCACCATCACTAACTCGCAGCCCCCGTGTCCGCCATTAAGACATCACGTGTTTCATCCTTGACCTCGAAAACTACTCCCACAAAGCTACTTTGAATGTTCCTGTTCTGAAGCACTGTCATTAATGTCAATCCACTTTTGCCAGCAGACATCCCATCTGTCATTAAGATTCGCAGCTTCTCCCTTTATGCTTTCCTCTCATTCTAGATCTTTCACTGTTCACCAAACTGATCATCATCTTCGATTATAGAGAATATCCATATTGCTCATAGTCTGTTGATCTTCCTCACAGGAATAGTCACAATAGTCTAACTCCCAATGGTTCACCTTCAGCTTCCTTGATTGGTTGAACACATACCACGTAGGATCTTCAGATAGTCAAAAGTCATTCAAGCTGAATCGCATGTTGGTGAGACACTAGTCGTGTCTCCCCGATGCTACAATGCTTCACCGATGCTATCAGCATAACTTATAAAATATCGGCAAGAGGTCATAAAGAGCTGCAAGAGTCATACTAATATCCAAGACCATCACCTAGACTATCGCTATCGGCAAGATCGGCGAGATCTCTCACTGAAGTCCACAGCAAACTCATCGACAAGACTATCGCATTCGCTATGAGTCATATAGAGCCCTTAAGTCACACCGAAGAGTTAAACCATCGATGAGAGATCCTCAACCGGTAAGAGTTTCTGAAGGTCACACCTATCCAAGACGCTACCTATCACTAGGAGTCTTACCGAAGACATATAGATACCCATCGGCGAGACCACAACCATCGGTAGGAAATCATACCAAGTGTAAACCTTTTGGCCAAGAGTCTCCCCGATGACAACCTTGTGAACAACTGTTGGTGAGAGTTCTCCCCGGGTGGAGAGAGAGAGATAAACTCACAGCGATCGAAATGTCTTGGTGACCTAAGCATTTCAAATGAATAGATCACAACTGCTAGTCGGCAAGACCTCCAGAGGGTCTCACTGACTTTACTCTTTCAAGAGTTTCATGCCAGTAAGATTGAGGCACGTTTTCCAATAGAATTCCTTGAGAAACAGAATCAGATGTTCTCTACATGCTTTAATCTTGCTAAATAATTCCTTTATTAGTCCTCTAAAGCATAGAAAATATCATCATTCATCCCACCTTTCATATATCCTTCATTTAATTATACTTAGCAAAAAGAAACTCAACTCTGGTGGAGGCGGAACCAAATTCGAACCAGAAACATACTTTCCTTTAATACCGGCGGGGGCAAAGCCAAGATGAAACCGGAACCAGGACCAGAGTCAGAACAAGAACTGAATATGGAAATAATCATCATTTCCAAGTTCAACCCACATTTTGGCTCCGCGTCTGCAAAAAGCAAAGTAACCAGGACCGCAGCAGGGTGGCGGTAGAGTCGGAACTAGATGAGGAAAGTGAAATTGGTAACAACTCCACATCCCAAATCCTTCCCGAACCCGGCCCCACAAAAGAGACCAAACACAAGGAACAAACATAGAAACAAACGCAAGCAGGATCGGAGCAAAAACTGATCCTGGGTGAACCACAATGGGGGCGGGAACGGAACCAAATCCGATACTAAAACTTTTCAAAGTTTCAAGTTCAAATTCCATCCCGACCCCGCCTCTGACAACATACAAAGAGACAACGAGGAAAAAGATGAGAAAGAAGAAAAAGAAGGGGAGAAAACACCCCACGAACAAAAACAAAGAACAAAGGAAAAACACACAAACAAGACCGGCAGAACCAGGACTGGAACAGAACTAGAACCTGGAACTTAGAAAAAGTTTTGAAGTTTAGTTTCGTTTCGCGTCCTGCTCCCGCCAGAACAAAAAGAACAAGCGAAAAGGGGCGGAACTGGAACCGGGAATGAAACAGAAACCAGAATTTGGAAGAAATTCCAAAGTTCAATTTCGGTCTCGGTCCCACGTTCCCCAGAAAAAAACTGAAAGCGCCTAAGGCATAAAACAAAAGGCCAAAGGAAACATAACAGAACAAGGGGGACCTATTTTAAACAAGTTTAAAATGGGGTGGTTATGCAAGGAATAACAATTGGCAACTTGGCTGGGAAAATATTTTAACCATTTTCAAGAAATTGAAGGACTCAGCTACCCAGAACTCCTGGTTTATGGACATTACAACTCTAGTTAGGTCAGTTTTAACAACCAAGGTTGAGTTAGAATCTCAAATGTAAATCAACACTAGCTACCCCTGAATCTATGTGTGTGTTTGATGGTGCATCACCCTTTTACAAAGTTTTCCTCATCTTTTAAACAATAATGTGCAAGATTTTAACATGAATTGATTCCATTTAGCTATTGTGCAATGATATCCTGGGCATAGCTCCGCTGTCAGTCAGGTATCCATAGCCCCGATGTAGATACCTCTAGTTTTCCTACAGCATTACTCTACTACCAGTCAGGTGTCCATAGCCCCGGTAGAGATATTGGGATCACCCATTCATATTGAGTTTTCTTTTCTTAGATAGTTCTCTCTTTTCATTTTCTCTTGGAGTTTCAGATATTTCATTCAATTCTTTCTCAATATGTCAAATGTCTGACATCTGTCCTGGGTTGAAAACTACCATGGACCTCATAAAAACATCTGGGGAATCAGATTTTTTACTCAAATCTTGCAACACCATCGCCTTAAGACAAATATACCATTAAAAAAGGAGATGTTTCTATTGATTTGTGGTAGATTCAATTGTAGTTAATGAAGATTGTTTACTTTGCACCTTGTTTTCAAAACTTTTCACAACTTTCATTGATAATGGACATAAAACAATGAATTTAGAACAAAATCATCCGACCAGAAAACCTGAAAATATCTAAACCGACTTCTCTCCTAGTAACCAAAGTATACTTCAGATAACAACCCCCTTTACAACTGCATAAAATGAAGGTCCCCACAAGGAAAAAAAAGGAACAACAAGCAAAAGAAGAAAAGAAAATGCAAACAAGGAAAACAACAAAAACCATTTACATACAAACAAACAAAACAACAAATTATTTACATATATACAACCCAAAAAAATACAAGATCTTTCACGGCCCAAAGTAATTTTTAAGAAACTGTCCATTCACTAGCAACGGAACAGGTTCTCCCATTAAACCACTTAGCCGGAAAGCATTTTCTCCTAGGATTTTAGCAATTTGATAGGGGCCCAACCAGATCTTATCAAACTTCTGGTGATCACCTTTCTTTTCATTAGCCTTATCTCATAGTAGCAAAAGATCTGATATTTTGAAAGCTTTGATTTTGGCTCTTTTGTCAAACCAACATTTGACAATAGCCTAGTGTCTAAAGAATTGTTGCAAAGCAACATCTAGCTCTGCTCTTCTAATCTCAGCAAGCCATCTAACCTTACCTCAATCCTATCATCACTAGATTAAAATTCTTGCATAAATTTAAGGACAAGTATTTGCAAGTGAATGGGGAACATGCGCTCTTGGCCATATACTAGCTTAAATGGTGAAGTCTTTAAAGCAGCCTTGATCCTAGTCCTATCTTCCCATAACGCAAATCTTAGCTGGGCATGCCAATCCCTAGGATTGTTCTCTAACAGTTTTTTAATTACTCCTAGGAGATTCTTATTAGTTGATTCTGCAACTCCATTTCCTTGCCGATAATAGTTTGAAGAATACTTTAAAATAATTTTATGATCATAAGCCCATTAAATAAACTTGGAAGAAGAAAAGGCAGGGCCATTGTCACATACCAGTGCAAAAGGTACTCCAAACTTGGTTGTGATGCATTCAGTGAGGAACTTGATTACCACTTCCATTGTGCTATCCTTGCAAGGTATAGCTTCTATCCATCTTGTGCAGTAATCTGTGGTAGTCAAAATGAATTTGTGTCCTACAGAAGAATTAGGATTAATTACCCCAACAAAATCCAGTGCCCATTGAGCAAATGGTCTTATCTCATAAACAGGCTGCAATGGCATGGCTGAATGGCACTCTCTTGATGCAAAAGTCCAACATATGTGACATGTTCTTACATGTTGGTGGGCATCCTTGAACACACATGGCCAATAATAACCAGATCTAAGGATCTGATGTGCTAATGAATCTGTAGAACCATGGCATGTGCCATGTTTCCCATGAAATTCAACAATTGCATGCTTAGCCTCTTGTTGATCAAGGCATCATAGGTAAACTCCCTCAAAATTCTTCCTATATAACAATCCTCCTTTGAACATATAATGGGAGCTTTTCATTCTTAGTGCTCTCCTCTGAGTTGTATTCATTCCCTCTGGGCATCGATTATTGAGCATGAAATAAATAATATCGGCATACCATGGGTCACTAGAAAAGGACTGTGTTGTGTGCTGCTGACAGCTAATGTTCTCGCCAGCATCCGCCATTGATTTAGACAGGCCTTGAATTCAGACAAGTTTCATAGGGCGGATCTCTAGATTGAACTCCTATAGAATAGCCATCTATTTCCCCCTTCATTCTCCCAAATCACTCTGCATAAGTAGAGACTTTACAACAGCATCAGGAACCACAGCAATGATCTAACTTCGAAGGATATAGTGCCTGAACTTCTTGACATCTCTAGCTAGTGCAAAATCTTTTTTCTCAAGAGGTGGGTACTTGACTTCAACATTCTTGAACAGAGAGCTCATGAAGGAAATTGGCCTCTCATCCCCCTCCTCTCTTTGTTGTGTCAGGATAGTTGCACACGAGTGTTCATAAGCAAAAGAATAAATATAAAATGACTTCAAGTAGTCAGGGTTGGTGAGGACTGGCGCTTCCGAAAAGGATTGCTTGACTTGATAAAAAGTAGCCTTTGCCTCGTTACTCCATTCTATTCTAGCATCTTTCTTCATCATTTTGTTCAAAGGTTTAACAATCTCTGCAAAACCTGTGATAAACTTTCTCACAAAGTTGATCTTTCCAAAGAAAGATCTCATCTCCTTCTTACTTCTTGGCATGGTTAACTTAAAAATAGACTCAACTCGGTCTGGATCTATCGATATCCCTCTTTCCAAGATTATGTGTCCCAAAATTTTCCCTTTAGAAGCCCTGAACACACACTTTTTAGGATTTAGAGAAACACCATATTGGATACATCTTTCAAGAAATTTAGCCAAGTCTACAGCAGGTTTAGTCTATCTTTAGATAATACTATCAAGTCATCCATATAAACGGTGATGCATTTACCAATCAAATCTTTGAATGCTACATCCATGGCACGCTGAAAGGTTGCTCCAACGTTTATCAAACCAAATGGCATCCTTCTGTAAGCAAATGTTCCCCACTTAGTAGTGAAGGTTGTCTTCATTCTGTCTTCATAATTAACAATCACCTGATTGTATCCAGAATAGCCATCCAGGAATGATATCATCTGAGATCCATTGACATTTTGCAAGACTTCGTCCAGAGAAGGGAGTGGGTAGTTGTCCTTTTTTGAAGCTCTATTCAACTTCCTAAAATCTACACATAGCCGGATCTCTCCATTCTTCTTATGAACTGGAACCAAGTTAGCCACCCATGTTGAATGTCGTACAAGGAAGATTATTCTTGTAGAAAGCAATTTCTGAACTTCCTTAAAGATCAGTGGTTCAATCAGGGCGTTGACAGGACATTGTTTCTACCGAAATGGTCTAGCTTCATGCTTCAAAGGAATAGTATGAGTTATCAAAGAAGCATCAAATGTTTTTAGATCTTCATACCCCCAAGCTATTGCAACAACATCTTTTTTTAGTGCCCTCAGTATATCTTTTCTAATTGCTTCAGGGCAGGCTTTCCCTATGTAAACATTTCTTTCAGGGCCAGAATCAGCTAGGTTTACAGTTTCATATTCACCTCCTTTATCTTCGGTTGACACCTTTTCCTGAGCCCTTGGATCTAAATCAAAAATTATTTCTAAGGCCACCATTCCCTTGGGAATGCTATTACCTTTTAAATTGAAGACCCCCTCTGTATCGCAATCTTCGAGGTTCCAGTCTCCTTGATCCCTGTCGGACTCATCAATGATCTGTCCTTCAAAAACATCTAAGCTTGCTAGAAAAGCAAGGATATGTTGATCATCTTCGAAGACTTGAAATTCCCTGACATTATTGGGAACAGCCAGGGTGGATATCAATTCTACTAAGAATCTCTTAAGCTTGGAGCCTTACATGGGTTCTAGGGTACTTTTGGCAACAACTAATGAATCAACTATTTGATTCTCCTCTATAGGAATCAAACTAATCCCAAAAGCATCAAAGTCTTCAATTAGGTTCCATACCCAATTTCTATAAGCTGCCAGCCTTTTATTGTGACATGTGTAATGGCTACGTACTTGCTTAATAATCACTTCATAATCTCCTTTAACTATCAAGGCAGTAACTTTCTTCTGATGTGCCAACATTAGTCCCCAAGCTAATGCTTCATACTCTGCTATATTGTTAGTGCATCCAAACTGCAACCTGTAAGAAGCAAAAAATGTTTTCCCTTTCGGGTTGGTTAATTCAATCCCAACACCACACCCTGTTTTGGATTTGGATCCATCAAACGTGAGGGTGTATAGCTGATCGTGAGCTAGGGTTGATCCCTTTGAGGTTGTTGTGGGTGTTTGGATAAGATGAACCATAGGTGAGGCCACCTGATCTTTTGCATTAAATATTGGGAATGGGTGTTCAATAGGTTCATCAGGTGCAATATCTGATTCCTACTTAGATATATTATGTAATCCTAGGATATTCTTCCAAGATTTATCTGCATCTTTGATTAATCCCTTGGGTTTTGGTATACTTGTGAGTGAAGGGGTATCAAACAAACCTTGGGGTTGTTCATCGTAACTATGTTGGTCAGGTATTATAACCGAGGTAGGTTCGGCTTGAGGAGGGACTTCCTCTGAAGGTAATTATCCCTGGTTAACATTATTGCATTTTTGGCTTCGAATGAGAAGTGATCTGAAGCAGCCTCAAGATGACTTGGGCGGGTCTTTTTGGTTTGGGAAACATGGTTTAAAACACTGATGCAGGGTTGGCAGGTCAGTTCTAAATGATTTTGGTAGTGTACCCTGCACCAATTAGGGATTAGAAGACTCTACAAATCGATATCTTCCCCTAAGACTAGTTGATCCTATTGCAGCTTCCTGATCAATACCTATTGCTTTTCATTAATCATGGGATCAGGGAATTTTTGCATTGACAAATCTTTAGAATCAAGAACCAAAAAGGTTAGAATTTCCTCGCTTTTATAAACCCCTATCTCGATTTCAAAATAAGCTACCTCATTGGGAAAATCATACTCAGTGATGATATGTTTGAGGTGAGGTTCACTTTCAATCCTAATCTGCATAGGCACTCCCCTCCATGGTAGCCACATGTGTGAAAATTTGAGGGAGAGATATCCCCCTATACTTTTCATCAAATCTCTACTCAATAATATACCATAAGTCTCGGGAATGTCTGCTACTTGAATGTCCATATTGGTTAAAATCCTAGGGTCGGACCCTACTTGCACATGTATATTTCTCAATTTCCCAACTACATTAACCTCTATTTTATCTAGTTGGATGACCTTGTTTATTTGGATAGGGTTCAATCCCAATTTCTTGCATATAGAAAATGGCATCACATTGCTAGAAGCCCCTGAATCTAGTAGACAATTATGTAGGTTCTTCCCAAAAATTCTCAAACTTAAAAGAAATGGTGGGGTATCTACCTTGCTTCTGTACAAAGTTGCGTTCATGTCCGCAGTGGGTGCCACCTTGGTTTTTCCTTTTGATTTATCAGCTTCTTCCAAAGCTTTCAGCACTATCTCTCATTGGGCAGGGCACCACTTTAGGATTTCAAAGTATGATAAAGAGGTTTTCTATTTCTGCATCTCAGAAACAATATCAAATTCTATGTTATAGCTTGCATTACATTTGAAAACACTAGATGAATTACCTTTGTTGTGAAAGTCAGGTGGACCCTTTGGTGGAGGAGGGTTGTTATCAGCACCCTAATTCAGAGGCACCATATGGTTAGGTGGTGCTAATGTAGTGAACAGACGAGTAAGTGCAAGAAGTTGAGTCCACGAAACGTGGAAGTTTTTTCCTTAGCCAAAAAAAAAAATAGCATTGCAAAAACGGTCTAGCTTCGAGATTCTGAGTCTAAATTAAAAACGGGATCTCGCTTTTTAAAGAACAGGATCCCTCTTTTAAAAAAATCAGGATCTTGTTTTCCAAAAATGGAAAGTTTCAAAATAGGATCTTGATTTGAAAATTTTCCATTTTTAGAAATTTCCATTTTTAGAAAATTTTCAAAACAGGATCCGTTTTTAAAATTCCAAAATGGAAATTTCCATTTTTGGCGATTTTGAAAATGGGATCCCATTTCCAAAAATTTGAAATTGGGTTTTCTTTGTGGGCGGGTTTTTTCCTTGTATTTTGGTTCACGAAAAGCATTAGGAATCTGAACCTAGGCCTTCAACCTGGTTTGACTTGCAAGTTGAAGGTCCTTACAATGTCAGAGAAAAATATCGAGTTTTAACATATGGCTGACAACTTTTTTTGCAGATTTTTTTGACGAAATTAAAACCCATTTTAGATGAGACAATGTAGATTCCAAATATGTAATTTTTTTTACATTTGGATTATTTTTTCTCTATTTTTCAATTAATTTCTAATGAAACTAGTCCATAAACTTTAAATATTAGGGTTTTTTAATATTTTAATAACTTTTGATCAACATAACATTTTGACGAATGGATTGCACGAGAAAAAACTTCAGACAATTCTTTTCAATTTTTAAAAAAATCAAAAAATGATAAGTTAAGGTCATCTTATGCGTGTCGTACATGATGATTTTTCAAAACGACAAATATGCCTAATAAAAAATTAACCAAAAAAAATATTCAATAAAAAATTACAAAAAAATATTGAGAACAAGCTTCAATGAGTCACAAATCTTTTCCCAAAAGGATTTAGAAAAATACGATAATTTAGGTCAAAATATGGATGTTGTACACGTACATGGTATGGTAAAAAAAAGTGACTTTTAAATAGTGGTTTTTAAAAACACCTATTGAAACTCAATTTGTACAATCTGGGTATTGAAATAAATTATATATTTAGAAACTAGACTTTGAGTACTACATTTTATGATGAGTGACTTTTTTGAAGATTCCATCTCTAAGTGCTTCAGATTTTAAGGTCAAATGTGTCAAATGCTGAAAATTAGGGAAAACACTTCCACTTTTTGGCCAAAAAGTGCTCAACTTCTTGCCAGCACCCGGACCCTTATTCTGATTTCTTAAAAAGTGTCCTCCCTTTATCTGAAAGGCTTGGGCATCATACACATCTTCCTCTGGTTCATTCTCATTCTGCATTGAGAATGAAGGTTCTTCTTCAAAGAGGTCATAAGTCATAGTTGTATCCATTGAATCACCTCCTTTATTTGAACTCACTTGGAACATTTGGGCATCTGCCTATGCCATTTTTACGACCTTCTCCATTTTAGGGAAATTTACCTCAGAATGATTTGCAGTATCATGTATCCTACACCAATTAGTCATAAAATTGAGGTCAGCCACATTCACCACATGTGGCCTATCCTCATTAGCTTGATAATTGTGAGAAACCCCATCGTTATTTGGCCATGTATTCCATTGTCGGTTGTTATTAGGCCTCTGGTTATATCCTCTATTTTTATTTTTATAGCCTTGGTTAGGGAAGTTTTGGCCTTGAAAGTTCTTTTGGCTGTGATTGTTATTTTGATAATTACCCCGATTAGCATAATTACCTTGGTTCTGAGAGGGGTTCAGTTTAAGCTGAGCCATATCATTTGTGACTTGAGACAAGGTTTTCTTTAGGGTCTCCACCTCATTCGTGAGTTGAAATGTCATTTCACTCTCGGCATTCTTAGCAACGGGTGGCTGACCAATAGGATTTGGTGTTCCAGCTTGATTATGATGACCATGCTGAATGTGGTGAGCATGTGATTATTGAGAGAATTTAGGAGCTCCATTGGCAAAGAATGGGATAGGAGATTGAATCTGCAACTCAGATATAGGTCAATAATGGGAAGGAGACATCCCTGGGACAGTATTGAATAAATGGGTTGGGTTAGACATCTGATACCCCATTGAAGGAAAACCTCTTCCCAAGTTCCCTTGTTGAGAGCTAGTTTGTTGTTGCAGCTTGATGGCTAGTTGATAAACTTTAAACAGGGAATCAATATCTATCGGTTGATAATTCCTTTGTAGGAACAGGCCAAGAAAAGTGTCTATAACTCTAAAATATGCCTGAATGGCACTATTCTCAGCAACTAGATAGGGGTCCTGTAGTCTCCTATACATTCGTTGAAACCTGGTATTAAACAAGGGCAGGATTCACATGGCTCCTTCCTAATGGTAGCAAATTAGTGGAACAAAATGGTTGGATCCACATAAACTCTGAACTGATTGATGAAAGTATTCTCTAGGTCTGTCTAGCTCAGAATGGAACCTTGTGGAAGATTTAGGTACCAGTTGTACGCCATATCCCCTAAGGAATAAGGGAACAACCTACAAACTACATCATGGTGAGCTATTTGGGCTCTGGTACAAGCGTCCTTAAAATATTGTATGTGCTCTTCAGCACTCCTTGATTTGCCATGAATGTATTTGGGACAGAATCTCTCAGGATTCTTAGGCATATCATGAATGCCTTCAGGAATAGTCCCCAATGGAGAGGGATTATTCATAAAAAATGTCATTGGTGGCGGTGGTGGGGGTTGAGCCAGCTGTTGGATGGGTTGAACCAGCTATAATGGCACTTGAGATGGATTCGGTGGCGGATTGACAGGTATCCCCGAGGTATTCGTGAAAAGCCTGGTGGATTGAGTGGAGCTAACAAGGGTGGTATAATGGCTGCCCCAGTCTTGTAAATCTTGTGTCTTGTTGGGGTCTTGAGTTCTATCAAAGGTGGTGGGTTTTCAGTTGATCGAAGAACTCTATGGAACCTCTCTAGTGAGAAAAACTCAATATTATCCAGTTTGGTCTTCTGGCACTCCTAGCGCCAGATCTGTTGATGGTGCCAAGATGACCCAAAACATATAGGTAAGATAAAAGTGAAATATCTCACCTCTCCTAAAAAAGACAATCAACAATCAAACTGATCACCTCCCAAGGTCTTTGATGTTGGTTCACAACGTTGTTGTTTCACGAAGTGGTCAATATGGTTGTAATGTTCAAGGGGCCTGCTGGTATTGAGCTTCTAGATTGTTATAAGTTCAAACATATATTTAAACCTACTTTAACTGGTGATTTTAAAGAAATAGAAAAAAGATAGATTGAAGCTTTTAAACTGAAGAGAATGTTGATTCATCCAACTAATCAGACTTGTTACCTTCCAAGGAATTCCTAAACTGAAATTATAGAATAAAGTTAACTTGTAATTAATACAAAGTTTCATTCATTCACAGTGCAAAATTTTAACAGTAGATTTCAAATCATCATTTAAACAAAACATAAGATAAAATTTCATTCCTTGAAATTTTTCCAAATCAAATAATTAACTCAAGATAAATACCATTCTAGAGCACAATATGAAGTAGATTTAAATCTGGTTGCTTCTACTATTGGTAAAATAGATAAACAGCATTTACAAATTTGGAAAGATCACCAGTGTGCAGAAAACCCATGTCTTCAAATTATCTCCATCTATACTAAGAAACTCTGGAAGATACATTACTTCCTCCTGCTGAACTTAACTTCTACTCTATTTTTGCTCTCCAGTTTTATCTACCTTCTAACCCTAATTGTTAATTCTTAACCAAAAGAAAAGAAGATGAAAAAAGATCCTTTTTATCTCTCTATTGATCCCCTCTCCTTATCTATCTCTATTTTTCTATATATTTATCTCTCTATTTATCTTTACATCTCCTTATCTATCTCTTTTACAAAGAGCCGAAAATGCCATATATACCAAACGCGCCAAAAAATGAGTCGGCCCCATTTTAGGGTTTACAAAATAAGTCGGTTAGAGAAAATGGGTTTGAACAAAGTCAATGATGCATTAAATGTGTGCATTATGTTCATGTGGCGAAAGATCGCTCTTAGGCATGGTTTCCAGATCTTTTACAACCACCATCATTAACTCGCAGCCCTCGTGTCTGCCATTAATACATCACGCGTTTCATCCTCGACCTCAAAAACTGCTCTCGCAAAGCTGCTTTGAATGTTCTAAAGCACTGTCATTAATGTCAATCCACTTTCTCCATCAGACATCCCATCTGTCATTAAGATTCGCAACTTCTTCCTTTACGCTTTCCTCTCGTTCTAGATCTTTCACTGTTCACCGAACCGATTATCATCTTTGATTATAGAGCATATCCATATCGCTCACAGTCTGTTGATCTTCCTCACAAGAACGGTCACAATAGTCTAACTACCAATGGTTTGCCTTCATCTTCCTTGATTGGTTGAACACATACCACGTAGGATCTTCAGATGGTCAAAAGTCGTTCAATCCAAATCGCATGTCGGTGAGACACTAGTTGTGTCTCCCCGATGCTACAATGCTCCACTGACGTTATCAGCATAACTTACAACTATCGGCAAGAGGTCATAACAAGCTATAAGAGTCATACCGATATCCAAGACCATCACCCAGACTATCGTTATTAGCAAGATCGACGAGACCTCTCACTGAAGTCCACGGCAGACTCATTGGCAAGACTATCGCATTCGCTATGGGTCATATAGAGCCCTTAAGTCACACCGAAGAGTTAAACCATCGGCAAGAGATCCTTAGTCAGTAAGAGTCTCTGAAGGTCACAACTCTCCTTGACGCTACCTGTCGCTAGGAGTCTCACCGAAGACATATATATTCCCATCGGCGAGACCACAACCATCGGCAGGAGATCATACCAAGTGTAAACCTTTCGGCCAAGAGTCTCCCCAATGACAACCTTGTGAACAACTATCGACAAGAGTTCTCCCTGGGAGAAGAGAGAGAGAAAAACTCACAGTGATCAAAATTTCTTGGTGACCTGGGCTTTTCAAATGAATAGAACACAACTACTAGTCGGCAAGACCTCCAAAGGGTCTCACTAACTTTACTCTTTCAGGAGTTTCATGCCAATAAGATTGAGGCATGTTTTCTAATAGACTTCCTTGAGAAATAGCATCAAATGTTCTTGACATGATTTAATCCTGCGAAACAATGCCTTTATTAGTCCTCTAAAGCATAGAAAATATCATCATTCATCCCACCTTTCATATATCCTTCATTTAATTATACTTAGCAAAAATAAACTCAACTCTAGCAGAGGTGGAACCAAATCCAAACCAGAAACATACTTTCCTTTAATACCAGTGGGGGCAGAGCCAAGATGAAACAGGAACTAGGACCAAAGTCGAAACGGGAACTGAGTATGGAAATAATCATCATTTCCAAGTTCAGCCCACATTCCGGCTCCGCGTTTGCAGAAAGCAAAGTAACTGGGACCACAGCAGGGCAAGGGCGATGTCGGAACCAGATGAGGAAAGTTAAATTGTTAACAACTCCACATCCCAAATCCTTCCCAAACCCGGCCTCACAAAAGAGACCAAACACAAGGAACAAACATGGAAACAAACGCAAGTGGGATCAAAGCAAAAACCAATCCCAGGAAAACCACAACGGGGGTGGGAACGAAACAAAATCTGATACTAAAAGTTTTCAAAGTTTCAAGTTTTGATTCCATCCCAACCCCGCCTCCGACAACATACAAAGAGACAACAAGGAAAAAGATGAGAAAGAAGAAAATGAAGGGGAGAAAACACCCCACGACCAAAAACAAAGAACAAAGACAAAACAAACAAACAAGACTGGTGGAACCGAGACCGAAACAAAACCAGAATCTGGAACTTAGAAAAATTTATGAAGTTCAGTTTCGTTCCATGTCTCATACCTGCCAGAACAAAAAGAACAAGCACAAAGGGATGGAACGGGAACCGGGAACAGAATGGAAACCATAACTTGGAAGAAATTCCAAAGTTTGGTTTTGGTCCCAATCCCACGTCCGCCAGAACAAAATTAAAAACACCCAAGGCAGAAAAAAAGGGCCAAAGGAAACATAACAGAACAAGGGGGACCTATTTTAAACAAGTTTAAAATGGGGTGGTTATGCAAGGCATAACACATCTCCAACAATTTTGTGCATTGCCATCATGATGAAATGTTTATATTCTTTACGATAACTATAGCACTTCTCATTTCCCTCTTCATTTCAATGCATATAGAATTTCCACCATTTCTAATTTCACTTCTTTGTCATTCCCTCCATAGTGCAGTTGCAATCACCCCTGCCAAGCTAGCCAAAGTTTTGCTTCTATGGTGATTACTAAGATAAGTTGTTCGATTCTTGCATTATGCTTCTTCTCTCCTCCAATGACAAACCTGAATTATTTCCTCTTTTTTGGTTGACCATATAACATTTATATTTAATTTTTCTTTGAATTCCTTTCTCTTCTTTGGTCAATGATGCTAGTGCTAGTGCTCTCACCTTTGAATTGTTTGTGTCTAATAATATCCGATTGAAACCATTTTAGATTGAAAATTCTCTTGTTATCAATTAGATTTGCACCCTATTGAATACAAGATTCAGCAATCTACTAAAACATGGAAACCTTCTTCAAATGTGGGTGATCTGAACGAAGAAGGAATCTCCAGAGTGAGCTGGTTCTCCGAATGATTGATCCTATTCTAAATATTTTTATGAAGGAAAGATTTATAAGGATGGACTAAAATCAAAACTTAAAACTAACTAGTGATTAACTTGTTATTTCTTAAAAATCTAGATTTTGCCACTCACAACAATTTTTCAATTACAATAGTTCTCACAATCTCATTGGTACATGATTTCATCAGTAATTTATATAAAGATTCAAAGGCATTGAATACATCATACAACATGAAAACATGAAATTATGTGTAGAAAACTCATAAAAGCGGGACATTTAAGGCTTCAAACTTGAAAACACAAATACATCGAACTATTGTCACCAGATTGAGACCAAAAAATGAAAAGAACTTTGCTGTTGTATTGAAACTGAAAGAGTGTCTGTCTGAACTGAGTACAACTGAGTTTACAAGCTCAAGAATGCTAAGAGAAAGAAACTGTATTCTAAACTAGGAAGAAGAAGAAAGGCTAAGTCTCTTCAAAAATATATCTCTCAAGAAACCCTAATCCAAGCTCACAAAGAAGCTCAAGGAAAAAAGCTCCAAACTGTCTCAAAAGACTGCATAAAAGCAAAAAATACACACTGCCTTTATGATCAAACTGAAAAGCCTCTAAAAATAGTCTAAATCTGCTTTAAAAGCTAGAAAAACACCTTATCTCTCCAAGATGAAACTCAAATCCGACCAAGAGAAAATTCAATACAATATGCTAAAAATAGCAAGAAATCATAAAACAATTTATAAGGATTGCTTTATGCTTCTGCTTTACATGATTGTAGATTTTACAAATTTTTTTATTTTTGCAATTAAAGATTGATAAATCTTTTGTAAAAAACAATTACATCCTTATTTCACCAATAGAATGCTTGATTTTTCTTAAAAAAATCATAAAAACATCAAAGCACATCACTCTCTCTTATAGATATCCTCAATTGATTTCTTTAAAATCAATTGCAAACAAAAAACCCTAAGTGTCAAATGTTTCACACTTAGGTCATAAGATATTTACCATTTATATTTTAATTAACTTCCTTCACAATCCATAAAATAATCCTAAGGCATTGACACTCTACATTTTTCACTTAAGGCAAAATATAAATGTTAAATGTAGAAGCACCAGCCCTAAGGACTTAGACACATCGACCTAGGCATATGAGAATTCGGCCACCAAAACATTAAGCTTTAGATTTTAAATTCATAATGCAAAATAACCTTAATTTCAAATTTCTCCACATGCTAATGTCAAAGGTGAATATTCAAGGTAATTATAATGTTCAATGTAGCTCGAATTAGGGCATGAGACAAAAATAATTCAAACCCTAAAAATGATTTCATTTTCTCAATCATCACTTTGGAAAAAACTTGCTCTACCTGAGAAAGCTCGCCGCCACCATGACTGAGCTCAATCTGTAACTCGTGTGCTTGAGAATCTTCCCCTTTGTCTTTAGATAGTCGGATCCTTCACTGGGTAAGCTCGATTTCTGAACTATTGTGGCTTTACTTCTTCAGTTGAAAAGCAATGATAGCCATTAAGGCCACGGCATGTACATACTTGGTTTCTAACTTCTCTTTTCACATTCTCATGGCTTTATTTTTCTTGGCCATCCTGTATAAGCTTGGGCTCATTCATGGAAGCTCTATGAGAAAGCTTGCTTGAGGGTCTCCCTTCTTCTCTGCAAATAAGGTGAGCTTCTTGTTTATAGCCTTTATGGCTTTACCTCTTGGGCTTTTTGGTCTTGTGGTCATGGCTGACAGAGTCTCTAATTCATTTTTATACTCTCTGTGCTTATTTTAAGAGAGCTCGAGTCTTGAGCTTGGATACTTTGTGTTTTCTCTAGCCGCCATGGTAAAAGATTTTAAGTTTGGAGCCTCCTATGAATGTTCTGGCCACGACCAGTGTGTTCTCATCCGAGCATGAAATGGCGATTTTTGCTCTAAGAATATATCTCTCTCTACATAAAGCTTTAAAAAGCTTCTCATTTACTTATGAATGTGTGGCCATACTCAGGCCGCACCATGTGTATCTCAAAAAAAGCATATTTAAAGTTTTTTGGGCTCGACCCAAAATAGGAATTTCTTTCTGTTTTCACATTTCAAACAAACCCATTCATGGGTATCAAGAGAATCGAATGAAAACTGTATTTTCTATTTTGAAGCTCCACCCATCAAAAGAAATTCACATTTTTGTACTCTCCAAAACAAAACTAGATATGAGTATTTGATATTCTGAAGAAATCACTCTTACTTGGGACTTTCTCTCATGGAGCTCGACCATTATGATTACCCTCTGTATTTTTTTATTTCATATAAAATCTTCATATGGGTATCTTGTAGATATGATAAAACATTTATCTTGTTGTTCTGATAAAATACCCATATGGATAAGCTAGAAATGATGAAAATTTATATGCTTAAATTGGAACCCCAACGTGGGTATACTCGAAAGAACAAACATAAATTTATATTGCTATTTTAAGTTGGGCCAAACTCACCATGGCATTCTGCTTTCTCAGTATTCTCTATATGAGCATTTGGAATTCTGAAGCATGTCTCTATCTTGGTGCATCCTTTGTTGTGTTACAGCTTTGCACTTTCAGTTGCAAACTAGACATGGGTATACACGTACCTTGAGGAAATTTGTCTCACATTCAAACCCCAATGTGGGTATGTAGGAGAATAAAGAAAATTTGTATATTCTGATTACTGTGCAAAACCATGGCTCCTTTTGGCATTTGAATTCTTCAATATTCAGCATATGGGTGTTTGTCATTTGTGAAGCAAATGCATTTTTGAATGTATTGCTATTAAAACCTTCACACTGGTTCGTGAGATTCTGAAAAATGTATCTTTGTTTATATTTTTAACTATCATCTCCATGTTGTTTTTTCCATTACACAGAAATATTTTGACTAAGTCTATAGGTTTGTTATTTACCTTGGTCTCCTATGCACTCACAATTGGATTCACTTCAAACTTTATCCATACCATTTCCTTGTAAACATGTTGTCCACTCTCGAAATAACTTTTACTTGTTGTACCACCATCTTAAATACACGATAACTGAAGAAGAAAGACTTTAAAGTAGTGAATTCTTGGATTACTTTACTCCACCATCTGTCAAAAAATTGTGTCTGCCCACTTGCACACTGTATTCGATGAAAGCTCACATATTTAATCTACAGCAAACTCTTGCTTATGTCCTTGTACTTCACATTTGATAATGAGAATGGTTATGATCTCATTTTTTGCTTAGTGACCACCATAAAACAGTGGCCTCCATACTCCTTATAGGTCACTTTGATGCTGTCTCCTTATTGATTTTCCTTCAAGAAACTCAGGATGATTGACTTCTTGATTTTGTTCTTGGACTTATGCAGAAATTTTAATTGAAATATTGTAGTTCTATGGACTACATCTTACTTGATTGTTTCAGTGCATGATTAACACTTCAGAGACACCTTTTGTTATGCTTGTCATTTTCTTGTCATTCTGGAACAATCATTTCACATTGTAACTCCTAATGTTGTATTTGCATTCTCAGCCAAACTGGAAGTGACTATTCATTTATTATTTGAATGCATTGTATGTCCTTTCACACTCTTGGGCTTCAACCTGGCACTCTTCATGCATTTTTATGCTCCACTTAATAAACTGTTTCGTGAATCTGCTCTCGTCTGAGATGAAAATTGAAACAATTCTCTTCATTGAGGCATAATGTATGCCTGTTCACTATCCTTGGTTGTGAGAAAGAACACTGACGAATTGAACCTTGCATGACATATGATCATGATGAACAAATAACACTATAGCAAATGAACATGAACCATACAGCAATGTTTG
This sequence comes from Sequoia sempervirens, assembly GCA_007258455.2. NCBI lineage: Eukaryota > Viridiplantae > Streptophyta > Pinopsida > Cupressales > Cupressaceae > Sequoia > Sequoia sempervirens. Next base: position 523,826,178 of record VDFB02105785.1, read on the forward strand.
AGATGAATGTACTCAGTTAGATGATCGAGCAGATTAAACTCACTGTTCACCTATGGCTTTCAGAAAGCATTTACCTGATTGTTATGAATGCACAATTGGTTTAATAGCTTGATGGATTAACTCTGCTTTACTCTTTCAGTTGTCTATCATTTGTTTTCCTGATGAATATGATGACACGATCTCTTTATTATCCCACTTGTAATGAATAAGGGCAGCATGCCGAGCTCTACCCTTGTGGGAGCCCATTTTTCTCCACATGCTTGGTCTTCAAATAATAATCAGCTTCGTGACTTTCCCTATACCTACACAAGGAAACAAATAAAGCTAGCATAAAAAATAATATATCATGATCATGTTGATGTTTCTCCTTCAGCTCATGCTTCTGTACTTTTCTTAATTGTTTCAGTGCATGATTAGTAGTAGGCTACATTATCATTGGTGATTCATATAGGTATCTTCATAATCGGAGCCTCTGACATCCCTCTCTTCCTTTCTACAGGTCCAAGGAGCTTGGAGAAGACAAAAGGTACACCATTTCAGCGTTGACCATCAGCCAATCAGGCAATGATGATTATGTTGTTACTTATGTGATTTCTTCTTTTGCATCTTCCATAGTGTAGTGTGTTATTAGTTATGCACTGTGACAGTCCCATCCACAACTTGTGTGGATAGTTGATTTCATCTTATGCTTTTCATTTTGAAAAGAAAAAAATGCATCTCAATGCAATGTTGTATTATCATTTGGATTCTCACAATCAAATGAAGCTATGTAAATATGAATCACTTTATGAAATGAATGAAAGCATTTGAAATGCTTTTTTTTTTATATGCTCAATTGTGTACTTCATTTAATTGTAAAACATTGAATAGCACTTCTGAAATTTTGTTTCCTTATTTTAATGCACAACTATCACTTGACGAACAATGAATAAAATTGCAAACAACACTTAAGCATAATGCAGAAATAACTGTAATTTCATTTTACGATATAACAATATTCAACCAACTCCACCAATTGAGCTGTAGCGAAAAATTGGTAACAATTCTCAATTTTGACTACGGATCCCCATAATGCTAAATAGCTTTGTGATCACATGTTTGGCATTATGTATGAGTTGGAACTACATTCCATTTATATACAAGGTGAGGCTATATGTCCTTTATTCCATCTCTTATTTCACAACTACATCTCAAATTCTTTGTCATAAATGATACAACTGTATATAATTTTAAAAATGTACAACACTAATTTCAACTCAACAAAATTCTCAAGTGTTGAAATAGAATTATATTGGAGTTGTAATCAAAAACATTCTACATCCCGTTGTGTTCACAAGGTATGCCTACATCTTATTTATTTGATCTCTTCTATTGCAAGTGCATTACATATTATTTGTTATAAATTATAGAACTATTTATATTTCCTAATTTATATATTGTCTACCAATGAAACATGTTTAGTGCACTAAACTTCACATTTTCCTTGTGTATAACTATATCTGATTCAAACCATTTTAGATTGCAAATGTTCTTAGTTATAACTACAGATCTCCACAATGCTAAATAGCTTTGTGATCGCATGTTTGGCATGGTGTACGTGAGTTGGAACTACATTATATTTATATACAAGGTAAGGCTATTTGTTCTTTATTCCATCTCTTATTTCACAACTGCATCTCAAATTCTTTGTCATAAATGATAATACTATATATACTTTTAAAAATGTATAGCACTAATTTCAACTCAAGAAAATTATCAGGTGTCAAAACATTGCTTTCACCATTGAACAAAGTGGTGGACAATGTATTTTCTTGCTTGAGGTTTTGGTGAGAGCCTATGAGGCTCCATGACCCAATATGGTAGGGTGGAGAGCAGGCCTTCTTTTTTTGTGTTCATACTACATCCTATTGCATGCATAAGGTATGCCTACATCTTATTTATTCGATCCCTTCTATTGCAAGTGCATTACATAGTATCTATTATAAATTATAGAATTGTTTATATTTCCTAATTTGGATATTGTCTACCAATTACACATGTTCATCACACTAAACTTCACATTTTCCTTTTATTTTTGCAAAACATTCTCATGATAAACAATCTTGTTTTGCATAAGATAGTATGTCTTAGTTAGTGATATTTCATCTCAGCTTATTTTCATGAGTTTTGTGGTTTTTTTCATGGCATTAGATCTTCTATGAAGTCAGCCTTGCCGCAAGGCTTTCACCCAAGGACTATCAACTACTCTTATTTTTGGTTTTGAGGAGTCTGAACTATTAAAACATTTTACCATTAACGAATGCATTGATAATGGTTTCACTTTCTGTTATGATCCTAAAACTGTTCAATTTTGAAATCACGTAATGGGGATTTTGAGGAAGTGATGTGTTATAAATGACCTTTGAGAATAATCACAGTGACTGCAAAATCGATCAAAATGGTGAAATAAACAAGTGCATGCAACAATAATCTCTCGAGATATATTCCAATTGCAAGTAAAGGCATATTTAGAAATAAAATAAAAATATATAGTTTAAAATTTTTGTATCAATCTACTTTTTTATTAACATCAATAGAATTATGTGGATGTAATTATCTCTTTATCGTTATGGTTGTGCATGACTTATGTAAATATACTTATTTGACATTTGTATGTCCTATTCCAAATCAATTATATATTATCCTTTTGAGATAATGTATATGTATCTCAACCTTATCTATGCCCTAGTGTCTTAGTGTAATGGTATCATAAAAGGGTTATTAATGATGCCATGAGGATTTTTAGATGTGGTCACTTGACTCTCTCAGACGTTACTATTCCTAGCTATTATATACCTTCCTGTGCTTGGACGTAGACTGGCTTCCATTAGCTTACAGTCTATGTTTTTGCAAAACAACCAACCAAGAATGGTGGCATCATTGTTCCATATAACACTTAAAATATAGCTATCATTCCAAGAATGTCTCAATAGAATAAACATAGGGATCAATATGTATCAATGTTATTTGCATCTACTATGACATACAATCAATGGTGGCATCAGTGTTCCATATAACACTTAAAATATAGCTATCATTCCAAGAATTTCCCAATAGAATAAACATAGGGATTAGTATGTATCAATGTTATTTGCATCTACTATGACATACATACATATCTGCACATAGGGGAAATACATTGTCCATCACTGCAAACAATGGTGGCATCAATGTTCCATATAACACTTAAAATATAGTTTATCATTCCAAGAATTTCTCAGTATGTATCAATGTTGTTTGCATCTACTATGACATACATACATAATTGCACATAGGGGAAATAAAATGGAACACAACCAAACAAGGCATTGTTCATCACTGCAATCAATGGTGACATCAATGTTCCATATAATACTTAAAATACAACTTATCATTCCCTACATGCAAATATGTATGTATCCTTTCAACATCACTATAGTATTGATCATTTTCAATTTTATATATCAATGCAGCCATGACATTATGTTTGTTAACATAGCGATCATAGTTCATTCCCTGAATGCTAGTTCTTTGAACAATAATGTATTCTTTCAATCCACCTTTTTCTTGCTTGCATATTGTTTTATATGGTCATGATAGAAATTCTACATTCATCTTCAACTCCTATGCTCTCTCCTGGATTTTTCTTAGCATCCCCCTCTTTAATTCCTCCTATGCGTGTACATATCCTTATCATTTGGACTTCCCCTCTACCTACTGGCTCATCGTTGCACGTCACTATATGCAACTGCTAATTTATTCTACTTTTGAAATGCCCTATACTTTGTTCTTTTAGTCTAGAGATCTGAAAAAAATATTAAAAGAGAGAATTTTCCTCACTAAAATTTATCTCTAAATTAATTGAGATGAATCTAAAAACTCTAGATGATCAAATTTCCATCTAAAATAATGGATAGATGTTGCCCTATTTACCTATACAAAATTATAATTTTACGGTAACAATTTCTTGGTCTCATGAGACCCATCATCATGGTCGAAAGTTGCATGCAAATAAAAACTACCATAGATAATACTACTATCATCTCAAGTAGGTGGACCCTACTACAATTTTTCTTGAGAGATGTAAGAGAGTAAATCCCCATTTATGATGCAATCGAGGGTACACTTGAATGGTCAAGAGGTGACTCGCCATGGCCGGTGAAGCTATATGATGGATGGCGATGATGTGGCCCAAGGAGCTGGAGGGATTAGGAGGAGACAAGGTATGTTATAGGTTTCTTCTCTGAAGTTTTTCTCTAAAACCTTTACCTTATGTTTATCCAAGGTGATTTTGTTTTGAAGTTTCTTTCTACTGGGGGCATATGCTTCCTTGCTATTTCTTTAGAAATCTAGAGCAATATTTCAAGCACTTGGTTGTGAGTGTTGGCAGGTAGGGGTTCACCCACACAACTTCACTACTGTTACTATACTGACAGAAAGAAAAACAACACACAGAAAATGCATAGAGTATACACAACAACGGAAAAATAAACAGACAAAATTTAACTTTGCATATATTCCTTATTTTCTTCAAAATACAAAAACTTAAAGGATATTCTCTGATTTACATGACAAAATAAAACTAAGCTATTTGGATAGATTTCCAATGACTGGGTGCTACACTCACACCTCAAAAACGTAAACTGCTACAATCCTATAGCTACAATTGTCAATGCATTGCGTCTGCTAAATATTCTTTTTGTGTTGTTGTTGTCACTTGTTCTATGTTGAACATTCTCTATTTCATCTACTGCTGCAGGGTCACCTTCCAATACAAAAACTGACTTCTTCTACTTCTACAAACTCCAATGGTTGCAACATTCTTTTTGTCTTACTTGAAAATGCTCATGAAAATGAGCACTTCTTTCAAATTTCAAATCCACCTACCAAATTAATTGCTGGCAAGTTGCAACAACAATTTCAATCTCAAACATGAGCTCGAGATTTCAAAATTTAAATTAACCTATCATATTAATTTCTCCAGGTATACGTTGGAGGAAAGTTGACAAGTTATTTGGGGGCTAGGTTGAAAAGTCTACTGACTGCAAAATATTAAATATTCCAACACTCCCCATTAATCTGCAAGTCAACTGTCACTTTGATGTTTCTTTTCAGAGCTGATCTCTAAAGCTATCCACAATGCCAAGCCTATCTCTTAGGTGTTCAAAAATTTCCTTAGGTAATGCCTTGGTGAAGATGTCAGCAAGTTGCTACTCAGATCTGCAATACTGTAATTCAATCTCACCTTGTTCTACCAACTCCCTTATGAAGTGATAAAGAATCTCAATGTGTTTGCTTCATCTGTGGAAGATTGGATTCTTTTTCAGTGATATGGAGGACACATTGTCACAATGAATGATTGTGTTGTTAACTTATTGTTGCTATAAATCTGCAAGGATCCTCCTCAACCAAATAACCTGACAAGTTGATGCATTTTCTGCTATGTATTCTACTTATGTTATGTTGAGAGAGACAATCAGCTACTTCTTCGATGCCCATGAGATTGCACCCAATCCCATGTTGAAGACATAGTTGGATGTGTTCTTCCTATCATCCACATTTCCTTCCCAATCACTATCTATGAAACCATCCAACTTGAACTCATTAGATGTTGCATACAAAATGCCATAACTGGTTATTCCATTGACATACCTCAAAATCCTTTTTCCTACTTTCCAATGTGTCTCCTTGGGTTCCTCCATGAACCTAGATATCAAGCTTACTACATACATTAAATCAGGCCTATTTGATGTCAAATACATCAAACTTCCAACCATGCTTTTGTAGAGGGTTGGGTTCACTTCCTTATTGCAGTCAGACTTGTGCAGTTTTAGACCTGATGCTATTGGTGTGGAGGGAAATTTACTGTTATTCAATTTAAACCTCCTTAAAAAAAAATTGCATAATTAGATTGTGAAACGAAAATTCCATGCTCTATTTGTTGAACTTCTATCCCAAGAAAATACTTCAACAAACCTAGATCTGTCATCTCAAATTCATTTTTCATCACCTCCTTAAAATTTACAATTCTTTTGTCACTATTACCAGTAAAAATCAATTCATCTACATACAAAACAGCAATTAAAATATCACCTTCAGTTGATTTGATGTAGAGTGTGGGCTCACTACTACTTTTGCTAAATCCATTACTCAACAAATAGGAGTCTATTCTATTGTACCACACCTGAGGTGCTTGTTTCAGCCCATAAAGAGCTTTCTGGAGCCTATACACTTTGTCCTCTTGCCTTGGGACTTCATAGCCAGGTGGCTACTCCACATACACTTCCTCCTTCAGTACTCCATTCAAGAAGGCTGACTTTATATCCATCTAATACACTTTCCACTTGTTATGTGACTTTTTCCCCCAAGAAGAAAGAAAGTTATGAAATAACCCTTTAAGATTAAAATGAGAATAAAGGATATTATGAGATCTCTATAAATAAACTCTTACTTGTTAAGATAAGTCAAGGCCTTCATTACATCTTTTAATATTGTTGCAACTATAGACTCTCCAAATGTACAAATGAAAAATTTAATATATTTGGTCAATCTAACCCACATATATGGTATAACTATACACAACCATTTAAAGATTAGAGGTGGTTTCTCCCCTTGTAAAAAAAAATGACATGTCCCCATGTTTAAGGCTAAGAGAACCAAATAAGTTTTATGTCATATAAAATATTATATTATTAATGCAAGATGATATTATGATGTGAAAATGATTTCAGGACCTGTGGGTAATGGGCCTTGACTTATCTTAACAAGTTAGAGTTTATTTATAGAGATCTCAAGCCTAATCATATTTTGGTAAATAATTGTGTCATAGTCAAATTAATAAATATTGGGCTACCTTTGTGGATAAAATGGAAAGTCCAACAAAAGGATTCTATATGGTTTTTTAGGATCACTACTATAAAGCTCTTCTATGATGAATCTCCTTACATGAAGAAAAAATATAAGGGAAGAAATCGTTGAATTTTTTTGTTGCTTTCTTGTAAAATAACATTGTCTTTATCCATCATTTGGAGCTCCCAATGGCCTTATTGAGTCTCATATCATAGGACATGAGTCTATGAAATTCATCATTTTTCTACTCAAAACATCATTTTTACTTAAACCAATGGTTGCTCTTGTGTTAACATGAAAGAACTATTAGACCTAATGTTTCTCTATGGAAGTACTCAATGCATCATAATAGTTTACTATCATTGTTCAGATACCTAGAAATATTACCATTGTACCTTGTTATTGGACTTGATCAACACAATAAATTTGTACATGTGTCTTATAAACTATTGTACTTTTTTTAACTCAATTGATTATACTTGACATATAGAAAAGAGGATACTCATGTAGTCTGAAATGCATGATTATCATATTAGAATATATTTTTGAGTATATCAATTATATAGTTCAAGGACAAGTGGCTACATAGCATGGGATATGTATGTCATTTCGCTAGGTATATGTTATGTCAACACATGATAATAATTTTGTAAATTTAACGTGGAAGGTACATGTAATTGATTAAAATATCTATATTAAAGAAAATTGGTTACATGACAGAAAATTGATAAGGTTGAAATATATTTGAGTAAAAACATAAAATACCATTAGTTTCTTTGATTGTAAATTCCTAATATGTATGTAGGTATTGCTCGTCATTAGAAAAAATAATTTTATTGTAATTACTTGTTAGCTTAAAATACAATTGAAAAAGGGAGATATATATGAATTAAGAGAAGAAAAGGATATCTAGATGAAGGATACAAATATATAATATTATGAAGAATAGTTGTATTCAATATCAGTTTCTTCAATTATTGATTATGTGCTTTTTGAGTTGTGATGTAGGTGATTTTCATGTGCTACTGAGGACAGTAGCTAATTTACAAGGGGAGAATTGTTATGTGACTTTTTCCCCCAAGAAGAAAGAAAATTATGAAATAACCCTTTAAGATTAAAACGAGAATAAAGGATATTATGATCCTTTGATTAAAAGAGATACTAATAAATCATGTGTATAAATTGTCTTAAGAAGGTGTAAACATAATTATTTATTTAAATAATTATTAAATGTAGCCTTTGTGAAAGGGTGTGATGGTTTATAAACCACCCCTTAAGGCTTATATAAGCATTCATGTGAGACTTGGAAAAAAAAACACAAAAAAAAAAGTCAGAGAAAAAGGAAAATCAAGTATAGCACAATGTGGGAATAGGGTTACAAGTTAGCAGGCTATGAGCAGGACAGAGAAGGGGTACTCTTATAGTGGGTGTCCAACCTGGGGTACAAGTGCGTGCACTCAGGATGGTCTTGGCCAGGGGATGGGTTTTGTGGCATGAGTGTTGAGCATTGTTCCAGTGGAACTAGCACTCATGTAGAGCGGCAAAGTATGCTTTCCTCCCAGACTGCTCACAGACGAAAGAGGCTAAACCAAGGACCATTCTAGCAATAGTTGGGATTACTTTTGCACATTTCAAAGATAAGTATTAATTCCTAATGAATTATCTCTAAGCAATAAAGTTGTTTTAAATCCTTTAAATTCTTCTTTGAATTAATAATTTATTTACGACATGATTGAATGTGTTTGGATGAAATTGTTGATTAATTTATTATATGCATTTAATTTCAAATTCTTTACTTGAGCTTTATATATTATATTAAAATTTGTGCATGAAAGCTTTGGAATTAATCTGTGGAAACAATTGAAATCATTGCATTTTAAATTTGGGAATTAGTTTCCTTTCACCACTAATGTTGTGTTCCAACTACTATCGCTATCCACACTATTTCTAGTCTTGCCACTAGTGCATATGTCTCATCATAATCTATATTGATTTGTTGTTTGTACCCTTTAACAACAAGCCTTTCTTTATGTCTTTCAATTTTCCCTTCTATAGTACACTTGGTCTTATAGACACACTTCACTCCAATCACTTGTTTACTTTTGGGTAAATCTGTCAACTCCCATGTTTGGTTTCTCTCTATAGCCTCCAATTATTCATCCATGGCCTTACACCACTTCTCTTCTTTCACCACTTCCTCAAAGTGTGTTGGAACACTATAGGAGAATAGAGAAAAATCTAAATTCTCATCAAAATCAGCATGTTGTGTGTTGTCATAGATCTCCCTCACACTCTTTTTCTTTCTAGGCATCAATGATGTGAGCGTGGGATCTGAATTTTCTTGAGAACTTCTGCTACTCTGAACTTTGGACCTATTGTACTGCTGGTTGTCAAAGCTACTACTCCATTGAATTTTGGAGCTGCTAGACTGTTGTCTCTATTCAATGCTGCTAGACTGCTATCTTTGTTGAACACTTCCAAAGTTACTATTTTATTGCAAATCACTAGAGCTATTATTTTCTAATGCTCTACGGTAGTTTCTTCCCAAGCTCCTACTCTCTTGAGCTACCCCTAAGTTTCTATCATCTGCAACTTCATCTTCAAGGGGTATTGTAACTGAAATACCCGTTGTGTCATCCATCATTCCATCCCATGCTTTATTTTCAATAAACACAACATCCCTGCTAATCACAACATTCTTGGTGATGGGATTGTACAATTTGTAGGCTTTTGACTCCTCACTATAGCCTATGAAGATACATTTTTCTCATTTATCATCAAATTTATGCCTCTTCTCTTTTGGCACGAGTGAGTATGCCACACACCCAAATATCCTTAAGTTCTCAACACTCCATTTGTCATTTTTCCATGCCTCTTGTGGAATCCTATCATGAACAGCCTTTGTGGGGCACCTACTTAGTATATAGACTACTATTTCTATAGCTTCTCCCTAAAATATGTGTGATAGCCCTTTTGCTTTCAACATACTTGTCGTCATATCTTGAATGGTCCTATTCTTCCTCTCTGCCACTCCATTTTGCTATGGGGTATACCTTGTTGTAAATTGTTTGTAAATGCCCTCATTCCTACAAAAATTTAGAAAATCATTAGAGATGTACTCTCCCCCTCTATCTATTCTAAGAGCTTTGATATATTGACCACTCTCCTTTTCAACTGCTACCTTAAACCACTTAAACTTAACAAAGGCTTTTGATTTGTTTTTCAAGAAATAGACCCATATTTTTCTACTGTAATCATCTATTAAAGTCATGAAATATGTATTTCCAGCTAAAGTGGGGGTTTTCATGGGTCCACACAAATATGAGTGCACTAATTCAAGAGGTTCTTTTGCTCTCCTAGAATACCCAGATTAGAAAGGTTACCTATGTTGCTTTCCTAAAATGCAAGCCTCACACTTGCCATCAAGTTCTACAATGGATGGTAAACCCCTAACCATTCCTTTCCTAGACAATAAACTCAAACTTAAAAAGCTTAAGTTCACATACCTTAAATGCTATGAGTGCTAGGGAACAATGTTGTTGCTAACCATCTATTGTTCCTCTCGCAGACACTATGTGCATCCTAAGAGGAAACATTATGTTTCTCGTCATCTACACTGCAACCATCACTTGCTTGCTACCTCCTATGTCAAATATCTTGCAAATTCTTCATTCTCCATCAAGATTTTGTAACCATTTTGGACCATTTTTCCAATGCTCAATAGATTATGCTTCATGTTGGGGGCATAATAAACATCTTGGATTTGCTACTTCTCACCATTCTTGGTTTGAATGTTGACTACACCTTTTCCAATGATGGGAACCTTCTCATCATTTGCCATTTTGATATCATTTTTTATACTGTTGTCAATGGAGGTAAATAATTTCTTGTTACCACTCATGTGGTTGTTGTATCCGTTATCCAAGTACCATACTTCATCATTGTTGCATTCAACAAGGTTGCAAACAATGAATACATTGGACTGTTTGTCATTTTCAACTTTGTTCTCATTTGCTACATTAGCATTTTGACCTCCATGATCACGTTGCTTCCTTTTACACTCACTGGCATAATGGCCATACTTGTGACAGTAATAAAACTACACATTTCTCTTCTTACACCTCTGATTTGAACTATTATTCTTCTTCTAGTACTAGTTTGTTGACAGTGAGTTGTTCAGCTCCTCTATGCTATTAGAACCTCCACTTCCAAAATTGTTTCTTCCTTTTCCTTTTTGACCTCTTCCTTTGTTGTTTCTTCCTCTTCCCCAACCTATTGCATTGGTCTGAGCTTTGAATGCTTGCTCTAGGGAAGGAGCAGATTTTTTCAACTGCTGCTCATGGATTTGTAGTGAACCCATCAACTTATCTAAATTCATCTGAGACAAATCTTTTGCCTCTTCAATGGCAACAACTACATAATCAAACTTAGTAGGTAGACTTCTTAGGATTTTCTCAACAATCCTTTGCTCTTCCATTGTTTCTCCATTGACTCTCAGTTGATTTATCAAGGTTGAAACCTTAGTGTGATAATCTGAAATGGACTCATTATCTTTCATTAGCATAGTCTCGAAGTTTCTTCTCAAGAGCTGTAACTTAGCTAACCTCACTTTGTCAGTCCCTTTGTAACTATTTTGCAATATATCCCAAGCTTTTTTTGCATAGTTTGATGCTACAATACATGGGAAAATAGCCTCACTCAAGGCTGCCTCAATCAAACTGAGGGATTTTGCATCATTCTTATCTCTTTCAACTAGTTTTTTGTGCATTTGAAAGGGCTGCAAATGCATTTGGGTCTGTGATATCATTGAACCCATTAGTGACCAAATCCCATAGGTCATTTGCAACTAAGATGGTTCTCATCTTCTTAGCCCATATGTCATAATTTTTTCCATCAAAATGTGGTGGTTGTTGCCAACCTTTGCTATCACTTCCTGCCATATTTCTCAAATTTGAGAAGACTAAACAATGCCTAGATAACCTAGGGCTTTACCCACAATAACACATTGACTAACTGCCTAGAAAGATAGGTCTCTGATACCACTTATTTGTAGGCAGGGGTTCAACCACACAACTTCACTACTGTTACTAGACTGACAAACAGAAAAACAACACACAGAAAATGCACAGAGTATGCACAGCGACAACAAAATAAACAGATAGAATTTAACTTTGCATATATTCCTTGTTTTCTTCAAAATACAAAAACTCAGAGGATATTCTCTAATTTACATGAAAAAATAAAACTAAGCTATTTGGACAGATATCTAATGACCAGGTGCTACACTCACACCTCAAAAACATAAACTACTACGATCTTGTAGCTGCAACTATCAATGCATTGCATCTGCTAAATATTCTTTTTGTGTTGTTGTTGTCATTTGTTCTATGTTGAACATTCTCTACTTCATCCTCTACTGCAGGGTCACCTTCCAATACAAAAATTGACTTCTTCTACTTCTAGAAACTCCAACAGTTGCAACATTATTTTTGTCTTACTTGAAAATGCTCATGAAAATGAGCGCTTCTTTCAAATTTCAAATCTGTCTACCAAATTAATTGTTGGCAGGCTGCAACAACAATTTCAAATTCAAACATGAACACTAGATTTCAAAATTTAAATTGACCTACCATATTAATTTCTCCAAGTATACATTGGAGGCAAGTTGACAAGCTACATGGGGGTTGAGTTGAAAAGTCTGTTGACTACAGAATATTAAATATTCCAACAGTGAGATAATCGACAGTGTTGGCAGTAGATTTTCATTTTGGAGGTTTGTGAAGTCCCAAACCCTATTTTTTTCCTTGGTTTTTTCATGTTAAGTAGAGGAGGGATGAGCAGTAATGTTAGATGATGATAATATATCATTCGATATGAAGCTTCCTTCGTAGTATTTTTTTAGCACTCTACTTGTCTCAAGTGTTTTTTTGTCAAACCTTATAGATTTCTCGTATAATCCATTCTTAGTCTTGTCATTTTCTTCATTCTCCTCCAATCTACAGGGCTTTACTTTAGACACGAGGAGGTGCACCTAGTTCATAAGACAGGAGAGAGACTTGGTTGATTGTTCTTGGCTGCCCTCGTAGTCCATATGTAGATCTGCATTTCAAAGCATTAACAATATTATGTTCATAAGGCTAATGTTATGTTGGTAGTTGATATTGTAGTTTAATTTCGAGGGGAGGTTTGAATTGGTTTCATTTGTGGAGTTAATACACAAAAATACTAAAAAGGGATATGAGATTTGGGTCGTACATTGTTTCTGAATAGAATTATAAATGTTAATTTTGGTTCATAAGTTTGGTGCATTTACTGAAAGTTGCGATGTAGTCCACACAACCTGCTATGTTGTACATTTCTTGAGCCCCATCTACTTCAAAAGAGATTTCACAGGGTTCTCACAAATGCATTTTCACCAGAAATTGTCCTCTACAGTAGTCAAGCTTGTTTTCTCTCATAACAACCTCGAGGTAACATAGATCAACTAAACTTTCATTGCAGAAATCTTTATGGAAAACAATGCATTTTAAAAGTTCAAGCTCACAGATCCTTGGATTGGAGGGGGCTTCGGAAGTAGAGTATCAGGGGAAGTTGATTTGAGTTGCGGTAGTATGATATATTTATGTCTATGTCTTCTTGTATAATTCAAAAAATATCTATTTTATTTATTCTCTTGTTGAAATACACATATCTTTTGGATATTTCAAAAACCACCATATTATGTGTTCTCTTGTTCAGTTATAATATGAATTTCATTTTGTTCTCGATAAAATTGTACATCTATTTGTTTTATTTGATCCTTGTATACACTCTTAAATAAGTTATTTGCCTGTATACGAAGATGTGTGAGTTTAAGCATTGTTTCCTAATATTTTACAGAATTTTTTGTCCTAATTAATTTGTCATTATTGTTTTGTTATTATAGTTTTCCATAGGTTCATAAAAGTGTTGGAGTTGTTAATAAGTCAAGTGAGTCAAAGATTTAAACAAAAATTTATTGGTTGGAAGGTGACATGACTTGGGTCCAATTTCACAATGAAATTTTCAAAAGGATATGTCATCCTTTTTAGACATGCTCAAAAATATTGGTTGGAAAATCAGTATGGTACATGAGTTTTTTGATGCATATGTAAATTCCCTCTTGATCATTTGTGTTTGAGTTTGATTGGCTTCATAAAGGCTAAAATCCTTCTTTTACATTTCATAGGTATATGCAACTCCATTCTCCAAGTCCTCTTTACTTTTTGTAGGCTTAGGAGACAAATGGGACGTTGCCTATTTACTTTTTCTTGTTTTACATAGTCCCTTTTGCCTCTCCTTTTAACTTTCCCATAGTGCCATTCACTGGAATTCCAAGATTGGTTGGAAAATCAGTATGGTACATGCGTTGTTTGATTCATATGGAAATTCCCTCTTGATCATTCATGTTTGAGTTTGATTGGCTTCATAAAGACTGAAAGCCTTCTTTTACATTTCATAGGTATTTGCAACTCTGTTCTCCAAGTCTTCTTTATTTTTTGTAGGCCTGGGGGACAAATGGGGCATTGTCTATTTACTTTTTCTTGTTTTACATAGTCCCTTATGCCTCTCCTTTTAACTTTCCCATAGTGCCATTGGCTGCAATTCCAAGATTGGTTGGAAAAATATTATGGTACATGAGTTGTTTAATGCATGTATAAATTCCCTCTTGATCATTCTTATTTGTGTTTAATTGGCCGCTTCAAGACTGAAAGCCTTCTTTTACATTTTGTAGGTATTTACAACTCTGTTCTCCAAGTCTTCTTTACTTTTTGTTAACCTAGGAGACAAATGGGATGTTTCCTATTTACTTTTTCTTGTTTTATATAGTCCCTTATTCCTTTCCTTTTAACTTTCCCATAGTGCCATTAGCTGCAATTCCAAGATTGGTTGGAAAATTAGTATGGTACATGAGTTTTTTGATGCATGTGGAAATTCCCTCTTGATCATTCTTGTTTGAGTTTGATTTGTTGCTTAAAGATTGAAATCCTTCTTTTACATTTTATAGGTATTTGCAACTCCGTTCTCCAAGTCTTCTTTACTTTTTGTAAACCTAGGAGACAAATGGGACATTGCCTATTTAATTTTTCTTATTTTACATAGTCCCTTATGCCTTTCCTTTTAACTTTCCCACTGTTCCATTGGTTGTAATTCCAAGATTGGTTGGAAAATTAGTATGGTACGTGAGTTGTTTGATGCATGTGGAAAATTCATCTTTATCATTCTTGTTTGAGTTTGATTGGTCGCTTAAAGACTGAAAGTCTTCTTCTACATTTTATAGGTATTTGCAACTCTACTCTCCAAGTCTTCTTTACTTTTTGTAAACTTGGGAAACGAATGGGACGTTGCCTATTTACTTTTTCTTGCTTTACATAGTCCCTTACGCCTTTCCTTTTAACTTTCCCATAGTGCCATTGGTTGCAATTCCTTTATGTACTTCTCAACTGGTTGGGGCTGGTTAAGACATGTATGTGGCTTTGATGCTTTGAGTTAGAGATGATAAAGTTTAGCATTAGATTTCAAAAGTGACTATAAGTGTAAATTTTTATTTCTTTATTTTAAAGTTGGTATATAATTTTATATTGGATATAGAGATAGTCATCCAATATCAAGAAATTTAAATAAAATCATAAGAGAGATTCAAACAAGAGAATATAATCATGTTCCATCAAAATATACAAAGGATAGAATATGAATGCATTATTTTATATTACAAAGAAAATTTATTTATGAAGGTCAAGGTGAGACATAGGACAATATTGGATTATGAAATGCATTTTAATATTATTTCTTAAGACATAAAGTAATGGGAACGAAGGAGGAAAAAGTGAAATTACATGAGGAAAGTGTCGCTATTCACAACAACTAGGACAAAACTATGAAATGTCTCCAAGATATTGTTGACTACATCAAGGAGATGGTGAAGAACATAGTTATTTCCATTCAATTTTTTGCATGGAAAAAGGGCGATTAAGGTTGATATTGAAGCCGTTCACTCATAGAAAAAAGGAAAGAAAGAGGGCAACTCTGCTCTACCTAGTTTCAAGGTGACCCTGCCCACTTAGAAGGAACCCCTATCATTTGATGAGAAATTTTACTTTCTAGCTAAGGAGTGGGAGGCCATTACTGGTCTCAACCTTCTAGGAGACCAATAGTTGGTTCAGGCCTCTGCTGGTTTTTGGTATGTGTGTTGTTTTCATTTCTCTTGCTAGTTTGTTAGTTGTTGTTTCTTTGGTTTTTGCTTTTTAAGAGTTTCACTTCATGTGAGCCCCACACTTGGCCTCTATGGTTATTTTTTAATGGGTACAGTCCCTTCCCATTTTAATCTAATTAAAATAATGTTGTAAGTAAACTAGTGTAATCTAATCAAAATAATGCCCTAAGTAAACTAGAGTGAATAAGATCTAATACAGAAATCAAAAAGGTAATATACCCCATTCATAGTATTGGTGATTGGATTTGTAGGTTTTAAATCCCTAAAGCTTCATCTCTTCCCAAGTACCAAGTGTGTCATCTTCAACATTTCTTTTTATTGGCTTGAACAGATACTTTACAATCATCTTTCTAGATTTTATAATTGTCTAGTTGGCCAACTAGTCAAAGATATATCTATAAATAAACGTAGTGTACATGGAGATACTCAATCAAGATCAATTCCATGCTTTAAAATCATTCTTTAGAGGTTATAGTAGATTCATTACAATTTTGGTATGAACTTAAATACTTAAATAATCATAATGCAAAAATATCTTTACCTAGAATTGAAAGTTAAAACCCTAGGGTTTGTTATAATAAATCTTCATTTGGTTTATTCTACAATTGTTTCTTTTTATTTTTCCTTTATTTTCCTAATTGAAAGTGTCCATATGTGTGTCTTCCAATATCATCAATAAACATTTGGGGAAGATCCTATGTAGTTTGAAGCAAATACTGTATTTGAATATTGAAAGTCCGAATACTTGATACACATATTCACTACTTATACAAGAAGAGAAGTGGTTGAATGAAGTGGTTAGATAGTTGGCATGAGCTGTTGCATAGTTTAAAAACCTACATGTATCCCACCATACAATTTAGTACACTAACATTTGCTATCATTCCCCCCTTATTACATTGTTCTTACAAATGTATCCCCTAAAAGCTCTTATTCACTTTCCCAAGGGAACCCCCTTAAGACTTACATAACAAAACTTGTTGATTACAATATATATACATCTTTGTGAAGATCTTCCTTGAAATAAATCCTAAATCAGTTGGAACTCCATAAAGCTTCCTCATGACCCTCAAAATGGTGTAGCTTTGGGATGAATTCCTGAGTTCTCCCTCCCATGAACTCCTGAATCATAGATTCTTGAATTATTCAACAATAATCGATATTTGGCTCTCTAAACACATGGCTCCATCAAGTTGTATGATGACCCTCAAAAGGGTATAATTCTTGATCACAGTCTCATAATCTTGCTAGACAACCATCCATATTGGTCTCTACATCAAATCTCTTACTTGTCTCCAAAAATCAAACTTCACAATAGATGTATTCTTCAAATTTGTCAGCAACAACGAGAAAAAATAAGAAATGGAAGCCAAAAATGCTTCTCATGCAAAGCATCATCTCAAAGTGAGAAGCTAACTTTAGATGATGGAAATTTATCCATCCTCTAATGCCACTAGCCTCCAATAAGTGAAGTCTTATAGTACTAATGCAATATTAACACCACCACAAGAGTCATTAATAATAGCTTCATCATCTGATGAATCCTCATTCTCAATGCAAGCAATGTTTCTTTCACATTTTTTATCTTTAGATTTTGTTTAAAAACATCTCTAGCTCAATTTTTACAAGACCAAGCTATGTGACCTTTTTATTACAATAAAAAAAAAAATCCATACTTCTTGTACTTGATCTTTTATTATGGCTTCAAGAATATAATGCATTCTCTAGTTGAGAAACAACTTCAGAATCATTTGCATTTGTTCTCTTTTCTTCTACTAAGAGAGCTGAAAATCATTTCTAAATTTTGAGGGTTATTTGGCTGAGTGTAAAAATAGCATTATTGTATTTTGAAGGAAAGTTGTTTAACAAGATAGCTTTAGTATCTTCATCATCTATTGGATCCTTAACTTTTGCTAATTTTCTAATGAGATACCTCAAACTACTTATCTAACTTGACATTGTAATTCCATTTTCTAGTTTGAACCTAGACAATTGAAGTTTTAGAGAAAATTTTGCATTGAATGTCTTTGATCGAAATAGTTTATTGAGATTATCCCAAATTTCTACTGATAATTTATCTAGATTGATGTGATGTAATTCAAAATCAGAAAGAGCAAGACTAATAATGGCCTTGGCTTTATTATCTCTATTGTTCCACTCAACTAACTTAGTTACCTTTGTAGGTGCTTTTTCCTTTCCACTCACTATTCCTCATAAATTCCCATTCATTAATTGCATTTGAAAGTTTATTTTCCAAGTACAAATATTAAAACTAGAATACTTATCTAACTTATCTACGACAGTATCCATAATGATATATCCCCTTTAAACCAAATTCAAAATCACTTATATCACAAATTAACTCATAATATTAAGCATAATAGAAAATTTCCACTCACCTAGATTAAACATGGGACAACTCCTTCTACATGCTAGTTTTTCCTCAATCACTCAATTTTAAAACATAGGCACTCGGTCTACCCTCTTTAGAATAGTTGGATTTCAACCAACAACTTGCACAAACAATTTGTAATGCTCTCCAATGAGAAATGGAAGTTGTGGGAAGAGGAACGACACATTCTCTTAGCGCGTGCCATAGAATAATATATCAAATATCCATGGCTTCAGATCTACATCACACAATCTAGTCCTAGGTTCTCTATTAATGAAACCTCCATGGATTTTTGCAAAACTCCTTTCCAACTCCCATAACCATTTGTTGCTCTAATACCATATGAAGTGAATACTATATTTGAATATTGATATTCCAAATACTTGATACACATATCCACCACTTATACAAGGAGAGAAGTGGTTGAATGAATCAGTTAGATAGTTGGCACAAGTGGTTGCACATTTCAAAAACCTACCTGCAGCCCATCATACAATGTAATACGCTAACATTTACTAACATAGTCTACAACTACAAGGTTTTCTATCTCTACTTGAATCACTTTCATAGGTCCATACACTTGAAACCATACCTTTTTATATTAACAAATTCCTTTGTATACTAATCATGTCATAAATTCCCATAGGTACCAAGAATCATTTGATAGTCTTCATTTCTCAAATTATGTTTATTTTAAGACCATTAATGACATCTTGTGTTGTGCAAGGAAGTGGGAAAAGTTTTTGTTTAAATGATGAAGCTATAAGACTTTTCATGTGAAAGGACAAAGAAGGTAAAAAAACATCCTAAAATATTAGAAAGGTATCTTAGAATGAGGAAGTCTGAAAATGTCAAAATTGGAGGGAAAGGCATGCTGAGATGGTATGATGAAAAACTCCAAAATCCCAAAATTTCCTAATATCACTCAAGGGCCATGTTACAAGGCATTGACAACACAAGTACCCCATTTTTTAACTAAGGATTCTAAAAATAATGAATTTTGAATGGACATCCTTGCATAAAATTTAATATAGGGGACTCAACTACAAAGTTCTTGGACAAGCTATCAAAATTGGGTAAATAGGGTTAGACGTACAAAGTGGGAGCTAAATATATAGAAAAGATACACATTAAAATGAGACACCAAGAGAAATTAACACCCCCTTAAATGAACTTAAATAGAATGAGAAAGAAAATCAAGGACGAATCTAAAATATGAGGCCATGTTATGTACTCATGTAGAAATGATTATATCATAAATAAAGAAACAAGAAAACTCCATAGGAAAAACCCCTCTCTAAAAGATAAAATACAAGATGTTCTCTAAAACTATAAGAAGAGAAAATATTCTCCCCTAAGACAGAAGAAAAGAGACCATGCACTTTCCCCTCTCACCACCCTCCACCCCTAATATAAAATAATTTTTAATTATGGTTGATGCTCAACAAAGGATGATGATGAAGATCTAAGAATATTAATAATGTTCCTCCTCTTATAGAAAACAAAACAAAATGTAGGAGATACCTTTCCATTCCTTAAAATATTATGAGAAAAAATATCAATATGTATGGTGCTTTGAACTCTACTCATGCATCACCATGTTAGTGTTGAAAGATGTTACAATTAAATAAGAAGTTATAGACCTAATTGATGAAGTTGATAATTTAAAACCTTGTGTAAATTGATGTAGAACATGATCCAAAGATGAATATTTATCTTTCAAGAATTTCTCAAGTATCTCTAAATTAATGCCAATCTATAATAAATGAGTAGGTGGAGAAAGAAAAATAAATAAAAATATATTCTTTCATTACCTCCAAATATGGTTGTAACAACATTATTAGTTGTGCCATAAAATTTATCATTCATTAATCACTAAACCCAAAGTTTACCTTTTTCCCTAGACGAAAATGACCTACCCAAATATAATAGACTCAAGAAACTTGACAAATTTTATAATAATTATTGAAAAGAATGAATTATTAATACCTTGTAGTTCATTTAATATTGGATATTATCGATTGAACACTCAAGAATTAACAATAGTAAATTTAGGCTATCTTGTCCAATATAGGAAAAATAAATAAATAGTTAATCTAGTATGTTCTTTCTATTGGGATCACTCATACATATGGGAAAATTAGTAAATCATGATAATTTTACACCAATACTCTCGATCCACTATACAATAAGAAATCTAATCAACCATATAGCCTTACAAGGATAAGCAATATTAATAGTTAAGTTCTAACCAAAAAATTGACTCATCAAGACTAACTAGGTCTTCATTTTCTTATAGAAAAATCATAGCATTACTTCAATTATTTTATTGAGGGTTTTTGAAATCCTATTTAAGTATCTTGTAGCCTTCCTCAAGCTTTAAATCTATGAGCCAAGAAAAAGATAAATCCACCCAGTTGATTCTTCTAAATATTAGTGAGTATCATATTATTATTGTTATAAATAATTAAATTCAAAGTTTTCTCTTTAAGAATAATTTATAAAACCTCGCAATGTTCTATTTAAATAAGTACTAGAAACATAATTTGTTTCCTATACTACATACATACCTTGTATCCAAGGCATTAAGATATTAGAGAACTAGGTGTATGAAATATATAGTTTTATTTCAATCTAGGTTTATTGAACTATACAAGTGGGTATACAACCTTTTCTAGATTCAAAATTGCCAAGATATTTCTTAATTGACTACCAACAAATTAGGTAAAATAGAAATGAAACCTAAATAAAAATATACATGAAAACACCTAGGAGATGGTGTTTGAAATTAAGTTTTGATTGAGAAAATTTAATCATTTACCTAAAATGTATGTTTAATATGTGAAAGATTTTTTCACTTGAAGAATTTAGTTTTTAGTTTTTCTAATTCCAAAAAGGTTATTGGTGTTTCATATTGGATGTATAATACCCAATACCTAGGGGTTTTTTAATTAAAGAAAAAAAAATCCTAAATTCAATCATTTTAATGATTACCTTACAATAATGTAATCCTCATCACAACTACATATGAGTTGAGTCAATTAACCATGATAGTTTTTTATTAGTAGAAAAGTGGGTTTTGAAGGGGCCCCAAAACCCTTTACAAAATGAGAAGGCTGCTAGAAAGAGAAGACATTATAAAACAAGCATCCCCATCATAAAAGGGGGGCCAAAACAACAGATAGACAAACAACAAACAATCAGCAAACAAGCAACAAACCGAACGTCAACCAAAAAAGGAAGGTAAGTATTGTAGATTCTTTAGGATTATCAATGCCTCCAAGTCTCTAATAATGACCTTATCATGCATTTCCACAACATAATTAAATTCTTGAATCAAAATTGTTGAATATTTCTTAGTTTTTCTTTTGGTTCGAATACATGGACCAACATTAGTGCCTTTGTTAAGGTTTCACAACAAGGTTTCATCCTCAAAATTATGCACATCTTTCCCTTTGAACAATGGCTTCCTATTCCATAAATACAAGCTTTTTAATTCAACACAATCAAACCCTCCACACTATTCTGAAGTGATCATGGCTAACATTAACAAGAATGGACATATCCTCATGAATCTTAATCATTTTTTGCTCAAGAGAAGCAACATTAGAGTCACGATCCTCTCTTAGTTTTTTGGCATCAACCACCATTTTTGTGAGGATAGAATTCATGTTTTTGACCCTATTAACCATAGTCATCTCCAATTTATTGTTACTACTAAGATCCACATTGAATTTATCCAAAGAATCGATATTGATATTAATCTATTTGACTTCATTAAGAAGCCATTTAAAGAGTAAAAAGAGGTTTTTAGTCCCCTCCCTAGACAATCTAGTGACATCATTCAAATCAAATAGCTACCAATTTATATACCCTCCCTGAAAGGTATCTTATCTCTTGACTTGACCATCAAAAACCTTACCAATAGGACAATCCATCTTAGCTTTACCTTTACCCATAAATTCCACAACAAAAGTTGACACATCAAAATCAACTAGCTTATCAGATCTCTTCACCTGAATAGCTTCAAAGGCCTCCCTATTCTCATGAATTCCTTTCTCCAACATGGCTTCATCTTGAACCTACTCCTTTCCAACCAAAGGTACATCCATTACCCAGGCCCAAATTTGGGGTATTCTTACTAGTAGAGGTCTTCCCCAACTTCCTATTCTCACCTTCCCCTACCAAAATCCTCCTTTTCACACTAGAAGGGAGGGATGACTCTTCCTTCTTCAAAATATAACTCCCTTTCCTCACCTTGACATAACCTTTACTCTTGGCCCCAACTGAAGGAGAAACCTCCATTTCTAGATTAGTTTGAGAGTCTCTAGACTAGGAAGGTGAAGCCTCTTTCTTGGCTTTTTTCCTAGATGGATTAAAAGATTCTTCTTGTGGCTTAGAGTACACCTCAAAATAACTTGACTGAACATCCTCTTCTTCATAAACATGAAGTTCATTGACCATTTCAAATTAGAGGGAAAATATTTAAGTTTACAGGCTTTGTTCACTTTGGGAGCTTCAAATAAATACTTGGCCTTGATATGCTCCATAACCAAGAGCATTAATCCCTCATGCAGATAGGGGTTATTGGAGTTCTTTCTATACTCCAAGATGCCATTTTCCAGAGACAATAGCATATAAAAAGTAAATGACATCAACTTGTTATGTCTAAAATGGTTGAGGAGCATGAAATGATAACCATAAATAGCAAAGAACTTACCATCCTTGGTGAAGTACTACATAATTTCCACCACCACCTCCCACGAAATGGGCTTTATAGTTATCCAATCATAACCTCCACACTCCAACATATTAATCTTGGATTTTTCATTGTCTTTCAAGAAGGAAACCATCATTGATTTGGAAGTCGAACTCTCCTTGTAAAACTTCCTACCTTGAGTGGGAAGACTGGTAAACTCTGTAATAAAATCCTCAATAATATTAATCTCCACCCAAAAAATTCTCAACACCCTGATATGCCACCCATTAACAAACTTGAGAGAAACTTGACTATCGAACCCATGTAGCTTTAGCATGAATGGAATAATCCCTCTCTTCTTAAGGATTTCCTAGACCAAGGCATTATCCTTCATATCCTCACAAGTAATAGGCTCTATCCTACACCTATCACCTCCCACTATCAACAAAACATAGATGACTGTAGT
The DNA here is from genome assembly GCA_007258455.2 of Sequoia sempervirens. NCBI lineage: Eukaryota > Viridiplantae > Streptophyta > Pinopsida > Cupressales > Cupressaceae > Sequoia > Sequoia sempervirens. Next base: position 523,849,834 of record VDFB02105785.1, read on the forward strand.
TTCCTTCCTAAGATCAAAAGAAGTTGAGAAAATGAATAATCCAAAAAGAGAGGTGGAAAAAAACACCTAGAAAGCATGTAAGACTAATAACCCTAGTACTAAGTTTCATTATGGTCATAACCCTCAAGAATTTCCCCCAATTTATACCATAATTTCCAAGATATCTGCAACATTCCATAAGTCTCTTCACATTGAATAGGAAATTATAAGGCTATAATCTATCACCTCTAAGTTCTAACCCACTATCCAACATGAGAAACATGTGGTTTTTGATCATTTTTAACAAAATTTTCAATTTCTATGGGGTCTAAGTTGCTAGATTCCCAATGCCTAGGAGAGAACACTCCCAAATTTGTAAGACAGATGGATAAGCAATTGGCCTCTCTATAAACATGGGATACATTAAATTCTTTGAAGGAGTTAATATGAAGATAGAATCCTCAATTATATGCTCAATCGACCAATAAGGAGGATTGACCTTATTAATACAATTAAAAAAAATCTAGGAATCTCCCTCCAACTATATTTTTCTAATCCCCTTCTCCTAAGAAAGTTTTAGATCATGATAGGATGCAAAAGATTAACTATGATAGTTATTCATATGTGATAAAAAAAAATCCATAACCATAACTATTCATATGAAACAAATGTGTCATGACAATATTTAATAAACTTACTAATGTTAGAAAGTGATCTACAAGAGTTCATACTCATTAACTATAATCCTCATCATATTCTTAAATAAAAAACTCTTTATTAAATTATTCATTTAACTCATATTTCCTTTTCATTAATATAATTTGTGTTATGTTATTAGATCAACTAAGATTTTAAGCAAGGGGAATAATATTTCTTATTCTAAGCACACAAAAAAATTAATTTCATTTCTACAAATCTTGGTTAATTACTATCTAATTAGAATGAATGTGAACACCAATATAAACTAGCAGTTGTGTGTAGTGACATGCAATGATGAGCCGATAGGCAGAGAGGAAGTCCAAATTCCAAGGATATGTACAATCTATGAGAGAGCATATGATGCTTACATATTTGCACATAGAGAATGATAAGCTATATTTTAAGTGTTATTTGGAACATTGATTTTGTTTTGTTTCATCTTATTACCCCTATGTGTAGATATGTATGTATGTCATAGCAGATTCAAACAAGATTGATACATACGAAGACATTGTTGGAATGATAAGTTGTATCTTAAGTGTTATATGGAATATTAATACTAGCATTGTGGTTGTTCTGCAAGAACATAGAGTGTAAGCTAATGGAAGTCATTCTACATCCAAGTAGAACAAGGTATGTAATAGCCAGGCATAGTAACGCTTAAGAGAGATCAAGTGACCACATTTAAAAATCATTATGGCATCATTAATAACCCTTTTATGATATCATTACGCTAAGACAATAGGGCATAGATAAAGGTACTAATACATGTAGATTATGTCAAAAGGATAATAGAATTATTTGAAAGCTTAGAATATTATTGGATTGGAATAGGACATACAAATGTTAAATAAGTATATTTACATAAGCCATGCACAACCATAACAATAAAGAGATAATTGCATCCATAGGATTCTATTGATGTTAATCAAAAAGTAGATTGATACACAAATTTTAAACTATATTTTTTTATTTTATTTCTAAATCTGACTTTACATCTGATTGGAATATATCTCAAGAGATTCATATAAAAAAAATTGGTGTAAGATTAAAAAATAGAGCATGTTGTCTCAATGTAATCAATGCTCAGATAAATGTTTAATATTACACTTAATATACAGCCTATGAAACATATGAATCTTGTTTGCATCTTATGTCAGAAACATACAAATTTGCACATAGGAAATATAAACTGAAACACAGCAAAATGAGGCCTGCTTTCCACCCTACCATATTGTGTCATGAAGCCTTATGAGATTTCACCAAACCCCTGAGCAAGAACATACATCATCCACCACTCTAATCAACAGTGAAATCAATGTTCCTTAATACACTTAATATAGAGCCTATCAGGATCTAATTGTTTATTTGACTATTGTGACTATAGTCACTATGATTATTCTCAAAGGTCATTTATAACACATTACTTCATCAAAATCCCTATTATGGCTTGAGTATGTTCTGCAAAAATGAAAGAAAAATGTGAAGTTTAGTACAATGAATTGTGTCATTGGTAGACAATATCTAAATTAGGAAATATAAAGAGTTCTATAATTTATAACAAATAATATGCAATACACCTATAATAGAAGGGATGAAATAAATAAAATGTAGGAAAACCTTGTGCACGCAATGGAATGCAGTATGAACACAACAAAAGAAGGATTGCTCTCCACCCTACCATATTGGGTCATGGAGCCTCATGGGCTCTCACCAAACCCTCAAGCAAAAAAATAAATTATCCACCACATTGATCAATGGTGAAAGCAATGTTTCAGCACTTGTTGACTTCATAGAAGATCTAATGGCATCAAAAAATCCATGAAGTAGGATTGTTTGGCTTGAGTATGTTCTACAAAAATGAAAGGAAAATGTGAAGTTTAGTTCAATGAACATGTGTCATTGGTAGACAATATCTAAATTAGGAAATATAAAGAGTTGTATAATTTATAACAAATAATATGAAATGCACCTATAATAGAAGGGAGCAATTAAATAAAATGTAGGCATACCTTGTGCACACAATGGAATGTAGTATGAACACAACAAAAGAAGGCATGCTCTCCACCCTACCATATTGGTTCATGATGGGTTAACCCCCGAGCAAAAACATAAATTTTCCACCACTTTGATCAATGGTGAAAGAAATGCTTCAGCACCTGAGAATTTGCTTGAGTTGAAATCAATGTTATACATTTTTAAGAAATTGAGATGCAGTTGTGAAATAAGAGATGGAATAAAGGATATATGTCCTTACCTTGTATATAAATAGAATATAGTTGCAGCTCATACACCATTCCAAACATGCGATCATAAAGCTATTTAGCATTGTGGAGATCTGTGGTTATAGCTGAGAACGTTTGCAATCTAAAATGGTTTGACTCATATATAATTACACACAAGGAAAATTTGAAGTTTAATGAGGTGAACATGTTTCACTGGTGTGCCATAGAAAAATGGCCCCTTGTCATTTTCATGGCCTTTTAGGTCTTGTTTCATGATTTTTGATCCATTTTCTCTAATTTTATGATGTAACATGGCTCAAACATGCATATTTAGGTACTAAAATTCAAATAATGGCATCTTGTGAAGGTGTTGTGAAGTGTTGTAAAACATTTCTACACTCTTCTAGACTCTATTCATTACAATATACCTAAAAATCACCTTTTCATCACTCATCAAGTCCTATTTTGAAGTGTTGTAAAGTCTTGTAATAAGCTTTCACGCTTTTCTAGGCACACATTCACTATTTATCCATTTCTTATGCTTTATTTGACCCCTTTATGCCCTTATAAGCTATAAGTAAGTGCATCTTTGAATGTAAACCTGACAAAAAACATTAAATGCAAGGTATTTCCCAACACCCATTTTTAGGTCCTAGGTGTGACCCATTCACCATGGGTGGCGAATGAGTCGCCCTTGGCTCCAAATTCAAAATTTTTAAAACTTCCTTTCAAATTTTTATTCAAAAACACTTGATGTTAGCCAATGATGAGGTATGAATGGGTAACTAATGCACATGATTGTATAAACAAGTTATTTTCACCTCATTTTACATCTCCTAGCTCATTCATGCAATATCTTCATTCATTCGAACATTCAAGCATATTACAACATGAAATCAAGCAATCATCAAGTACTTTGGAGCATCCATTAACATTACTTTAGATTTTCATCAACAAGGGTTTGGTAAGTTAATAGCATTTTCATGATATTTGTTTACCATTCTCTTTCATTACATCATTTCATTAAGGGTTTTATTACCAAAGTGGGGTTTGACCAAGGCAAACCCCTATTTGCTAACCCTCAACCATTTTCCCCCTTTGCATGTGTATTTGCATACCTTTGTGTGCAAATTTAACAAGCATTTAGGTGATTGAAGAGTTGTCAATAAGTCAACTAGGTGATTCAAGTCAAATCAATCACATTTCAAGCTTGGAGAAGACTTTCTATCCATTTCTTCCATAATTGACTTTGACAACCCGACAAGCAGACATTTCCAAATCTGGTGTTGCAGAGTTGTCTCCTAATTTCTCAAAAATTTTGGAGAGGACTAATTCACCACCAGTGGTGAATGAGTCCTGCTTTAAGACTAAAAATCTAGTTTTTGTCAAATTCTGGATCTTGATAGTCAAAAACCTGTTCCCAACACTTTTTCACTAGTAGCGAGACTAATTCGTCACCCTAGGCAAATGAGTCCCACTATTGATTTTTAGTAATTCTAGACAGCATTCAAGACATTCCAGAATACTCAAATCTTGCCCAGGTGCACTCATATTCAACCCATTTCCTTTTTTCTTGTAGTTTTTCATCTTTTAGTTCATTGTTTGTATATCACAGTGTGTTTTCCAGCATAGTTCAAATCTTAGTTTTGCATTCAAATTCAATCATATAAATCACTTAATTTCATTTAAGCATAACAACATCATACATAACATAATTTGAATGAACCCTTTAGCATTTTTGGCCCTACCTCTCTCCTTTTAGGTGAAAAACCCTAGAAGAGCTAGAGAAGTACATTGGTGCCAAAAATCTATGATTCAATTGGTAACCAATATCTAAATTATGAAATTTAAACAATTCTATAATTTATAATAAAAAATATGTAATACATTTGCAATAGAAGAGATCAAATAAAGAAGATCCAGGCATGCCTTGTGCACAGGGCGTGATTTATTATGACTACAATTACATCTCACATATAAAAATGATAAGAAAGTGAATTTAGAAAAGGTGGGAATTCTATATGCATGGAAATGAAGAGGGAAAAGAGAAGCACTATAGTTATCATAAAGAATAGCAACATTTAATGATGATGGAAATGAGCACAATTTTTGGAGGTGATCCTCTTCTTGGATTCATAGTGCATTGTATTTGTTGGTATGTATCCTAGAGTATCTAGCAAAAGAGAAAGTTGGATCTATGCACATTGCTAAAGAATCCAGTTCAAGTGAAGAATCAAATTGAAGTGGAGAAATTGCTATTACACCTTGTTTAGATATCGATAGAATTTCAGGTAAGCATGAATATGCTCGAAATTGAAATCTATGCATGTATTTCACTTGAACTAGGCTCTTCATTTGAACTAGGTTCTTCACTTTGAATGTTGATTGTAAGTAATTTGACATACAAACATATCAACATATAAAAAAATTTGGTGAAAGATTAAATAATAGAGCATGTTGTTGTTGAGATAAATGTTTAATATTACACTTAATATACAACCTATCAAACATATGAATGTTGTATGCATCTAATGTTAGAAAAATACAAATCTGCACATAGGAAATATAAAATGAAACACAACAAAATGAGCCCTGCTCTCCACCCTACCATATTGGGTCATGGAGCCCCATGTGCTCTCACCAAACCCCCAAGCAAGAACATACATCATCCACCACTCTTCAATCAATGGTGAAATCAATGTTCCTTATTACACTTAATATATAGCCTATCATTCTAACAACTCCTTTTTGAGGCTAAAAGAAATAATAACTAAAAAGGTGCATTTAAGTTTAGATACCTATATATCGGTGCAAATTTTGTTTTGCAAGCAGATATACAAGCATTGCATGCCTTGGATGCATTTTTAGGGATTTGTTGCTCGGATATATAGACACAAAAATAATGTGGGGAAATGTACATGTATGTGGAATTACACGTATACAATAGGTAGGAGATGGGAAATAAAAGGTCACTTGACAACTAAAAGGGATAGGAACCATTACAATAAACAAGGATGTGAGGACCAAGTATTCATCTTTGACATTATTGAGAGTGAGCGTACATAAATACAAATCACTTGTTTTGTGTTTTTTGCATGGGGGGATGGTTGGTAAAGCAATACAAAAGTCTTGGTGATGCCACCATTGATCAGAGTGATGGACAATGGATTTCCCCTATGTGCAGATATGTATGTATTTCATAGTAGATGCAAAGAACATTGATACATAATGATCCCTATGTTTATTCTGTTGGGAAATTCTTGTAATGATAAGTTGTATTTTAAGTGTTATATGGAACATTGATGCAACCATTGACCACAGTGATGAACAATACAATGTGCAGATTTGGATGTATGTCATAGTAGATGCAAACAACATTGATACATATTGACACATTCTTGGAATGATAAGTTGTATTTTGAGTGTTATATGGAACATTGATGCCACCATTATTCGTAGTGATGGAAAATGTATTTCCCCTATGTGCAGATATGTATGTATGTCATAGTAGATGCAAATGCCATTGATACATATTGATCCCTATGTTTATTCTGTTGGGACATTCTTGGAATGATAAACTGTATTTTTAAGTATTATATGGAAGATTGATGCCTGCAAAAAATGGGAAAAGAATTATCACAACCGACACTTTTGTATTGCTTATATATATATTGCAAAAAACACAAAATAACCTCCAACCACCTTCACAAAAATTCCACAATGGATAATCACACTTGCACCTTCATAGAAGCTTACCCTCCTCATAGAAATTTTCTATGTTTTCTAAGGTTTTAAATGGCAAGTGTTATAGTTTACAATTGGTTGGTTGTTTTGGAAAAACATAGACTATAAGCTAATGAAGGCAATCTATATCCAAGCACAAGAAGGTATGTAATAGCTAGGCATAGTAACACTTCACAGAGATCAAGTGACCACATCGAAAAATCCTCATGGAATCATTAATTACCCTTTTATGATACCATTATGCTAAGACAATAGGGCATAGATGAGGTTGAGATAGATATTTGGCTACATGTAATTTCACACATGTTGTGGATGTTTCCCCCTTTTTTTTTACAAAAAGAACTTGAAAATCCTAAGCCTGAGAAAATTACTTCACACAAGAATAGGAACCACATGTTTCAATTAACAAAAGCAATTTGAATAAATGCACGATGCTAGTCTCCAACAAGAAAATTGCAGCTATCAATTGAAACATATGTACCAATTCTTTTTTTAGATGTTACGACAATTTTCAATGAATAGACACAGGTCTAAGCAATGCCAAGTAGAAATTAATTTCTATGGAGAATTTTAAGTATAGACGTACAAAAAAAAAAGCTACCTTATGAAAAGAATAAACATAGGAAGGAGTATATATGAATGTTCTTCGCATCTGGTTTTGCATACATACATATCTACACATAGGGATGAATGTTGGTCGTGTCCTACCAAAAATGGGCAAAAAATTATCATAGCCGACACTTTTGTATTGCTTTTGTAACCATTTCCCCATGAAAAAAAACACAATAATCTCCAACCACCTGTCACTCATAGCTCTGATAGCAAGGAAACACAGAGAATGACACTAAACAATTGTTGATCAGAAATTGCACAGACTTTCACTATGTTTTCCAAGGTTTTAAATGGTAGGTGTTATTACAACCATCACCACTTCACGGAAATCATATAGCAATTAATGTTGATGCCAACCAAAATTTAATTTTGTTGGCTTTCTCTATCCATGCACCAAGAAACCTGCCATTTTTTTCCCAACCGATAGTCGGACGCTTAAAGGTTTTAAAACCAAAAAGGCTAGCCTTCTCTATCAATGCACCAAACGCTTCTAATTAAAAAATAAAAAAAATCCACCACCTTTTTCCCGACCAAGAGCCCAATGCCAGAAGGGCTGAAAATTTGATTTATGGTTTCCATGTAGTGGCAATAGTTGGAAAGCAATAAAAGAGTCCACATATATGTTTACAAAGAAAAATCTATACATTTATATATGCATCTAAAGTTTATATACATATAAAACACACATATATATCCATAGGTGGACTTGTCAATAGAGAAATCACCATGGGAGAAAAGGAAATAAACATCACTTGACATAGGTTGGCATGGCAATATCACTTGTCTATATCTGATTTCACATATTTACATATCTGCACATAGGGATGAATGTTGTTTGTGTCTAACTTCACAAACATACATATCTGCACATAGGGAAAGTAAAATGGAACACAAAAAAAGAAGTCCTACACTCACCCTACCATATTGGTTCATGCAGCCTCATAGGATATCACCAAACCCCAAAGCAAGAACATACATTTTCCACCACTATGATGAATGGTAAAATCAATGTTTCTAATTAGGCTTAATTGAAACCCTATTATTGTAAGAATTCCTTTTTGAGGATGAAACAAATAACAACTATCTTCCCAAAACAATAAACATGGGGAGGATTATATGTTTTCTACATCTAATTTCATATACATACATATTTGCACATAGGGAAAGGAAAATGAAACACAACAAAAGAAGAATTTTTTTTTTTGTGGCTATATATTTCCAAACAACAGATTCCTATATATGCATTGAACACATGCAATAGATAAATATGCAACTGGGAAACAAAATGTACACCGATATATATATATGGAGGTAGATGCAAATATATATGCATTTTTTATTGTTGTTCAACAACTTTAAAACCAAGAAGGCTAACGAAAATTTTGAGTAAAGTTCACACATATAGCCTATCGATTAAAAGTTTCCATATAGAGGCAATGGTTGCAAAGCAATAAATATTATTTCATTTATGGTTTCCATATAGAGGAAATGGTTGCAAAGCAATAAAATAGTCCAATGGAAACATTTTTTCATATATACTTTCTATATAGTGTCGATGGCCACAATAATATTTAGCGTTCTAAAGTTACCAAAGCAATTGAACAGTTTATGTTATTTTCCATAAGGTATTCTTGATTGTTGTTTTGTAGCTTGAGCTACTATCAAGATTGTGAGCCACCACTGTGACAAGTGTTTTTGCAAACAACATACATACATATCCACACCTAAACTTTTCAATACATGTGAGAAGAAATATAGATAAGTTTAAATGCAGATATATGTGTTGTTGGCAAAAACAGGATAAACAACTAAGAGGGGGGGTGAATCAGTTGTCATAGAATATTTAAACTTTTTAAACTTTACTTAACTTAATCTCAGATCTAATGAATGAACATTAAACCATGAACAAACAACACATTAGAAGCACAGAGAACACCAAGATTTGTTTACATGGAAACCCTGTTAGGGGAAAAACCATGGTGGATGGTAGTCCACAATATTATACCCTATTAAAAGTATAATGAGAAATAATTGGAATGCACATGCATTCAGGAACACTACCTAGAGCTCACTACTCAAATACATGAGGGCTCACTACCCAACAATACACAACAATACGGATTAGATCCATAGGGTATGAATTGAGGAAATAGCTTCTTCACAAGCCTTATTACAGTTCTAGTTAAGCACATAAAAACCTTCTTCACACTTCGCTCAAACTTCTTCTCACTCTGCTCTGCAATTGAATGATTTGGACACTATTCACACATTTTCACTTTATCTAGCATACATTCACTCTTATGCAAACACTAACTTTTCTCAAACAATCACTCTTATATATCTAAAACATGTAATTACATCAACAACCTAGTCGGCCAGAAATATGAAACATATTTTCAATGTCAGCCCAAATTTACAAATAAATTTTCAATGTGGATCAAATTCCATTGGATAATATTATGATGAGACCCAAAAGAATATCCTCACGCATGTCAAACATTCAAATTTTAATCTTCATGGATCCATAACATGTTACAACCATCATGTCGGCCAAGAACATGAAAACCCAAACATACCGAGAAAAAAAATCTTTGACCATGAGCACACCGATCAACGTAGATGTGCAACAAAGATAGAGCACTATCTAGAAACATCCACGAGCACCAAGAAACAATAGAGAAACATCCGCAACAACTAGAATTACCAAAATTATACCAACTTTAATCAAGAACACTAATAGAGACCATAGAGACACTATTAGAACACAAATCTTCATAACTCAAGCAAATCTTCACACAGACCTCTGGAAATTTCGGTGGATGGACTAGACACACTTGGAAATAAACCCTTTATTCCATAGTATTTTATCTTCAATGTATAGAACAAGACACCTTCATGACCTTCACAGTTCCATTGGGAACATGGAGCTCTTTCTTTAACAATATTCTCAATATCCTCGACATATACAGCCTCCAATACAATAATGCTAATAGTGTTGATATCAATGACAAATACATATTAGCAACACAACCACAACATCTAACAATCTCCCCCTTTGGAATTGATGGCAACACATGATGTGAAAAACACGATTAACATAGCTCTTAATCAGCATTTACTCCTCTTTAGATTCTGACTCTTCTTCCTTGACTTCTTCTATGTGATCTTCACCCCACAAGACTCTTTACTCCAGATAAGCAATAGTTTTTCACATGACTCTTCTCCCCATTTGAAATCAATGGAAAATATAAGCATTATCTTCCCACACAAGCTTTGAACCACATATCTACACATCTGACTACTCCCCCTAAGTAGCAACCATGGAAACATCAATCTGGATTAGGAAATATCTATGAAGCACATGGATTGATGCAAGTAAATGCATCTTTAGTTCAAATCAGGAGGGGTAATCACCCCTAACATGCCTCTGAGATACTCAAAAGTATCCTTTGGAAATGGCTTAGCGAAAATTTATGCAATCTATTCTTTGCTAGGCACTACTCCAATCTAACTTCTTTCTCACTCACTTTTTCTCTTAAGAAGTGAAACTTGATTGATATATGCTTGGTCTTAGAGTGTAGCACCAGATTCTTTGATATGTTAATTGCACTTGAGTTGTCACAGTATATGGAAATAGGTTCATCATATACTACTCTGATATCTTTCAGCATCTGTTTCATCCACATCACTTGAGTACAATTTTTTGCAGCAGCAATATACTTTGCTTCAGCAGTAGATAGAGAAATGGAATTTTGTGTTTTGCTCAACCGAGACACCAACTTCTTCCCTAGGAAGAAGGCACAACCACTAGTACTCTTTCTATCATCTACATCTCCTGCCCAATCCACATCAGTATATGCATTCAAAGTAAGATCATCATCCTTAGGATACCAAAGCCCAAAATCAACTATTCCTTTTAGATACCTAAAGATTCTCTTAACAATAGTCACATGAGACTCTTTTGGATCAACCTGAAATCTAGCAACCATACATACAACATTCATAATGGTTGGTCTAGTCTAAGTTAAATAGAGCAATCCACCAATCATTGACCTGTATCTTGTTTGATTTTCCTTAGGAGAATCATCATTTTGTGTCAACTTACATCCAGTTACCATGGGAGTACCAACATGTTTTGATTCATCCATGACAAACCTCTTCAATAGTTCTCTCGCATATTTGGACTGATATATGAAGATCCCCTTGTCTAACTGAGTAACTTGCAATCCCAGAAAGAACTTCATCTCTCCAATCATACTCATCTCAAATTCACTCTTCATTTCATCAACAAACTTCATACATAGATTATCATCTCCTCCAAAAATAATTTCATCAACAAAGACCTCAGTAATTAATTCTTTATCATAATCCAATTTGAAATATAAGTTGCTATCAACAGTACCTTTATTGAATCCAAACTTTAGTAAGTGTTTGTCCAATCTAGCATACCAAGCTCTGGGGGCTTGCTTGAGTCCATACAAATCTTTCTTCAATAGAAAAACCATGTCTTATTTGTCAATCAGTTGAAATCCATCAGGTTGTTCAGTGTATACTTCTTCTTCTAACTTACCATTCAAAAAAGCTGACTTTACATCCATTTGATAGCCTTTATAATTTTTATATGTAGCAAAAGCAAGAAATAACCTTATAGCTTCAATTCTGGCAACAGGGGCAAAGGTTTCTTCAAAATCAATACCTTCCATTTGTGAATACCCTTTACATACCAGTCTTGCTTTATTTCAAACCACTTCACCTTGTTCATTCATCTTATTCTGAAAGACCCATTTAGTACTAATCACATTCTTATCTTTAGGTCTGGGAACAAGTACCCATGTATCATTCTTTTCAATCTGTATCAGTTCTTTCATAGCTTCCATCCAGTGTTCATCATTGCAGGCTTCTTTGAAATCTTTAGGTTCAATCTTGGAAATCAGGAAATACTCTTCTGCAATCTTTCTTCTAGTTTGCAATCCTTTATTCTCATCTCCTATAATTTGATTTTCAGAATGATTTAGCTTTACATACCTCAAAGTTTTAAGATTCTCTCAAACTTTTGATTCTTCTGCACTCACACTTGTCTCTACTTCCTGACTATCTTGATTTATTGGAACAAATTGAAGTTGTCTTACCAAAACATATGGCACAATTTTAAGTCGATTTTGTGTCTGAACATTCTTCCCTTTATTTGTATTGTCTTCATCTGAATCAAATCCACAATATCTGGATGATCTTGGAGAATCCTCATCAACTCTGACATTTACACTCAACCATTGTTCTCAGTCTTTTGTTATAGCACCGGTAGGCCTTGCTTCTAGTAGAGTAACCTAGAAAGATTCCTTCATTGCTTCTTGCATCAAACTTTCCTATACTATCTATGAACCTAAATCCTAATACCTACAAAACACAAGAGATAAACACATTGTAAGATTGAAATGCAAGTTAGAATCCAAGATTCCCCATAAAATCCATTCAACTATACCCAAAATAGGAATAAAACAAGAACACAATGAAAGAAGATAAAAAACAAACTAAATCCTATTAAGAACATGCAAACTCTTGATCTTATGGGGGAGTTGGTGCCAATTTGATGTAGAAATTGGCCCTTTCCCAACTCCTATGCAAGCTTTGTTGATTGATGATGAAGAGTGATCCACTTTGATGAAGATTGATGAAAGCTCCAAGCCAAAAATCTGCATAACCTAGCTAAGAACTCAATGGTGATGGATATAATTTGCTAATGATTTGAGCATAGTAAGTTTACTCAAATTGTGGATGATCAAATGAGGATATGAGCATTTTATTTATAGGATTTCAAGATGGATGAATGTCCAAATTTGAGCAATGTGGGACTAACATTCATCCAATGATATGATGCCACTTGTCAAGCTATGAATGGATGAAGGATGTGCAAGATTTGGGGATTGTGCCAATAAATGCCTAATTTGAAATTCAAATTTGTTGAAATGACTTGCAAGAGGGAAGGTAAAATGCAAATAAATTCCACTTGGCTCAAGGAAAAGGACATGTAAGATGAATTTATTGCCTTGTTGGATGTACATGTTGACTTGGAATTTTTGAATTCAAATTGAGAGAATATTCCAAAAGATGCCTTGTGAGGAAAATAGAGATTTAATAAATGAATTAAATCTATTTTCATGTGCAACTTGCATTATCTAGAGGATGGGACATGAGATGAGATTAAATTAATTAAGGGTTAATTAATTTAATGAGAGAGGTTAGATGATGTGACCTATTTGACTCAAATTTATGGATTTATTTAAATCAAATAAGAGAGGAATATGACAAGAAGTTAATTAAATAAGGATTTTGATTTATTTAATTAAAAGAGATGGTGTTAGATTAAATCAAATAAGGTGTTAATTTATTTAATTTAATGGATAGAATTTAGAGATTTAATCAAATAAATTGATTATTTAATTAAATAGGGATAATTAGATCAGATGGATTGATTTAATTAACAAAAGAGATTGACTTGATTAGATAAAATGATTTATTTAATTAAGAGAGGAATATTGATGAATTTAATCAGATAGGAGAATTTGATTAAATGGTTAGACCGAGGGATGATTTAGGATGAAACGATGTTAGTAGATTAGGATAGAGTGTGTGATATCAATTTGTATATTTTTGATGTCTACACAGTCATCTCTCTTGATGTAACACTTGCTTCCAAAGATCTTGAAGTATTTAACAATAGGCTTATAACCAAAATATAGTTCAAAAGGAGTCTTACTAGAATTACCATTTACATTTACCTGATTCAAAGTGTACACAACGGTGCTTACAACTTCACTCTAGTAGATGTGAGGCACATTTTAGGTTCAGTCATCATTGTTCTAGCAGCATCCAAAATTATTTTGTTCTTCATTTTTGCAACACCATTTTGTTGAGGGGTTCGGGGAGCAGATAACTATCTTTTTATTCCATGCTCTTCATAGAAAGAATTAAACTCCCTAGAGGTGAACTCACCACCTCTGTCTAACCTTAAGCATTTGATTTTCAGACCTTTCTCATTTTCTTCCATAGCTTTGAAACTTTTGAACCTTTCAATGCTTCACATTTTTCTCTTAGGAAAGCAACCCATATCATTCTAGAATAATCATCAATAAGCATCATAAAGTACCTTTCACCATGGAGAATTCAGACTCTAGAAGGAACACATAGATTAGTATGCACCAGCTCTAGTAATCCATTTGAATGATGTTGTTTTCTTTGAAAAGAGACTCTAGTTTGTTTTCCCATCTGACACTCCTTGCAAATTGTGTTTGCAAGCTTCACTAGCTTAGGTAAATATCTTACTGCTTGAGTGGAACTTACTTTGACTATGTTATCAAAATTCACATGACACAAACTTCTATGCCATAACCAACTTTCATCTACTTGGGCAATTAAACAACTTTCACTGGCAGCATTCAGGTGAAAAACATTGCCTTTTTTCTGTTTACCTAAAGCAATTATATTTCTAGAACTTCCATATATCTTGCATCTTCCATATTTGAACTAAAGATCATAACCCTTGTCCATAATTTGTCCAAGTCTCAATAGGTTATGCTTCAAACCTTCAACATAAAGAACAACATCAGTGTTATGCTTACCACCAAGACAAATAGATCCTCTGCCACGAATTACATAGGCATTACTATCTCCAAATCTTACAATCCCACCGTCATACTTCTCTAGACTTACAAATTTTCTTTTTTCACTAGTCATATGATGTGAGCATCCGCTGTCAATGACCCACTCATCCTTTTCTTAAATTTGGGCTGCAAGAGCTTTCTCAACTTTAGTAGATTTAGTAGCCATAGGACTATTTTCCTTGATAGCAATGAAAGCCCAATCATCTTCATTTCCATTTTCTTTATCAAACTCTTCATTAGTCACACCTTCTTCAACAAAATAGCATTTATTTTGGAATCTAGATTTGTAAGGCTTAGATCTAGGAGCTCTTTCAGGACACCTTGATGAAAAATGACCTATTTTACTGCAAGAAAAACATTTGATAGGAAGCTTTCCTTTATACTTACCTTGTCCTCTACCTTCTTTCTTCACAATCAGGGCTTCCAACTCTTCTACCTCTCTTTCTTCATCTTCAAGTTGTTTCATTTCTTTCTCATACTTGAATGTCTTTCTAGAACTCTCTCCCGGATCATATCTTTGCTTGTTTCTTCCAGATATAGTAGTCTTGAATGCAGTTTCAGTCTTAGGAGCAGATTCACCAAATTTGCTCAACTCAAAGGTAGCTAGTTTACCAATCAGTGTATCTCTTGTTAGATCCGTCAATGATCTGGTTTCTTCAATAGCATGAGCCTTCACTTTGTAGGAGGGAGGAAATGATCTAAGCACTTTAGCCATAATTTATTCCTCTTCCAAGGTACCACCAACACATCTAATGCCTGTCACTAGTTCATTTACTCTTTGCATAAAAGAAGAAATATTTTCATCTTCACCCATCTTCAAATTTTCATACTTTCCTTTCAAAAAATTTAGCTTAGCCATCTTCACATGTACATCTCCTTCATATAAATTTTCTAGCTTTATCCACATCTCATGAGTTTTCTTCAAACCTAACACATTTATCATTTCTGAATCTGTTAGAGCACTCAGCAAAGCTTCCATAGCCTAGACATTATTCTCAGCCTCTTTAATCTCATCAGTAGTGGAAGGACCATTCTGAGGAATAACATATTGATTCTTTGTAATTTTCTAGAAGGGTTCACCAATACGCTTCAAATGACACTCCATCCTAGCTTTCCACAATGAGTAGTTTGTTCCATCAAATCTAGGACTATCCTTCTTGTATGATGCCATCTCGAATCACCTCAAGCTTTTAAACTTCTTCAGAGGAACCTGCTCTGATACCAATTGTTGGAAAAAAAAGGATAGAAAACTGAGAGGGAGGGTGAGTCAGTTGTCACAAAATATTTAAACTTTTTAAACTTTACTTAACTTAATCTCATATCTAATGAATGAACATTAAACCATGAAAAAACAACACATCAGAAGCACAAAGAACACCAAGATTTTTTACGTGGAAACCTTGTTAGGGGAAAAACCACGGTAGATGTTAGTCCACAATATTATACCTTGTTAAAAGTATAAAGAGAAATAACGGGAATGCACATGCATTCAGGAACACTACCTAGAGCTCACTTCCCAACAATACACAATAATATGAATTAGATTTGTAGGGTATGAACTGAGGAAATAGCTTATTCACAAGTCTGATTATAGTTCCAGTTAAGCACAGAAAAACCTTCTTCACACTTCGCTCAAACTTCTTCTCACTCTGCTCTACAATCGAATGATTTGGACACTATTTGCACATCTGAACTTTATCTGACATACATTCACTCTTATGCATACACTAACTTCACTCAAACAATCACTCTTATATATCTGCAACATGGAATTAAATCAAAAACCTAGTCGACCAAAAATATGAAACATATTTTCAATGTGGATCAAACACCGTCGGCTAATATTATGATGAGACCTAAAACAATATCCTTGAGTGCACCAAACTTTCAAATTTTAATCCTCAAGGATCCACAACACGTTACGACCATCATGTCAGCCAAGAACATGAAAACTCGAACATACCAAGAAAAAAAATCTTTGACCATGAGCACACTGATCAACGCAGACATGCAAAAAAGATAGAGCACAATCTAGAAACATCCACGAGCACCAAGAAACAATAGAGAAACATCTACAACATCTAGAATTACCAAAATTATACCAACTTTAATCAAGAACATTGACAGATAACACATAGACACTGTCAGAACACAGATCTTTATAACTCAAACAAATCTTCATGTGGACCTCTGAAACTTCTGGTGGATGGACTAGATACACTTGGAAATAAACCCTTTAGTCCATAGTAGTTGATCTTCAATGTACAAAACAAGACACCTTCATGACCTTCACAGTTCCACTAGGAACTTGGAACTCTTTCTTTAACAATTTTCTCAATATCCTCAACATATACAACCTCCAATACAATAATGCTAATAGTGTTGACACCAATGACAACCACAACATCCAACATGTGTATGTTGCCTGAGCAGAGGAAATAAACATCACTTGGTACAGCTTGTCATGACAACATTGTTTCATGTATGGGTTCCATATATTGGCGATCGTTGCAATAATAGCTTGCATTTAAAACTTACCAAAGTAATTGAGCAATTTATGTTATTTTCAATAAGGCATTATTCAGTGTTGGGATGTAGATTGAGTTGCATGAAATACATAGATATCCACACCTGTACTTGTCAATGCATGTCAGAACATATATATGTATAAGTTTAAATGTAATTACATGTATCAACAAGTATAAATCTAGATATATATGTGTGTTGTGTGCTTCTTTGTTTAGATACATATATATATGACATGGCTTTATGTATGGAGAGCCAAGACCAATATATTCAACATTCAACTAGGATTAAAATATTAAAAACATAGTCATGAGATTGGAAAAAGTATGGGCTCAAGGCAACAAACATTATAGCCAAGAACCATATGATATCCATATGTAACATGACATTATGAGTGAACATGGAAAAGTAGTAGAGAGAGCATTTAAGAAGCATTAGAAGATTAGAAAGCACATTTATGAGAATATTGTACACTGAGCCAATAGAAGAAGATTAAAACGATAGAAATCAAATGAAAAAATTTCAATTACATTATGCATTTTAATCTTGTACAACAATAGATTTTAATAAGTTGGACTCAAGCAAAATCACAAAATTATTGTGCAAGCCATAGAGGATAGTCATCATTGAACATTACATAGGAAATATTATAAAAAAAATAAAGTTTTGTGCAACTCAATAAAATGGAAGATAACCATATGTGACATGGCTTTATGAATGTAGAGGTAGGACAACATTTAATAGCCATGGATTCAATGGATCCAACATTATAGCTAACACCAATTTTGGAGAGATAAGAGTATGTGGTAATTGAAATAGCCAAGAAGCAAATAACTGTATTGATATTAAAAATGACTCACAGATACATATAAACATTCAAATGTGCATGCATATACGCATACAGATGCATTACAAACACATATATCTACACACATATGTATCAAAATGTTGTATGCACTCAAAAAATTCAATTGCATGTATACATATTTATGTATATGCATATGTAAATGTATACATGCATACAACCATGTCCACAAGTATATATAAGAACAGCTGTAAATACTGATACATGTGTTAAATAGAGCGACATAACTATATAGCCAAACAACAAAAAATAAAATGAGGAACATATACTAAAAGCAAAAAAAAACTATAAGCGACATAAACAATACAAAAGAAAAGAAGGGTATTTTGAAAAAAATAGTATAAGTTATAGTCCAATGTCTTAATATATAACCAGTTCTACGAGCAACAAAGCAAAGAGAGCAGAAAGGAAAGGTCTTCTAATGTGACGGAAAGACCAAAAAAGGAAAAGGAAACAAATGTCTAATCAACACAAGCTATAACAAATATCCAAATTCACAATTAGGAATGGTTGTCTAGCATTCAAGGCAATACAACTATTAACTTTGGAGTGTCTTGCGTGATAGGTGATATTGTAGACAAATCTGAGAGCAACAACTTGCACTCGGCTTCAAAGTTAATTCTTGCAACTTTGACTATTGTTGTTCTAAGCCTTGTTTTTAAATTATAGGTGTGATTTTTAATAAGAACTGTGAAAACAAAAGAGGTGTAGGTGACATCATTAATGACAGACTCAGCAGTCATTGTAGTAGAAGACTCATATTGCAACATATAAAGCTCTGTTGTTGACATATGCAATAAGCTTGTTGCATCCTCATCAAAAGTAGTAGCCCAAATCTCACTCGTGTGGTCTTCCATCTTTAGCTACAACAAATATCTAAAGTCACAATCAGCTACGATTTTATGGAATTTAGGGTAGTACCACATATTATTGGCAGACTCTCCACAAGTTTTTTCTTGTATTGTCTTCCATTGGCCTACAAGGGACACGTAGCGTAACAAAACACATCAGTTTTAATTTATATTTCACTGTTGCCTTGACAATAGCCTATAAATTTTCTAGCAAGCTAAAATAATGATCCAAGATATATCCAATAGTGACTCTTCCATTGGCCAAAGCAACCTTGTGAGGCACTATCTGAGAGGGCTCAATGACAGGTGGCTCAACATGTCCTCATTGGATCAAGGGTTGTGCTTCTGGAATGTTAGGATTTATGTATAGAATAGTCCATGTGGATATATTCACAATAGATCCATTGAAATAACCAACACAACCATTTTTAATAGCAAGTATGACAACCGAACTAGGAATGGACAACCTTTCCAACTTGTCACCCTTTGCCTCCCAATTTGGGCCCCACAAATTAACATCAATGCAAGAGGATGAGAAATCATTAAGTTTGATAGATATGTGAATCATTTCAGATTGATCCTTTCTTTGAATAGTTGATACCTTTTCTACATGCACCATATCCCCAATAATATCAATCAAAGTGTTATTTTTGTCGTTTGCAATTTCATTTATTGGGATGAATTTAAATACTTTGTCCAACACAAAGGCCTCATCATCACAACCTTTCAATATTGAGTTTTGATCCAAAATGATTTCCATGTGGTTGTTCAACTTATTAAATTTCTTGTCCACTTGGTTGACTAAGCCTTTTGACACACAATAAGTGTGGCCCACCTAAACCCTATCATAATGCAATTATGTTATGTCATTAAAGCAAGTGATTCTTAATTTTGTTCCCTCACTGTCAATAATGTCAAAGATGAATACTTGGCCCTCACATCCTTGTTTATTGTAATGGTGCATATCCCTTTTAGTTGTTACTCGACCTTTTATTTTCCATTTGGTTTGGTAAATATTTAGGCCTTTAACAAGATTGATATTTGAAGGAGCACTATGTTGTGTTAGGGATGTATGAATCCAAAATTTTGAGGCTCGTTTGGATGGGGAAGGTGACTCGAAGCCCACAATTTTTTCTTCTTGATCTCTAAATAGATATCTAGGTTTTCCAATTAGCTGACAATCTAACATTTTGACATCTAAGGACAATATGACAATCACCCTAGAACCAAACCAAGATCAAATATTAAAAAAGGTGGTCCCCACAAACAAGAAAGAATACAACAAGTGCAAGTAGTGCAAAATAATAGCCAACCTTGATTCCTATAGCTTCCTACATAGATAGTTTTTCAAGCACAAGATGGAACCTATTTTCAATGCCCCTGCAAATAAAAGGTCATTGTATTTTACAGGAAAAGTCCCTATTTGCATGTGGGTTCCATCAGAGAGGACAACTTTGTAGTGATCAACTGGGATTTAATAACCTCCTATTTTTTGAAAAGACATTAGCTGAAGAATCAGAGATGGGACATCATCTCCAACATTAATAGATCGTATCGCCTATGTTGTCAAGGCTAGACGTACATTTGTATCCTACAAGGAAGTTTTACTCAACCAAGCCAAAGCAATGATATGTTCATGGTTGTGATACAACTCTAGAAACAAAAGAAAGGGAAAGAGGTAGCACAAAACAAATCAATTATTGGTATCTGATAAACAAGGAAGCATATAGCAATGTTGACACATTTGAAAACTGCAACCTTTTCTTTCTAACACATAGGTCACTCCCAAAAGGCTAGAAAATCAAAAGGAAAAGGAAACATAAAGAGCTCGAATATAAATTAGTTAGAATCTATATTACAAGGACTGTTAATTCAAATGAAGAATATTCATTGTTCGTTGGATGCACATGGCAAAGAGTCAATATAATTGTCAACAAAAAATAGGAAACAAGGAATAGACTTACGGTACTGGTGCCTAAGGATTGTTCAGTAGCCAGGGAAGAGCCAGAGTCCACCAGCATTATTGGGGCTGCTCTTTTAAAAGTTGAGAGCTGCAACATCGGTGGCTAACTACAAGCTCTATGCCACAACAACATGAGGGCCAAATGTTCAATTGAAGCAAAAAAGGTTGACAAGAACCCCGACAAAAACACATACAATAAATATAGAACACCAATAAAATGACAACCATCAAGATCTTCAAAACACAACATTAGCTCTTATTTTTTTTGTAGACTCATTAACAATATGACAACAAAGGAATAATAAAAAAAGGGTTTAATGATTCATATAACACTTAATATACAGTTCATTATTTGAAAACTTTTATGTTTCAATTTTTTTTCTAGAGACATCAACAATATGAGGAAAAATAAATAATTAAAAAAAAGTTTCAATGTTCCATATAACACTTAATATACAGTTTATAATTGCAAGAATGCCCTGTTGAGGCTCAAACAAATAACAACTATTTTCCCAAAAGAATAAACATCGAGAAGAGTATGTATGTACATTTTTACATCTACTTTGACACACATACATATCTCCACATAGGAAAATTTAATATTGTTTCATTTATGGCTTTCGTTATGTGGTGATGGTTGCAACACAATAAAATAGTCTATGTTGTTTTCCATAAAGCATTGTTAACTGTTGTTCTCTAGCTTTGGCTATATTGTTTGATACGCAATAAAATAGTAAATCTTATAGAGTTTATGTTGTTATCCATAAGGCATTGTTGACTATCGTTGCAACTCATTTTATTTCCCCTATGTGCAAAAATCTACATATGTGAAATTAGATGCAAAAAACATTATTATATAACACTTAAAATATAGCTTATGATTCCAAGGATGTCCCAACATAATAAAGATAGGGATTAGTATGTATCAATGTTCTTTGCATCCATTATGACATACATACATTCCTACACATAGGGGAAATACATTGTCCATCACTGTGATCAAATGTCTAGGCAATTTTTGATAAGAGATTATTGGGTGTCATTCTATGGCTTTACCTGCTATCATAGCTATGAGTAAGGAGGGAAAGCTTCTGTGAAGGTGCAAGTTTGATCATCCATTTTCAAGCTTCTGTCAAGCTGGGAGGAGGTTTTTTTTTGTGTTTTTCTACATGGGGTGATAGTTACAAAAGCAATACAAAAAGTGTTGTCTATGATAATTTTTTGCCCATTTTTTGTAGGTGCTCAAGAAAACAGGGAGCAGAGAGAAAGCAAGCGGGAAGAGGTACATTTGAAGCAAGTGGAAAGAGGTGCATATTGAAAAAACCCTTTGTATTTGTAGTTGTTCTTATATATACTTGTGGACATGGTTGTATGCATGTGTATGCATTTATATATGCATATACATAAACATATATGCATGCATGCAATCGAATGTTCTTAGTGCATACAACATCTTGATACAGTTTTGTGTAGATATATGTGTTTGTAATGCATTTGTATGTGTGAGTGTGTATGTATGTATATGCATATTCTACATGTATCTTTTAGGTCATGCATTTATGTATATATATATATATATGTCAAGCTTTTAATATCAATATAGTTATTTGTTTCTTGTATGTTTCAATTGCCACATAATATTATATCTCCACAATTGTTATTCGCTATTTTGAATGTTTATATGTATGTGTGGGTGTGTGTGTATATGCATTTTCTACATGTATTTCTAAAGCCACGGGTCAACAATCACCAATTTCCTATGGAAAATAGTGCAAACTGTCACCACAGACCACACAAAAACAACCAACAATGTTGTATTGAGAAGAACATGAATTGTTTTATTACTTTGCAACCATCGCCAGTAGATAGAAACTATACAACATTTAATGTTGACGCCAACTGGCATTTAATTTCACTGGCCTTCTCTATCGACATGGCAAGCACATTCAATATTTAAATAAAAAAATCCACCACCTTTTTTCCCAACCGGGAGCTAGAAATATATAAACACAAAAGTATGTCTTTCTTTTGTTGTGTTTCATTTTTCTTTTCCTGTGTTCAAATATGTATGTATGTGAAAGTAGATTTAGACAACATTCATAAATACTCTTCCCCCTGTTTATTGTTTTGGTAGGATAGTTGCTATTTGTTTCATCCTCAAAAGGAATTCTTACAATAATAGGCTTTATATTAAGCATAACAAGAAACATTGCTTGCCACATACAATGTGTTGAAAATATTTTTAAAGTTATTTAAGGAAGAAGTTCTACAAAGTATAATGGCCAGTTTTGAATTATCCCTTTTACATATATTCCATATCTTTGATCTGGTACTTCTAGTTTAATGGCTCTCATCAATAATATGTAGACATGCATTGTCTAAAAGTAGTTTTCTTTAGAACAGCCGATTAAAAATATGGAATTCAAGCAAAAGACATATACTAAAGATCAAACATTATACTCTGAGGAACTCTTTTCCACAATAACCTCAAAGAGATTTTCAATGTGTTCTACCTGCTAAGGCCTAATTTTGTCAATTGTTTCCTGCATTGAAAATTGAAGCCTTGGGGAAAAATTCAAAATAGTAAAGAGGGTGGTGAAGTAAGAAAGCCGACGGAAATTCCGACAGAAGTGCACACTTTAAGCTGGTGAAGAGCAATCACCAATGCATATATATTTGCATCTACCTCTAGATAGATATATATCAGTGTACATTTTATTTCCCAATTGCATATTTATCTATTGCATACATTGGATGCATATATAGGAATTTGTTGCTTGGAAATATATAGCCACAAAAAAGTATGTGTTTCTTTTGTTCATAGACTTTCTTGCTTCACCACCCTCTTTACTATTTTGAATTTTTCCCTCAACAATGCCTTATGGAAAATAGCATAAATTGTTTTATTACTTCAGCTTTGGCTATATTGTTTCATATTCAATTTGCAATACAATAGTAAATGTTATAGAGTTTATGTTGTTGTTGATAAGGCATTGTTGACTGTTGGCCTATAGCTTTGGCTATATTGTTTCCTTTCTGATAAGATGTTGAAAAAAAGAATTTGCTAGGTTGTTGTTGAAATTAATATTGTTTTATTTAAGGTTTGAGTGTGTATGTTTGTATATGCATTTTCTACATGTGTCTTTGAGGTCATGCATTTAACTTATTGATATTTGAGCTATTTATGTGTCCTTTACCTTTTTGTTTGCTAGCCATTTGGGAGTAGCCTATGTGTTAGGGAAAAAATGGTTCTAGTTTTGAGAAGTGTCGACATTGCCATGTTCTTCCTTGTTTATATTTAGCAAAAATCTAATTTTGTTTTCTTCTTGCTCGAATTTTCCATCCTAGTACATTGTCCACCACTTTGAGGGAGTGGAGAGAAAGCAAGCGGGAAGAGGTGCATCTGAAGCAAGTGGGAAGATGTGCGGGAGGAGGTGCATATTGGAAAAGGCCTTTCTAGAGTATTTCAAAAACAGATTATGCTATTTTCCTTAGGGCATTGTTGATTGTGGTTCTCTAGCTTAGGGTATATTGTTTCATTTATGGTTTTTGTGTAGTCGCGATGGTTGGAAGGAAATATTGTTTGTTTTTGCATTGTTTTAATACTATGAATTGTTATGTTTTGTGGGTTTTTTCATCTGGGTCATTGTTGAAACCAATATAATTTCATTTATGGTTCGTGTTTTGTGGTGAAGGTTTTGAATGGGTTTGTTACTGTGAGTTTTTTATTATTGTATGGTTTTCGTGTAGTGGCGATGGTTGTAAGTAACACTTGCCATTTAAAACCTCAAAAAACATAGTGAATATCTATGTAATTTTCGACAGGGAATTGTTGGGTGTGGTTCTATGGCTTTACCTTCTATTAGAGTTGTGAGTGAGGATGGAAAGCTTCTATGAAGGTGCACGTGTGATTATCTATTGTGGAATTTCTATGAAGCTGGTTGGAGGTTATTTTGTGTTTTTTGCATGGGGCGATGATTGCAAAAGCAATCATTTTATTTTGCAAATATTCATGTAGATTTTATTTTGCAAGAACATATGTAGGCATTGCATGCCCTAGATGCATTAGTAGGAATCTATTGCACAAAAATATGTACACACAAAAAGAATGTGTGGGAATGTAATGATATACAGTTTATATTGATTTCCATAGGGCATTGTTGGTTTGTGTGTGGTGTCGATGGTTGCAAGGAAAACACTGATGAACAATGCCATGTATAGATTTGGATGTATGTCATAGTAGATACAAAAAACATTGATACATACTAACACCTTGTTGGAATGATAAGCCATAGTTTGAGTGTTATATCAAACATTGATGCCACCATCTCTGTAGAACTTCTTAAATAACTTCAAAAATATTTTCAACACATTGTATGTGGCAAACAATGTTTCTTATTATGCTTAATATAAAGCCTATTATTGTAAGAATTCTTTTTGAGGAAAAAACTGTAAATAACAACTATCTTATCAAAACAATAAATAGGGGGAGGAGTATATACATGAATGTTGTTTACATATAATTTCACATACATACATATCTGAACACAGGAAAAAAAAATGAAGCACTACATTAGATGGAGAAACTCGCAAAACACAAAAAATTCACAGTAACAAACCCATCCAAAACCATCGCCATAAAAGGTGAACCATAAATCAAACAATATTGGTTTCAACAAATAATATAGTCTTTTGTAGAGTATACTGTTGCTACATGTGATTTCATAAAGTTATGTTGCATATGTCTATCTTTAATATTTCTATAGTCACATAACTTAGAATGATAGGCTCTTTATTAAGTACAATAAGAAACATTGGTTTCACCATTGATCATAGTAGGGGGCAATGTATATTCTTGCCCAAGGGTTTGTTAATAGCCTATGACGCTTCATGACCCAATATGGTAGGGTGGAGAGCATGCTTTCTTTTGTTGTGTTTCATTTTATTTTCCGTATGTGCGGATATGTATCTGTGTGAAATAAGATGTAGACAACAATTGTATGCACAACAACCTCTATATTAAGTGTAATAAAAAACATCAATATCGCCATTGATTACGGTGGTGGACAATGTATGATGGTTTGCCACTATAATCAATAGTGAGACCAATATTTCATCTCACACTTAATATATAGCTTGTCATTTTAAGAAATCCTTATTGAGGCCTACACAAATAAGATTTATCCTTAGACACACAAGAAAAACCAACAATGCCTTATCAAGAAGAACATGAATTTTTTTATTACTTTGCAACCATCACCACTACACAGAAACCATAAATCAAATAATTTATTCGAGGCCACAGAACAACAATCAACAATTCCTTATGGAAAATAGCATAAACTATTTTATTACTTCAACAAGTTTTAAATGCAAGGTCTGGAAAATCAGAATGCAACATATCAATCAATAAGAGAAATATGTATGTACCTTTGAGTCATTCTATTATGGAATAATTGAATTGCAAACATATTATTATAAGTAAAACTAATAATATCATCTTGATTGAGCCTTAAGGTCTTTATTATGAAATTCCATGATTAAATATTTGACTCTCAATACATTGTCATGCTAATTAAGTATCATATGAACCATGAGTGGAATTCATGTTAATGAGAATTATATATTAAAGGAAACATTATTTAGAAAGGAAAATAAAACATTCATATTTATTGTTTTGGGAAGATAGTTGTTATTTGTTTCATCCTCAAAAAGGAATTCTTACAATAATAAGCTTTATATTAAGCATAATAAGAAACACTAGTTGCCACATACAATGTGTTCAAAATATTTTTGAAGTTATTCAAGGAAGAAGTTCCAGAGAGTATAATGGCCAATTTTGAAATAACCCTTTTGCATGAATTCCATATATTTGATCTGGTACTCTGAGTTTGATGATCTTCATCAAGAACATGTAGACATGCATCCTCTAGAAGCAGTTTTCTTCAAAGTAGTCAAGCAAATATTTGGAATTCTTGCAAAAGACTTGACCAAATCTTGCACATTATACTCTGAGGGAGTCTTTTCCACAATAACCTCAAAGAGCTTTTCAATGCATTCTACCTGCTAAGGCCTAATTTTGTCAATTGTTGTGTGCATTGAAAAGTGAAGCCTAGGATAAAAAAACTAAAAATAGTAAAGAGGGTGGTGGAGCAGGAAGGCCGACAGAAATTTCGTGTACTAAAGTCAACAATAAGGGAAAACCACAAAATAGGAGGTTTCATAATTTTTTCATTTGATTACTACGAAATTAATCTTTTTGTGTTGGCTAAGTGTAGATTATATTACTGCTACATGTGGGTTCATAAAGTTATGTTTCATATGTCTTTCTTTGATATTGCTATGGTTTCATAACTTAGAATGATAGGCTTTATATTAAGTACAATAAGAAACATTGGTTTCACCATTGATCATAGTGGTGAGCAATGTATGTTACAACAGTCCACAATGCCTTATGGATAACAACATAAACTCTATAGCATTAACTATTTTGTTGCATATAAAAAATGAAACAATATAGCCAAAGATAGAGAACAACAGTCAACAATGACTTGTGGATAACAACATAAACTCTATAACATTTACAACTTATTTTATTGTGGATCATAAATGAAACAATTTAGTGAAAGCTAGGGAACAATACTCAACAATACCCTATGGAAAACAACTTAAATTGTATAGCATTAACTATTTTATTGTGTTGCAACCATCGTCAAAAAACGGAAGCCATAAATGAAACAATACTGGTTTCAACAGTAACCTAGATGGAGAAACCCATAAAATAGAATAATTCATAGTAAGGAAGCCATGCATAAAAAAATACAAAAAAAAACCTGCACATGCACAAATTCTTTTCCCAATACTACCTTATCGAAAATGAAACAATATAGCCAAAGCTAGAGAAGAACACTCAACAATGTCTTATGGGAAATAACATAAATTGTATAACATTAAATATTTTATTACATTGCAACCATCACCATAAAGTGTAAGCCACAAATGAAACAATATTGGTCTCAATAGCGACCCAGATGGAAAAACCCACAAAACAGTCTTTTTTCAACATCACCCTATTGAAAATGAAATGATAACATCAACTATTTGATTGCCTTGGCAAAAATGAAACAATATGGCCAAAGCTTTGTAAACAATGCCTTAGTGAAAATAACACAAACTATTTAATAGCCTTCCAACCATTGACACCGTATGGAAACCATACGTGAAACAATATAGGTCTCAACAATGACCCAAATGGAAAAATGGGGCGCCCTGGAGTTCTCATGCCTTCATGAGGCCTTTTGTCATGTTTGTTTTGTTTTCCTATGTGTTCATGATGTAATAAGGTCCAAAGGACCATACCAATTTTTTTCATAGATTGTATTAGGTGTTATTAGGTGTCAATTCAATGTTCAATGTAAACTTGGTGTATCCAAGTTATGCTTTTATGTAATTTCAATGTAAACTTGGTGTATCCAAGGTTCAATGTTGTAAAACACATACCCAATGGTCTCCTCATTCAAAAATCAGTTGAGGACCATTGGTAGAGGTGTTTTCATGCTTAAAAATCCTCTTTGTGGTCGAGGAAAGGCTATTGGAGGATTTTGTGAAGAATTGAATGCAAAGAAACTCTATTTTTTCTAGTTTTCCTACATTTTCTCTTTGCTATTTCATTTTGTATGGCATGTGACGTCACTGTATAGGATCCACACATATATGGATTGAAAGAGGAATGAGTCACCTTTCTTTTGGCAGTGGTTTGGCATAATTACATCAAGAAACAAGAAAGTTATCTCCAATTCATTGAAAGTGGGTCTGAAACCCTACAAAACCAGGGTTTGGTCACTAAAATGTCTATAACTCTCCATTATAGCATGGAAAATGATTTATTTTTGGTGGAATGGTAGGGTTAGGAGTTTTTTTTATATTTCATGTGGTTTCAAGAGGAGAAATGGATTTTTGTGTGAGTTCCATTATGAATTAGGCCTGGCATTTCTATGTGATAGGCTTAAAACTGAACTTTGGAGTGAGAAACTTGCAAAATGTGGGGTGTTCATGCAAGAGTGATGGTTTAAATGCTTCAAAGAGGTCTTGGGGGATGTTGAGGAACCTATTGAAGGATTTAGGGGTGTTGGGGTGTGCCTAGATAGCTTGGTTCCTTCGTTGTGCAGGCCTAATTAGGCTTCCTTGTGGCTTGAAGGTCTATCATTTGAAGCATCTATTTTTAGTGTTTGTTCTTGTTCATTTGAGGAATTTTAGAGGTCCTTACTTGATTCCAAAAAAACCAAGTTCCTTTGTCTAGTTTCTAACCTTAGTGAACTTTTATATTGACTATCCCTGTTGGACAGGGCTACAAGATTGCATTGGCCTGAATTCAAGCGATGGATGGATGTGGGTTTCTAAGTGCAGATTCTAGTTGTTAGGTCATGTTTTATCATGGTGAGAGTGCTCAATTCATTCCCATTTCTTTTGGTTATGTCAGGTTGTGAGAGTCCAAATTGGCTAGTTGAGTTGCCTTGATGAAAGAATAGTGGAATTGAAGAGTCCACTTAAAGTTTTCAGAGAAGCTCGCCATTAAATTTTTGTCTTCCCTACACACTCTGCATCAAAAAACCCACAAAACAGCCTTTTTTCAACAACACTTTATCAAAAATGAAACAATTTAGCCTAAGCTATTGCCTTGCAACCATCAACACCACACACAAACCAACAATGTCCTATGGAAATCAACATAAACTATATAGCATTAACTATTTTATTCCATTCCAACCATAGACACAAAACAAAATCCATAAATCAAACAATATTGGTTTCAACAACGACCCAAATGCAAAAACCCACAAAAAACAAAAACTCATAGTGACAAACCCATGCAAAACCATAAACACAAAACACGAACCATAAATGAAACAATATTCATTTTAACAAATAATATAGTCTTTTCTCAATAGTACCTTATCAAAAATTGAAACAATATAGCCTTTTCAACAGTACTTTATCAAAAATGAGACAATATAGCCTAAGCCAGAGAACAACAATGACCAATGCCTTATGGAAATCAACATAAACTGTATAACACTAACTATTTTATTGTGTTGCAACCATAGCCACAAAACGGAAGCCATAAATCAAACAATATTAGTTTCAATAGCGACCTAGATGGAAAAACACACAAAACACAACATCACAGTTACAAACCCATGCAAAAATAGTCTTTTTTCAATAGTACCTTATCGGAAGTTGAAACAATATAGCCTTTTCAACAACACCCTATCGAAAATGAAAAAAATATATCCTAAGCTAGAGAACAACAATAAAAAATGGCTAATGGAAATCAACATAAAATATATAACATTAACTATTTTATTGTGTTGCAACCATAGCCACAAAATGGAAGCCATAAATCAAATAATTTTGGTTTCAACAACGACCCAGATGGAGAAACCCACAAAACACAAAACAACAACAAACAATGCCATAAACTATTCAATTTCCTTGCAACCATTGGCACCACATGTGCAAACCATAAATGAAACAATATTGGTCCCAATAGTGGCCTAGATGAAAAAACCCACAAAACAGAAGAATGCGTAAGCTAGAAAAAAATAATCAATAATGACATAAACTATAACAAACCCATGGAAAACCATCACCACAAAATGTGAACCATAAAATAGCCTTTTCAACAGCACCTTATCAAAAATGAAACAATATAGCCTAAGCTAGAGAACAACAATCAACAATTCCCTATGGAAATCAACATAAACTGTATAACATTAACTATTTTATTATGTTGCAACCACAGCCAGAAAATAGAAACTATAAATAAAAAAATATTGGTTTCAACAGTGACCCAAATGGGAAAACCCACAAAACACAAAAATGCACTGTAACAAACCCATGCAAAAATATAGTCTTTTCTCAATAACACCTTATCGAAAATGGAGCAATATAGCCTTTTCAACAAAACCTTATTGAAAATGAAACAATATAGCCTAAGCTAGAGAACAACAATCAACAATGCCTATAGAAATCAACTAAATTGTATAGCATTAACTATTTTATTGAGTTGCAACCATAGCCACAAAACACAAGCCATAAATCAAACAATATTGGTTTCAACAGCGACCCAGATGGAGAAACCCACAAAACACAAAAATTCACAATGACAAACCCATGCAAAACCATAGCCACAAAACGTAAACCATAAATGAAACAGTATTGGTTTTAACAAACAATATAGTCTTTTCTCAACAGCACCTTATCAAAAATTGAGACAATATAGCCTTTTCAACAACACCTTATCAAAAATGAGACAATATAGCCTAAGCTAGACAACAACAATCAACATAAACTGTATAATGTTAACTATTTTATTGTGTTGCAACCATAGCCACAAAATAGAATTGGTTTCAACACCGACCCAGATAGAAAAACCCACAAAACACAAAAAATCACAATTACAAGCCCATGCAAAAATATAGTCTTTTCTCAATAGTACCTTATCGAAAGTTGAAATAATATAGCCTTTTCAACAACACCTTATCAAAAATGAAATAATATATCCTAAGCTAGAGAACAACAATCAAAAATTGGTTTCAACAGTGACCCAGATGGAGAAACCCACAAAACACAAAACAACAACTAACAATTCCATAAATTGTTCAATTGCCTTGCAACCATCAGCACCATATGCAAACCATAAATGAAGCAATATTGTTCTCAACAACGACCCAAATGAAAAACCCACATAACATAAGAATTCCTAAGCTAGAAAACAACAATCAACAATGCCATAAATTGTAACAAACCCATGCAAAACCATTGCCACAAAACGTGAACCATAAATGAAACAATATTGATATAAACAAACAATATAGTCTTTTTTGAACTTTACCTTATCAAAAATGAAAGAATATAGCCTTTTCAACAACACCTTATTGAAAATGAAACAATATAGCATAAGCTATAGAACAACAATCAACAATTTCCTATGGAAATCAACATAAACTATATAACATTAACTATTTTATTGCGTTGCAACCATAGCCACAAAACGAAAACCATAAATCAAACAATATTGGTTTCAACAATGACCCAGATAAAAAAACCACAAAACAAAAAAATGCACAATAACAAACCCATGCAAAAATATACTCTTTTCTCAACAGTACCTTATTGAAAATGGAACAATATAGCCTTTTCAATAGAACCTTATCAAAAATGAAAAAATATAGCCTAAGCTAGAGAACAACAATCAACAATGCCCTATGGAAATCAATATAAACTGTATAACATTAACTATTTTATTGAGTTGCAACCATAGCCACAAAACGCAAGGGCCATAAATCAAACAATATTTGTTTCAATAATGACCCAAATGGAGAAGCCCACAAAAACACAAAAATTCATAGTGACAAACCCATGCAAAACCATAGCCATAAAACATGAACCATAAATGAAACAATATTGGTTTTAACAAACAATATAGTCTTTTCTCAACAACACCTTATCAAAAATTGAAAGAATATAGCCTTCTCAATAGCACCTTATCGAAAATGAGACAATATAGCCTAAGCTAGACAACAACAAACAACAATGCCTTATGGAAATCAACATAAGTTGTATAATGTTAACTATTTTATTGCATTGCAACCATAGCCACAAAACAAAATCCATAAATCAAACAATATTGGTTTCAACAATGACCCAGATGGAAAAACTCACAAAACACAAAAATTCATAGTAACAAACTCATGCAAAAATATACTCTTTTCTCAATAGTACCTTATTGAAAATTGAAACAATATAGCCTTTTCAACAACAGCTTATCGAAAATAAAATAATATAGCCTAAGCTAGAGAACAACAATCAACAATGCCTAATGGAAATCAACATAAACTATATAACATTAACTATTTTATTCTGTTGCACCCATAACCATAAAACGGAAGCCATAAATCAAACAATATTGGTTTCAACAGTGACTCAAATGGAGAAACCCACAAAACACAAAAATTCATTATAACAAACCCATGCAAAACCATAGCCACAAAACATGAACCATAAATGAAACAAGATTCATTTTTACAAACAATATAGTCTTTTCTCAACAACACCTTATTGAAAATTGAAACAATCAACAGTACCTTATCAAAAATGAAACAATATAGCCTACCACAAACCTTGAACCATAAATGAAACAATATCGCAAAGGGTTTTTTCAATATGTACCTCTTCCCTCTTGCTTCAAATGCACCTCTTCTCGCTTGCTTTCAAATGCACCTCTTCTCGAACGCCTGCAAAAAAATGGGAAAACAATTATCATAGATGACACTTTTGTATTACTTTTGCAACTATCGCCCCATGCAAAAAATACAAAATAACCTCCAACCACCTTCACAAAAGTTGGACAATAGTTGATCAAACTTGCACCTTCACAAAAGCTTTCCATCCTTACTCATAGCTCTGATAGCAAGTAAAGCAATAGAATGAGACCCAACAATGCCTTATCAATAATTGTGCAGACATTCACTATGTTTCTCGAGGTTTTAAATGGAAAGTGTTATTACAACCATCGCCAATACACAAAAACCATACAAAAATTAATGTTGATGCCAACCAGTGTTTAATTTCGTTGGCCTTCTCTATCCACGTGGAAAAAAATGTACCACCTTCTTCCTGACCGGTACCGGGCTCTGGAAGGCTTGTAAATGTACGTTGAGCACCTTTTTTTAAATTAAAAAACATCTGCCACCTTTTTCTCAACTACTGGAAGGCTTAAAAACTAGGAAGGATGATGAAGATTTTGACCAAAGTTCACACATATAGCCTATCGGCTAACTATGCAAACTAGCTCAATTTTTTTAACCATGATTAAATTAAAGTGAGTAAATCCATAGTTCAAGTAAATATATGGCACAAAAACAAAAAGAACAAGAAAAAATCTAAGAAAATTTTCATAATAAAAAAATTATCTATTTAGGTTTATAAAGTATTTGAAATATATCTCTAATGTTAAATTGAACAGTGAGATTATTTACCTTTTCCATCACCAAGATTCCTATTGGGTTAAGTGAGGTCATACAACGTTTATATACTCCAATAAATTTTTGATTTAGTTACTAAATATAAAAACATATGAAGTATTCTACAATATGCAGTGACAAAAAAGGTATCCCTTTGTCCTTAGTTTGAGAATAATTAACATTAAAATAAGCTTAATGTTGCCTTGATTTAGTGTTGTAATGTGCTTTACACATTCACCTAGTCTCACACCACTTGGTGGAATTTGTAAAATCACTTAAGTAACTACATAATGCATTCCTGTCTCAAGGAAATAAACCTTCTTCCATAGGTGTTTCTCCTCTTCATCCATCTCCACACAAACACCACACCTAGCCCTCATATCACAAGTAAATATCAAACACACAAGGAAAATACAAGCATAAAATAGAAATTCAATGCAACATCTAAAACCAAATAAAAAATAATACATACCATTTTAAAGAGTCATGATCCTACCTCCCAAGCTATCCATTGAAGAGAATGGATTGATGAAGCTTCATCATATCTCTCTAAGTCCTTCTCCAAACTCTTTCTCAAATAACAAGCCCAAATCTCAAACAAAATGTTCAACACCCAAAAATAAATGAGTCCCTTCATAAAGATTCAAAGAGGTGACACATGGATCCTAATATCCCTCTCTTCCCTTTCCCAACAAACCCTAAAAGAGTGGTCTCCATAAGATTCTCACACATGTGAGCATTGTGATAAGAGGTGTAATTGTGTACACTATTTCCCATGGGGCTCCTTGGGAAAATCTCACCTTCATTTTCAATGCATAATCTACCCCTCATGAAAATATATTCTTCAATTGACAATGCAATCAAGATGATCAATGATGAAAAAATATAAATTGAATTAATGTATTTTTTATGCACATATCAAATTATATTTATTAATATTATTTTTATGCACATATCAAATTATATTCATTAACATATTAACTTATATAAAATTTTCTATTGGTGTAACCCTTGAACCTCCTTTTGTTGCAAGTGCTAGTCCTATTTATCTTTTAGAATACCCATGGGCATAAGGTTTTCTTTCATTTATTAATATATATTACGATGGATCCAAATTCTATAGAACAAATTATAGGATGGGCAGTAGTGTATGGTGAGTGGATCTCCACTCTCCATTGTAAAGATTCATTCAGTAAAATTTGAAATTCCCTAAGGACTATTAATGATTGGTCAATAAAGAATCGTAATAAAGATCAAACACAAAAGTGAGTTTACATATCAATGTTGGTTCATGATATTTTCATTTGTTAGAGAGACTACTCAATAAGCAGTCTCTAATGCAATAATACACAAATATTTCAAGATTAAATCAATTTTGGGCTCAAACATTAAGGCTAGGCTCTCACAAAAAAAACCTAAGGAACTATAAAAAAATTGCTCTTCTTCACTATTAAGTGAGAGTGAATTATGAACATATCTCTTCAAGTTAGTTAATTGAAGAAGATACACAATTTTAAATGTACAATAGTAAGTGTGTTTAATAAGATATTATGTTAGAGATATTGATATTGTTAAATTGTTAAAGTAACTTAATTGGACTGTGATTGATCAAGTCAAAAATTTAATTATACTTAATGAAATAAGATGATATGCATCTGCAAACAATTTATGTGCATATATATAAATAATTTTTATAGGTGAAATATCAATAAAAAATAAGTAAAATTTTAAAATTTATAATATTATAAAATGTAACATTTTCCAAATTCCACACTATAAGTTGCATGCACTTTAGTGTATGCTCCCATGGAATGTCTTAGGCCATATCTATACTATTGCATCAATCTTACACTCATCTAAGAGTGTCAACTTTTGTTAAAAAATATCAAATTTTATATTCTCCTAATAATTTCTCACTTTCCTCACATTTGATTGATAATTTCGAAAAACTCAATTAGATGACTTTGGCATGATTGCAATAATGTCAAGATGATTGCACTAGCATCCCTATGTAAAATAATAAAAGGTAGAAAAAGATTATGACAATGTTTAAATGACCCAGGGTCAAACCACAATAGTGGTTTACAAATTTTATGAGGAAGGAAATTTCATTTTTTTTCCCTTTCCCCAAACTCAATGGGTTCAATTGAACTCAATGATTCGATCGAACCACATTATATGTTCGACCGAACCCCCAAACTCTAAAAAAATATATATATATTTTAAGGGGTTCAGTCGAGCATGGGTTCGACCGAACCCCCTTAAATAAGACATAAACAAAAAATTGTCATTTTCGACTGTCATTTTCACTTTTTACCAGTTGCTTTCCCTATGCTTGTGTGTGCAGTGAACGGAGACTGTGATCTGCAAATGGCAAACAAACTCAACATCATCTCTCCGGCGAACA
The DNA here is from genome assembly GCA_007258455.2 of Sequoia sempervirens. NCBI lineage: Eukaryota > Viridiplantae > Streptophyta > Pinopsida > Cupressales > Cupressaceae > Sequoia > Sequoia sempervirens. The sequence continues at coordinate 523,886,388 of VDFB02105785.1, forward strand.
CAAACTCAACTTCGTCTCTCCAAAGTTCATCAACCCAACTTGCATATCAAGCACCAGGTTTGTCAAATTCAAATTTCGTAGAGTTCAAAATGCATTTATTTGTTAAATTTCAAAACCCTAAATGCGAAAATTTTCAAATTTGTTGAATTGAAACTGCATTTGTTTGAAAGTTTCTAAAGCCTTTTCAACATACACTATTTCTATGATACATTTCTACTATGTCAAAAAATTAACATGCCTTGTCTATGCTTCCATATTTTGCATACATTTCTACCAGGGCACCTCCAATTTATTTGAGGCATTATATCAAACAGTTCATGGTAATTTTTTATGGAGTATGATAGAAATAGTGTTTCCATTGTATGCACCCTATATCAAACAATTCATTAACAAATTTATTTGAGGCATTATATCAAATACTTCATGGTAATTTTTGAGTATGATAGAAATAGTGTTTCCATTGTATGCACCCTATATCAACAGTTCATTAACAAATTGTTTGAGGATTATATCAAAAATACTATTGGAAATTTATTTGAGGCATTATATCAAAAACACTATTTCTATCATACTCCGCCAAAAACACTAGTAGAAATTTATTTGAGGCATTATATCAAACAGTTCATTAACAAATTTATTTGAGAAATTATATCAAACAGTTCATGATATAAAGTTTTAGGGTGCATACAATGGAAACTTGGATAAAATTCTTCATATTTTTCCTTTGAGTCTTATGGCATTACACCAAAATGGTTGGTGAACTAAATGTATGAATCAAGAATAAATTTAGAGGAAAGAAACTAGATTGTTTGAATGAAATGTACAATAAAATAGTTCTATTAGGATTAGAAGGAATGAAGGTATTATTAAATTTTCTATTATTAGGAAAATATAAAAATATTTCCACTTTACTATATATATATATATATATATATATATATATATATATATATATATATTTAAAACCATTCTTCATATATCCACATTAAAACTATTAAAAATTAAATTACATAAATCAATTTTAAATTTGTACAAAGAAATAAATGACTTTGACTAAAGTGAATATTTAAAATATAGCTATCCTCTTTGCAAAATCCAATTTGATTTGAGATATTTATGGACAAAAAATATGGATGAGCATGAGGTAAGTAAGAAAGAATAACCTTAATTTATATCTTCCCTCATCAAATAATTTCACATTTAAAGGGTTTCTTAAGGCATATCCAATTATGAAAAACTATTATATACTTGAACATATAACTATATTAAAGTATATCATGAATAAATTGAAAGGATAAAGAGTAAATCACTAAAAACACATACATAAATCATAGAAGTAAATTGATTAATATAAGGAGATTCAATTGGTTGGATAATTTTTTCCAAGGAGTGGAAGAGGTTAAGAAGGAACCATCAAATAGATATAATATTTTAAATACTTTAAAAGAATACATTTCTCCCTGCTCTAAATTGAAATGGTATTCCTTCTAAGATGATAATAATTGAGAAAGAAGAAAATAATCATTATGAAGATCAAGTACCATTGATAAGTTTTAAGAGATCAAATAAAATATTCAACAACAAAAGAAAAAAGAGAAAATAGTTAATGCTAAAGAAACAACTACAACCAAGCTACTATGTTATAAATTCTCCTCTTATGTAGTCTTCATTTCCCTATAAATTGTGGCCTCCTTGTACAAATTAGCTATTGATCATCATAGTGAAACAAATTTAACATTTTGAAATGGTTAAACATTATTATTATTTTTATTTGTATAAGTATAATTATTATGGGTTCATTTCTCCTCTCCTACTCTTCCTAATAAGGTTCTATTTTACAAGCCTCATATAAATGTTAGGGTTCTAACTTCTAAAAATTGAATAGTGTCAAATTAATCTCATTAGACAATGCTCCCCTAGTATTAATGGGGCCAACTTTTTATCTATCAAACTCGGCTATGTTTACATTGAATAAGAATTTGATACCTTTATCATGATACTTGAACTAAGATATCTTGGCTCTAATTTTAGTCATTTTATCTAAAAATTATTGGTGACATATCCATTCGTGTTTAGTTTTAATCATTTATTATTGCAATTAATTATTACAAGGAGATTCTTGAAGCTTGTATTCCATCCCCACCATTTTTATTCTAAATATTTGACATTTTCTTTCAACTTAAAGTCTAAATTTTATCCTTAATGCTATACATATTTTTCTAGGATAACACATATTCATTATATTTCACTAAATGTGTTCAAGCATAGAAGAAAAACCTTCAATATATCTTTAAGATAACTTTGATACCATCAAGATAATCCCACCGTTCATTGCATTAATATCAAGGTTAACTAACCCCTCCTCTTTACATGCTTTTCAATTAGAGTATCCTCTAGTAAAAATAGAAACATTAATAGTGTGGTTATCAAAGATTATCTAGGGATGCACATCACTATTATTAATAAATTATAAGATTGTAGGAAATTTTTATGAAAGAAATAACTATCTAATAGAGAATATAATGTATTAGTACATATCTAACTATTACATATTTTAAATAAAGCCCCTTTAAAATCTGTCTTATTGCCATTTAATGAGTCAACTAGGTTCAAAGTTATTTTCATCTTATTCCCCTAAAATTCATCATCTTTACAACAAAACTTGATTTCATCTATTTTATCTTATTTATTCTCAAATCATATTAAAATCACCACCTTAAACTCTAAGAAATATTTGGTAACTTATTTATTTTATCTTCATTTAGAAAGGGGTGTAAAGGGGATTTAGAACCTTTTAAATTTTCTTTCAAAATAACTAGGAATATTTTATTCATTGCCTTTCTTGTTGCTTTTAGGATTAGTGTTATGAATTTTGTGCCTTCATTCTTAAAAATTATTACATCAACTCATTTAGAATTTCCATGATCTTTTTATATGGTAAAGGTCAACATACAATGAGGTAGACACTTTCCATTTTTTTATTCCTTAATTAGTTCTTTCTAGGGAAACTTTTAGTCTTTTCGAACACCTTACAAAAATATGATAAATGTGTGATTATTTTTCTTTCCACTCTATAAATTTTTGATGTGCTTGGATATATAATTGAGATGATTCACTCATAATGTACAATGATAAAAATTTAGTATATATGAAAGAAATATTTTCAAGACATCAAACTACCATTCTACATAACTCTCACATGGAAATAAGAATATTATTTTATTTTAACTAAATAAATTGTGTGTACTCTATCTTGAAAATTACTAATTAATTTTGAATTATATACTTATAATTTAAAATAAGAGCATCCTTTGTAACATGGAATAGATAGGTTAATTTTAATGAAATAAAATATGTTTTTATATTAAGAAAAATTTACAAATATATGGAACTCATACATTGAGAAATTGACTAAGATGTAACTCTATATGAGAATTAAGATGCTCGAATAATTTATATACCTTCTTTCAATAATTAGCATTAGAAATTAATACTTGGCTCATATTGTATACCCACCTCCCAATGGTCTTGGAATGGATGCATTTAGATGGAGAAGGATTTCAAAAGGCTCATGGTACTTGTGGACCCCTCAAAGGCATGATATATAACACATGAACTTTATTTATGAAATTTGGTCTTTTGTTGTTGGCTTCTAGTATGAATGTTATCTACAAGGTGGAATTCTTAGTAAGACTCTCAATCTTCCATTGTTGGTTTCTAGTGTGATTATACAATGTGCTCGCCAAACTGTCTTAATTTCTAATGTTAATTATTCAAAGAAGGTTTTGTTTCATAAGAAGAGACCTATGTTCACATATTCCAAGGCATGTTATTATCCACAATGTATGACATTTCTTCACATCTCTACCAAGTTCTAAATAGATACAAATCTACCATTTCCATGGAGGAGATTGATGATTTAAAAAGAAAATATCATGCCATTTCTTTCTTGAGAAGTCATGTTTGCATTCATGATTTGCAACTTCCATCTTCATCCAAAAATAAATTTTGTTATCGTTATGTGCCTGATATTAAAATAAATCAAAACCTTCATTTGAGCATGATTGCCAACACAAAGGTAAACGAGTGGAAACAAAATAAAGCTCGGTTAATGACTTTCAGCATGTTGGTGGAAAATCTGCATCTTTTTTAAAGTGGCTTCCTAGCTTATCAGTCTTATGTTTAGTAAGGTTTTGTAATCTCCATTGTGTTATGTATTCAAGTCACGGGTATATCTAGTATGATGTCTTCTTTTGGGTATTTTGGGTGCATAAGAGAATGTGCATATGTACTGATGTATTCAACCAATGTGCTTTTGTAACATTGTAATCAAACAATTGGTCATTTGTACTAGGACCTCACTGGTCTTTTTGATATTTTGTAAAATTTGTTACTCAGATTGCAACTAGGGGTTTTCTTGTTGGTTCTTTCCCACTAGTATGTCTGCCTAAACTAGCTATATGTAAAATATTATATATAAATAAAATTATAATTGGTCTACCGCGTTTGCTTTAAAAAAAAGTTCTTGTAAATGTCCACATCTTTTTCCTTGACACAGTTGCTATTTCTTAAAAGATTTCTTATGATTTTTCATAATGTTGGTCAATACTTTATTGTAAATATTCTATAGTCATGCTCTTAAATGTCATAAGAATATGTCATAAGAGGGTTTCATCTTATAAAGATATAATAATATTATATGCATTTAGAACATCTTAGACACCTCCCTTGAAGCATTCAACAAATGACAAATAACTACCAACACAAAGTGAGATGCCTCATTTCCTAATATGAGGAAAAAATAATAAATCAAAATATTAGGATGCAAGGTTGACCCACCTTTCCTAATACTTGGCTAAGTTTATCATCTATTGAGCAGTGGATCCCAACAACAATTGTGCTTAGTGTTTACAATTACTAATCCAAGGAATATCTATTCATTTTTTCTTTATTGTACATGCCTAATGACTCCTCATCTCAAGTTAAATTGTGGGAATGTATTTTTATGCCCTCCCTATGACTAAATGGCTACAAGGAGGTGAATATGATATGGTGGAAAAAACCAAGATACAATTTGGTTTAGTTCTCATAAACTCTCTAAAAAATAATTGAATTCCTACATCCTAACTAGAAATACCATGAGGGGTTTAGATCCCATTTTAGACAAAAAATATTCTTATACTCATCACTAGTTCACTTGGACCAACTAAAGAGATGGTGAACTAAGGGAAACTTAGTTGTATTGATAGATTAAAACTTAGTTATTTATCTTTCCATTGTCCCCTCTCCACAAAACACCCTTATTTAAGTAGATTCTATTAAACCTATCTCACATATCACCTCCCAATTCTTTAAACTTTTCAAACTTCTTATTCCTCATACCTAATAATCTATCCTTCAAGCTCAACACTTCCCACCTCAATCAAATTGATCACCTTGCTTCCTAATATCCCTTTGTTTGATGTTCCTAGACCTCATCAAAATGGTAAGTGGATACAATTGTGGAATGATGCGATTAAATCTATTGCACTACCTTACTATGATCTTACAATAAGAATATGGCTAGAAAGAGATCTAGAATGGAAAAAAATATGGATCCAAATAGGAAAAAAAAACTTGTATTGGCTTTAGCACTTACTAATAACTTTTCTACAATGAGTGGTTGCTTCCGTTGAAATAAAACGTAGAATATTTGAACTTAATTGTGGTAGAGGATCTCAATTAAGAGATAGGATACATTGGATGAAAGGATATAAGGGATACAAATTATTTTTTAGTTATCTCAAACATATTTACATTCTCGAGAGTGGATAATATCTATCATTGATCAAGAGAGGTAGTTCCATGAAAACTCTAATGATATTAAATCCATTTTCCTCCAACATTACAAATAATTTTTAATTGATCTAGTTGAAGGAGATCCACGCCAAGATATAGTGAAAAATTATGGGCATAACAATTATATATTTTTTAACATATATAAAATGTATGGTTGGATTAGTGAGATATTTATAACAAGTATGCAATATGAAGTCAAACTTTATTAGATTTATTCTTAATAAATTAGTTTTAATGATTCAATTTATAGCTTTATGCAATCTATAAGTTTAAATAGTTTGATGGTATCTAAACTTTATACATATAAAAATATGATAAATGTCTGATTATTTTGCTTTCCAATCTAAATTTTTTGATGTTCTGGCTATATAATTGAGATGATTCACTCATATTGTAATGATAAAATTCATCCTCATATAGAGGATTTTATATTATCTTCCATTAAATTCATCCTCTTTATGAGATTCTTATGGAATATTGATATTCTAGTGTGAATTCTTAATTTTTTTAGACATATCTTAACTAGATAAATTTAGGTTCAATGAAGGCAATAGAACTTTTTTTTCACTTATATAAACCCATTTTAAAGTTCATTTATGTTAACAACTATTAGATTAAATATTTTTATCCCCAATTATTTTCAAATAATTTTATACTAATCTTTGTATTCTTATTCTTTCTTTCATCATTTCATTTAAAAATTTGAACCATTTAAGGATGCTATGTTATAGATTATAGTTGTCTTCCAATTCTTTTTAAATTGTTAATGGTATGAAAATATTATTGATGATAGATGAATTATTACAACTATTTTAGATTTGTATTCTCTTTATCTAGATATATTATTTTACCAAAGTCTCATTGCTCTTTTAGGTGTATTGTATATATATAACATGGAAAATGCAAATCATGTTCCACTGTGCATCAGATTCTTTGATTTTAAATACTAGTAATGAAAGATTAAAATTGAGAGATTCATTAGCACAGGGTGCAAACCCGGGGATATATAGTGAACCATGCATGTTAATATTGCATAGTCTAGAAAAACTAAAAGATGAACTTGAGAGGACTAGTGCATATTCCTCAGATAGAGTGACTGCTATTCGTTCCCGCATGCGGGAAGAATTACACGGTGACATTCCCCTTAAACAAATACAGGATAATGTCACCAAAGAAATGATAAAAGCCACTTATTTTCCATTTTATCAAAATGTGCGTAAGGTTAGGGGATACCAAGTCACTAGATGTGTTGATCATGCTATGGCCTCATTGATCTACCCACGATTTCTTGCAGCACATGGTCTATACCCAAAAAATGACCAGATTCCATTGTATTTTGTTCAACAATTGTATGATGAGGTCCATTTGGGCCTCAAAGTTAACTACCTAGACATTCCACCATATGTTGGTCAGGGGCATGGTAGGATTGCTGATAGGCCCACCTATCATCGAGCAGATAGACCACCCCCAGTGTTTAGGGTATTGGTTAGTGAGAGGTCTCCTACTCTCACCCCATCTCTAGCCCCCATAGTAGATGAGGTTGTCGTTGCTTCCCAAAAGGAAGCAATTGACACTGTAGGTGACATTGCGGCTGCCACCACTAGGATATATGATGATCATGTAGGTCAGTATTTGATGTCCAGACATTCCCAATCCATGCCATTTTCAGCATAGTGGACCACCATGGATTCTTTTACATTGGTCAACATCCCTACTCCTACACAGTTTGATGCACTTACAAGAGATATGTCACACATGACTCTGCATTGTTTGGCTGAGGACCTATTGGAGGCATATGCCAACATTGCATCAGACAATGGGATCAATATAGAGAATTTTAGAGATCATTTGAGATGTAGAGGTCATTCAGTTCCAAGATCCCATCACTCTCAGCCAAGCACTAGTGCGCATTAGGATCCACCTACAGTTCATTCAAAAATTGTACAAACTATGGGTTTTACTGATATGTTGATTGGTTTTGGTTCATCATCATCAATGCCATCTCACCTTCATAGTCCTCTACATTCATCATTTCTGGCATGACATGGGATAGATCAAATGGATGCAGATGTTGATTCGTCACTTGATCGTTTGGTGGATATGGTGGAGGAGACTATTTCAAAGGACTTAGGTTATCCGATATCAGATGATATTCATGTTTGTGTGCATGTGCATGTTTCAATTCTTTTTTCATTATTTTTTAAATTTTTTTTAACCAGATATTCATGTAAGTTGATATATATATATATATGTATATATATTGTTATAGGTGGACATACCTCATATCACTCCTAGCCTTGGTCCAGATCATGTGCATGATCAATGTGACTTTGTGGATGAATCTGCTACCAGTGGACATGTGAGTTTTTCATTTTTATATAATCACACGTGTATATGTACATGCAATATTTATGTATACATAGATCTAGATTGATATTTAAAAATACAAGTTCATTTAAAAATAACTTTCATAAAATTTATTTAATATAAATTATATGTATTTAACACATCTTGTACACAATTTTATTTGCAGGGCTCAGCACATCCATCAGAGCAGGACCATTCTCATTCAGATGGCCATTTGACTAGGAGTAGACATTCATATTAGGCCATGCACACTAGATTTTTTATCTTTACCACATGCATTTGCTTATACATGATGATCTTTAGTATTTGAGATTTGATGATCTCTAACTTACATTTGCTTATATGATATACATACATTTTCTTATTTGTTGATCTTTAGTATTCGACATTTGATGATCTTTAATTTACATTTTGCTTATATGATATGTACATATATTTTCTTATATGATATATACATACATTTGCCTCTTTGCTTATAATATGTGTTAAGTTTATATGTATTGAATCCCTTTACATGCATGTACATGTGTTTGCTTATGGTTTAAACATGTTTATACATAATATATGTATGCATTTGCTTTAAATATTCAATATGTACATACATGTTTTCTTATTTTATGATCTCTTACAACTTACATTTCCTTATATTCAATATACATTTGATCTCTAGTAGAATTTTAGGGAAATCAATGCCACTTTATAATTAAGTTAATTCATGTTGATCACAATAAATATTTTTTTTAAAATGACTTAAGAAACATGAACCATTGAGTTGAGAACAAGATATAATCTTTTTGATAAGTAACTTGAAATTCAATTCAAATTATACCTCTATTATACGTTTTTGACAAGTAACTTGAAATTAAATTCAAATATAATTAAGAAAATTCAATTCAAATTATACCTCTAATATACATTTTTGACACTTTAACAAAATTTTAAAATTACTAGATATGTTGTGCATACCTATGAATTAAATAACAACAAAATCCATAATGAAATAACTTGTTTGTTTACTACTTGATTCATTTAAACTAGGATCTAGTTATTCCATGTACACTAGAATAATTTTTTCCCATCCTAGATATGCATATAAATAGAAGCTTATTTTTCATTATTCTGGATATCAAATTGCAAGATTAATTGTCATTTATATCACTTGGAGCGCAGATTTTGGAGAAGAAGTTTTTGCACATTTATCAAGGAGGCAAATATTGGAGCTCGACAACTTTTCATTTTTATCAATCAAGGAAAATTTTGGAGGATAATTTAACTAAGTTGGTAGAGGACTTGTTTTGAGTCATCTTTAAGTTAAAGAAGAAAATGGGACAACAAAGAAAAAGAAAAAATGTGTCTCAACGAAAATTGTCAAAAGAAGAAGAACATAAGAGGCGTGAACAAAACTTGGAAAATTATCATAGAAAGAAACAAGGTACATGCTTGTTTCTTATCTCTCTTACTCTCAAGTGTGTGTTTAGGACTTTTACTTTGAAAAAACATGAGTATTCATTTGATGGGATGGAATCCATAATTTGTGCATTACTCCACCCAATAATCTGGTTAGTACACCTAAACATAAATTTGTATGTGCATACATTTTGCATTGGCTTTCTTATTAAACTTAGAAATGTTTAATGTATGACCATTTTTCAACTTACAATACCCCAACTTAAAATGTACTCTTAAACTAAAATATTGTACATTAAATCCTTCCCTACAAACCTTACACTTATCTTTTACCAATACCTTTGTTTAATGTTTTTGTCATCACATTATCATTGTTGAATATTGCATCTACACAATTTTCTCTTTACTTTCTTCATGAAGAAAATGATAGTGTACTTCAATACATGCTTAGTTCTCCAATGAAACCTTAAATTTTGTGTCCCTCACTATGCCACTTTGATTTTCATAATTTTTTCAACCACATTAATTATTTTATGGCTTTGCAAATTCCTATATATTCTAACTTTGTACTTTAAAGAAACCATTATTTTTTTTCTTAATTATTCATGAAACTACACCTTCATGTACAATGAAGTAGCATTCTAATGCTGATGTTGGTGATCAATATCCTATCCAATCTACATTGCAACATCTAATTGGCAAGATTTTCTAAACTCCCATTGAATTTAATCTAATGATCAATAGTTCCTTAAAAATATTTTTAAATATTTTTAATAAATGCCCAATTCTAAGCTCTAGAATTATTTGAAAATTAGAACTCAAATTATACTTAAATCCAATGCAATGTGAGGTTTTCTAGAGACTAACACATGTATACATCAAAAATCAAGCTATATGGTGCCAAGGAATAATTATTTTATTTTCATCACTTCAATGTTCTCAAATTATTTTTATGTTTTATGCTCTAGGGATTCCTCAAGCTAGAGTCGAGCCAAATCTAGATATTGGATCAAACGAATCCGTTGAAGAACACATGGACCTTGAAGTTAGGGAGGAGACCCAAGTTCAAACAATGCTTGTTGGAGAGGGGTCAAGATCACTTTCTTCTACTGGTATGGATGAGCATATAAAACTAGCACAAACTTCTCTCACTTATAGCATCATGTTTTATCAGTTTGTTTGCTTGCATACATAAACTTCACTTATATAACATCATCTCTCACTTTTTTTTGCAAAATATTTTATGACATGTAGGAAGGGCTCAACAAGCAAGAATTTTTCATGCTCAAGTTGAGCCAAATCTAGACATTGGATCAAATGAATCCGCTCAAGAATGCATTGTCTTTGAAGATAGGGAGGAGGCACAAGTTCAAATAATGCATGTTGGAGAGGGGTCAGGATCACTTCCTCCTACTGGTATGGATGAGCATATAAAACTAGCTGAGAAGGCGAGGAAACAAATTTCTCATAGAAACTTAGATCATTTACTTGAAATGGATATGGAGAAACTAAAATATTATGCCAACCAACCTTATAATAAGAGAAAGAGGTCAATGACTAAATTTGTAAATGGAATGATCAATCATCATTTCAATCATCTTGATACACTTGAAAAAACTCAATTGTTATCACGTTTGCTTCTTCGTGATGAGATCAAAGAGTCATTACAATTGTTGGGTGTACATTCAACATCAAATAAGAAGAAACACATGGGATTACAAAAGGATATTGTTCAAAATGTTAAAAAGAGTTTAGATTCCATTGGGAAAGGATCTCGATTAGTGGGTAAGGCCACTACAAGAAGGGTGATGTTGACATCTATTGTACATCAAGATATAGCAAGAAAAAGAAAAATGTTTGCACTTTCAACTGAAATTGGTTATAGTAGAACCACATTGATAAAATATGAGAAAAAGAGAAAGTTTTTGGATGAGAGTTTAGAAGGAAATTGGGCAATTATGTGTAGAGCTCACCATTCTGACATGATTGAAGATGTTGTTAGGAACTTGGTCTCAGGTTTTTGGCATGATTAGACTCATCCATCATCAAATACTAGAGATGTTATGAGACACAGGATTGGACCTAGTATTTATGAAAATCATATCAAACATTGGCTAGACATAACACAATTTGAGATGTATATGAACTTTTGTAATGCATATCCTCATATAAAGATTGGGGAAACAATGTTTCAAAGGTTAAAGCCATATTATGTGAAGATAAACAAGTTTTTTGAAACTTCTTGTTGTCGTTATCATATTGAATTTGATCTCTACTATCAGGTGTTTCGAAAGATGAGAGAAGAAAGATGTAGGTTTCAAAATGCACCTCCTAAATAGGCAAGTTTGTTCATAAAGTCTATATTATGTGATCATGAAAATGGACCTCAAATAAATTGCATAAAAGGAATTTGTGAGACATGTGGAAATTTGGCTAAATTTCCTTCAAGAATTGAGGATACTGACCTAACAAAGGCAGTAAATTGCAAGAGGTAAGTATTATTTTTAGAGAGTTTATTTGTTTCAATTTCTCATAGATCAAGTTATTTGGATTCTCTTTGATGTAATGTTTCATTGATCAAGTGTGGTTTATTAGTTATTCACATATTTTACTGACATAGGTACAAGTATGTAAAGTTGCAAACAAATTTTAGGAAAGAATCCACAAGGTTGATCTATGTAGAAGAGGATATTCCCATTGGAAAATTTATGGAAGATTTTCCAAGAAATTGATCACGACCATACATACATCATTCCTTTTTTGCTAAGTGGCAAAGCACAACAATTCCAAACATTGAGATACTTTCCCACATGGAACAGTTCTATCAGTAGTTGACTTTGCAGAAAATTACTCCTTTGTACATCAAAAAGAGATTCAATCAGAGTATTACTTTTCAAAGCAGATCACTATTATGGTTCATGTGTGTTATCGACATGCACAATCAGAATTGGATGGTGTTGAGAGTACAGATGAAGAACGAGCCATTAAGAAAGAATATCACTTTTATAGTAGTGATAAAGAGCATGACATTCTTTTTTGTCCAACATTGCTTCTGTATTTTCAAGAATTTGAGAAGCAAAAGAGTGTAAAATTTTAAAATCATTTTGTATGGTCGGATGGATGTGCGGCACAATTCAAATCTTCACGGCCATTCTATGAACTTTGTATATATCATAAAATCTACAAAATACCACATGTTTGGAGTTTTTTTTAGAGTGGGCATGTGGAAAGGGTGAGCATGATGGGCGAGCTTGCATCAAATAAACTTTAAGAAAGCATCAAATGAGTTATCCAAGATCGTCTAGACAATGCACATGATGTTGTTGAATGGTGCAAGAAACACTTTGCATCAAATGTGGTCAGTACATCTTCAAGAACAAACTGACACATTCCACATAGAGTGTTTTGGGAGATATCGGGTATGTATAAATTACATTAAATCAAAAATTTGAATTTATTTAAATTTAAAATATATATATATATACATATTTGTTCACATAATTTTTTTGTTGTACATATGTATCTAGGTGTGGATAGAAGATCAATGCATGGATGCAAGAGGGTAGAAAAAACAAGATATTTGCATTGTGTTAGGAGTTCAGATAGTCGCCATGGATGGATATTAGACACAAGGGATTACTCTTGTTTTTGCACTGAGTGTATTGAGGGAAACTCTGATTATGCATGCAGCAATCAAGAACTTGGATATGTTGGTAAATGGGATACAATGCCACTAGTTGTTTGAAACATATAGTGAAAACAAAAGGAAGAAAGATTTGAAGACCCCATTCTTTGATTTCAATTGATTATGACCATATTTGAGTTGGTTAGAAAGGTACACATGTGTAAGTTTTCAATAATTTAAATATTATATATATCCTAGTTAATGATCTTTAGAGACATTTCTAATTTTCTTAAATTTTTTTGTGTAAATTTGGTGTACAGAGATGTTTTACAATCATAAGCGAGGCACGGAAACATCGAAGGTGTTAGCTATTATTTATTGCATTGCGAGAAGGAAGGAATAAGCTAACAAATCTGGAAACAAGTGATGGAATGTCATTTCCCACAAGTGAGTTTGAATTTAAAATTTTATATACATTGTATTCACATGTGCACATTACATTATAAACATTAAATATATATTGTACAAACCTTGAGCACGAAAATGTTGCACACATTCATATGTCTTACCTTAGGTTCATGTTTACCATGCAGGTTTTGTTGTAGTGCAAAGGACATATCTAGAACAAGTCAAAGTTGTTCAGCATGGGATTCATTTTTTTGACTATCAACCTGATAACAAGGTATATCAATATAGTCACTTAATAATTGCTACCGCTCTACATCTTCATGCGGTTCCACATGCACATGGCTGAAGAAAATGGAGACTAGATAGTGATGATCATCAAAAAATCTACATGTTATTGAAGAGCGGGTTGAACCAGAATCTTTGACTTAGATTATATCCATGGTTTTCAAGTTCACTTGTAACCCTATACATGTTCAAATGAGAACTCATAGTAACTTGTACATAGTTGTAAATCATTTTGTGTAAATTACAATTATATGTACATATTTGTTCCATGGAAAATTCTTAAGTTCAAGAATCTTTGATAGCATCATCTCTCACTTTTTTTGGTTGCATGTAAACCCATATATATGCTTTCAATCCTTATTTGAAACGTAGTGAATTTTTGTAAAATCATTTTTCCTAAATTACAATTATATGTACATATTTGTTCAATGGAAAATTATTAAGTTCAAGAATCTTTGATAGCATCATCTCTCACTTTTTTTGGCTGCATGTAAACCCACATATATGCTTTCAATCCTTATTTGAAACGTAGTGAAGTTTTTTAAAATCATTTTTCCTAAATTACAATTATATATATAACTATTTGTTTCATGGAATTCTTAAGTTCAAGAATCTTATATACACTTATATACAACTTATATAATTTGTTCCATCAAATTCCATGGGAAAATATGTAAATTTTAAAATTAATTATTATCTAATTATAAAATTATAAAATTATTATCTCTCAAGTCTCTCCCTCGCACCCCTCTCCCTCTCTCCCTCTACCCTCAAACCCTTAAACCTACCCGCTTTATCTCTCCTCCCCCCCTCTCTCTCAAGTCTCCTCCTGCCCCTCTCCTCTCTCCCTCTACCCTTAACCCTTAAACCCTAAACACTTGCACCCCTACCCTCTATCTCTCTCCTCCCCCACTCTCTCTCAAGTCTCTCCCTCCACCTCTCCCCTCTCCCCTCTACCCTTAACCCTTAAGCCTAAACCCTTGCCCCCACCTTTATCTCTCTCCCCTCCCCCCTCTCTCAAGTCTCTCCTCCTACCCCTCTCCCCTCTCCTCTCTCCCTCTGCCCTTAACCTTAGAGCCTAAAGCCCTTGTGCACCTACCCTTTATCTCTCTCCCCCTCCCCCCCTCTCTATCTCAAGTCTCTCCCTCCTACCCCCTCTCCCCCTCTCCCCTCTACCCTTAACCCTTAAACCCTAAACCCTTCTGCTCCCTACCCTTTATCTCTCTCCCACTCCCCCCTCTCTCTCTCTCTCTCAAGTCTCTCCCTCCTACCCACTCTCCCTCTTGAGCTCCTCTACCCTTAACCCTTCAACCCTAGGACCCCCTACCCTTTATCTCTCTCCCACTCCCCCCTCTCTCTCAAGTCTCTCCCTCCTACACACCCCTCTCCCTCTCTCCTCTACCCTTAACCCTTAAACCCTAAACCCTAAACCCTTATACCCCTACCCTTTATCTCTCTCCCACTCCCCCCCCACTCTCTCTCTCAAGTATCTCCCTCCTACCCCCACTCTCCCTTTCTCTCCCACTCCCTCCATATCTCTCTCTCAAGTCATAATTTAAAAAGAATATAATGTATATTTATATTAATATTAAAAATTAATTTTTAATAGAGGGGGTTCGACCAAACATCTTTAGAATGTTCGACTGAACCCCATTCAAATGTATTTTTTTATTGTACGTTAAATGGGTTTGATCGAACAATGGTTCGATCAAGCCCACATTCGACTGAACATTATTTTTTTGTTCGACCGAACCCACTTATTTTCACCCACATCCTCTCAGGCACCAAAATTGCTCATAATTTTGCACTTCGAAGCTCAATTTGAGAATGAAAATGGAGGAGATTTCAAAAACCCAACTAGTATTAGGTTTCCCTCAAAATGAGCTATCCAACGAATATCATTTAAATATGTTTTGATTATATTATCTATTTGTTTTTTAAGTTTTATTAAATATAGTTTTTTCACCAAAAACAAAACTCTATGTACTGCACATGTGGAAAAATAGAAGATTATCAAAAAAATATATAAAAAATATGAGTGCACTAGATATTGGAGTCCTTGATCCAAAAAAAAAAAAGAATTTCGATACATACAGTAAAAGTTATGCGTTATACAGTTGCATTATGTTTGAGTTGTAATTGATTTGACTTTGAAACTTGATTAAAGAAAAAATATTCAATAAAAACTATCTAACCAAGTGGAAGCACTAGATATCCAAAGTTACAAATCTAAATTCGAAAGAATTAGAATTTTATCTTTCAAGGAAAAAAAGTTATGCGTTATACAGTGTGTGTCACTTTTTAAAAATGTTATTTTTTGAAAAAAAACAATTTTCATGGGAGATGGTAAAAGAAGTGCAATCTGATTACAAAAAAATTTAAAAATATATTTTTAGAATCTACAGACAAAATGTGACAAGAATCTAGTTTGCATCATCTTCAAATTCCTCGTGGTTTAACTGCTATAGGTGCTCGAATGTGAAGATTTAGTTGAAAAAAAAAATTAGTGTCTAGTTTGGCCAAAAATTGTAAACCACTATTGTGGGATCACCCCCCATGAATTATTTTTTAAGCATGATTTAATATCAAAGCTTCCCAAAGGATTTTCTCATTAACTTCCTCCTTGGCACCAAATCCTTTCCAATTATTCTTCTCCATTTCAAATACTCTTAATACTCTTAATTTAAACCAATAATTCAAGTTTCTAAAGAATTCCAAGTTCATCAACTATCATTTTCTTCTTGTATTTGTTTTATATTTAAATTTTCAAGAATTGTCGCTAACCTAACTCCACATATTCTTCTCATGTTCTCTTGATGGTAATTATTTAGTCACCATATTCATAACACTTTTAGACCTAATTTCTATGAAAATATGAAATTTCACTACTACTTCTTTCTCCATTGAAGAGCTTCAAGCATTAAGATCCTCCACATTGGCAAGAATCCTCCTTATCAAAAAAACCAAGTCTTGTGAGTATAGCTCTAATTGATTTTATTCATGATTTTTTATTTTTATTCATCTATATATTTTTCCTCTCAAGATTCTTGGCCCTCTTTAAATAAATTTTTTTTAATGTTTCATGCTCTTTGCTTTCACATTTTTGTAAGAAGATTTAAATTAATCTTCTTCCCTCTTCTATTCTCAAGAAAAATAAATGGTGTGCTAATTTATTTTTTGAACTCTATTATTTTCCCCATTACTTCTCTTCTCAAAGAGCTTTCATCCTTTACAATCAACTATAATTCAAGGAGATTCTCTTATATGGATGTCTTACTTCTTTGCTTAATTGTCCCTTAAAGTATTTAATTATTTAATTGAATGCTTTACTTTATCCTTTTTCCTCTCAAGATATTTATTTAATCTTGAGAGGAAAAAGGATAAAGTAAAGCATTCAATTAAATAATTAAATACTTTAAAGGACAATTAAGGATATACTAAATATTAATAAAATAATAGTGAAATCATTTAATTAACATGAATATAGATGTGAAATACATGAAACATGAAATAAATTTGACCATATGAAAATGGTCAAATTTAGATATCTACATTTTTCCCTTCTTCGAAATATCATTAAAGGAAAAAATAACATATTTTAATGATATTTCGAAGAAGGGAAAAATGTAGATATCTAAATTTGACCATTTTCATATGGTCAAATTTATTTCATGTTTCATGTATTTCACATCTATATTCATGTTAATTAAATGATTTCACTATTATTTTATTAATATTTAGTATATCCTTAATTGTCCATTAAAGTATTTAATTATTTAATTGAATGCTTTACTTTATCCTTTTTCCTCTCAAGATTAAATAAATATAGATATTTATTTAATCTTGTCATTTACCCAACATGAATTAAAATTAATTTTTAAATCATCCTTTTTTCTCACCCCTAGTCACATCCTCCATAATATCTTCCTGATCCTGATTAATTAACTTAATCTACGATTAGGGTGTGCACATTCCTAATGAGGATTAGTGTCACACCCACAATAATTTGACACCTACCTTAATCCTATCATTATCATTTGCACAATCCTAATTAATGATTAATTATCTTTAATCCCATCCTAATCTAGGTCTAATGCCAATCATGGTGTGTGTACTTAGGTCAACACTCATTAACTCCTTCCCTTTTTGGAGAAGTCATCTCCCCTTATGAATTTTTAGTTCCTATTTATTCTTCCCATAAGACCATTTATAATTTTAAATTCCAATATATTATCCTTGGGTTTCTAAAAATATTAAAATGAATTTTAAATTCCTTACTTCCCTTCTTTTAATTTTGTGTCTCATCCTAAGGAGGATTATTGAGGAATTTTTAATTCCTCACTCATCTCATCCTCCCCATGATTTGGGAGGATGAGACAAGTTACCTCTTTTCTCCCCTTCCCAAGGTACTTGAAAGTACCTCCACCTCACCCTTTCTCATCTCCCTAGGATGACACAAATCATCCTCACATAGTTGAGATACCTCAACCATTGATTCAAATCCCTAGCCTTAATCTTGAACATCCATTTTTTTGCCCTCTAAATGACTAAGGAAAACACTTAGCCATTTTACACATTACACACTTACATTCTCTCAAGCTCAAAAACTCACTTGCACTCACTTGGTCATTTCCATAACTATTTTACATTCAAATCCATCCCAAAATCCACACTTACATCCATTCCATGGCCAAAATCATGCATTTTTAAGGTGTTATGCTGCTAAAATCAGACTAGGAGCACATAATTCCAATACATTCAAGGGAAAAACAAAGGAATCAAGCTCAAACAAGGTAAAATTGGTTTTATTTTCATTTCTAAGTTTGAGTTTCTTCTATAGCCTAGTCTGAGTGTTATGCTTTTGTTTTTGTCTAAATTTGCATGATTTCACTTGCATTTTAGATAGGATAAAAACACCCGCACACAATTGGATTAGAGAAGAGAATAGAAAATAGAAAAACTTAAATACTGGACCCTAAGGGTTCACAATTTCTAGAATTAGGTGTTATATTTTTGCATTATAATGATTTGGGTTTATCCTAAATTTGTAATAACATCTATAAATTTTGTAGATTAAGTGATTAAAGGTATATATTCAAACTTGATTGAGTTTATCCTTCTGTACAGTGTGCATTTTTGGATGTGCTTTTGAGTAGTTGACCAACTAAATGACCATAATGTACTTACATATTTTGCAAGGTATCTTCTCAAAATAATAAAATAAATGTATGTGTGCGCTCATGGATTACTAAGTAGACTCATTTAATATTTTACTATATATGATTTTTTTGAATGTATATGTAGAGCCTAACTTGCTTATGCATTTTGAAAGACCCAGTCTTTTGTAATGCCTTGATTAAGGTATCACCTTGGTTTATTTTTTGTATGTTTTATATAAATTTAGAGATTTTGTTGCTCAATTAAATAAAATAATTGGTCTACTACTAGCTTCTTTTCCCCATCATCCCATCACACTCAAAACAAATCAATATAAACATTTTTTTCAATTTTATTTAGTGTAGGGTGTTCCAACTTCCATGTTTTAATATGCATGCCATCATAAGGGGTTATCATACAACACATTAATTGATAGTCATGTGGAAAATTATCTTCTCTAATAATGTGCTTGATCTTGAGTTTTATAAATCAACATATAGGAATGAAGTGAAAATTGAAGTACGGGCATATGGTTTATGTCAAGGTTATTGCATATTTGTTGTAGCACCTTAGGAAAACCCCCCTTGGTTCTTGATAGAGCTAGAAGTGAAGGAGGTTTTACCCACCTCAACTATTGGTCTTAAGTTTCCCAATTAGAGTATAGGTTTTGTGATGCTCTTCTTAGGTTTGACAACCCTAATACTTGGGAGACTATCCAAACTTATGGATTTGGGGTTTATAGCTCAAATCACCAAAAATAAAAATAACAATAGGTACAATGGATTCAATAGTAGTGACCTATGAAACTCTAAAATTTACTTAATGATTCACCAACAACCTACCAATGTGCTCGATGCAACATAGAGGAAATATGTAGCAATTGAGTCATTATTTTATCTTCTAGGTAAAATTACCTTGTTGGATCCTAATTGGTTCCATCCTTAATCTAATAACTAAATGGTTTTCATCCTCATATTTGGCACTTTGAATAGGGTAAACCCACAAAACTGGTTTACAAGTCCATTGAGGAAGGAAAAATGCATGTTTGGATGGAAAAACACTTTAGGGAGTTCACTAGAACCAAGAGGTTCACTAAAAACCCCCCTTCTAGCGAACCCCCCTTTAATGTGTTTTATTTTTTAATTGCATTAAATGGGGGTTTGCTATAAGGGGGGGTTCGAGTGAACCCCCCAGTTCTAGTGAACCCTGGTTCATTTGAACCCCCCTTCCCCCCCTTCTCCCTCTTTGGCATCAAAAAAATATAGAATTTTTCCCTTCAAAACTCGATTTGAGGATGAAAATGGAGGAGACTTCACAAACCCAACTGGATGATGGTAGTCCTTGGAATGAGCTATCCATCAAATATAATTTCAATATGTTTTGGTTTTATTATGTATTTATTTTTTCAGTTTGATTAAACGTAGGTTTTTCACCAAAAAACAAGCTCTATGTTCTGCACATGTGGATAAATAATAGATTATCAAAATAAAATTCTAAAAAATATGTGCAAGCTAGGTATTGATGTCCTTGATCCAGTAAAAAAATTGAATTTTGATACATACAAAAAAGTTATATTGTATATGGTCTTTCTATGTCTGAATTGCAATTGGTTTGACTTCAAAACTTGATTAAGGAAAAAATATTCAATAAAACACTATGAAACCAAATGAAAGGGTTAGATATCACAGTTACAAATATAAATTCAAAACAATTAGAATTTTATCCTTCATAGGAAAAAAATTATGTTGTATACGGTGAGCATCACTCCTTAAAAATGATGTTTACTGATAAAAACTAGTTTTCAAAGGAGATGGAAAAAGAAGTGCAATCTGATTCAAAAAAAAAATGAAAAAAATATTTAGAATCTACAGACAAAATGTCACAAATCACTAGTTTGCATCATCTTCAAATTCCTCATGGTTTAGTCATTATAGGTGCTTGAAAGTGAAGATTTAGTTAGAAAAAATCAGTTTAGTGTCCAGTTTGGCCAAAAATTTTAAACCAGTATTGTGGGATCACCCAATATTACATGTTTTGAGTACTCAAGGTTTGGGTTTCTAGAAATAAAATTGTTAGACTCCTCCATGACACTACCAAAATTTGATGAAACACCATATCTATGGTCAAAAGGGTTATTTCCCAAATCAACAACTATGATACATGATGGCTCCAAGATCACATAGATGCAACTACCACAATGCATGAAACAATGTCATATTACATTGCTCATGTTGTAAATACCCATTAACCTACCAAATAAAAAATTATTAATGTTTGCATAGGTAGGAAGTCCACCTCTGAAGAAGTCGCAAAGCCAAAACTACATTAATAGTGTCTTGGGGTAATGTAGAGGGGTAGGTGAGGAGAACTAAGTAAAATGCAAGAAAGTAAAAGTTTAAGGGTTAGGGGTGCCACATGGCGAGTGCCAACAATTAGGAGTTGGGGATTTAAGGAGAGGCATGTTTGTCAAGAGAAGTCCAAAACCTCAATAAAATGAGTTAGGCATAGGATCTCGAATAAAACACCCAAAAATTAAGAAGATGGGGAAAAAAGAGAAAAAAACAAACCAATTTTGACTTACTAGAAGAGAAAGGAATGGGTCTTTGATTCCACAAGAATTCATTTAAGAAGAGGACATCATAATTTTATATAATATTGTTTTATACAATTTTGTATATATAATACATACACACACATATGCATATAAATATATGCAATGTCATATACATACACATGCACATGCTTGCAACATGCACACACACACATACACAAAATAATTTTATATTTCTACATTTATATCTTTCTTATGTTCATAATTTTTATCTCATTATTTCTCTCATTATATATACTATTCACATATTTGTTATGATAATTATGTTTAGGTAAATTTATTATACATCATTAAATACAATAATAATTCGTAATTTTACACAATATTGATATATCAATATAGTATAATATTATAATTGCAATTACACTCATCAACATTTTTCTTTATTTTGTCAAATATTTTAATGCAATATTGTTAAATTTGTTTATGTTTTTTTCATATTTCTTCACATCATGCCCAATTTTTTTAACATCATATACATCATTACAATTCATTATTTCTATTAATAGTCAAGATTGTTGCACATAATATTTTCCTATATCCATATGGTTATATACCTTCACATATGTATTATTATGTTTTCCTTTTTGCTCTTATCTTTATCCTCCTTTTTACTTCATTATATCATCACAAAATTTACACATTTCTTGTTGTATGCTTCTTCCTTGTGGACCTAATTTTTATTTAATTTGTGATTATATCATTTATACTTTCCTTTTAAAAAACGTTTATTTTCTTCTTTTTTCCTTCCTCAACTGTTACCATCCTCTTGTCATTTCCATTCCTTTTTAATGTTTTGATTACAATCCATCTTCTCTTCTCTTCTTGATAATGGATCATTAAGTATGATTCAAAACCCTACTACAAAATATACATATTTGGATGCCCCTTCTATGATAAATAATATATAATTTTTTTGAATATTTTAATATAATAAATTCAATCCATAAACAATATACAAATAAATAAAAAGCTTCAAATTACTATCTTTTCCTTTATTTATTTTAAAATTTAAGATATTATACATCTATCTAAAATCTCCTAGAAATATTACTTTTGAATTATTTTATTTATTTAAGAATCATTTTATTTTACTTAAAAAAATTAATTATTTTATTTAATTTATTTGAAAGTTATTTTAAACTTATTTATTTACTTGAATAATTTTTTTATTTAAATAAATATTATTTTATAATTTGATTTTTTTAAATATATATTAATTTTTATGTAAAGTCACATCATGCCCTTTCTATTAGTAAAGCATTTTCCATAAGAATTCTAAATCCACCCAATAAAATTTGATTTGATCCCCAAAAAAATATTAAGGCCGTAAACGTGATTAAAATCTTTATCTATCTATATTAATTCGCCTTACTGATAATGACGTGCAACGGTTTTAAATTGGCAATCTGGAAGTACAGCTTTACCCAAAGACAACACCCGATTTCATACCGCGATCTGTACTCGCTGATTAACCAAATATTCTGGAAACATCAAATTCAAATTTGCAACTCTATAATCCCGAACAAATGTGTTTTAGGGCATTTGTGGGCCACCCAATCCTCATACTGAAAATGCATATGGCCCATCTAGGATCGCTCCGTTATCCAATTCCCTCTCGCTCACCATAAATGCCAATACCAAGCAAGCAAAACTGATTACCAAAAATCGGAAAAGAGAATTTGACAGTCAAAATCCTCTGGGGCAAACATTTTCTAGTCATGGTCACTCTTTCCACTTGCACCGCAAGTAGCAATGCGTTACATTTATATCAGCCATGTCTTTCTTTTTCTTCCCAATATCAGTTATCAGGTTCAATTACACATATAGCATCTAAACAATCAAAATATGCTTATAATTCATTTCACACTGACCAGTTATGTTTTGCTGCCCAAAAGCGCACTGCCCGCTTGTTAACTGTGGTCTCTGCAGCAGCCAAGACTATAAAATCCCCAGGTGTGTCAGCCTCAATTTGCCTCCAATTTAGTATATACCGTGATTTCAACAGTTTTATACAATTGGGTTTGCATTGCTTCGTAAATGTCTTGATGCTCGTTGAAATTATTCAACAGCTGAAGAAGATTGGAAGATCAAACGGGAGTTCTTGCTTCAGAAGAAGGTACGTTTTGCTCTGCTTGGTACTAAATCATGTGAAAAAATATTTATTGTGAAAAGTTTTGTTTCTTTACTTCCATTTTGCTTTTGTATTGGGAACAACAAAAGAAGTCTTGGTCTCCGGAAATTCATGATGGTACATTTCTTTATCTACAGTTACCAACTAAATAAATAAGAGATATATATATATATATATCTTATTTATTTAGTTTGTATGGTTAGGGTGACTTGTCCTTCGATTTGGTATAATTATTGGGTCATTGAGATTGTCTGCCTCTAACAATGGGTATGTGTTTCCTGCGGTTCCACACGGATTTCTGATTGTGGATGTCCTAATGGACATGTGTTAGTTTTTGAGCCTTATGCCTCACCAATTAAAAGTCAAAATCAAAATTAGCCCCTGCATTTATGCCATTAGATGTAATCTCATGATCAGCAGGAGCATTTACTCCAACAATAGGTTTATATTCCTTGCTGGAGTTCTGAACTGGGATTTTCTAACAAGCATGGTTTACGTTTTGATTCTTGAGCCTCACCAACTAAAAGTTAAAACAAAAATTATGTTCACTGCTTTTATGCTGTTAGACTCTATAGTCTATATGTGATCAGGTATAATCCTTTTATCATCAAGCTTTCTTTCCTCTAACAGTAGGTGAATATTCCGTCCTACAGTATTACCCTGCAGCCAACTTCTGAATTAAGATGTCCCAATAAGCTTGGGTTATTTTTTGAGCCTTGAGCCTCTCCAACTCAAATTTAAAATCAAAATTACCCTATTTAAATTAATGCCATTTAACTCTATCTGTAATTAGGTTTAATCATTAGGTCAGCAGGATTGCTGGATTCCATTAATGGTTGTAGATCCCAGCTAAAAGCATTTCTTGTAAGCATGGTTTAATTTTTGAGTCTTGAACTTCACCATATCAAAGTCAAAATCAATAGTAAACACCCTGTCATCATGCCATTAGACTTTATGCTCTGTAAGTGTATTCTTCCAGATTTGGGGTCTTTGAAGTTGGAATAGAGATTGAATTATCCCTTGGGAACCCTTAACCGAGAGATAAGAATTGTTCTGATACAGTTCAAGCATTCAGGTAAATTGTGAAGGTAGAAGAACTTAGGCTTCTCAGTAGAAGATATTATATTATCCATTCAAGCAAGTTAAATTGATAAAAATCAGCCCATGCGAGTGAGAATGATTTAGAAAAAAGATGTGTAGACGGGTATGAGCAGATTGCAGAACTATTTCTACTTACTAAACAGGTTTGTTTTTGCTATCGAATTTGACCAGCAAAAAGTTAACAAATATTTTCAATGCAAAATGATATAGTACAATAACTTTGCCACAATTTGTTTAGCAAATAAAATTAGCCAGAATTTATAACTTTATATTTCCCACACAAGTACAGAAATAAACATTAATATGGAGTCTCTCTGTCAACAATCAACGACATTCTTGCACAAGGCTCTGAGCCTTTGGCTATGGTTCTATTGACCTCTTTGCTCATAAATTAATCAACAACGTCATTTGGACTAGGGGCTGTTCTGGCATGCCGGGCTGCATTTATGGTTATCAAAGATCAATGCCAATCTCAGGCATCAGGGCAGCACTCTAATTTACTTACCATTTTCATTGATTAATTTGGCTTACTTGAAATGCTTCTGGGTTTGGTGGTGGTGATTAAGATTTCCAGGCATGGCAAACTTAATCACCTATTCTTTCTGTTTTCCAACTTCTACACATTTTCGGGAAGGTTTTCTAGATGCAGTGAAATAGATTTTAGCAGTGCTGCATACTTACTCTTGCAAAATAGGAACAGTGTTGCCCATTAATAAAACTTTTTGAATGCAACAATGCCAAAATGATACATTACAGATTAAAGTTCGTGATAAAAAGAAGTCAAAATGCAGGGGAGAATCTCTGAAGAAATTTTGAAAAGTTCAAGCCTTCTCATGAGTCATTATTGCATTTCGGAGTTTCTGATGCAATTATGTAATCAAACAAGGTCTCTGTTTATTTATGTATTCAAAGAACGTCTCTGTGCAGTTTAGTAATCAGCGAACAGACATTTTCTCAAATCGTGAAAATTAGATTACTTATGGGTTCAAAATTCTGGGCTTTCTATATGGTGTAAAACAACCATAGATACTTATTGCAAACAGTGAACAGAAATTCAAAAAATTTAACCTTTCATGAAGTATACAGTTACTGAATACTTTGAACAGAAATGTAAAATATACTTCCATACAAAAGACAAAAATTGAAACTTTTGACACGAAGAATCCCTCTTAGGCCAGGAAACTCCAGAAGCCAAAATTCAGAATTGCTTCTAGTCCTTCTGGAAAATTTATGACATATACAGAAATAAGTTGACCTTGGAACATTTACAGTGCGATCTCTAATTTTCAGAAAATGCAATAGTAAACTTATTTTCTAGTATAGGAAGTATTCTTTCAACCTAGTTAATTATCATCTACTTCCTGTGCATTTCCATTCTGTTTGTGTCTATTTACGTTTACTGTAAGGCCTACTTAAGCTCAAGCTGTTATTGAATTTGTAGTCAAGCAGGTCTTGTTGATATTTGTATAAATTGATTATAAATAGGGTATTTATGTTTGTTAGTTTTTATGATCAGATTTAATGCACAGAAATTAATTTCAAAATCAGACACAAAGACACAACAAATACCCTAGGAAAACCCTCCTCTTGAGGGGAAAAACCCAGCAACAAATATCTCTCTATTATATATCAATAATGGCAACAAGTCTCATTACAATGAGGCCAATCTCAAGGCTGATATGTAGCACCTTCACAAGACGCAATGATAACAAGTAATCAGCACTTCCTTGTAACTCAGATCTGCCCTTAAGCAATTCACTATCTGCACTTGATTGATTTTCCCTTGAAGAATTTGCACTCGGAAGAGAAGAAATGCTCGAACTTAATTGATACCCAAATGGAGTGGAATGATCTTGTATTTATACAATTTGAAGGAGAGAGGTCGCACCTTTTCATGCAAGGTCGGCCGTCATAAAAATATAATTTCAATTTAATAAATACAATTTACAAGGAAGGTTGGCCAAGAAGATAATTACAAAGTTGCCATGTGAAGCGTCTCTTTACATTGAATAATCACATATAAATAAGGAAGTATGAAGCCCGAAGCTGCAATTACATCAACACTCCCTCTCAGCTAGGGAGGAATACTTCTTGTTGCACAAGACACATCACCTCATCGTGATGTCAACCACAATGGCTACAACCATATGTAGAAAGGAAACGATATCACCTCATTGTGATATCTACCACAATGGCTAGAACCATATGTGGAAAGGAAACAATATCACCTCATTGTGATATCATATATCACTTCATCGTGATATCTACCACAATGGCTACAACCATATGTGGAAAAAAAGATATCACCTCATCATGATATCAGATATCACCTCAACGTGATATCAACCATAATGGCTACAACCATGTATGGTATGTACAGGTGTTCATCACTTGCGTGATGTTGTCACCTCAACATGACTTTCACCATGGCTCTCTCAGAGGGTGAAACAAAAGTACAAGAAAATCATCACAGACTCTCTCACGTGATGTTGTCATGGAGTCACACACATGGCATCCACCATGGCTCTCCTAGAGGATGGAACAAGGGCTTTCACCTCAAGCTTCTCTTGTAGAAAAGAATGCATTAACAAGGGATTTCACCTCAAACTTCTCTCACAGAGAAGAACTCATTAAAGAGGATCACTGATACTGAGACTCCTTCTCAGTTAAGGCTGTATTCTCCACCATACCAAGCTTATCTCAAAAGTACACAAACTTTATCCTAGAGAGAGGCTTGGTGAGAATGTCTATCGTCTGCTCATCAATGCTAATATACCTCAACTATATAGCTTTCCTCAATACCATATCTCTAATATAATGGTATTTGATCTCAACATGCTTGGTTCTGTCATGAAGCACAGGATTGATAGAAAGCTTCACACAACTTTGGTTATCACAATGAATGATAGTAGGTTCCATTTATTGTCCAAACAATCCTGCAAGGAGCTTACGAAGCCACATTGCTTATTGAGCTGCCACACAAGCTACAATATACTTTGCCTCTGTTGTACTTAATGCTACAAATGATTGCTTCCTACTGCACCAGGATATCATAGTTGATCTCAAACTGAAGCAACATCCACAGGTGCTCTTCTAATCAGTGACACTTCCTGCCCAATCAAAATTAGTATAACCATGCAGCTCCAAGTCCATACCTAAATAATATCTCAACCTATATTCAACTGTGCCATGCAAGTATCTCAGAATATGTTTCGCTGCAACAAGGTGCACCTTCCTTGGTTCACACATGAACTTGACAAAATGCACTTACTGCAATCTTTTCTAGTATAGATACATCAACGATCCAATCAACTGACTATACATAGTAGGATCTACTAGATTTGAACTAGCAGCAACCTCCTTAAGCTTCTAAAAATTGGTTTCCATAAACCAACATAAAGAACCAAGATCAACTAGATTACCATCTTCTTCAGGTTCAGTACGCTCACTTTGAATCTTCAAGCACTTGCATCAACCTTCTGACCTCTTCGTCCAAGATTTCCTGCAACACTTGCCTTAGATAAATGTTTTCCAGTGCACACCTCTGGTATTGTAAAGAGTTCAAGATAGTCCTCCTCGACCTCATCCCAGATCACACTATTCTGAATAGGTTTGCGGAGCTACCAATGTCAAATCTAGATGATAGTCTTAAGCAATTCTGATCTCAACAGCTGAAGGGATCCTCTAAGGGTTTAACACCTAGCCTTGCAATACAATAATCTTCACTTCTTCTCAGTGAGTTACAAAACTCCCTCTTGATCCCTGCTTTAGAGATTGCAAAGAAGACTTCTGGAAGTGAGCTCCCTCTAGCCAGCAACTCAGTCCCATGGCTACAAGTTGTGACTTCACGCTTGATCATTTCTTTGGTCAACATGACTTCCTCACAAGATGCCTCAAACTTTTCATCACTAAGCAATCTCTCATCACCTTCTTACTTCTTGATCCATCCTAGAAGTGATATAGAGAGAGATTACAAACAGTTTATAACTATCCAAAGAAATATCAAGGCTAGAATCATACAAGGTTTACTATGACAAGTTATAGCACGAACACATAAGAGTGTTATGAACAATATTAAAACATGAATAAAGAAATCAACCTACAAGTGAAACATGTAGCAAATATGAAAAGATTAGAATGAAGGGATAAAGAACTTATCTTTATTGAATCCTGAAATAACTCTTTCTTCCATCTTTTACTCCTCTCGAGAGTGCTAAACTTAGCACAACAAAAGATAATCTGCACAACTACATATTTCTTGAATGCATTATGTAGTTAGCAATTAGAACCAACTCTCTCCAAGAGTTCAAGGATTTATCACAGTTCATGCATTAGAGAATGATATCGATGTGACCAGCTAATCACCATCGAAATTGTAATTCTTCTTTTATTTCAGAGTCACACTTAGAAATCTTCACAACCAGCATGAAATAACTTGCAATAAATGAAATCTTCAAAGGATCTTAAGCTAGAGAACACAATTTGAGAGAAACCACTATCTCTCTTTACAAATTACAAGATCCAACTAAATGATATAACTCAGCAAACAAAGAATACTTATCTCTTTAAATATTCTGATGGATGCAAATACTGGACATAGTAAGATACGTTGCTCTTGCGCATAAATCAACACACAACCTTCACGGCTTGAACACAGGCCCATGACTTAGAATAGAAATTCCCTAGAATCCTTCTAAGGGGAGATCTCATCCACATCCGCAAATGAAGCATGCTGATTAGGCCTGGTTGGGCAATCCTTTGCATAGTGACCAAACTTCTCACAACAAAAACATTGGACGTTAGAGAGCTCCCACTTCTTCTTGAATGCAAGAGCACCATTAGCTCCTTTATCTCTATTCCTCTTGAAATATCCTTTCTTTCCATCTTTCCCTTTCTTCTTCGAGGATTGAGCAAAAAGAACATGAATGTCTTCATTTGTAGAGCTTCGAACAATACCTCTAGCAACCAACCTAGACTCCTCTTGAATATAGTCCACCCTCAAACGATCAAACTTGGGAAGTTTTGATCTCGTGCTGATTCCTTGAATGTAAGACTCCCAAGATGAAGGAAGATCATTAAGAGCCAACATGGTCAAATCCTTGACATCAACAAAATGACCAATAGAAGAGAGCTGATCTCTCAATTTGAAAATCTTCATGAAGAAAGCGATGACAGATTCTCCTTCCGCCATCTTAACATGATGAAGTTGTTGCTTTAATGCAAGTGTCCGACTTGTGTTGTTGATTTCGTACATCTCCTCCAAAGTTTTAAACATCTCTCTTGTCGTCTTCAACTTGGAGACAATAGGAACGATATGATCCTTCATGGAATCAACTAACATCTTCTTCGCCTTGATATCTTTCTTCTTCCACTGTACCTTCTCTTCCTCATCAATAGGTTCGGGGACTTTTCTCTCCACAAACTCGACCAATTCACTTTCTTCCAAGGTGAGCATAATTCTAAATCTCCAAGATGTGAAATTAGATGCTCCCTCAAGTCTATCCTCAAGCTTAAGACGAACACCATCTTGACGAAGAGATAGAAGTAAACAACGATGAGAAAGAGAGTAAAGAGTATCGTTGTAATAACAATATGATCAAGATCTTCTTCAAACCCGCTCTGATACCATGTTAGTTTTTATGATCAGATTTAATGCACAGAAATTAATTTCAAAATCAGACACAAAGACACAACAAATACCCTAGGAAAACCCTCCTCTTGAGGGGAAAAACCCAGCAACAAATATCTCTCTATTATATATCAATAATGGCAACAAGTCTCATTACAATGAGGCCAATCTCAAGGCAGATATGTAGCACCTTCACAAGATGCAATGATAACAAGTAATCAGCACTTCCTTGTAACTTAGATCTGCCCTTAAGCAATTAGCTATCTGCTCTTGATAATTCACAATCTGCACTTGATTGATTTGCCCTTGAAGAATTTGCACTCGGAAGAGAAGAAATGCTCGAACTTAATTGATACCCAAATGGAGTGGAATGATCTTGTATTTATACAACTTGAAGGAGAGAGGTTGCACCTTTTCATGCAAGGTCGGCCGTCATAAAATATAATTTCAATTTAATAAATATAATTTACAAGGAAGGTTGGCCAAGAAGATAATTACAAAGTTGCCATGTGAAGCGTCTCTTTACATTGAATAATCACCTATAAATAAGGGAGTATGAAGCCCAAAGCTGCAATTACATCAACAATGTTGAGATGTTCTTGTTTACATACAATCTAACTTCGGTATTGTTTGTTATCTGGAATACTACTGTTCCTATGTATTGATCAGTAGCCAATATGCATATGTTTTAGTTGGGTTTTGCAATGTAAATACAACATCTCATTTAATATTTTTTGGAGAGTATCAAAGAAATTTGTAGTTCACTAGTTCATTCAATCTTTCATTTATCCTTAGTATCTCCTGGTAATGATTGTGCTATCCATGCAAGAACTCCAATAGAGCCTGCTAATTCTAAGCACACAATTTTATGTGTGTTGTTGGGAATTTCTCAATTATGAATAATTTTGATGTTTTTCAAATCAACCACTATACCTACCTATGTTAGGCATCACATATTCTAGATATTAGATTTTGTTGGCAGATTATTTAATTATAAGTATACTAATAAGACCTAGATCTCATCATTGGGAGTCTACCCAATGGTTGCTTAAAATAGCCAGATACTTATTCCTCCCTTAATGTCTTTGAAATCTTCAAATACCTATTAAAATATGTATGAAACCCTTGTTATGGCTGAACAACTGAAATTGTAATCGTACCTCCTTTCTCAATGCTAAAAAATCAAACAAAAGCTCTAAGAGATCACAATTATCTCCTTAAATTGCAATCAAAAGCAGTCTCCCACCCTCTTCAGAACTAGTAGAAGTTTAACTCTCTCAACAACGACAATAGCACTTCAGCACCTTGGATAATTTCTATCAAGCAGAAAGACACTTCAACATAAATCCCAATATATTTAGAAATGACAAACTAAATGTTTTGTTCAATATAGAACTCTTATCACAGCTTCAATACTGAAAAATTCACAATCTTCTCTCGCTAATCCAATCTAACTAAAGATTAATGGTCAATGACAAATGGATTCATGAAATCCAAATCCCTGCCTATCACTATTAGAACCATCATCAAACACTATTTCAAACGCCTTGATGAAGGGGATTTAAAATTGTAACAAAGATTATGGCACCAATAGGAAAAATTGTGAACTTCTTATTTGAAAGAAAAAAATGAAATGAAATCCTTAACTTGCAAGGCACTAGGATCCTGCTCTTCATAAGAACACTTTTAGGATTCCTTCCCAAAATTCATCTTGTAGGGGAAAAACTGAAAGAAACACAAGGAAACAAATGGAAGGTTGAATCCTACCACTACATCCAATCAAGAAAACTAAGAATGCAAATTTAAATTGGAAACTTATAAACCATTGCAAACCTAGTGTGTGTGGATATGCTTGTGATATGCTTGATGTTGGGTTGCTCTTGGGAGTCCTCAATGTGGTAGCATGTACCTACCTCAATGGATTCTTCTCATTTCATAATTCCTTCATTAGTTTGGTTGATGGATGAGAATTGATTTATAGATGAGGGATGCAATGAATGGAGGGTTGAGATTGATTTAGAATGGATGATTAGGATTGAATTAGAGGGATTTTGAATTTGAATTTGAGAGGAAGGAAAAATTAAATGTTGGTAGTTGGTGTATGGAGGGTTAGGATTGATTCGCTTAAGTGGATGGTTGAGATTAAAATTTAATTTAGATTTGGATAGAAGTTAGTTCAAAATTAATGGCTAGGATTTACTTGATTGAATTGATGGCCAGGATTTAGAATTGACTTCATTTAGGATTTGATGATTTGGATTTAAAATTGAATTCTAATTGGTTGGGAGTTGGGAGTGGATGGTTAGGATTGGTGTGATGATTTGGATGGCTAGGATTAAATGTTCATTTCATTTGGAATTTTAAATTAGGCAAATTAGATAATGTGAATTTTGGATTGAAAGATAAATGCTTTATTTTGTAAATAAAGAGGGTGACGATGAATATTAGCTTAGTTAATTAAATAAATTGATCTATTTAATTAATTGATGTTAATATGAAATTTATATAAATAGCTGGCGGGAGAAATGAAACTTTTTTAATTAATTTTTTTTTATCGATAACATAGGAATTTTTCGCTTGGCTTGAGCCAGGTGAGGCCACAAACGGCCTTGGCATGAATGCACAACATTAACGTGAATAGCCCAAACCCATGAGCATAGTAGTGCAATCGAGTCACAAAGCTCGTGAGTACATGTCATGTCCCCTTCTCGTTGACATCTCTCAGAGCACGGGATTAGCCTATCATACGACCCTTGTAGGCTAATAGACTGGATAGAGGGTCATGTTGGAGCTTGGTTCAGCTTCAGTTGGCAGAGTTTGATCAGTTGGCTTTCGTTTGGGCTCGTTCGGACACTTCACATAAGTTGCTATTTTTATGCCATTGGCCATGGGACCCCGCCATTTAAAGCAGATGGATTGTTGCGTTCGCAATCACCAAGGTTCATACCTTTTCGACGTGGATCTTGTGCATCTATTGAATAATGAGATATTAATATTTTAATTGAATTACTCAACACACTTAATTGAGATTACACAGCTATAATATATTATTATAACTTAAGTGATTTTGATAAAGGGGTCGCCCATCATCAGAAAGGGGCCATTTAAAGATTAAATTTATAATTTAATATTTGAGCTGAGACTATTGAAAGAAATTAAAAGAAGAGGTCGAATTATTTAAAAATTCCCTATCTTTAAGGAATTCGCACTTTTGAGGGATATAGTGCATTTGCCTTGGGATTCGAGCCATTATGCATATTGAGTTATGGAAAATTGATCAAGTTTGGTCTGAGCAAGAAGCTTTAGGGTTTCAGTCTCGAACTCATTGGAGAACGAGCCATCTCCATTGAAAGCAGTTTAGAGGGTGTGAGATATCACCTGATTTATTACCAGATAAGAGATTTCTTCATTCAGGAGAAATTACAGAGCATCACAGATCATCCATCTTCAGAGGTTTTGTTCAGGGTTTCATTCATCAGGCATATATTCATCTTGGCGCCTATTTCTATTGATATCTGGAGGTTCTTGGGGAAGCTGTACCTTTTATTTATGCTGCTGCAGCCGTACCATCTGCTGACAGGCCGTACCACCATTAATAAGGGCGTATTTTCTCTTTGAAGAAAATCGCTTGCTTTGGGGTCAGTCTGCCTCTGCTATCTTGGGCGCCTATATCCCTGGCACTATTCTGGATCTTCTGAAGGAGGGAGAAAGTAGTTTTATATCAGCCGTACCAGTTATTTCCAGTTGCTGATTACCAGGTTCTTTTATTAAAATATTGTCATTTCCTTATTGCATGCTACCAGATCTTTATTGTATTGATTCCATTTGAACAATAAAAGATGCGCCTTCAGTAGAACTTGAATTTCCTATCTATATTGGCAGTTTAGGATTTTATTTGAATTTATTACCTATTTTGTGCAAAATTGCATTCTTCATTATTTATGCAAAAACACCAAAAAACATCAGAAAACGCAAAAACAAACAAAAGAATCGATTTGAGGTGGAAACACAAAGGAAATGCGAGCCTGCAGCTATCCAGCCAACCCCCATCCTATGGGTTTTCTCTAGCGCCCGCAAACGCTTGGTCTCACGTGTATTACACACGGTATCGCGTTCGATTGACGTGGAACAAAGCCGAAGTAGGGCGCCGGAAATATGGCCAGCAGGAATGACAGGGCGTGATAGAATCGTGATGTTCCTGTGGAACCAGATTCCTCAAAACCCCAGAGACGCATGATGCCTCTGCTTGCCGCACTCAGAGATTTACGTGTAGGTCAACGGCAGTCGAATGATGTATTGCAGCAGTTGACAGTGGCACTTCAGAGATTGAGTACTCTGAGGAGACCGTCACCACATCGTGACGACGAGAGGAGTGAAGCAGGATCTCGCAGGGCACCTAGGACAGCCTCATGGACAACAGATATGCCTACCAGGCCAACTTTTGTGAGACAGGAGGCTGATGAGGTTAGCACAGGTGAGGAGCAGGAGGAGATATTCGCTGATACACTTATGGCAGCAAATGAGGAGTGGGAGTTGATACCACCTGAGGTCAGAGAACGGATCACTTTTGACCGTTTTATTACACAGAGGCGAGAGCACCACAGAGGTCGACAGGATTGGAGACCTAGATACCAAAACAATGACCAAAAACATGCAACCAACAGGCTTAATCTGGCGATGTTCGATGGTAGTGGTAAGGTGACAGCCCAGGCTTGGATTAGTAAGCTAGATACATTCCTCACACTACGTCCGATGGCTGAGAGAGATGCTATCCGTTATGCAACACTGCACCTTGAGGGAGTAGTTTACGATTGGTGGCACCACGGTATGGTTACGTTACAGCATGACAGGATCACGTCATACCAGGAGTTCGTAGACAGATTGGTTGAGCGGTTTGATAGGAAGGATCCAGAATCCTACTTCAGAGACTTAGCTCAGTTGAGACAGAGTGGCAGTTTGGAGTCCTACATTGGTGACTTTCAGAAGTTATCAGTCATGGTTCTGAACATTTCTGAGAGGAGATTGGTAGTACTCTTCATGGAGGGTTTGACAGAGCCACTGAGAGGCTGGATCAAAGCCTTTGATCCTTCGTCATTACAGGAGGCGATGAAGAAAGCACGAAGCATGGAGTTAGCAGCACCGTCTAATAGATTTAACTCCAGAGGTTCTTCATCTTTTAGGGACAACAAAGACTTTAACAAAAACAGGGACAAATCTGATTTTAACAAAGAAAAATCAGACTTTAAGAATGATTCAAAAGGTAAATCAGCAGCTCCACCTTTGGATCGTGAGGCCCTTAATGACCTACGCAAGAAGAAGCTTTGCTTCTACTGCAAAGGACCCTATGATGCCAATTACGATTGTCCTCTAAGACCTAAGGGCAAGGCAAATCGTGTAATGTGGGCGTACTACGAGGACTCAGAATCAGAAAATTCCGAACAGCAGGAGAGTTCCGAGGATTCAGAGACAGAGGCTTCAGAGCCTAGAGCAGAGACAGGGCCAGAGCTTCAGTTACAGGAGGCACGCTTATCTAGCATACAACAGGAGGGCTCTTTCAGGATTCGTGGTGTGTTGGCAGGACAGAGGGTCATTACCCTACTTGATACAGGAGCCACACATAATTTCATAGATGCTAGATTCGTTGAGAAACGCGGACTCATCACTGAGGAGTTCGAGGGCATTAGGGTTACGGTGGCCGATGGATACACTTTGAGGTGTGAACGCATGATAAAAGATCTCCCTTTACGCTTGAACAATTATGAGTTCAAGGCTGATTACTATGTGGTTAATATGGGAGATATTGATTTGGTCTTGGGAATGAAGTGGCTTCATTCATTGGAGGAAGTCACTCTTTGTCTCAAGGACATGGAGATCCGTTTTGATGTTGACGGGAAGACTCATATCTTAAAAACAATACGGGACAGCAACATCAAAACAATTTCTTTTCGTCGGATGGAGAGGCTCATGCGTCACGACATGGTTGAGTGGGCTGCCGAGTGCACTTTAGCACCTATACAGGAGGGACAGCAGAAGACAGAATATCATCCGGACATTCAATAGTTGAGAGTCAAGCATGATAAGGTGTTCAGTGATATTCCTCCAGGGAGACCTCCAGACAGGGGCATAGAGCATATTATTGAGCTTGAGGAGGGTGCTAAGCCCGTTATGATTACACCATATAGACATCCTAAACGGCTGAAGGATGAGATCGAGAAAGCGATCAAGGAGTTACTTGCTATGGGTCACATTCGGCCTAGCAAGTCACCATTTGCTTCTTCAGTTGTATTGGTAAAGAAGAAGGATGGAACATTGCACATGTGTATTGATTATAGAGTCCTGAATAAGAGGACGATCAAAAACAGGTATCCGATACCACGGATTGACAAGCTTATTAATGAGCTCCATGGTGCCTGTTATTTTACCAAGATTGATTTGCGGTCAGGGTATCATCAGATCAGGGTCGGTGAGCAGGACATAGAGAAGACCGCCTTCCGATGTCATTGTGGGCATTTCGAGTTCGTAGTGATGCCATTTGGGCTCACTAATGCGCCAGCTACTTTTCAGTCTACGATGAACAGGGTTTTTCATTCACAGCTGAGGAGATTTGTGTTGGTCTTCTTTGATGACATCCTTATATACAGCAGGACTTGGCAGGAGCATCTGGCTCGCTTGGAGACCATGTTGAGTATTTTGGAGAGGGAGTCCTTGTACGCCAAGGAATCCAAATGTGATTTGGGAATGACCGAATTGTTATATTTAGGTCACATCATCAGTGTAGGAGGAGTGCGGATGGATCTTGAAAAGATTCGCGCTATCATTGACTGGCCTACACCAGCAAACCTGACACAGTTGAGAGGGTTTCTCGGTTTGTGTGGATTCTACCGTAGATTCGTGAATGGTTATTCACGACATGCAGCCCCTATGACAGATTTACTGAAGAAGGGTGCATTTATTTGGACTCCTGAGGCACAGGAATGTTTTATGAAGTTTAAGGAGTTGATGACCACATGCCCTGTTTTGGCACTACCTGAATTTTCGAAGCCATTCGAGCTTCAATGCGATGCATCAAGAGAGGGCATTGGTGCGGTGCTTATGCAGGACAAGCACCCGATTGTGTATGAGAGTCGCAAGCTCAGAGGGCCCGAGAGACTCTATAGCATATATGACAAGGAGATGCTCGCTATCATGCGTGCCTTAGCAAAATTTCGGCAATATCTTGTTGGCAGCAAATTTTGCATTAAAACTGATCATAACAGTTTGAGACACTTCTTGGGGCAGCGAGATCTCAATGATAGATAGCAGAAGTGGGTCAGTAAGTTGCAGGCTTATGACTTTGATATCTCGATATCAAAGGTACAAGAACGTAGTGGCTGATGCACTTTCACGTAGACCATATTTGAGCGCTATGGTTCACATTTCAGAGGACTGGAGGCATATGATAGTGGCAGAGTATGCCAAGGATACTTGGGCCTCCAGCATTGTTGAGGGATCGACAGTTGATACCAGGTATACACTTGTGAATGATTTGATCATTTACAAGAACAGGATATATTTGATCCCCGGTTCAGAGGTGAAGAACATCATCATGCGGGCCTTTCATGATGTGCCTACAGCAGGACATCCCGGGTACTTCAAGACCTACAGACAGATTCGGGAGAGATTCACCTAGAGAGGACTCAAGGCAGATGTTCTTCAATACGTGCGTGAGTGCCCCCTCACAGAACGAGAACACGCACCCTGCGGCCGGCCAGCCACTGATTCCCCGGAAGTGGGAATGCCTCACGATGGACTTTATTACGGGCTTACCTAAAGCCCAAGGGCAAGATTGCATATACGTAGTTGTGGATCGGCTTACGAAGTATGCCCACTTCTTCCGATCACCACGACCTACACAGCTACACAGGTAGCAGAGGTATTCTTTCGTGAGGTATTCAGACTACATGGATTGCCTCAGAGCATTGTGAGCGACAGGATAGTCGGTTCTTGAGTCACTTTTGGTAGGAGGTATTCAGACTTGTGGGACCGAGCTTACACCGAAGCACCTACTAATCCACGCAGATGGGCGCACGGAGATAGTGAATAAGTGGGTGGAAGGATACCCTAAAACTATATAGCAAGGCAGCGTATGGGCAAATCAAATGGACATTTGTGTGAGTATTGTTATAACTCGACATTCCATATGACCATTCAGATGTCACCTTTCATGGCGTTGTACGGTTATGAGGCGCCGAGTTTTCTGGATTTGCTACTGAGTGACAGTAGAGTGCCGAGTGCTGGAGTCTGGTTGCAGGAGAGTCGGATACTATGAGGGCTCTCAAGGAAAATATCGCCAAGGCACAAAATCAGCAGAAGCAGTATGCGGATCAGAAGAGAACAGAGAGGCATTTTGAGGTGGGTGACATGGTTTACCTCATGCCGCAGCCCTACCGTCAGTCCACTCTTAGGAAGAGTGGGTCGGAAGCTCTGTTATGTTATTACGGTCCTTTCGTGATCCCGAGGCGAAGTTGGAGAGGTGGCGATGAGCTGAGCTTCCAGCCAGAGCAGGGTACACAACGCTATGTATCACGCCTCAAGAAGGCGTTGGACACCGTGTGGTACCATCTGCAGTTCTACCTCCCTTAGATGATGAGGGAAAGTTGATCTTAGTACCGAAGTCCATCCCGGAGCATAGGAGAGACAGCTGCATAGGAGGACCATCGGAACATCTGGTGAAATGGAGAGGATTTGGTCTGTTGAGGATGCTACATGGGAGAGCGAGGATATTCCGCAAAGATCCTGCATTGAGATTGCTTTGGACAAGCAATTTCGTGAGGGGCGGATCATTACGTCCTCTCGCGACATCTCTCAAAGCACGGGATTAGTTTATCATACCACCCTCGTAGGCTGATAGATGGATAGAGGGTCATGTTGGAGCTTGGTTCAGCTTCAGTTGGCAGAGTCGATCAGTTGGCTTTCGTTCGGGCTCGTTCGGACACTTCTGGCATAAGTTGCTATTTTTAGCAGTTATTGGCAGTCAGCGTGGGACCCCTGCTATTTTTAGCAATATGGATTGTTGGTGTTCAGAATCACTTCAGTGTTCGTCAGCTTCAGACGGATCAGGCATCGGATGAATAATGAGAGAGATATTAATATTTAATTGAATTAATTAAATATTAATTAATTGGAGATTATAATATAAAGTTATAATATTTTATTATAACTTAAGTGATTTTGATAAAGGGGTCGCCCATCATCAGAAAGGGGCCATTTGAAGATTAAATTTATAATTTAATATTTGAGCTGAGACTATTGAAAGAAATTAAAAGAAGAGGTCGAATTATTTAAAATTCCCTATCTTTAAGGAATTCGCACTTTTGAGGGATATAGTGCATTTGCCTTGGGATTTGAGCCTTTATGCATATTGAGTTATTGAAAATTGATCAAGTTTGGTCTGAGCAAAAAGCTTTAGGGTTTCAGTCTCGAATTCATTGGGGAACGAGCCATCTCCATTGAAAGCAGTTCGAGGGTGTGAGATATCACCTGATTTATTGCCAGATAAGAGATTTCTTCATTCAGGAGAAATTACAGAGCATCACAGATCATCCATCTTCAGAGGTTTTGTTCAGGGTTTCATTCAGCAGGCATATATTCATCTTGGCACCTATTTCTATTGATATCTGGAGGTTCTTGGGGAAGCCATACCTTTTATTTATGCTGCTGCAGCCGTACCATCTGCTGACAGGCTGTACCACCATTAATAAGGGCGTATTTTCTCTTTGAAGAAAATCGCTTGCTTTTGGGTCAGTCTGCCTCTGCTATCTTGGGCGCCTATATCCCTGGCACTATTTTGGATCTTCTGAAGGAGGGAGAAAGTAGTTTTATAGCAGCCGTACCAGTTATTTCCAGTTGCTGATTACTAGGCTCTTTTATTAAAGTATTGTGATTTCCTTATTGCATGCTACCAGATCTTTATTGTATTGATTCCATTTGAACAATAAAAGATGCGCCTTCAGTAGAACTTGAATTTCCTATCTATATTGGCAGTTTAGGATTTTATTTGAATTTATTACCTATTTTATGCAAAATCGCACTTTCCATATTTATGCTCAAAAACCCAAAAACGTCAAAAAACCAAAAAGCTTCCGAAAAACAAACAAAACAATCAGATTTGAGAAACAGAGGAAACAAGGGTTTCTACAGTACAATAGCCCAACAGGGGCACAAAGCCCATGAGCACAGTAGCCTAGCAGGGGCACAAAGCCCACAAGCACACTAGTTCGACAAGCATTTGGAGCATGAAGTCACCAGCATGAACACCAACAACTTCAACACGAAGGTTCAAACCTGCAAGCACAATGGATTAGCGAGGGCACAATGGTCCAACGGGGGTTTGAACCTTGGTGGATACAACAACAATGCCTTGATTTAACGATCACACTATGCCATGAACGGCAGTTTATTTAATTAATTAGTATTAGAGGCATTATGGGATTAATGACGAGAATTGATTAGAATGCCAAAATGAATTTTCAATGTCTACACTTCTAATTATATTTCAATATCATAATGTTTTGCATTAATTTAGATGTCACCACAGGCTGATCTTGGAGTACTATATTGATTATTCCCATCAAAATGAAAACAAAGTCAAATTTAGTGAAACATTCATGATTTGCGTTAGACTCTTGCATGGTTAGGACAACTTACGTAAGACTAATTAACAATGGTGTTTCTAAATTTGACAGTTGTTTTTGTGCCGGTTCCAATTGTTTGACCATGGACCCATTATTAGGCTTTTGTCTAAATTCATGAGATCCAACAAGTTATGCAAAATGCTTATAAAAGGATGCATGCCCTATTCTGATTTAGGATTGGACGAAGCCAGTAATTGAAGATAACCATATTGTAGGAGTTAGCTCATCCTTGTTAGTTTTAGGATCAGATTTAACAGAAAGTATAAAATGCAACACATGAACAATAAACACAGTAGATACCCTGTGAAAACCCTCCTACTCGAGGGAGAAAAACCCAACAAAATATATCTCTCATATATTAGAATAAAAGAAGTGTAGAATTCTGCATACAACAATCAGGCCTTATCCAGGGCCAAATCTCATACAACAATATATATGTCTCTTCTCTTGAATGATAAGAATTTGAATTGCTGCTAGGAGGATGCAAACTTCTATTGTTGCTTAGGAGAGGTGAACTTGAGAGGATGAATTGTGATGATCAAATGAGAGGACTTGATCCTCCTTAAATACATAACTAGGCAACCTTTCATCCTAGAGCCGACCTTGCCTTGAGTATAATTTTCCTTTTTAAAAATAAGGCCGACCTACCTTGACAAGAATATATTAAGGAGAAAATATCTCCTGAAGCTACCAAACACTAACACTCCCTCTTAGCTAGAGAGATATTTTCTAGATATCTACGTCATGGAGTCTCTCAACATGACGCCCACAATGGCTACACCCATTTGTGGAAAGCTCAAAGATTCATCATGAAATCTCTCAATGTGATGTCGTCATGGAGTCTCTCAACATGACGTCCACCACGGCTACTCCCATGTGTGGAAAGAAACACATGTACAAGTGTTCATCATAGAGTCTCTTAACGTGATGTCGTCATGGAGTCTCTCAACATGACGTCCACAATGACTACTCCCATGTGTGGAAAGAAACACAAGTACGAGGGTACATCACAGAGTCTCTCAACGTGATGTCGTTATGGAGTCTCTCAACATGATATCTCATCTCAGTCTTAGAGATGAACAAGGGATCGCACCTCATATTTCTCCGTCGCAGAGAAATATACACCACAAGGGCTTTCACCTCATATTTCTCCATCTCAAAGAAATATACATTGCAACAAATCTTTATGATGATGTGACTCCCTCTGAAGCTCCAAGTACCCACATCGACCTTCTAACCTCCTTGTCCAAGGTTGCCTTTGTTGGTTTGTTAGACTCCCTCTAAATGTCATTTCCTCCTCTTCGAAGAAGCTGATCGCAAATTCTCCATCCAAGGCTGACTCAACCTTGTGCCCTCAAGTGAAGAATCAAGAGAGTTATGCACCATCAACTCAGTCCCAAGGCTACAAGCTATGTCTCCATGTTTGTTCATTTCTTCAGCATGCGTAACTTCCTCACAGGATGCATCAAGCTCTTCCTCCCTTGAATGCAATCTCTCATCATCCTTTTGCTCCTCGATCCATCCTAGAAGCATTTTAGAGAGATTACTAATAGTTCATAGAATCAAACTACCCCGAAGAGAAATATATAGACCAATGCTAGAAGCATACAAGATTCACTATTCCCAATGTATTGCATAAATTAACTACATAAAATTTATTCGAGTTACAATCATAAAAATACTTATCTCTTTATGTTGGTAC
Organism: Sequoia sempervirens; assembly: GCA_007258455.2. NCBI lineage: Eukaryota > Viridiplantae > Streptophyta > Pinopsida > Cupressales > Cupressaceae > Sequoia > Sequoia sempervirens. The sequence continues at coordinate 523,929,325 of VDFB02105785.1, forward strand.
ACCATTGAGCTAGACCTATGGCTGTGTCTCATCTTCGCCACCTTCACTCAATGTTGCCATCAATTTACCCTCATCTTGATTTCACACCCACCATTGAAACCAAAACTCGGAGATTGCAGTGACCCACAGATATTTATTTCCAATGGCTTCCACTACATGAAATCCTTGAAATGCCGAGTGAAGGTTGTGATGGACGCCTATCTCTAGTTGCCACGAACTCTAGAAAAATGCATCCAAGGGAACTCACATCTCATATATACGCTAAGATGCTACGCCAAAAGAAAAGGGCCAGACGTATTGCAACGTCTCCTCCAAGCTGCGCCACTAATGTGTGAAAGCCACGAATTATCCACAAGTGATGTTGATTATGTTCTTGTCTCTTATTCTCTGACTAGGCTGCTCCTGTGATGTCCCTTATTTTGTCATTACTTTGTCTTTGTCTTCTATTCGGTCTAAGCAGCTCACAAATATGAAGTTTGGCGGCTACTAAAATATATTTGCCTCTTTACAACAAGCGACTAAGATACTTGTCACATATACTGACTTATTTTCCTTTGTCATATCTTTGACTCTACGCAAGACCTCCAACCTACTTCCACCTACGTCACCCTCAAGATCCGATAATTACAAGTAATCAATTCGCTGGCTATTTTATCTTCTATGTCAAATGCGATTTCTTTCTCAAGGAAATGACGACTTCCTGAAAGTTTCGGTCTCTTAAAACATATTTTCTAACATACCATGTTTGTCTTTACCCGATGGACTCCAAGTGGAACCGATGCTTTCCCTTTGTCTTATCTGGCTGCTTATTCACTGTTCTTAAAATGAATCAATACTTGGGTGGTCTCCATATAATAGCAATCTTAGTCAGTAATATTAAATCCCCAATAATATTTTGCTTTAAATCTGATCAGTACTTCCCTTAAACCCGCTCTGATACCATGTTAGTTTTAGGATCAGATTTAACAGAAAGCAGAAAATACAACACATGAACAATAAACATAGCAGATACCCTGGGAAAACCCTCCTACTCGAGGGAGAAAAACCTAGCAAAATATATCTCTCATATATTAGAATAAAAGAACTGCAGAATTCTGCATACAACAATCAGGCCTTATCCAGGGCCAAGTCTCATACAACAATATATATGTCTCTTCTCTTGAATGAATGATTATACTTCTTGAAGAATCCGAACTGCTGCTAGGAGGATGCAAACTTCTGTTGTTGCTTAGGAGAGGTGAACTTGAGAGGATGAATTTGTTATGATCAAATGAGAGGACTTGATCCTCCTTAAATACATAACTAGGCAACCTTTCATCCTAGAGCCGACCTTGCCTTGAGTATAATTTTCCTTTTTAAAAATAAGGCCGACCTGCCTTGACAAGAATATATTAAGGAGAAAATATCTCCTGAAGCTACCAAACACTAACAATCCTTTTATCCTACATCAAATCTTGCTATTGGGAAACAAATTAGATCATCTTCTTGTATAGACCGGACACTCTTCTATAAACTAGAATTTGATTGATTTTATTTTTTTATAAATTAGGTAGTATATATTCTACTAATTACATTGGGGCTCTTCTTGCAAAGCAGATAAGTATTTGCATATGCAACTAGGAACTATGTAATGTCCCCATTTTTAGCACTACACTTCCTAGTGATTGTTGACCTATTGCCGGATACCCGTAGGTAGGTCAGAGGTAGAATTAGGGTTTCCAGCTGTTTGGAGGTCTCTTTGGTGGATTCAGGGATTTGCATGTCGGAGTTTTGCAGTTTGGTTTATGGATTCCTTTTGGGATTTCAAAGAGCTTCAGAGGGATGTGACATGCATTTCGATCAGGGGTTTGCATGTAGGTTTGGTTTTTGGATTCTTTCTAGGTTTTCAGAGAGCTTTGCAGTGGTATGACATGCATTTGCATCTGACAACCTTTTCTGGACTCACTATTTTTAGTAAATTGCGACGGTTGTCTAGTTTGTGCTCAAAACGCATTTGGAGTCACTTACTATTTTTAGCAGTATGCTATTTATAGTAAGTGCTATCTTTAGTAGTTCAATTTGGGGGTTTCCGAAGGGGTTTCTATTTATAGCAGTGGTCAGTGTTGACGTTGCTATCTTCAGTTGGTCACAGTTTCCTCATTGGTCCTCAATTTCGCATAGTTTGGAGTGTTTGGCATACCCTTACTATTTATAGAAGTGCTATTTATAGTAAGCCACCTTTGGGGGAGTTGGTCCCAGGCCAGTGTACTCGCAGCAGCATTATTATCCAGTTTTCAGTTGGAGAGCCTAAGGTTGCAGTTTAATATTTGCTTGTTTGACCATTTAAGTGATTTTATAGTGGATAAAAGAGGGGTAAAAATTTATTAAAACACGAAAAAATTACAGAGCAAAGTAATTACAAAGCCTTATCCAGCTCCACCAAATGGTCCAACTGTTGAGACAAATCAGGGGGTAATTGACTCCGATCAACCAAATTCCAGTCATGAAAATGATCAGAAGCCCATTTAGCCAAACAAACAGCAACACCATTCCACTCCCTAGGAATATGAGTGAAAGTAACAAACTCAAGAGAAACACAAAGATTGAGAATTTGTTCAATAATCAAAGCTAGGTGCCAACTGATATCATCTAACCTCTGCCTGTTCAGCAAGTTCACCACAACCTGGGAATCAGATTCACAAATAATCCTGTGCCACCCCAACTGACAGCCATGCTCCACAGCCAGTAAAATTGCCTGAGCCTCCATAAGATTATTAGTATGAAGACCCTTATAAATAGAGAAAATAAATTGAACATCCCCAGAACTATCCTGACCAACACCACCAATACCAGCATGACCAGGGTTTCCATGAGAAGAGCCATCTGTGTTAATTTTTAGGATGCCTTGAGGAGGAGGAGACCATCTTCCCTCCCTATTCACCTTCGGTGTTGGATGCCTACACCTGTTGCGCATAAGATGCCGATGCGAAGGAGGAAGATGAAGGCGGTTGAAACAACCAACATCAGAAGGAACAATCTAATTAGTCAGATCACACTTAGCCGCGATCGTTTCTCCCACAGAATGCAAAATTTTCCACCACAAGCGAGGGGCCCCCATCATCACATCCTGAAAAATCCGACGATTCCTCTCCAACCAAAGATTCCAAATAATGAAGGATGGGCCAATCGCCCAAGCAGCTTGAAGAAAGGAGGTAGAAACAGGGGCACTACTCCCCCGATCCACAAACTCAGCCAAAGAGGAAACATGCGTACAGGGCACATTCCACACCCGCCACCAACGATGCCAAATCTCCCGAGCATAGGAACATTGGAAGAAGAGATGAGAAGCACACTCCTCAGCCTCATGACACAACACACAACAAGAGGGACCTTGGAAACCCCGCTTGCATAAATTATCCCAAGTAAGACACCGGTTTTGAGCCACCAACCACATGAAGAAATTGCACTTGGGCCAAGACAACTTATGCCAAACATACTTCCACCAAGGGACCTCAATATCCCCAAACAACTGTTGACCCAATTGCTTATAGCCAGTAGACACAGAGTACTTCCCAGACATATCAAAGCCATCCCAAGCTAAAATATCAGGTCCCCTCAACGAATTACAAGCCCGGGAAGCCAAAAGTTGAGCAAGCTCCTGCCTATCCCCCTCAGAGCCCCCAGGAGGCCACTCAGAAGGGTGCTTCCAGTGAAAAGAAACAACAGAGCCACAATGCTCAACAATCTTGTAATGCTCAACGGTATCCCAACTAGCAGCAGTAAAAACATCACAGAGGGGTTGAAGATGAGGAAAAGCAGAAAGAATAGGTGGGTGACCATCCCAAGAATCCCACCAAAATAGAGCCTGTGATCCCGAGTGACAGATCCAAAAAAGCGCCCGCTTAATCAACTGAGCTCCCACTTTCAAAGTAGACCAAATCATAGAACCACTCCCCTCCAGAGGATAGCGAGGAACCTCATGAGAAGCAACACTACGAAGATACTTATAGTTAAGAACACGGGCCCACAACTAGTGTTGATTAGTACACCAGCGCCAGTAAAGCTTCGCCGCAAGAACTTGCCCATTCAAAATAGAAGAGCGTAAACCGAGACCACCCTCCTGCTTTGGTCTACACATAGAATCCCATTTATCAAGGCTCCACTTAGAAGTCATCAAGTTACCACTCCAAAGGAATTTCCGAGAGAGAGCATCAAATTCCCGAAGGAAATACATAGGGGCCGATTGAACAAAACACCTGTAGATGGGAAGGGCCTGGATAACAGACTGAAGGAGGGTAACTCTAGTAGCAGTAGACAACCACCGATGAGTCCAATGTGTTATCTTCTTCCTCAACTTATCAAGCAACATCTGCCAAGAGGATCTGGGTTGACGCCCAACGGCAAGAGGAATCCTCAGATAAACAAAGAGGAGAGATCCAATTTGAAACCTCAAAATAGCAACAATCCTCCTTTGGATGGCCAAAGGAGTATTAAAGAAAAAAATAGAAGACTTCTGCTCATTAACTTTCTGACCCGAAGCAGCAAGGTAGATGTCCAAAGCTTTCCTAAAGGGATCAGCTTCACGAAGACGAGCCAACCCCATAAGAGAGGTGTCATCCACAAACTGGAGGTGAGAAAGAGTAGGCAAACCCATCCCCCACTGCCAACCATGAATCCCACCCTGAGAGACCCGAGATTTAAGAAAGCGACCAAGCCCTTCAGCCATAAGAATAAAGAGATAGGGAGAAAGTGGATCCCTCTGACGAAGGCCCCTGGTAGCACCAAAAAGTTCAGAAGGTTCCCCATTCACAATAACTGAAAAGGAGGAGGTCACACAACTCATAGTCTAGCTCACCCAGTCAGAAGAAAACCCAAAGGCCAACAAAATCTTCTGAAGGATACTCCATTTAACTCTGTCATAAGCTTTAGCCATATCCAGCTTGATGAACATAGACCTTTCCCTAGAGATCGCCATGGAATGAATGACCTCCGAGGCGATCACCACCCCATCCAGAATCTGTCGACCTGCCACAAAACCTCCTTGTTCCTCTGAGATAACAATAGGCAAGCAAGATTTAAGCCGCTCTGCAATCAGTTTCGTAATAATCTTATACACCACATTACAGAGCGCAATAGGTCGAAAGAAATCAAACCTATCAGCACCCTCCTTCATAGGAATGAGGACAAGAAAAGTAGCATTCAAGGCCCGAAGCATCTGCTTGTTATGAAAAGATTCCCGGACAACCTCTACCAGATCCAACTTCACAATTTCCCAAACTCTTGGAAAAATTCAATAGGGAACCCATCAGGGCCAGGAGCCTTCCCCCTCTTCATCCCAAAAACAACCTCCTCCACTTCAAACAAAGTAATCAGGCACATAAGAGAAGCATTCAACTCATTAGAGACCAAAGAAGGAATACAAGAAAGAATCATATTATCCTCAACATCAGAAGGAGGAGAATCCTCAGTAAACAGAGAGGAGTAGAATTGTCGAGCTTCTCTAGATAAAGCCTGTTGTGAGGATAAAACTAAGCCTTCAAAATTAACAAGAGAAGAAATATAACACTTATTCCGACAGGCCTGCACAAAATGATGGAAGAAGGTAGTATTCCTATCGCCCTCTCAAAGCCAGTCAACCCGAGCCTTCTGTTTCCAAAATATCTCCTCCCGAAGTTCCCACTCTTCCACCACTTTAAGAGCCTGGGACTCAGCATGCCCAAGAGCCTCTGAAAATCCCAAATCCCTAATTTGGTGAGTAACAACAGCAAGACGCTCCTGTGCTTCCCTTTTCTTGGCCCGAAAATTGCCAAAACAAAGCCAATTCCAACGCTTAAGATGTTACTTGACACTTTGCAGCTTCTTAACAAAAGAGTACATAGCTGAGCCATATGTCGGGGCACCATCCAACCACCACTGCTCAACAAGATTATACAAAGAAGAATCACAGAGCCACATAAGCTGAAATTTGAAAGGAGGATTCTTTGGATTAGGAAAAGGAGAAGCTGAAAACATAATTGGCCAATGATCAGAGCCACACCAGTCAAGAATCTCAGAGCCAGTAACCAGACCGCCCCCAACCCAAAAACAAGAAACAAGAAACCTATCCAACCGCTCGGAAATCGCCTCTGGTCCACTCCGCCTATTATTCCAAGTAAATAAGCCATTAGCAGGTTTAACATCAACAAGAGCAAGAGAGTCCACATTAGCTCGGAACAAATCAGAAGCAGGACCCAGTCTTGGCAGCCCCCCTCTTTTCTCCTCTAGACACAAAACAACATTGAAATCACCAGCTAGGATCCAAGGCAAGTAAGGTGCACAGGACCTAACATACCTAATATGGGCCCAAAGCTGGCCTTTACCCCGGAAGTCAACTGGAGCATAAACATTACTAACCAAAATAGTCTCACCAGAGTCCAAAACCGAAGCCACCATCGAGATAGAGGAATGGCTAGAAATCCACCAGCGAGGAACAACCTTACGAGGATCCCAAAAAAGAGCCAAACCTCCAGAGCTTCCCTTAGAACCAATACACTAACACTGACCAGAGAACCAAATATGAGGGGCATACTGAAGCATGAAGTCCACCTGAAGCTTGGTCTCCTGAACACAAAAAATATCTGGAGAATGAACCCCAATCATATCCTGAATAGCTTTCTGACGGGAGGCGCTATTCAACCCCCTTGCATTCCATGAAAGAATAATCATGAGGAAGGTTGAGAAAAGTGGGTACCAATGGTCTTAACAGATCCAGACTCAACCAGCAAATCCCCAGTAGATTTAATCTTATCTGCATCCTTTTTACGACCAACTTTAGAGGAGTGCTCAAAATGCCCCTTCTTGAGAGGGCGTTGTAGCACCCCTAGATAAGAGACACCCCGACCTTTACTAGAAGACAGAGCCTCCTTAGCTAAATCAGCTAAAATGATATCATCCCGTCGGCCAGCAACAACATCTGAAAGCCCAGAATTCTCCTTTTCTGAAGGAAGAGAAGGGTTATCAACAGCAATTGCCTGCTCCAGCCCTGTATCCATACTGATAGCCCCAGGTACCATCTCAACAGGAATCCCCTCGTCCAAGGCCTGACTATCCAAGACCTCAAAACGATTAAACCCTTGATCAGTTTGTTTGTCCTTAAAGGGCCTCTTTTGACCTCTCCCCTTAGCTTTTGGCTTGACAGGAGTGAAACCATCCTTATCATGCCCCCCTTCAGCCACAGGCACCTTGCTTTTATCTCCCTTATCCACCGAAGGCCCCGAAGGAGGAGGAGAAGAAGCTCCAGCCGATCTGGAGACTTGAGGGCATTGGCGATGAAGGTTTCCATATTCATGACAAAATCGGCATCGAAAGGGGAGGGACTCATAATCTATCTATTGAATCCATGAAGCCGAGCCAATACAAATTTCCAAAGAATCTGGCAAAGGATTATTTAGGTCAATTTCAACACAGATGCGAGCAAAAGAAAATACCTTCTTAACCAGAGTAGTTTGAGCAATGGCAACCGGCTTCCCCAGCAGAGCAGCAATTCGTTGCAAAATGTCTTCTCTCCAGAATTCCAAGGGCAACCATGGCAGGCGGACCCACACCGGAACCCGAGAAGGTAAATCCTCTGCAGCATTGAAACCCCCATGCCAGGGTTTCATGAACAAACCCACCTGATTGAAAAAATACAGGCCTCCCTCAAAAACCCGATTCTGATCCGAAATGCAAGAAAAATCAACCAAGAAAAAGCCATTCCCAGCCACCAAAATGTCAAAATCACCCTCAACCTGCCAGGTACGATGCATCCAAGACTCCAAATCCGAGAGGGAAACACGGATTCCCAAAAACTTACAAATCAAAACATGCTGAGTCCAATAAGAGAAGTCCTCATGCACCGATTCTGGAGAAATAACCAAAACAAGACGATCAAAACTCCTTGCAGACACCCATTCACTTTCTTGAGCTTAGAGCTCTCACCCACAAAAGAGGAATCCATGCCCTGCGCATGCACACCCTCATCCTTTCCCAGAGACGACTTCACACATGCAACCACCAAGCTCTTGAGAGCCCCATCCATATCTCCACACCCAACACCCTCCACTGCCAAACAAATAAAAAACCCCACCCAACCACCTCAGGTTCCACCCCCTACACTCCACGCAGCAGACCCCAACACCATGCAGCACACAGGCCACAGCCTGCAGGTCGCCCGCACCAGCCAGCAGCGCTCGCACCGATCTCCCACACCAGCCAGCAGCACTCACACCGATCTCCCGCACCAGCCCATTTAAGTGATTTTATAAAGTTAAATTATAAACTTACATTAAAGGGAAAAAGTGGTCATTGAGGAGTACCTTGTGCCTAATGAGACAACTTTAAGTTGTTTTTAAAAGCTTATTGAATATTTTATTGCCTCCTTAAGTTGGACGCCATAGGAGGTGAAAAAAAGACATTTTAAAATGTTAAAATATTTCATTTGGAGATGGTGTTGGATTTTAGAGAGAAATTAAGATGAGTTTGGAGTCTATTCGCCTTAATGCTTTATATTTTGAAGTTGGCTCTCATTTTAGGGATTCATGCTTGGACAACTTACTGAAATGCTATCGGATTTTCTTCCGGTTGCTTGGGCTGCGTTGTGAGGACGAAATCCCTCCATCGTATTGGCTGGTTACGGTGGTGAAACATCCACCCTAATTAGTGTTATTTATCAGCTAAGATTTACAAGAGCTTCATGGGTTCAATTTTTGGTGAAGGAATGATGAAGATTTTTCAGTTTTTTTAGGTGTTTTTGGTGTGCTTTCGAATGCTCTCAGTTTGGGTGTGTAGTTTGATGGTTTTGGAGTGATTTATTTCAGTTTTTGGGTATTTTGAAATAAGGGCCTGAACCTGGTTTTTGACTCGTTGCCCTGAGATGAATGGTCAAATCAAAATGGGTATTGATTAAAGGGAAGGGCAATCTTAAGGTGATTCCAGAGAGTGCTCATTTGCATTTTTTGGTGGAATTTCTGAATTTCTAGATCAAATCGACCCCCCCAGGAGGACGCCATCTTGCTGCTACCAATCCTTGTTTAAAGCCAGCACGAGTTGTGGGTTTTGGAGGCTGGACTTTGGGAGTTTTCAAAGGGAACCTTGGCGTTGGAGAAGCAAGTCTCTTGCTTAGCATTGCTGGTGGAGTTGTTGGAAACTATCAAAGTACTTCTTGCTGCTGTAACAGGACATTCCAGGTCTGATTATGCTTTGTAATATTCTGATATAAACAGAAAATGAATGCAAATGTTATTTGTTCCAATCTATGAAGGAAGGCTTCAGTATTTTGTATTTCTGTTCATTGCAATCATCTTTTATGTTATATTCTCTTGCAAAGCATTGAAACCTCAAACACAAACACCATTGAACAAGCAAACAGCAAACCTAGACTTCCAAAAACAAGAGAAAAAAAAAAAAACAGGGGTGCTATCTTACAAACTACTTACCTTCTCAAAATATTTACAATTTGAATGAACTGCACTTCTCATAAATTACAATTACATTAAATTTAGCTGCATTATATGCTTTAAATGCAGAGCAATCCACTTATATTAGGTGGAGAGACAATGCAAATACAACTGTTTTGGCCTCTTTAGACTCCCTTGAGAATGCATGCAAAATTTATTTTTCTGCAACCAATGGAAAATGTTGCAAAATATTTAGTACAGATTACACTTGATTATATGTGCTTTCGGGATTGAATCATTCTTAGCACAAAAGTTTGCTCAAATCAAGGTCTCGACTAGGAAGGTATATTGTTGTTAACATTTTCTATTTGGAATTTACAAAGTGATATGAATGTTGTCTGAAGAATGAATTTTTAGCTTTTGGATTTAACTGTATTTGCTTTTTTGCATCAATATTTTGGATTGTACTCAATGATCCATCATTAGGATTAGGATAGAATAGTGATTGGAATTTTTTTTGTTTGATAGAAAGATCCTATGATAGGATTATGGCATATGTTGTGAGAGTTAGTTGCTTTTATTTCTTCAACACTTTTGTCGATTCTAATTTTTAAAATCCTAATTACAAGTACAAAGAAAGAAATATTACAGACCACTTATATAATGGAGTATTTGCTTGCTTTCTTAGGAACCAAAGTCAAAATTCTTCCTTGTGTAAATGATGTTTGAGAGAATGTGCAGGTGCGATCTGTGGAAGTCAATGAAGCATTCAGACTTCAGAAAGAAAATGGATATGTTATTCTGGATGTGCGTCGAGAAGCAGAATTCAAAGAAGTAGGTACTCTAAATACCATTCATGCATCTTGGGATTTTGAGGATTTCTTGTAGTTTTTAATCTTAATAGGAAAGTTCTCATTACTTGTTTATGTTCTACCTACACTTGAAGGAATCATCACATTATCTCACAATAGATCAAAGTATACTGGCATTATTTTTAAGGAATTATTACAAGAATTATTATTGTAAGGTGAAAAGAAAAGCTTGTTTAGAAGCATTAGGTTTTTCATTTTAAAGCTTTTGGATACAACTGCATGGTAGTTTTTTAGATTGTGGTTTCAGATCACATTGTGTGATGAGAGGATCACATAGTGTGATCCAAAATGTTGATGTAAAGAGCTACCACAAGTTTTTATCTAAAAACTTTAAAAATTCAAGAAAATTTTGAGTGAAGAAATGGGTAAGAATTCTATATGTTTATTGTTGTATGGCAATGTATATCTTCTAGCTGCTTGCATATGTAGTTAATTGATAGTTGGTTGTACTTGTATTTTTGTATTCTTGATTCCAGTTACTTCCTTAATGTTGGTTGCAGAAGTTGGTGGTAAATTCTTAGTAACGTGCACTTGTTCCTCATGTTTCTGATGAAGCCCTTTTTTTCAGTATCATCCAGAAGGAGCTATAAATGTGCAAATTTATAGATTAATAAAAGAGTGGACGGCATGGGATGTTGCTAGACGTGTTGCATTTGCATTCTTTGGGATTTTTCAAGGCACTGAAGAAAATCCAGAGTTTCTTGAAGGTAAATGTTTTCTAACATTGGAATTATAGGCATGTCAATTCACAACTCTATTAAGAATCTATCATAAAATAAAGCCTATTCAAATTTTGAATACTATATCGTAAGGAATTTTTTTGTACTTGACAGAAGTGAGATCAAAACTGGATAAAAACTCCAAAATCATAGTGTTATGCTCCCAAGGTGGTACCTTGAAGCCTTCTGCAAATTTTTCTGAAGGTCAGCAATCAAGGTAGAATTTCTTCTTTCTATATTATGGTTGATTGGAGGCCTTTGCTTCCTTATATCAGTTGTTAGAATTGAAAATAAATGAGAAGTAAACATGGGAATTCAGATTTATAAGTAGTGAGGTTCAAAAGGAATTATTTGAAGTTTAGTAATTGCCAGCCTCAGCTCTTAGATTTATGCTTATTCTGAATAAATAAATTTTATGGTTGGTTCTATTTTCTCAAGTGACTAGAAATTTTTTTTCTGTTGTAACTGTGCCTCAAAATGTAACACAAAAACAAGGTTAAATCTTCTTGTTAACTTCTTCAGCCTTGATCCAAATAAGATTTTGATTATAGATCGTACTGGATTTTCATTGTTCTTGTAATTCTTGGTCTATTCAATCCTGCTCAACAGAAAGCAAAATAATGGTGGATGTTAAGTTTAATTCAAAAAATTCAGAACAAAAGTTGGGCATTTAGCAATATCTGGTTTTATGCAGGTCTCTCATAGCTGCCTATTTGTTGGCACTTGATGGCTACAGTCCTATCTTACATTTGGAGGGTGGTTTGTCTGCGTGGAGCAAAGCAGGTCTACCTGTCAATTATGAGGACTAATGGTGTTTGTCCACGGAATAAAGATAATGGACATCCTATAAGATTATTGTAAGTTGTGGGATGCAGTGGAGGTCAACTAGATTTTGTTGATTTCAAAAAGTTATCCTTAAATATCTAGGTTTTGGCTGTAACCAAGATCTAGCCTTGTTGCACCATGGTCATTTAATCTATATGCTGCATTCCTTTCTTTTTGGAATAGAAATGGTGGATATCTGATATCCACACTATTTCTTCTCGTTTATAGCCTGAATTTCTTCTTTTCAGTTTTGATATTTTCCCCCTGTAACTGTTTATGTTAGTCTGGATAGCTGCCTTTCTTCGATACTTAATGAATAAATCAATCACTGTAAACACAAATGCTACCTTGTAGTGAGATATTCAATTTCTGAAAATATTAGATCAAAGAACATGATAATTTCATTGGCATGAAAATATGACTACTCTGAAAGCCTAGTCCTAACAACAAAAGCTAACATTTGTGGCTTTGCTGAAGTTACAGAGACTCAAATATTATTGGAGACACAATCAAGCTGAGCTTTCACAAGCACAGCCAAATCGTCCTTAAAACTCAACTTTCCTAAGCTTGACATCAAAGAGAAATTCACCTTATGACATCAAAGAACATGATAATTTCGTAAGGTTGACAAGAGAATTACGTAGAAAATCACATCCTAAATGAGTGAACCCCAAAAGCTAGCATTTGTCTCTTAGCGCCAGTTGCTAGAAATTCAACATCTTTACAAAATTACAAGCTTAGCTTTAGCAAAATAGTCAAATCCTGATGTGAAATTAACTTCCTTGGGATGAGGAGATAACTGATCTCATGAAATGTAGCCTTGTATCTTGTTTTCCATAGGAGACCAATGGCAAACAACTAAGTTGTATGCCAAAGATTTTTTAAATTATGCCTAATCATTTAGGTGCCCCCAAAAAGAGGGCCTTAACAAAAAAGGGGAAATTTAATTACATCGATAAATTCAACCTGTAACAATTATCAAGAAGTCCCTAGCAGAATTACACCTTAAGAAGACATGACTAATTTACTCTGCCTGCCCCATAAACTGCATCAAGAATCTGCTATACCAGTTTTGTGTGGTCCTGACTTGACTGCCAGACATTAGTGAAGCATTAGCTACCTCAAGTCTTGTCTATGAAATAAGCCCCAGAAATCCAAATATTCTTTTGGTGCCTTGTGGGGTCATTCAAACTCCATGGAGCAATAGCAGATGTCTGTCTCACTTGATCATGTAAGTCTTTTGTCACATGGTCATGAAAGTAGTTTCCATTGCTCCTTTTCCAACCTCTCCAATAAGTGCACGATCCTTGAAGATGTAGTTTGAAAAGACTAACATTTTTCTTTCTCCGAAAGTCAATTTAACAACTCAAGCTGTCCTCATGAATCACGGGGAAAGAAATTTCCATATGTCCGGACTTTAATGCTAAATCTGACCATCTCACTGACCCTCATTGTGCTATGAAGTGTAAGTTCTTGCAAAGTGACGAAATTTGCTCAAGTGGGGGCTCAAAGCAAAATGCCTTTGCCTTACCAATTATGTCACAGAGCTGAAAGGAGCCCTTGATTCTTTGAATATGTTGGGCAGTTCAAATTCTATGACGGAAGAAAATCCGCCACGAAGCATTACCATCCACTCCTCTTACCGTCTATTTTCCTGCAAAGTCTGCTCCCTTGAGATTTTGTTAGGTATTCCTAGATCCCTTGATCTGGAATTTCTTTCATCTCATCCCGCTTCCAAGAAAATTTGAGGACCTTAACACTTTCTTTGTATGGTTCCTTCATTTAGTTTGGCGATCCATTTCTAATGGATCAAATGGATCAGTAAAATCTCAACGATTTCTTTTAGTATTTTGAAGATAGTACTTAGTTATGATGCATATTTGAATGTTTTATATTGTTAATAATAAGGGCATTTCCAGCTCTACTTCTGCATAAGAACACATTAAGGGGATTGATCCTCTTTCGCAAATTCATGAGACCGACATATCTGTGCAAAAAACAATGTGAAATCACAATTACTTGCAATAACGTATAACTAGGCAAATTGAAACCATGGTAGGGTGCCACTGGAATCTTTTGATCGTATATTAAGTTCACGTGTGACAAAATTTTGACACTAGCGAAGAAAAATCCAGAGCTGGAGTATGAACGCATTCCTTGGAGGATGCACGTGAATAGCCGCGCTGTCTGCAAAACCCTAACACCGTTTCCGCGTGATTTTCTTCCTTCTCTGGTGCGGCAACTGTTGCTGCGCTGGAGAACCTTCAAGGTTTTGAGCTGCTGTCCTGCTCTGCGGCCGCTCGAGCCCACCCCTCGCTTAAAATCCGTCCCAAAAGCATGAAGAAGAAAGCTAGAGAACGCGGTGCTCATGAATCCGACAAAGCGAAAGGAAACAAAGCGATGGGTTCCATAAGTGATAACCTGGAGAATACATCCGAGGCCGCCCAGACTGCTGAACTGAATACAACTCAGACCCAGAGAAAAAAAGTACATAATCCCCAAGGACAGTAAACCTCAGAACCAAGTGATCTCTGCCCTGAAGGTAAGACGATCTCACTAATGAAGTTACTGAAGTCATTTGTAGAGCAAAAGTTTTTGAAGTCATTTCAGACTAGAGAGCAAAAATAATCATTCTTTTCTTTCTTAAAGGCATTCCATTTGAGCAAGAATTCTTTAAATGGGGTCGTAATAACTGGGAGTTGGGATGGACCATAGAAACATTTAGGGGCCTTGGTAGGGGATATGTCTCTCGTACATCTTCTCTGATCCAGATCATGCCCGTGCTGCTCTGCGATATGGCTCTTGGATTATATGTAGTCAAACATGCTACCTGCAAGCTTGGGACCTCGACTTTCATCTCGAAGGCATAACTATAGCAAAATACCCTATGTGGGTTGAATTCCAATTCCTTAACTTGGCCTTTCCTCCTTTTCTACTTGCATCCCAATTGGGGAGGGCACTTTGGTGTAAAGGAACATTCTAACAAATGGGCCAGCTTGTGTGCATGTCTTAGAGTTTGCATTGAAATGGATTTGACTCAGTCTCTTCTAGATTCTATCAAGTTGGTTGGACCCAGATTTAAATTTTACCAACGAATCTCCTACCTTAACAAACCTAATGCTAGCTTCTATTGTCATAGGGAAGGTCGCCTAATCCGAGCTTGTCCTTTTCAAAAACCAAGAACAACTCAATCACCTCCAGCTAGTTCCCACCCCAACACCATTATTGTTGTCAAAGAACCTATGAATGCCTATGTTTCCAAACATCCTCTCGTTGGCAATAACCCACCCTCCTCCAATCCACCCCTTCCACCTTCTGTCATTTCTTCCCCCCATCAACCACCCTCCCCCCTTGAATCCAAATATTTCAAAGTAGCAATGATTGAATCTAGAAATTAGGTTGAAGCTGGAAATAGAGCATCCAAAAGGATGAAAGGGACTCCTTGTATTGGAAAAAAACTCATTCCAAGCATCAAGACCACCCTCCCAATGTAGTAGCCCCATTAAAAATTAGACCCTCTTGTCATCTTGAGGTTGTGTTGATCAAGACCACCTTATGGCCTTAGGAACTTGTTCATTGGAAATCAATTCAATGTGTTGCTTGTGGGTGAGGAAACCCTTCCTGACTCATCCCAATGAAATGCCATATTCAATCTTGGAACATGTGGAGTTTAACGATCCCCGCTCACAAATATCAAGTCAAGCAAATCTATTCAACAAAATCAACTTGATGTTCTTATGCTTCAAGAAGTGAAAGCCAATGCATGTTGTTTGGATGCTACGCTTATTGCCATTTGGCAAGGGGCTCTTTTCTTCCACACCTATCGTGATGATGGTGGTGGAGGTGTTGTTTTGGGTCTTGCCCCTTAGCTAGCTAAAAAGGTTGTGGCTAATGGATTTGATCCCAATAATCGTTGGGTTTGGGTCACTGCTATCATTAAGAACTCTCATTGTATTTTGCTCCATTTATGCCCCTAATTCTCTCAATGGGAGAACTCAATAATGGAATTAGATTCATCAACACCTCCCTAATGGTTATTGGATCTTGGGGAGTGACTTCAATATGGTTGAACACCCAGCTGATCGCAATTGGAACAACTCTTCTCACTTATCCCAATATGAATTTGAAGCCTAGTCCTTGGCACATAATGCCCTTGGAATTCACGACCCCCTTTTAGGTAAAGTCAACGCTCATATTGGTATACTTGGAGCAATTATTGTGAAGGCTACTTGAGAAAAATGAGTAGGCTGGACCATTTCTACATCTCTCCCAATGAGTACTAGAGCAATTACTGTGAAGGCTACTTGAGAAAAATGAGTATGATGGTCAACTCGTTTATCTTGACCTTTTTGCCACTCTTTCTGACCACCTTCCCTTTTTTACCATGCTTGATTTCTCCAATCACGCTTCCCTATTTTATAATCTACTTTTTAAATTAAATGTCTCCCATCTCAAGAACCGGGATTGTATTGTTGGTTTAGTTGTCACTTGGAACTCTGAACCAAAACCTCAGCAAGATAGGTGGATCAGCTAGTGGGAGAGAACCATTGCTAGATGTACTTCATTTCTTCGTGATTATGCAAGGCGAGCTTTTGTTAGGCGACGTAGACTTGAAAAATCTCTTTAAAGGAAAAATTGAACATGGTCGATCCCCCTTAGCTTCAAAGCCATAAGATATTTTTGTGCAACAATCAGTTATCAATATTGAGAATGTTATTTGAAACCGGGTTGCTTACAAAGGAAAAGGTGCCCAAGTGTGTGCTCGATTCCAATGGATCAAAGAGGTGGACCATGGAACAAAGTTTTTTTTTCAATATCCGTAGCACAAACATAAAAAGGAATACATCTCTACCATTAAATCTACTGATGGCTCCATCCATACCAGCCATGATACCATTTTACAAACCTTCTATGAGCACTTCAAAAATTTATTTATAGATGTAATATAGGGGGATTCGCTACTCATGTGTTCTCTTCATTTAGAGAGCCTCATGGGACGAACTTCCCTATACTACCTCAATGGAACAACGTCGAGAGTTTTAGAATCCGAAAGAGCAGGTCACAAAGGTTCTCTAGACAGACTAACAAGCTCTCGACCAAAGGACAATAGTGTAGGAAATAGACGATAGCGCGACACGCTGGCGTCTTGAAGGTGCACTGACGTCTCGTACGAACCAGAGAGTGAGTTTATCGCAGAAAATGCTTAAATGACTACTTCTACTCCGAATGCTAAAAACCATAGAATACAACAAAATAAGAAAAAGTGATAGAATTGAGATAAAGTAAAGAATAAATGATAAAGATAAGGAGAAGAAAGGAAGTACTTACGACCATGCGAGTGATTAATCTTCTAGCTCATGAGTGTCTTCAATACCTGCACAAAAGAGAGAGAGAGAGAGAGAGAGAGAGAGAGAGAGAAATTGTTGGGTGGCTTTAAAGGGGCCTGCCTCAATCAGACCCTGTTTTGGTGTTCCCACCTCCACGAACAACCAGATAGATAGAGAGAAAAGTGGAAATGAAGTAAAGAGCACTTGAAGCAGTACAAAACAGTGTTATGCTACTCAACCAAGTAATAGAGGAGATGAGTGAAAGCTTACCACCTCCACCAAGAGCGCTCAAGGCTAAAGGGGGAGAAAATGAGAGGAACTCAAGCTTTTACTGCAATGGTGTTTTGTTCCACACTTGCTCTATTGAAGTGATGGAGTGTTGATGTTGCTATTGTGAAGTGTAAAGTGTTTGGAGATTGAAGAGATGGTGAAGAAGTTGCTTAGAGCTTGTGGAGAGGATTATGGATGAAGTCCAGAAGTGGTGAAGAGATGTGTAGAAGATGGTAGAAGAGATGAAATGCTTGTTCAAGGGATGAATTTGAAGAAGAGATGAAGAGAAATGGCCATATTCGAGTTGGTCGGTCGAGGAGGGTGTTACAAATCAACCCCCAATGGGAAGTGTAATGCCTCTGCAAGCTCCAGACGCGAGAATCTGTCAGAGACGTAAGCGCGTCGCGCGGACGTTTGCGCTCCGCTTGGGCGCCTTCAACAAAAACGCCTCCACCGATGCTCAAAATAGGTGCCAAGTGTGATGCAAGCAGCGGGCTTAGGTGGAATTAATCCTCCGAACTTGGTTTTCTAAGGTGGACAAAGGAAAAAAGGGGATTTGCACATGGGGTGCAAATTTGCTCTTATACATTTTGCCCCCACTTTAGCAAGCACTAACACTAATGAGTGCTTTGTAAAGTAGATCAAGAAAGAGTAGAGTTAGAAAAGTAATACCTAAACTATCGAGGAAACAGTACTTGGTCTAGCGTACTCGAAGGTGCAAGAGAAGCGAAATACTCCATAGTTGCTCAGAACTATGAAGTTAGAACAACAAAGTGTCTTACAGGCCCGCGGACTTGCAAGGATGCAACCACCAAGATCTCTCGCATGGAGGAAGCCCCAAGGAAGTGGACTCCACAGAGTCAATAAGCGGCGACACATCTACCCACAAATAGAACATGTCAAAAGCGGCGACACATCTACCCGCAGATAGAACATGTCAAAAGCGGCGACATGTCTACCCGCAAATAGAACATGTCAAAAGCAACGACACGTCTACCCGCAGATAGAACATGTCAAAAAGCAGTGACATGTCTACCCACAGATAGAACATGTCAAAAGCGGCGACATGTCTACTCGTAGATAGAACATGTCAAAAGTGGCGACATGTCTACCCGTAGATAAAACATGTCAAAAAGCGGCGACACGTCTACCCGCAGATAGAACATGTCAAAAGCGACCGGTCACGCAGATCATAAAAAATTCAGAGGGGTCCCTCGGAACCCTTCAAAAGGAGAGGGGTCCACTCAAGAGACGCTATTTGAAAGGTAAGGTCTAGGCAGGCTACCCCCAAACTAGACGCGAAAGGGCAAATGGAATGAGCCTAGTCGGGCTGCCCCCAGGCTAGATGTGAAAGATTCCATTCATAATAGAGACTTTGAAAGAAGGGTCCCTTGGGAACCCACCGTGAGGAAGAAGAGGGGTCCACTCAAGGGACGCTTCAATTGAAAGAGAGAGCAAAGAGAGGGGCCCTTAAGAAGGACACACATCTCCGAAATAAGTTATCACTGCCCCCAACATATAGGGGAGGAGAACCATGCAAGATACTTAGAACAGAATAGAGGTAAACCTCGATATTACTTGTTAAGCAAAGAAAAGGAAGGTGCATCAATCAAACAGGAGTTTGATGGCACCTAAATCAAGAAGTTGTGTTTTTTCCTTCAAGGCCTTACATTTGCTAGTGCAATGACCAAGCACTCGATGGTGTGCACAGAAAGAATGTTCTCCTTTATCATGTTAATGAATTCTATTATGTGTAGGAGAAGGAAGAGTGATTAAGCAGGCTTTTAGAAGCCGCAACAAAATACACTCTTGCTCAGATAAAGAACGAGGGGTAGGAAGCAAACCTTTCTCTTGTGGAGGAAAGTTTGACTTCTCACAAGAAGAAGACGTAAAGATAGAAGAAAAAGGAGGAGGATCTCCATAGAGAGCGTTATTCCGGCGAGGGGGATCAAAATCTTCTACGAGATCGCCATCATCCTTCTTGATAGGGTTACTAGCATTAACTTCTTTAACAAAAATGTGATCATCTTCCTTAGAAGGAGGATCAACACCAAGAACATTACAATTTGCATTCACCTTACCTCGTGATACAAAAGAATGACCATCTTTGATAGCGAGTGTGAATGATGTTATCAGAAGGTCTAAGTGGATCGGGTCGACTTTATATTCCTGAATGAAGGAATCAGTAAAGTCTAAGGAACCCCAATCATCACCAAGACACGCATTCTTTTGAGAAGGAATAAACTTAGAATTTCTCGCTTCAGAACAATCTTCTTTAGGGACATCTATCTCAAGAGTATCCTTTGTGGTAGATGTTGCTGGAGTAAACATCGACACATTAGAAGACACTAAAGGAATAAGAGTAGGCACAACCGAAGCTTGACTGGCAGCTGCCATCTCACACAAGTGCATAGCATTAGGGTTAGCTTTGACTGTGACTACTCGATTATTACAAATGAACTTAATACATTTATGCAAGGTAGACGAAACAACACTCATAGCATGAATCCACGGTCTACCAAGAAGGTTGCACGGTAACTTTTCTGCCATTGTAGGTACAGTAACGGGTCCCAACCTCAAAGGCAAGACTATCATGCCTAGGGATTGTCGACCAACATTATTGAACCCATGAAAGACAACAAAATAAGTATTAATAGAAGATGAGTCAATATTATTCTTAGGTAATAGATCGATACTACACACATTGAGCACTGAACCGACATCAACGAGAGTACGTCTAATGCCAATTTTATTAACTATAATCATCAAAGGGTCCTCTTGCTTATGTATTTCCGGAGGTGGGAGTTCCTACAGATAGAACATAATATTCGACGAATCCGCACAAATATACGCCATCAACGTATCAACATCTACTGGCCTAGCGAAAGAAGGCAAGAGGATCTTTTGCAAAGCTTCTTGAAGCATACCTTGATAAACCAGAGCAAACTAAAGCAAGTCCCATAGTGAGATCTTATCTGGAGGAACCTAAGGTTGCTCGACAAGATTGTTATCACTAGGTGCTTTAGTCATAGGTTTACGAGCTTGAAGTAGGCTTGGTTGTTGATTCATACTATCTTCATAAGTATGGGCTACCGCTCTGTAAGAGGGAGCCTTAGAAATATTAGGAGAACCACCATCAAATGGAACACCATCAATAGAACAAAGCCTTTTAGAAGAAGGACTAGCTGGAGTCACGTAAATGACCAGTCTCAGAGACAGACTACATTTACAAAGTCATCACAACTAGTAGAACAATTATTTGAATACATATTCTCAACATCAATCCAAACATGATCAAATGTGGAATAGTTGTTTGAATAAACATTCTCAACATTGATCCAAGGAGAATCAGATTTGGAAGGAGGTTCATCATTCGCTAATGCATCATCTCTAGAAGAGAATGCATCGGAGCAAAGATGAGATTCATCATTCACCATTTCTAGAAGAGAGTGCACTGGAAGGTATAAGAGATTCTTCATTCACAAATGCATCATCTCTAGAAGAGAGTACATTGGAACAAATATAGGACTCATCATTCACAAATGCAATGTCCCTAGAGGAAGGCGCATCAGAATGAGGGGTATATTCATCATTCACAAATGCATCATCTCCAAAAGAGAGTGCATTGGAATGAATAGAGGGTAGAGCAATATTAAGAAAGGTATCAATGATTTCATCTTCTTGCGACAAGATATCCTCTGAGGCAAGAGGAATCTCATGAGAAGGATCAAAGATATTAAGTGACATAGGCAAAGCCAGGTCACCATCACATGCACGAAAAGGAATATCATTAACATTTTGAACAAAACTAGACACAAAACTAATAAAAAAAGATATTAAATCGATTATAATTTTTTGGTATTTTCTATGTTCTAGTAATTTGCATTTTCGGAGGTCTTTGGAGTGCAATTTGAGGTTGGAACTTGAGTTAGTCCCTAAAATTTGACTATTGAAGGCACTAGTATTTTAGGGACTAAACTAGTTCTCTAGGAGACATTTCCAATGGTGCAAGCGGTTCTAAATTCTGAGCTCTGAGTCAAAAGTTATCCCCCCACCGAGTAGGGGTAGATAAATTCCTAGTTTTTTTAAGAACACTATTCTTCATGTCAGGCTCACCAAAATGTAATATAGGGGGATTCACTACTCTCAAGTTATCTTCATTCAAAGAGCCTCACAAGGTGAATTGCCCTATACTACCTCAATGGAACAACAACGAGAGTTTCAAAATCTGAAAGAGCAGGTCACAAAGGTTATTTGGACAGATTAACAAGCTCTCGACCAAAGGACAACAATGCAGGAAACAAACAACAACGCGACGCATTGGCATCTTGGAGGCACGTTGGCGTCTCATACAACCCAGAGAGTGAGTTTATCGCAGAAAATGCTTAAATGACTACTTCTACTTCAAATGCTAAAAACCATAGAATACAACAAAATAACAAAAAGTGATAGAACTGAGATAAAGTAAAGACTAAATGATAAAGATAAAGAGAAGAAAGGAAGTACTTACGACCGTGCGAGTGATGAAGCTTCCAGCTCGTGAGTGTCTTCAATACCTGCACACAAGAGAGAAATTGTTGGGTGGCTGTAAAGGGGCCTGCCTCAGTCAGACCCCGTTTTGGTGTTTCCCACCTCCACAGACAGCCAGATAGATAGAGAGAAAAGTGGGAATGAAGTAAAGAGCACTTAAAGCACTACAAAACAGTGTTATGCTACTCAACCAAGTAATAGAGGAGAGGAGTGAAAGCTTACCACCTCCACCAAGAGCGCTCAAGGCTAATGGGGGAGAAAATGAGAGGAACTCAAGCCTCTCATGCAATGGTGTTTTGTTCCACACTTGCTCTACTGAAGTGGTGGAGTGTTGATGTTGTTGTTGTGAAGTGTAAAGTGTTTGGAGATTGAAGAGATGGTGAAGAAGCTACTTAGAGCTTGTAGAGAAGATTATGGATGAAGTCCAAAAGTGGTGAAGAGATGTGTAGAAGATGGTAGAAGAGATGAAATGCTTGTTCAAGGGATGAATTTGAAGAAGAGATGAAGAGAAACAACCATATTCGGGTCGGTCGGCTAAGGAGGGTGTTACAAATTGATCCCCAATGGGAAGTGTAATGCCTTTGTAGGCTCTAGACGCGGGAATCTGTCAGGGACGTAAGCGTGTCGTGCAGACGTCTACGCGTCGCATGGGCGTCTCCGACAGAAACACCTCCACTAATGCTTAAAACAGGTGCCAAGTGTGATGTAAGCAGCGGGCTTAGGTGGAATTAAGCCTTTGAACTTGGTTTTCTAAGGTAGACAAAGGAAAAAAGGGAATTTGCACATGGGGTGCAAATTCGCTCTTATACAATAGACAACTCAAATTTTGATGACCTCCCATCCTTGAGGATTGTGTGGTTGGCTACATACCTCAAAAAATAGACCCTGAACACAACAAGTTTCTTGATCAACTTCTTTCCATAAAAGAGATTGATGAAACTCTTCGGTGCATGGCAATGGAAAATGGTCTTGAAATTGATGGTCTACCTATTGATTTTTATCAAGATCTTTGGCCTCTATTCGTGAAGAATTTTATAAGGTGTATCTTGAAGGATTTGAAACTGGCTCCTTGGGTCCTATTATCAATCAAGGCTTGATCAAACTCATTCCCAACGGTAAGGATGAAGATACTATTAATGGATGACAACCTATTACCCTCCTCAACACTTTGTACAAAATCATTGCTAAAGCTCTTGCTCATAGAATTAAACAAGCTACCCAAGACGTTGTACGACTTGAACAAACTAGCTTCCTAGGAGGGAGATTCATCCTTGAAAATTTGATTCTTGCTTGGGAAATTGTTGAATGGGCACAACAATCTTCCCAGAGTGCCCTTATTATTAAACTTGACTTTGATAAAGCCTATGATTGTATTTGTTGGTCATTCATCCTCAAAATGCTTAAATGGCTTGGCTTTGGCCCCAAATTTTGTGAGCAAGTTAACATGCTTTTTATTGGTGCTAATGCTAAAGTGGTTGTTAATGGTATCCCCTCCCCCCGATTCCCTTTGCAAAAGTCCATTCACTAAGGCTGCCCTCTTGCTCCATTTTTGTTTGTCCTTGTTGGTGATGCTCTTGGCTATCTTTTTCAGCATGCACTTTCCACCAATCTCATCCATGGTATCTTGTTGCCAAGTAATATTAAAGCCCTCAACTCTCACTTTGTTGATGATAGCATGCTATTCATACATCTAGAAAACTACTTGGTTTGATCAAACTTTGAGCCATGGCCTAAGCTTTGCTTCTTCTTTTAATTGGATGTTGTGGCAACAACTCAAAGACCAATTCAAATTGTCCCCTTCATGCAAGTATCCTCTATGAAAATTCAACAATTGATAACCGTCCTGTTTGCTATCCCTCCCCTGCCATGACAATTTCTAAAGGGCTGGAAATGGCCCACCATGCGAAACATTCAATGTTTTCCACTTAAAACCATCTATAGACAACTTCTCCTGACTATCTCCTTGGCGTCCATACTCAATTCTACCAATCTTAGTCAGACACGGTGGTACAAATTAAGCTTGTAGATCTGGAAATCAAAAGTTGATGCTTAGTCCCAATTAATTGCCTAGAAAGTGCTTCACATCAAGTTACCTATCGGTGATTGTCTCTCTTTCATTTTCCCGCCCTCGTTGTGTCCTTTCTACTCCAAAAACGAGTCCATCAAGCACGTTTTTGGCTTTGCGCTCATGTTCGCCAATTGTGGTACTCCCTCCTCTCCACTCTCCCAACTCTGTTCTTTCAAACATTGTCCTGGAAAACAACTCTTCTTAGGCATTCCCCTCACCACAACATCATCAGCCAGACATTATGACAAGTTATCGTCAATCTCATCTAGAGGTTTCGATGCATGGTTGTCTTCTTGCACTCTTTTCTTCCCCTACAAATAGAAACTTAGATGGTATGCTCGAGCTTATCCCTCTATATCCATGTCATGTAGACTATGCCTCAATTGAGCCCAAATCTTATTGAAACTTTATATCATATTCAAGTGCAAATTAAGAACTTTGAGGACCAACTAAAAAATCCCAATGGAAATTGATCATGATGATCTCACTAATGCTTGGTTATTTAACCTTGTATTCCCCCATGAATGTAGGTTTGGAATCTAATGAACCCCAATCATCACCCAATAAATTTGGCATGGATGAAAGGCACTCATCTTTGTCTTCAATTTGTAAAGGTTCCTCTTTTGAGGTTGGTGTCAATGTTCTAAGAGGATTCTTCATTCCTATTTGAGTTTGTAAATAATTTTCAGATTTTGGAACCTTATTGTTGTATGTGTACTTCATTAAGTGATGAAGCGTTGAAGGCACTCTTTTCATTTCGTGAATCCATGGTCTACCCAAAAGAAGATTATATGAAAGATTATGGGGCATGACATGAATGGGAGTTTGCAATACAACATTACCAACTTTAATAGGCAATGCTTTCAAACCAAGCAGTTGTTTTCCCACATTTTCAAAACCATAGATAGACAAATTATCTGGTTGAATTTTAGTCTTATCCGCCCTAGCAATTCTATCCAAAATATTTACACTACACACATTAAGCCTTGAACCATTGTCAATAAGGGTATGCCTAATCTCAACCTTAATAATAATAGCCATTATCATCAGGGCATCATTTTGTTTTTGTGTTTCCAAAGGGGGTAACTCACTTTGATGAAAGACAATGTCCATACTAGGTGAATTCATACTCTCAACCAAAGTTGCCACATCATTTGGTTGCACATTGGGAGGGACGGTAATTTTTTGCAAATCATTTTGAAGCATGGCATGATAAATAGGTGGTGTTTGAATTAAATCCCACAAAGCGATCTTAGCAGGAGTGTTACAAAGTTGTTCAACAAGATCAAATTCCTTACCACTATGCTATGGAATGTTAGGTGTGGGTGGGAGGTATGTTTGAGGTAATGGGATGGATGTTGGTGTTATTTTTGGTTTATTATTATTTCTAGTGTTGTATGTGTGAGCAATAGTATGATAACTTGGTTGCTTAAACCCATGATTACTAGTAAGTTGTTTTGTAAAGCTTAGTATATGGCCATGGTATTTAGGAGGTTCTATAATGAGAGGTGACTTAGGAGGTCCAATATTTAGAGGAGGTCCAATAACCAATTGTGTGTTCATAACCTCAATGGACTTAACTTTTTGTTGATGATATTCTATCGATGGGGGATCTCAGGTCACCTTAGCATCTTCATCTATGTAACCCATCTTACTATCTCTTGAAAGAAATGTATCAATGATTTCATCCTCTTGCGCCATAATATCTCCCCAATTAGGAAGGTTATTGGGAGAGAAACAAATAGATTTTCATGATACTTAATGATTGGATCTTCTAACACCAAGATACCTTCTTCACAAGTAGGTGAGGTGTCGGGAGAAGAACAACTATCATTATCATGATTTTCCATGATATCATCCTCTTGCACCAAAACATTCTCACAAGTGGGGGAGATGTTGGGAGATGAATGGAGATTAGGTAAAGTGATCTATTAATGAATGTGTAAATGATTTCATTTTCTTGTGTTAAGATACTCTCACAATCAAGAGGGATATTGGGAGAATGACTAACATGCTTGTCAATGATTTCATTTCATTTCCATAGATTATACTCATAAGTAGGGAGATTATAATTATACAATCCATGTGCTACCATATCAAAACTACATCTTTGAAAAGGAAACATGTTGCTACTTGTCTTATGGATCAAATGATCAAAATCAGATAGGTCTGAAAACATAATTCAAAAATAGACATCAGATTTGGAAATCAGATTCTAGATTTTGCAAACTAACATAGGTATCCGTTTGCTTATGGAATCTAAAGTAGGTTTTGGAGGAATAAGATGCCCTAAGGCATCTATTTCCTACTAGGGCTCTTTCTAAAATTTTAGTTTTAGAAGCACTAGTGACAAAAACTAATTGTGTGACAGTGTGTAGACCCAGATTTGGAATTGATTCTATTGTTGTTTTGTGATATTTTAATTTTGCAATATGTTGTAATAGCTGTTGAAGAAAACGTCGGTCGCTTTATTCTAGCACAGATCGAAACAAATTAAATCATAGCCTTACAACTATTTAATTAATGGAGACGATTTAATGAAAAGAGACGTCACTTGATAAAAGTTGATTATTATTCATTTAATATAATTGGCTCGATTTCTTTAGAGGCGCGATTATTTATGGAGGCCGACTTCTTGCTTGTAAAGGACATGCCTCTTGGATGAGGCCGACATGTTGTCTTTGGAGAGTCACGTCTCTCCCTCCACTTCGTATATATACGCCTTCATTGCATTCCATTCATCATCGATTCATTTTCATAGTTCAGTCAATACACTTCATTCCTACTTGGTGTAAATTTCATATACAAGGCAGATCGAATTATATGAAAGATCAGTTTGGCATTGTTGAAGGCTGTTGAAGGCTGAGAGTTCATTAGCGAATTGTCTCTTTATAATTTTGTGTTGCATCATACTTTGGTGCTTGTATTTAGGCCTTCATATCAACCTCCTGTAAGGAGATTCTTGTTGTGGTGATTCAATATATAAGTGATATATTGTTGCTAGGTTTTTCTCCCTCAAGAGGAGGGTTTTCCCAGGGTATCTGTTGTGTTCTTGTGTCTGATTTTGAATTAATTTTCTATGCTTTAAATCTGATCACTAAATTTAACATGGTATCAGAGCGGGTTTGAGAAGATCGTGATCAAACTTGTCCTTATAACGATACTCTATTCTCTTCTTGATATTTATTTGTCTATCTCTACCTTGGTCAAGATGGTGAATGGTTTGAAGATTGAGGATAGACTCGAGGGAGCATCCAACTATACATCATGGAGGTTTAGAATCATGCTCACATTGGAAGAGAATGATTTTGCTAAGTTTGTGGAAATCAAAGTTCCCAAACCAGAAGAGGAAGAAGAGAAGTTGCAATGGAGGAAGAAAGACATCAAGGCAAAGAAGTTGTTGGTTGATTCCGTCAAAGACCATATTGTTCCGATTGTCTCCAAGTTGAAGACGGCAAGAGATATGTTCAAAACATTGGAGGAGATGTATGAAATCAACAACACAAGTTGGGCACTTGCACTGAAGCAACAACTACACCATGTGAAGATGGTGAAAGGAGAAACAGTGATTGCCTATTTCATGAGGATTTCAGAATTGAGAGATCAGCTCTCTACAATTGGTCATGTGGTCGATAATAAAGATTTGACGATGCTTTCTCTCAACGGTCTTCCATTATCATGGGAGTCCTACATTCAAGGAATCAATGCAAGATCCAAACTTCCTAAGTTTGATCGCTTGAGAGCCGATTGCATTCAAGAGGAGTCAAGATTGGTGGCTAGAGGCGTTGGTCAAAGTTCATCTAATGAAGATATTCATGTTCTCGCCTCCCAAACTTCGAAGAAGAAAGGAAAAGATGGAAAGAAAGGATTCTTCAAGAGGAATCGAGATAAGGGAAATGATGGTGCTCCCCCTTCCAAGAAAAAGAGAGACTTGTCCAAGATCCAATGCTTTAGGTGTGATAAGTTTGGCCACTCTGCTAAGCATTGTCCAACTAGACCTAAGCAACAAGCCATTGTTGCAGATGTTGATGATGCTTCTCCGTAGAAGGATACATTTGAATATTTTTTCTACTCGGCATTATCAAGCAATGTACCTACAGACACCAACACTTGGTTGATCGACAGTGGAGCTTCTCGACACATCACAGGTTTTAAGGAGCACTTATCAAGCTTGGTGGAGAAGGAGTCTTCCGAACAAGTCATTATCGAAGATGATGCAAGCTACTCTGTGAAAGGGATTGGGACCTCTACTCTTCATTTGGATTTCGGCATCACACTTCAGTTGAGCGATGTTCTTTATGTTCCAAGAATCAAGCACAATCTCATTTCAATTTCAGCCCTAGAAGATAAAGGATATCAAGTTGCCTTCTCCAAAGGAAAAGTACATGTGTGGATGGAGAATTCTAGCTTCAAGGATGCTCAAGTAATTGGAGTTAGACATGAAAATCTCTACAGACTTTGTATGCGTCCACTGCAGGCATTAGTTCATGATTCTTCAAGTTTATGTGATCTTTGGCATCGAAGATTGGCTCACCTTCACTTCTGAGCCTTACCTATCATGGAGAAGATGGTGACAGGTCTTCCTAAGTTCAATCAAGAGCATGAAGGAACTTGCAAGGGTTGTGCATTGGGTAAGAATACAAAAGCTCCTTTCCATAGTAGAGAAAATAGATCTAAGTGTATTTTAGACCTTATTCATTCTGATTTATGTGGACCTATGTTTGTTCATCTTCGAGTGGATTCTTGTATTATTTCTATTTATTGATAACCACTCTAGAAAGACTTGGATTTATTTTTTGAAAACTAAAGAGTCTGAGGAAGTGTTAGGAAGGTTTAAGGAGTTCAAAGCCTTGGTAGAGAATCTTTCTGGTAAAAGAATCAAGGTCCTCAGATCTGATAATGGTGGAGAATACACCTCATGCAGCTTTAGGGATTTTTGTGTTGATGCAGGGATTAAGAGGGAGTTATGTGTCCCCTATAATCCTCAACAAAATGATATTGCAGAAAGAAAGAACATGATGATCATGGAAGCAGCAAAAGCCATGATCCATGACCAAGATCTGCAAACCTTCTTATGGGCAGAAGCTTCTAGGACTACAGTATATGTTCAGAATAGAAGTCCTCACAAGATCTTGGAGAATATGACTCCGGAAGAAGCCTGAGGTTAGTCATTTGAGGATCTTTGGATGCCCTATCTATATTCATGTTCCAAAGGAAAAGAGAACTAAGTTGGAGCCTTCTGGCAAGAAGGGAATTTTTGTGGGCTACAGCGAGACATCAAAAGCCTACAAAATTTACATTCCAGGACAGAAGTTGATCGAGATCAGTAGGGATGTCACATTTGAGGAAGATGTTGCATTCAGGAGATCCAAGGGCACTCATATGGAGATCGATAATGAAGAGTCTCCTCAGGATATGGAAGTTGACCATACTCCTGAGATTCAGAGGGAGACTTCAAAAGCAAAAGAAGATATTGATCCTGTTGAACCCTTAGAACCTACTGATGGGCCTACCGACATTGTAATTGGAAGAAAAAGACCTCTATGGGCTAGGCATACTGTGCAAGAGGCTGAAAGTTTTGCAACTCCTAGAGGCACATTCAGAGAGAGTAAAAGACCTCATAAGTTCCCTAGTTATGTTGCCTTGATGAGTCAGATTATTGAGTTTGAGCCTTCTAGTGTGGAGGAAGCTTCCAGTCATCAGGTTTGGAGAGATGCTATGTCCAAGGAGTACCAATCAATTCTCAAGAATGATGTTTGGGACATTGTTCCTAGACCCAAGGGAAAATTTGTGGTATCTTCGACATGGCTCTTCAAAATCAAGCATGTTGTAGATGGGAGCATTGAGAAGTACAAGGAAAGATTCATGGCTCGTGGATTTTCATAGAAAGGAGGAGTTGATTGTGAAGAAACATTTGCTCTTGTAGCTCACTATACTTCTGTCAGAACCATCATTGCTATTGTTGCATCTAGAGGATGGAAGATCACCAGATGGATGTGAAGACAGTGTTTCTGAATGGTGTGATTGAGGAAGAAGTTTATATTGAGCAAGCTGATGGATTTGAGGTTCATGGGAAGGAGTCTCATGTTTGCAAACTGAAGAAGGCCCTGTATGGTCTTAAGTAGGCTCCTCGTGCATGGTACAAAAGGATTGATCATTACATGTCAAGTTTGGGTCTCTTGAAGAATGATGTTGATTCAAACCTATACTTCAAGGTAATTAATGGTGAAGCATTAATTTTGGTCTTATATGTTGATGATTTGATTCTTACTAGAGAAAATCACCTGATTCTCGAATGTAAGGAGTTGGCTTCTGAATTTGAGATGAAGGACCTTGGGCTCATGCATTACTTCCTTGGCTTAGAAGTCTGGTAGAAACCAAATGAGATGATTCTAAGTCAAGGGAAGTACACCATTGATATACTTGAGAGGTTTGGTATGATGGATTGCAAATCCATGTCTACACTCATGGAGACCAACCTACATAAATTGAAGGAGGCTGCAGCTAGTTCAGACTTGGTGGATCCTACTATGTATAGATAGTTGATTGGGTCCTTGATGTATCTAGTTAACACTAGACCAGATATCTGTTATGCTGTGAGTGCACTTAGTCAGTTCATGTGTGAACCGAGACAGATATATCTCGTTGCAGCTAAACATATCCTGAGATACTTGTGTGGCATAGTTGGATATGGATTGAGATACTCTTCAGATGCAGACTTGGAGTTGCATGGCTATACTGATTCTGACTGGGCAGGGTGTGTCACTGATCGGAAGAGCACCTCTGGATGTTGCTTCAGTTTGGGTTCTGCTATGATACCCTGGTGTAGCATGAAGCAGTCATCTGTGGCATTGAGTACAATAGAGGCAGAGTATATTGCAGCTTGTATGGCAGCTCGAGAAGTAGTATGGCTTCGTAAGCTCCTTGTAGGATTGTTTGGACAATCAGTGGAGCCTACTATCATTTATTGTGATAACCAGAGTTGCGTGAAGCTTTTTGTCAATCCTATGTTTCATGACAGAACCAAGCATGTTGAGATCAAGTATCACTATATTAGAGATATGGTATTGCATAAGGCTATATAGTTAAGGTATATCAGCACTGATGAGCAAACGATAGACATTCTCACCAAGCCTCTCTCTAGAATCAAGTTTGTGTACTTTCGAGATAAGCTTGGTATGGTGGAGAATCCAGCCTTAACTGAGAAAGTCTCAGCATCAGTGAGCCTTGTTTAATGAGTTCTTCTCTGTGAGAGAAGTTCGAGGTGAAATCCCTTGTTAATGCATTTCTCTTTGAGATTTGAGGTGAAAGCCCTTGTTTCCACCCTCTGAGAGAGTCATGGTGGATGTCATGTGTGTGACTCCATGACAACATCACATGAGAGTCTGTGATGATCTTTTGTACTTGTGTTTCACCCTCTAGGAGAGCCATGGTGAAAGTCATGTTGAGGTGACAACATCACATAAGTGATGAACACTTGTACATACCATATATGGTTGTAGCCATTATGGTTGATATCATGTTGAGGTGATATCTAATATCACGATGAGGTGATATTCTTCCCTTCCACATTTAGTTGTAGCCATTGTGGTAGACATCACGTTGAGGTGATATGTCTTGTGCAGTTGGAAGTATTCTCCCTAGCTGAGAGGGAGTGTTGAAGAAAACAACGTCAATCGCTTTATTCTAGCACATATTGAAACAAATTAAATCATAGCCTTACAACTATTTAATTAATGGAGACGATTTAATGAAAAGAGACGTCACTTGATAAAAGTTGATTATTATTCATTTAATATAATTGGCTCGATTTCTTTAGAAGCACAATTATATATGGAGGCTGACTTCTTGCTTGTAAAGGACATGCCTCTTGGATGAGGCCGACATGTTGTCTTTGGAGAGTCACGTCTCTCCCTCCACTTCGTATACATACACCTTCATTGCATTCCATTCATCATCAATTCATTTTCATAGTTCAATCAATACACTTCATTCCTACTTGGTGTGAATTTCATATACAAGGCAGATCGAATTATATGAAAGATCAGTTTGGCATTGTTGAAGGCTGAGAGTTCATCAGCGAATTGTCTCTTTATAATTCTATGTTGCATCATGCTTTGGTGCTTGTATTTAGGCCTTCATATCGGCCTCCTGTAAGGAGATTCTTGTTGTGGTGATTCAATATATGAGTGATATATTGTTGCTGGGTTTTTCTCCCTCAAGAGGAGGGTTTTCCCAGGGTATCTGTTGTGTTCTTGTGTCTGATTTTGAATTAATTTTTTGTGCTTTAAATCTGATCACTAAATTTAACAATAGCCTCTACGGTTTTCTAATTTTTGCAATAATGAAAACTAATTTACCCAAATTATGCAATGCGTCAGAAAATGTAAACAATTTTCCTATAGATCTGATAACTTCCAGCACTGAAATGCAACAATTATTTTCAAATTTGCAAAAAATTAAGCAAAATGACACCTTTATTTCAAATGCAATAACCTCTTTTCATGAATTCAAACCAAACATTAGCAAGCATAAACAAATTGATAACACAAAGACAAGGATATGTGCAAAAAATTTCTGAGCCACTAGTAACAGAACAGAGGTGCCCAAGGGTATTTATGTCCTTGAAAAGGTTTCCAAAAATTGAAAGATTGAATGTTTATTAGAATTCTTAGGGGTTCTATGTCTGTTTGCAAACAAGTTTGAAAGTGAATTTTTTTCCAAAATTTGCTCAATTTAATACAATGTAACTGAAAAGAAAATGTGTAAGAATAAATGACAATTTTGAATGCAATTTTGAATGTAGAACTGACCTAAATGACTAAAAATAATACTACTGCAACGTATGATGCAATATGATATGCAATTTTTTGGATTTTTGTGATTTTTATGATGCAAAAATGAAACCCTAAATGAGAAATGCAAAATAATGTAGTGCAAAGCCTAGATCTAGGGTTGAATTACTTCATATTTTAGAAGGTTTATTATGTCAAAAGGTCAAGTTCACCAAAATTTAACAAAGAAAAAGGGAACCGTGAGTTTAATGGAAAAATCTCTAGGATTCAATTGGTCCTTTTTGAAGGGCACATTAGGATGCAAATCAACAAGGTGATTAGATTGACTTTCAACCATCAAGGTGAGTCAATCAGACTTGGATCTACATCTTTTTGAGCCTTGGAAATGGATTGGAATTGATTTTCCTTGATTAACCTAATTAGACTATGTGCCCTAATATGAAAATTACAAGATTTTGACAATTGACTGACTATAACAAAGATTTGTAGACATATCAGGGAAGGGCAGAGTGATGTGTACCTGCAATATAAATTTGGTATCAGTCAGAATAGGACATAGGTTCCCAATGGTGTCTCTATCCTTGTATGGGGTGTCTTGAATATATTTTCGCAGTCCTCTAATGTTGGATCTGAGCTCTTGATTCCCACTTGGAAACTTGTTGGATCACTGTTGGATAATTGTGTAGGTGAGTTTTCGTGAATCGACAAGTTGTAGGGCTTTGAATGCAACAATTAAAAATGTATCTTTAATATTCCTTCAATCTTCTCTAAACTTGAAACTTGCACATTCAAAGAGAGGAAAGGTTGTGCCATTTAGGGGCTTGCCTTAGTCAAACTCCATGTTACTATTTCCACTTCCACAATGCAAAGATAAATGATATGAAAGATAAATGATAGGAAGGAATGATGAATAAATAAAGTGTTGCAACTCACCACCCTTTATTGGCTTCCTTGAAGGACCGAAGTCATGCACATCACTTGAAGGTCTTGGATCTTGCTTGCTTGAATTGCTTGGAGACTTACACAAGGGTTAGCCTTCACAAACAACGATAACTTAAACATACATAAACTCACATAGGATTTGAAATTATGTTAGGATCTTGAATTGCAATCACTGAGATTCTACTCTTGACTTGCTCTTGACTTTCTCAATATTTATTTGTTGCTAGGTTCCTTCACCTAGTTTTCAAATGATGCAATAACTAGGTATTTATAGGCATTTATTCAATTTCCCACAAATTAGATCTCGATAGCTGACATTGCAAATTGAATTTCAAATGTTAAAATACTAACAATGACATTCAAATTTGGATCCAACAAAATAGGGAGACTTAGATGCCCAAGGGCGTCCTAGTCCTGGCCCTATTTTCTAGGATTTTAGTTGTCAAGGGAAAAACATTCAATAAATGTATTTGTTCAATGCTTGCACTTTCTTAGAAATTGTTAAGAATAGTACATAACATGCATAATTTAGGAAATTAGGGGGTCAATTAGGCTCAATAATTTAGGGGGAAGCAAAACATTTAAATTTTCAAGGGTGACAATTTACGACGCTACACTTAGTAAGGTTGCAAGTATAGCTAGTCACTATGTGTATTTGTGATGTTTTCAAGTTATTTAATTGTGTATATATGATGTATGTGTGAATTATTTACATTGTGTATATGTCATGTATGCCTAAGTTAGTCATTGTGTGCACCTATGATGTGGGTATGAGCTAGTCACCCTATGTATTGTTAACATATTCTTGAGTTGAACCCATGTTTACCTATGTGGTGTATAAGATATAATCACCTACTTAATGGTGACATGAGAGATATTATTCATGTTGTATATATGATGTATGATTGATCCAATCACTATGAGAACATGTGATGTTGGATTGATATGGTTGTTGTGAGGTTTAGTGTGTGTTTATACACTAATGTTGGCATGGAATCACTCTTTATTATAATGTTATTAATATCACTCTATTATAATGAGATTAATTTGAAAGCATGAGCTTAATGAATAGTTTTGTTTTAAAAGTGAGCTAGAAAATATCATCCCAAATGTGATGATTTCAATTCTCTATCTTTTTTGTACAAACTATGGAGCCTCTAATTCCCAAAAGGATACTTGGAAAATGATATTATGAATGAATCTTCAAAGTTTATATTTAGGTGTAGGGATGATCTTGAACTTGAGAGCTTACCACTTTCATGTGTAAGTATATGATTGGTGACATAGAGTTATCAACATTATTGTGGTTGAAATTTTTATGAAGTGGGCACTTCTAATTAGATGGAAGATGCTTGGTCAAATATGTTACTAGTTTTTGTGTATTGGAAAAATTAGTATTAACTGAGGGATGCTTATTATATTAGTATCAAAACATTTCCCAAATACTCAACCTTTAAATTCCACTTGACTCTAGATAAAGTATATTATCTTGAACTACTAGCCTAGTCTAACTAAGTTGATCACTTCATAAGAATACATTTTCCTTAAATTTCTTAAATGGACTTTTCAGCTCGTGAGAATGGTTGGCTATTTTTAACCAGGAATTCCTAAATGGGTGTGAAAGACAATTTGGATATATAAAATGATAAGGAAGGTTAGAGTGCATATCAAAAAATTATGGTATTTGATGATTACTATTTCCCATAACCCAAATGTTATATCTAAATTTTCACATTGTTATGCAATGAATATATCTACATATTTAAGAGCTTCGAGAATCCTTTTTGTGGTATAAGTATGAATTTCTATGAACTCAAAATGTAAAAAACTTAAGGATGTACGTTGAATATGTTAGTATATGTTAAAGATAGAGTTGGAAGTGCATTCAAATGAGTAAGTTGTAACTACCTTAAAATAATTTTTGGCATAGTCACAAGTTTGAATGATTTCGATGTATAACTTTGCCATATATGTTAGAGCTACATTGAGGAAGAACTATTATCAATAATGATAAGGTGTTATATTGCAATATCTCTATGAATATAATATATATTGAAGGAACAATTGGCATTTGAAGATTGTTATGCATCAATTCATATGGATGTCATTTGTAGACTAGCATTCTATGAGTTTTCATATGAGCTTGCATTGTAATTGGAATAGTATGAATCCATGTAAATAATAATTTACAAATAATGCAATGAATTGTGTGTGTATTCTTTGACGATTAAATAAAATCTCTTGAATTAATAAAATTTTAGTGTTAGTTTAATGAGACACTAGGAATATGCATTGTAAACCCACTTAGTTAACAACCTAACTATCACCGTGGAACTTAAGTGGAAGTTGATGAATGCAATTTGAATATATGCGGTGTACTTGACTACAAAGGGTGGTCTATGATTCAAGGTACTTTGGTACATTTTCAAGATTAATAGCTAAATAAGTATACTTGATGGAATAACTATAGATTTATCTTAAGAAAAATTAATACATGAAAATTGAAAAATAAATAGTTGGATCAAGGGAAAATGAATATTGAAGGGTATATTTTAATATATACCTTCATAATATTGTAAAATTGTTTTGAATTGGTCAAACTAAGGAAAAAGGAAATCACTTGAAAGGGGAGGATAATGGGCTAAAACTAAAATAACCTAGCTAGTAACCTAGATTTTAGGGAAGTTTAAATATAAAAGTTGTCAAGCAATGCCCTAAGAGGTCTAAACAAGAAAATAGTAGAACCATAAATGGCTAGAAGCTAGCTATTAGTACAAGAAAATAATTAAGGTCGCTTCCTAATAATATGATCCAACTTATTCAAATATGGGAGGATGTCACATCCGCATGGAAGGAGGCTTGCATGTGGCTCCTACACGGGAGATTTTTTTTTTAAAAAGCACTAAAAGAAAAGGAGATGACGATTAAATGGGAGAAAGGGAGGTAAGGTGTGGTCGTGAGTATCTAGTAAGGATTAGGTGGTCCATTCACCATGCCATTTTTATGAAATGACATCCCCCTCTCCTATTATTTTTAAATAATTTATAGTAAGTGATGGGAGGGAAAAAAAGGATGTGGGGGCTATTGCAACTACCTTGGTAGACATGAATTTCAAGTGTGGGAGTTTGGGGAATTCTCATAAATTCTTTGACAACATGAAAAATGTGAAAACTTCTCATGGAAGTTCATTATTGTAAATTATAGAAGGCACGGGATTTCTCATGATGAATTAGTGCTACTTCAAAAAATGCAACGAATAGATGTCCAATCCACTCACTTCAAATTTGCAAGAATACTCCTTATCTATACCAAACTATGAGATTTTGGACACCCATCAGAGTATAATGAAAAGGGGATTTTTGTTTGATGTAGTAGCTACAAATTCCTTGATGGATACACAAGGAAAGTGAACTATTTCATAAAATTGGAACTCAAAGAGATATGATGTCATGGAATGTAATCACTATAGGACATATCGAAAACCAATTTGTTGAAAAGGTTTAGAAAAATTCAAGCAAAGGAAATTGGTAGGTGTAAAGATAAAATCACCCCCTTTCCCATCACCCTCCTCACCTATGCCAAAATGAGAGTTGGGGAACTTGTTATGGATTCCAATTAAAGTAGAAAAGATAGAGGCAAATCATGAAGCAAAGGAAAGAAGAGTTTGTATTGTAGTAGATGAGAGTGAGTAGAGTATGTATTCTTATAATTTGTAATTGAGTCCTAATGACATTGATTTTAGGTCATGTTACAAAGTTCTTTTATGTGGCTTATGAAGATGTTGGAGGGCTCAAATTAGTCCTTGTGCCTAAGGTGGCCCTATTTTTGGAGAAATATCAAGACAAGGTTTCTAAAGATGTTACCAAAAGATGAGGGAAATCTATAGTAGAAGCAAAGTGAGTGAGTTATGAACTAGCCACGTTCATGACTCATATTCCTATTTGTTAATTGTTATTTCTAAGGATTTATGGTTTACATAGTTCTTTTGTCTTTGTCTCTTCATCATGTCTCTTATTATATTATATAAAATATATCCAACAATCAAATAGGGATTCACATAGTCAATATCTCTAGAGTTTGTCTTAGAATAGGCACCCATTTAGAACCTATCTTTAAAAAAATGGTATATAAAACATGAAGATTTGTTTCCTCTCGATTTTTTGTACCTATATGAGGGATCCTAGTAGTGCTTCATATGGCTTTTCATTTTATAGTAGATTGTTGTGTTGTATGTGGTTTGAACCCCTTGACAACATGGGTAACTATAGTACAATGTGTTAATGATATCTATGATAATGGAGACCAAGGACCTAACATGAAGCCTTGTATAATGGCATAACCCATCCTTTTACATTTTGGGATTTCTTAAGTAGTGATTTTAATTATTATACTTGTCATGAAAATAAAATAGTTTGATTTCAATAACATTTGAACTAATTTTGTATCCATTGATAAATGAATAGGTCAATATGTATTGAGTGAAATAATGTGATACTAGCCCCATTAGCTTATCATACACCTGTTATCTCCTAAGCTTGCACCCGAACTGAGTTGTGACACTCAATTAGCTAGAGAAATATGGGAGCATTCTCGAGTTGTGGGTCACCCAAAATGAGAATGAACCTTTGGAGAAGGTCGGCTTCCTAGCTGGTTATATCTCCTAAACTACTGACTTGTTAGGAAAAGGGTAAGAAAGAGTACTTGAAATGAAACTTAGCCCTATGGTGATACACCAAATTTACTAAGAAGACATATAACACAGTTCACACACATTTTCAGTCAATGACAAAAGCTTTGTCATGCACAACTCAATCACATACATTTTCTGCATAAACATTTCATGAAAAGGTTCATATGGCTACACCCCTAGAAGGAAGAAAGACTTCACAACTTGAGAATATTGCATTTTAAATACATCTCACAACCTGCAAAAATACATATTGCTCTGCAGAACGGTGCTAGGATAAAATATAACCACAAGGAATCATACAATTTCACAAGTAATTTCATCAATTATACAAATGCACATAATTTAACAGAGAGATTGAAAAGGTAAAGAACTTATACTCATTGATTTCAAAGGTGGAACACTGATATACATGCCTGTCATGAGCTACAAAACGTAGTCTCTCTTCTGCAAAGGACTACAAAAGTCACAAAACAAAAAAACTATCAAGAGCTAACTCAAGAATGAGTTACAAAAGTGAATATATCCATCTCCAACTAAGATCTACCAAAATAGGATCTAGAAACTCTTGAACTCGTATGCCTCCATAAAGCCCAAAATCTAGCAACTGATTCTTCTCCAAAGAGGCTTCAAATGGGTAAAAAAGTCAAATTTGACTTGGTCCAATATGAAGGCACATGATAATGGGCCTAAATCTTCTCCAAGTGCTCCAAAAAGTAAATAAAACCCATATATGCTCTCCTCATGTTGGCGAAATGCTTAAACCTCCCCTATATGCTTGCAAGAGCATAAATTCAATCATATCTCCTTTTGACTCAATCTTGAAGAACCAATGCCATTACATTTGCAAAATGTGAGGACTTAATTAAAACTCAAAGGCAAGGAACCTTTATTTTGCATCAAAAAATAACTTTTATTAAAGTGATTTATATCCATCACTTAAATAAAGTTACACAAATTTGATTCAAATGCAAAAAAAATACTATGAGTCATATACAAAAGAAATAAAAGGCATATGAAATGCCACACATACATATATGTGAATAAAATTCTAAGAATAAAGGAAAAATTCCTTTTGCATCTATCAGCCCCTTTAGGTTTTTCAAAACCCTAAAACAAAAGCAATGGGCTTCATTCTTTTGCCTTCACTTCATTTTCACCTTTGTTATTTTTCTGAGGGCGCCGCCATGGAGATTTCAGCTGAAACTTTCTAGAGACATTGCTGCCATGAGTGAGGGTTTGTTTGGAGCCTTTCATTGGAGCTTTCATGGCGCCATTACTGTTTCCCTTCATCGTGAGATTATTTCACATAAAAAACAAGCGGGCTTCTACTGTGTAAGTCATTTCTTACAGAAAAATTGTCATTGCTTTTATACTTTATGTAAATAAAAGCTCATTTCGAGCTCTATTGTGAAGAAATGATGAACATTGTGGCTATTTTGTGCCCTCGTCTATAGACTTCATTGCCATTTTTTTTATTTAGCTTTTTTTGCGTCCCAATACAATGGTTGTATGTTTTCATGATTTATATGACAGTGGCCATACCTTGTAGCTGATTTTGTTTTATGTAGATATTTTGGGTTCTGTGAAGGTTCCATGTATTTTCTAGCCGCAACTATATCTTGTTGCAAGAATCTTCTGGTTTCTAAATTATTCAAAAGACCCTTGCCTCTATTCATTTCCATCAAAGATGGCCATATCTCAGCCTACACTTCTCCTTCATGGCCGACCTGGGTTTTAAACTCAACTATAAATTTATCTTCAAAACACATCATTTTGTGGTATTTTTTGTGTATGTAGGTATTGCACTTTACCAGTAAGTTGAGCCACTCTATCTACATCTGTTCTTAATGGCAACACCAAATGATTTCTCTTTATGTTTTTGAGAAGGAAAAACTTCTAGGCCACGACCCCAATGCTACAGGCATTCCTTTTCTGTTATATTTTGAGAGATCTCCATGAGGACAAAACCCTATTAAATTATGAATTTCCATTTTTTGTACTTTCAGAAATTTTACATTTAGACTTTCTTAGACATTCATTACTCTGTCTATTTATATTTGTCATTTTTTGAAGAAATACAACTATCTATGTGCAATCTCCTACATTGACTTGAAGGATGTTACCATAAACTACCTTCTGAACCGTTATTATGTCTAAGATCTATTACTTAACTTAATCTCATTCTCACTGCTACCTTTGCATCTTGATTATAAGATTGCATCCATTGTAGGCTTTTTATTTGATTTAGAATTCTTTCTTCTTCATGCATCTTTTAAATTCGCTTGATGACTGATATTTTCCAATTTAAGATTGTTACTGCCCTAAATTGGAAATTGAGCTTTGTGACACGATGAATTGTTTTCGCCATGAATGATAACTTGACTATATCATTGTACCTTGAAAGATGTATTATTGTTTTACTCTTGATAACATTATGGCTCCATTTAGCATCAATTTATCATCCATAACAATAAATCCATCAACTCCAGGTATGATTTTGTATAGATAGCCATATAGTGTTAATAAAATGCTATCTTATTGAGACATTGTTCCTTGTATTCACATGAGGTATCCTAGTGTCAGTTCACTGTTCTATACAAAGGTAGTCACCTTGATAATGACTATGAGTGAATGAACATAGGTACTAGTTGTATTTCCAACAAGAGATACCTAACAAACATATTTTTCATTTGTTTACTCAATATTTATTGAAACTTGTATATCTACAATGATCCACTGGTCGAATATTCACATTGTGATTTCAAAGCCATCATGCCGACCCTCCATGAAGTGGCAGTCCCTGCAATGGTTGATGAACCTAGTGAAAATCATATACTAATTTCTGAAACTTGGTTCTGTCCTAAAAGACACAAAACATGTCTTTGCCTTCATGATAGCCATGAACCTATATTAAGCATTGATTATGATCCCCACATATGCATATGACTATTTTCCCCCTTGCATGACAAAAACATAATAGATTGACTATTATTCTTTTCATAGTGCCAAAATCTTTCATGACTATTTGCTTTTCTTTCATATGCTACCTCACAAATTCTATCATGTGAATACTTTTCATTTATGATTGTGATGCCAATCAATTCACCACCATAGGTGATGAGCATACACTTAAAGTTGACAAGACACAATGATTTTACACTCCTAATTCTTTCAAAGAACAAAGGAAGACAACATGTTGGGCTCAACCCTTATGGGAGCCACATTTCATCCCACATGTAATTTTATGAAATATTAACAAGATTTTAACATGTAATTGCACATGAAGCAAACAAATTAGAAAACAAATTCATGCTTTAGGTGTATGTTAATATTATGGTTTTCTTGGACACCTAAAGTATGCATTTCTTATTTAATGCACATTGAGATCTGTTTATGCATGCATAGGTGTATGTTTATGTAAGGTTGGAAACTTTTCATTGCTTAGAGCATTGCTCTAACACCATTGCTTGTGTCAAATGCAGGAACTAGTGGCAACATGAAGCTAGGGAGGACAAAATGCAGCTCGGGACAACAAGTAAGATGACACACTCTGAACTAGTCATTCTCAGGAAATGACTAGTTTCCCTTCTTATATGCACATTTTCTTTTGTTTACTTATTCATGTATAGATTTTTCTTAATTTATATTGAATAAACAAAAGGTTAGTCTCATGGCTTGTGTGAGAAATCATACAATTCAAATTCAATAAAGATATTTCTTGTTCATAAAAGACTTGTATGGATCTTTCCTATGTTACATGCATTTGTGTAAATACATTAATTTGTAAAATGTAATCCTTTATTGAATTATTTCATTTATGCAATTGAATCTAATATAGGAGAAGATAAAATGTACCTTTTATTAGTTTAAAATCAGCAAGCTCTATAGATTGAGCTATAGGTGAAAATCTGGTAACAACACCCTTAGTATGAGTTAATTGGCACCAGATAAACTAATTCACATGTTTCTTTATTCTTTACCAATATCCTCAACCGTATTTAACTTATATATCTTTAGCTATATATAGCACAATAGGATATATTATGATTTATTAAGAAAACCATACGAGAAAGTGACAACTTGTCTTTAAAACAAATGTAGAAATTATAAAATGGTAGTGTTTCTTATTGTTGGGGATTTAGAATAATTATTTCCTTTCTACCCTATACTTTTTTATGAGTGGATGCATTTTGTATTGAGGAAGATGTAATGCATAATTTTTTGGGTATGGACTGGATTATGATAATTCGTCCTTCTAAGAAACAATAATAATCCACAGAGTATAATTTAAGATCAATTATATGTTAATGCTCAATATTCCTAGTGAAGGGGATAATAAATTAATATTTATTTTATATGGGTGGATGTGGTATAACCTTGTAACATTTGAGTTTCTTGGTGGCGGTAATAGATCACACTAGCATGATATGTTGGGCTAGATGGTACTACCCCATATTATATCATGGTATGGGTTCATATTAACACACCTTGTAAGATAATATGCACACATATCCTTGTATACGTAATAATGTTATTGTTAGTTTGGGTCAAATATGCTATTCAAAGTGGCTCTATCTACTATAAATGACATTATTGAGTTAACACCAATTGAACCTAGTTGTATAAACAATATTTTTATGATTTCCATTGAGGTTATAAGGAGAGAATTATTATGATGGAATTACCTAAAGTTACAGTAGTTGTATACCATCATTGATCCTAATGATTAAAGATTTATTTGAAAGATGACTGTAGTTT
Organism: Sequoia sempervirens; assembly: GCA_007258455.2. Lineage (NCBI taxonomy): Eukaryota > Viridiplantae > Streptophyta > Pinopsida > Cupressales > Cupressaceae > Sequoia > Sequoia sempervirens. The sequence goes on from VDFB02105785.1 coordinate 523,972,513, forward strand.
AGGTAGCTCTCCTTAGTGAGTTTATTAAAATGGTCACAGTATGGTAGTTTCTTATGGATATGTAATTGACCTAGCCTATGCAATAATGGTATGAACTAGTAAGGGTTCTAACATGTCTATGGTGAAATAAAAATCCTAGTTTGGTGGAGAGGTATAAAATTGAGATCTGAGTAGTGTCCATTGAATTTCTTTAGTACATATTTTATGAAGGGTGAGATTTATTGAGTTTTCCCCACCTGTTGTTAGGCGTTGTTAATTGAGAGGGATCTTTAAATGGAACCTTGTTAGGATATGAAATAGTAACTAGTACAACACAATGGGTTATGGCTTTGTTGTAAAATGCGTTTTTCTAAATGGTAGTTGATTGCACTATTATGTTTTAATTATTTTATGGTTTTTCTTCTATAGTATTCATTCTATTTCACCCACTTGAGTAGTAGTTATCAAAACTTGGGCATGATAACCTATGTGTATTTCCTTGAGAGATTATTTGTAGTGTCCCTCCAGTTGTTGCACTTTGTTTCAATTTGTTTTTATTCAGTTGATAGTTGTTATAGTTGTTTTTATACTATGCTACCTTACTTCAATTACGACACTGATACTATGTTGGTTTTATACTTTGTTGATGATACATTTGATACATTGTTGATCATTGGATTATGTTTGTGTGGCGACATTATGATAAACATTATGTGTTTGTTACAGTTTTATGTTGATTCGAAGCATTAGTGTGTTTATGATGATGTAACTTATGTTGTTTATGATGTATTATTGTATGTTAGTCTTGGTGAAGGAGACAATGTAGCATTACTCACTCGTGAGTACCCTTTTACACTGCGACTCTCTTTCACGATGTGATTGTCAATTTATGCAGATATGCTTGATAGTGTTGTTTTATGCAGTTTATAGGTGTGATCGGGTGAAAATACATGTTAGAAAATGAGCAGCAAACAAAATAGTACAAACAACACTTATAAACACCCTACACCTCAAGATTGGCCTAGTTGGATTCAAAAACAAAGTAAAGATAACAAATGGAGTTGATTTACCTTGTCTTGAATCGATCCTTTGGTTGACCCTTCGATCTTTGATGTTGTATGCTCCTTTGATGGCAAAAAATGCAAGTGTGAGATGCAATATGGATGGAAAATAGGTGAGAATGGATGCAAGTGCAAGTATTTGGCTAAGTATGGCTCAAGAGAAAAATTTGCAAGTGTTTGGCTAGCACAAATGATCTCCTAAAATGAGAGAAAATAGGGGGTATTTATAGGGAATTTTGAGTTCTCTAGGGAAATGGACGGTTGGGATTAAACCAACAAAGTCAAGATGTAAGGCTATGGTGAGTTGAGAACTCACAAGCCCTCACAAGCCCTCACATCTTGACATGTGGCATGTGAAATGGCTTGAGATAGATGATGTGTAAATGAGTTGGAAGGAGAGTATATGACATGGAGGTACTACATAGTACCTTGGGATTTGGACAAGATCTTCTTATAAAGGAGGTTCTTGTCCCCATGTGGGTGAAAAGACATGTGAGGAATTAAAAATTCCTCAAATATCCTCATGGAAATGAGAGAAGGAATTTAAAATTCCTTAAAATGCATTGGGGGATTAAATGTGAATTAAAAATTCACATGGGGAAAGGGGTGCCTTCTCCAAAAAGAGAGTCTTTAATAAGATTGACTTATGACACATTCTATAAATGAAATGGAAATTAGGTTGACCTAATTAAGTGATTAAGGTTGTGCAAGTACCTGATTAGCCAAATTAATGACATATTAGAGGCAAGTGAAAAATTATGGAGGATGTGGCCCTAATGATGATTAGGGGTGTGCACATATAAATAAATTGTGATTAGAAGAGGGTTAGATGGTTAAGAAATATTAGAGACCAATTTGCAAAAGTTGGTGGATGTGACAACGAGAGAGAAAGTGAAGAATTAAAAAATAATTTAAATTCCAAAATGTTATATGACTAAATTAAATAAAGTAGTATATTTATTTAATTTAGAGAGGAAGAGGGAAAAAATATTTATTAAATTAAATATTTTAGGAACCTTAGGTGGGACATGAAATGTTAATTAAATGTACAATTTAATTAATATCGACAAAGAGGATGAAGTAGGTGAGTAAAGGGATGAATAAGGAGATGTTTTTGACCATATGGAAGTGGTCAAATTTGGATGTCTACATTTTTCCTCTCTTCGAAACACTATTAGGATAATAGGGTTTCAAAGAAAATAAAATACAAATAACTCTAAAGAGGAAGCGACCAGAGAAGAGATGCCTCAGCATGGGAGAGTTTGTATGAGCTTCCCAAACAAAGGGAAATTAAAGGGGATGCCCCAGTCTCGCCAGAGAAGGCTTATGATGGAAGATTGAAGGAGAATGGTAGGGTATGCCCCTTCGAGAAGGTGGAGGGGGAAGGAAAAGGGATCCTAGACAACTTCTCGAAAGTATAAAGTGGTATATTGTTGGAAAGAGCATGAAAAACTGAGAGGATTGACTTTTGAACGGAGGAAAACGGGTACATGGTGTGGAGATGGCGGCCCCGGGAAGTTAGAGGGTGAATGAATTAGTTGGGGGGAAAAAAAGTTAAATAAAGAGAAAAGATTCCCTTTATTTAAAAAGGTAAAAATGAGGGAAAAAACTTATAAAAGGTAATTCTAAGAATTACCTCTCCTCATTTGAAAAATTGTCAATTGAGGAAGAGAGGGAGAAAAGGAGAGGGCGAGGGTGAAAGTGCACATAACCAGAGTACGATAGCGACATTATCCACAGGGGGGACGAGAGACGACAATTCTTCAGCGAGTGTGTCGTGCCATGCCAGGTTAGCCTCAAACCCAACTTTGTAATTTTTGTTGTTTTGCTTAATTTTTTCAAAATTTGAAAATATGGGTTTTGTTGTGAGGGAGGAATGAAAAATGGGTAGAAAGGAAAACCAAGTTTTTGGGTTTAGTAGCTGGGAGAAACAAAATTAGCTGGGTACGCCCCAAAAGAGGGCTAGGTAGTGGGTGGGAAAAAAAAAGACGAGGGGGGAGGGGGGAATTTTGTTGTGTCGAGGCCCCGCGGAGGAGTGGATCTGTCCACGCTTGGGCAAGTTCGCCCATGTACGGGGGCGGGTCCGCCCACGGATCAAGGCGGGTCCACCTTCGCGGCCCGAGGACGTACCTGGGGACCTGGGCGAGGCCGCCGCAACCGGGCGGGTCAGCCCAAGGTCGGGGCGGGTCTACCCGCGAGCCTAGGTGAGTCTGCCTGGGCTGGGGTGGGTCCGCCCACATGAAGGGCAGGATCGTCTGAGGTCTCGGGTGAGGCCAGGGGCCGAGCCAGGATCTGGGAGGACCGACAAAAAGGGAAAAGGAGAGGGAAAAAGGAGGAAAAAGAAAGGAAAGGGAAAGGAAATCCTGGGGTTGGGGAAAAGAAATGACGCAAGAAATAAAGAGAAAATGACATAGTGGTTATGTCATGGATGCAGGATTTTGAGAGTTTGCAGTTGCGGGAGAGATGGTCTGAGGTACTGAGTAGATGTATAGCGGCAATGACGGGCGCAGATCATCAGGTGTTAGCAGAGGCAGGACTGTTCCACATACTATTTTATCTGACGATTAAGGCCCACAGGGCCATGCTAATAACATTGATAGAGTGTTGGGACTCAACGACATCGACATTTCATCTACCGACTAGGGAGATGATGATGACTCTAGAGGACGTATGGTGGATTTTGAGGCTCCCCATAGCAAGGCTCACGATTAGTGAGTGTAAGGTAGAGGGTGATGCACTGAACGAGTCTGTACAAGTTGTGTTTGGCGATGACGAGCTACCGATTTAGCAGTCGTAGTTGGACGTGGACAAATACTTGTCCTGCAGAGTACCAACATTGTCTTTGTACCTAATAGGGCTGATTAGTGGGATATTGCTGCCAGACCAGAGTGGGCGATTCATGCATCTTAAGTTTGGCGAGTTGATCTGACACATCATCGAGGGTCGAGAGGGTTAGTTTTCATGGGGGACTTGTATGTTGGCGCAATTGTACAAGGATATGCACGTGATATGCTATCGAGAGGTGCTGAGTGTGACACATGTCACACTGCTACAGGTGTGGGCCTGAGAGCATATCAGGGTGACCAGGCCAGTCGTATTGAGAGCAAGAGAGCAGGATGACAGAACAGCAGTGGCTTTGGAATGGGGGACAGAGGCGGGAGCGATACTGCGATATCAGGATGTCAGTGATGTGGATGTGTGGAGGAGATGATTTGATGATGTGCAGGCGGAGATGATAGTATGGTGTTCATATATGTTGCAGCAGTTCAGGGACTGAAGGGAAGATGAGGAGGCACACAAGGGATACTTCTATAATGATGTTATATCATTGGGAGAGGTCCGCATGTAGTGGAGTTGCACAGGCCAGATTGGGTGACGAGGCAGTTTGGAGTGAGGCAGGATATTCCCGCAGGGCGAGTGACATTCCGACGATTGACACGAGAGCGGCCACGGGGGGAATGAATTGGATCTGGATACAATGTGGGAGGAGTTGGAGGCACTACAGTTTGTGCCATACCTAGGAAGGAGGGAGGGGTTGAGAGATGTGGGGACGACAAACCAATATGCTCAGTGGTTTAGGCGATATCCGCCTTCACGGATTACACCAGTAGTGCCGATTGAGGGGGCACTAGGGTTCGGGTCAGAGGATGAGAGATGGCTAATGGCAGAGAGAGAGGGACAAGGTCCATGAGGATAGCAGAGAGGAGGTCAGGAGAGAGGAAGATAGTGGAGAGGAGGACAGGAGGCGGTTGGAGCAGCCAAAGAGCCGGTGAGGGTAGGAAGGAGGAGGAGATGACGGCGTAGAGTCCAGGGAGGAGATAGAGCAGAGGAGGGAGAGGATGAGGCCAAGGTGCAGTGTAGTAGGATAGGGGATCAGAGGCTCAGAGAGAGAGGAGACAGGAGGCGCGTGCATCCGTAGGAGGTCGGCAGCAGGATAAACAAGATGAGGTCAAGGCCAGTGGAGGGTAGGAGGGACATGAGACAGATGCGGCCACAGGAGGGCAGCAACGACAGACAGGGGGAGGTTGAGGCCAGTGGAGGGTAGATATGGGGAGCCCCCATGGTGATTGATGTGAATGAGATGGAGGCGTTGGTAGAGAGTGAGGAGTATGAGCCTCAGGAGATAGACATTGATGCTGAGGTGCATGACATCCCACCACTATCAATAGAACCACTTAGAGGAGAGGATCCAGTAGTGGTATTGAGAGGGACCCTAGAGAGACTGCGACTTAGTGAGCAACGATCACGGTAGAGAGAAGCAGAGAAAATCATATTAGAGGCAGAGATGAGTGAGCTAGAGGCACGATTTTCCTGGAGTGAGAGGGACTACTCAGACCTGGCCATGCTAGTGACAAATGTGGAGAGGAGATTGTTGAGAAAAGGATGAGGCTCAATATGAGGTGGTTGACCTGCAGGTAGAGGTAGAGAGGTTGCAAGCAAAGGTGGCTAGGGAGCATGAGGAGGGGGATGCAGTGAGATGGGAGAGAGACTGGTTGGTGGTAAAGGAGGCGATACGACAGGTTGTTGGAGCAGGGACAGGGCAGGAGCCAACAGAGATTGGGGCAGGGACTGCAGGAGATATCTAGAGCAATTATGGGGGGAGAGAGTAGATCTACACCAGGAGCGGGATGAGCTCGGGGACAAAGTGTATCATTTAGAGCAGACGGTGGGAGATATGGGATTGATTCCGCAAAGAGAGGAGGAGATGTGGGTGTAGATACGTGTGCTGCATATAGAGAGATGTGGCACAAACACAAGTAAAGGCCATAGAGGCAGAGAGGGATGTGGTGCAAGCACGAGCTCAGGTGTTACAGAGCGAGAGGAAGGTGGTAGAGGTATAGGTGCAGTCTCTCTAGAGAGAGAGAGATGCAATGGTGTCATGGTATCAGCTCTTCAAAGAGAGCGAGATGCAGCCAAGTTGAGACTCCAGGAACTTCAGAGGGACAGGGATGCAGCGGAGGCTCGGGTACAAGTCGCACATAGGGAGAGAGATGCCGCAGAGGTGCAAATGCAGATGCTACAAAGTGAGCGGGACACAACATAGGTTCAACTACAGGCAGCGTAGGGTGAGGGGGGTGAGCCCAGGACAGAGGTATAGGGGTTACATGCATAGTTATAGACTACACAGGCTGAGAGGGACAGGGCCACATAGCAGGTACAACAACTGATATTAGTATAGGAGGCCTAGGGATAGGAGTGAAGAGCTATTAGTGCAGATTGAGACAAGTATAGGCATGAGCGGAATGCCACGAGACATCAGGCTAAGTAGAGAGATGATTATATGCAGGAGGCGAGTTACTGGAGGTGTGCGTATGAGCATGTCGTTCCAGATCTGGCGCAACACACAACGCGCTACATCAAACAAGTACCTCAGATTCCAGTACCGTCCCAGTCATTAGGGACACGTACCAAAGGGTATAGTGACTATCAGCGGACCCCTTCTCCTTATGGTGGGTACCAGGGGACTCCTACCCGTGATTACCAAGGGACCCCTACACGCAGAGGGCCAGTGCCTGACTCTCCGCAGATATCAGATGTGGGCAGCTCACAATAGAGCAGTTACAGAGCAGTTGACAGGGCATTGATTTTTTGACAGGTACAAGATGGAGGTTTAGTACATATCGGCAGAGAGCAGAGGTGATCTACATTTCTAGATTTTGTATCATTTTTGTTGATAGATGATGGATATGTGGTGGATTATGCTTGAGACATTATGACGAAATGTACATTGTATTATTTTGATTATGATATGCGATAGCCCTTATTGACACCATGTGTTATGTTTTTTGTGATGGATGATTCAGTTTATGTATGCACATGTATGGGATATTTCATGCTTAGGTGGATGGATGATTTGGTTTATGTATGCACATGTAAAGGATATTTCATGCTTATGTGGATGGATGATTTGGTTTATGTATGCACATGTATATGATATTTCATGCTTATGTGGATGGATGATTTGGTTATGTATGCACATGTATGGGATATTTCATGCTTATGTGGATGGATGATTTGGTTTATGTATTAATGTTGATAATGCAGGATGATATGAATGTTTGGTATGAAATGTAATTATGATGTATCCAACAATATGTTTTTGTAGGTGGTAATGCATGTATTATGTGAATGTTAATATGGACATGTATGGGTTGAATGAAACTATGGTGCTTAATCTAATCAGTCTATGAATTAAAAAATATGTTGTATCTATAATGTAACATGAAATATGAATGAAAGATGAATTCCTATAATGCAAATCTAAGTGTCAGTAAGGGCTTGCATGGGAATGCAGGTAGGTGATAGGTGTACTATGGGTGTGATATTGAACCTGTCAAAAAACCATTAGTACCCTGAGAAGAAAACCAAGAGGGAAAAGAGTCAAATTTTTGCACAACCTAAATCACAAGTCATGGATTATGAACAAGGCTAAATGAAGGATGCATGTAATGAAATGAAATGCAATCAAGAACGCAATTTGTCATCTTCGGAGCATTGTTTATTTCTATAGCATAAGATATCGAATACCATGATATGTTAGACCAAGGCGAGTTGGCATCCAATGCATGAAACAAACATAGCAAACAAAAAGGCTATCCCGACACCCCAAGGTCTTGATGACCTTGGTCGGGCCAGGTATTGGGATAACCACAAACACACAAGGATGCCTCAGCGTAACACAAGACCTCAGGGACCTTGGTGGGTACTACGTGGGACAATCGAGAAGACATCAACACAGAAAAGATCAAGATATGCCCCTATGTTGACGAGTCAAAGCACACCATGATATGATGGATTAAGGTGACCATGACAAGTGATGATAGAGAGCTCAAATGATAAACAAAATCCAAAAGCATCAAAAGATTGCAATCAATTGCAAACATCCTTTGCCATAGGATCAAAGGGGATGGATGGGATTGATGTGGTCTGCTAGGAAGGATGCATCCTGTTGAGACCGATGATGGATACTAAACTAGAATGACCCAATTGACACAAGATTTTTTTCATTAATCAGACCTCCTAACACTAGGGGATTTTGTTTGTGAAGAACGAGCCAGACAAGGACACAGACTGACACACCCTACAAACCTAGGGGCTCGAGGGCTTATCAAAGATTAGTCTTGCCTACTTGAAAGCACAAAGCCCTTGTAGTTCAAGAAAAGACCATGGATAAAGTGGAAAGAGGACAATGAAAGTAGATGATGGATGACAACCACGGGATGGTCAGAATACCCCGGGGGTAGATCAAATGATCAGCCTTGCCTATGTGACAACAAAGGGGCAACGTAGTTCGACTAAGGACGCGACAGGATGAGATTTAGATGGAGACCAACACGATGGGGGGCCTATATGAAGACACAAACCGACCGACGATCAGACGAATGACACAAGCTCAAAGTGGGATATTGAAAAGCTCAGGATGAGGGATAGCCAAGATGGATCGTCCAATGCTTAATTAAGAGATATACCAAGCGGCTGAGGATGGGATGGGTGAGGATGTGCAGATAGAATAGATGAAGTCATAAAGTAATTAGGATGTAAGGTAGATAATGATTAAGCCCTCTACAGATGACGCATGTTACCAAGTTTTCACCACCCGTACTTATCCAAGGCACCAACAAAAGGTGGTTTTCACCATAGGACAAATTTATTTCTCTTTACTATTTTTTTTTCTTCTGATTTTTTGATTCGTGGGGTTACCAAGTGGACTTAGATGTAGAATCTCTTTAGATGCATGATATTGATAGGTTCTTCGAGGGGCTCTCCTTCAAGGGTAGCAATTTTGTACGCCCCAGATCCATATTTAGCGGTTATGATATAAGGACCCAACTAGTTTGCCTCAATTTTTCCTTTTTTACCACAGTCCTATTGGGTACACTAGTTCTCTTTAAGAACAAGATCACCAACCTAGAACTGTCGAGGATGAACCTTCTTATTGTAGTTATGCTTGAGGAGGTTTGGTATGCTTGCAGATGATCATTGGCTTTGATTCTTCTTTCATCAAGTAACTCCAGCTAGGAAAACCATGCAACATGAGCATCCTCCTCGCTGATAAGGTTCTTCAGAGAAATTCTTAGTGATGGGATCTCAAATTCGATTAGCAAGATGGCTTTGGCACCATACACTAAAGAATAGGGGGTGGCACCTGTAGGGGTGCGGATGGAGGTACGATATGCCCAGAGGGCGGGATGAATATGGAGGTGCCAATCTCGACCAATGTTATTGATAACTTTCTTGAGGATACAGATAAAGGTCTTGGTGGTTGCTTCTGCCTAACCATTACCCTGGGGGTAATAAGGCATTGACCAATGATGCTGGATATGAAAGGTGTTATAGAGATCTTTCATGGCTTGGTTTTTAAAAGGCTTTCCATTATCAGACATGATGGTGGATGGAATACCATATCTGCAAAGAATATGGTAAAGGATGAATTTTGAAATCTGGGTACCGATGATTTGCGAGAGTGGCATTGCTTCTACCCATTTGGTGAAGTATTTAGTGGCAGTAATTATGAATGTATGGTCGTCAGAAGATGGTGGGTAAATCTTGCCAATCAAGCTGAAACCCCATTGAGAGAAGGGCCACGGTGCTAGGAGGGGCTGAAGGTCATGTGCTGGAGCATGAATCAAATTGGCATGTTGCTGGCAGGGAAGACATCTCTTCACGAATTCACAAGTATCATGCTCTAATGTAGGCCAATAATATCCAGCTCGGAGAATCCTTTTGGCCAAATCCATACCATTTGAATGGGCCCCACAAACACCACTATGTACCACCGTTAATGCAATATGGGCTTCGGTCTCACTCAGACATCTAAGGAGGATTCCATCATACCCACGTCGATAAAGTGTATCACCGATGATAATGTATCAAGCTGAATGTTGAAGAAAGGATTTTCGTTGGTTTCGTGTGAGGTTTGTGGGTAGAATATTATCATACAGATAAGCATATATATCTTGGTACCATGGGGAAGTGGGACCTACAATGTCGCACACCATGTCAATCTCAGGGATATCATATGTTGGGATTAAAAGTTGTTCTACAAGGAACTCACATTTTTTTCGATCTTTAGGCATGTCAATCAAGGAGCCAATAGTAGCCATTGCATCAGCTGCTTTGTTCTGTACTCTAGGAATCTAGTCAAATTGTATGAAGGTGAAATATTTCTTGAAATCATCCACCATGAGTTTATAGGGTAACAACTTATCATCTTTTGTTAGGAATTCATCATTAACCTGCTTAATGACCAACAATGAATCACCAAAGACCCTCAAGTGAGTTATGTGTCATTGCTTTGCAATTCAGAGGCCTGTGAGGAGGGCCTCGTACTCAGCCATATTGTTGGTGCATGGAAATACTATCCTAAATGATTTTGGAATGTAATCACCTTGATGGGTAACCAATAGAATTCTCGCGCCTGATCCATTATGAGTATATGAACCATCAAAATACAATGTCCAAGTGGGTGCTTCTGAAACTATGAGAACTTCTTCATCTGGGAATTTTGTGATTAGAGGGTAAGCATCCACCAGGGGTGCCTCGGCCAACTGATCAGCTATGACTTGTCCCTTTATGGCTTTGCGATCTGCGTACTCTATGTGAAATTCACTTAGGATCATGACCCACTTAGCCATGTGACCAGTTAAAGTGGTTCTGGATAAAAAATACTTGAGTGGATCAATTTTTGCTATTAATTTGACTGGATGGTTGAGCATGTAATGTCTGAGTTTTTGTGTACTGAAGACCACTACAAGATAGGCTTTCTCCATGGGTGAATATTTTAATTGATATCCGACCAGTGTTCGACTGATGTAGTAGATTGCTCTTTCTTTTGATAATTCATCATGTTGCGCCAATAATGCCCCCAGTGCGACTGAAGTGGCAGAGATGTAAAGCAGGAGGGGTTTCCTTGGAATGGGGGGCATCAAGATTGGTGGATGATCCAAGTATTCCTTGATCTTGTCGAAACCTATCTGACACTGTTGGTTCCATTTGAAGGTGGAGTCCTTTTTCAGAAGATGGGTGAATGACTGACATTTATCTTCAAGTTGGGCTATGAATCGATGAATGGATTGCAACTTCCCTTGCAGACTTCTTAATTGTTTCAGGTTGCACGGGGGTGGCATATTCAAAATAGCTTTCACCTTGGCTGGATCAACCTCAATACCCCTTCGGGCGAGACTATGAAATCCAACAATTTTCCTGATGTAACACCAAAGACACACTTTCTTGGATTTAGTCGTAACTTGTAATGTTCTAAACGCTCAAAGATATTTTTTAGGATGACAGGATACTCTACTCGAGTTCTGGATTTTCCTAGCAAGTCATCGACGTAATCCTCCATGATAATATGGATGAGGTCATGGAAGATGATAGTCATCTCCCTCCAATATGTTTCCCCTACATTCTTGATTCCAAAGGGCATAACATTGTAACAAAAAGTCCCCCAAGGTGTCGTAAAAGCGATCTTGTGTTGGTCTTCAGGTGCAATTCGGATCTGATTGTAACCAGAGAAACCATCCATAAGGGATAGCATCTCATACCCTGCAATCAGATCGACCAACATGTCAATATTAGGTAGTAGGAAGTCATCTTTTGGACAGGCTTTATTAAGATCCTGAAATTCTATGCAAATCCAAATGTCTCCATTTTGTTTGGCAACAGGTACTATGTTGGAGAGCCAATCAGAGTATCAATTGGCCTGATAAAACCAACATCTAGTAATTTCTCCAAATCCTTCTTGACTAGTAATGCTACCTGCAGATGCATTTTTCAAAGCTTCTATTTAATAGGCTTGGCATATGGGCGAACATCCAAATGATGAACTACCAAAGTAGGATCTAAGCCTGGCATGTCTGAGTAGGACCAGGAAAAGTTAATGATACTATCATGGAGTAGCTGGAGAATGACTAAATGTTCTTGCTTTGATAAAGATTTGGCCACATAGGTGATCTTAGGGTTTTCTGTGGTACCCAGATTAACTTCCAGAGTCTCTTCGATTAGGATGGATGATCGTGTAGATAACTGAGTTCCCACAAGGGGAAGATGAATGTCTCCATCCTCCAGTGCCTCGTCGAGGTTTTCACTAACGGATGTGTCTTTTATTTTTACTTTTTCAAGGTCAGGAAGTGCCTCGACGAGGTTTTCACTAAGTGACGACTTTCTATTTTCCTTGTTTTTATTTTTGCGACTGGAGTGTTCATCTTCCCCCAATCCCATGAGGTTTACATATGTATCCAGGGAGACATTGGCAGGTGTGCTATCACGTAGGTCTCAATCAATGAGTTTGAGATGACGAAGAGAAAGGCTGATGGTAAAGACAAATATGCAATCAAACATGGATGAGAGGTCTATGTGATCAACATCATCGTACACACGTATGATGGATTTTTCCTTGGGTATGTCTTCCAAGGGACCATTGTCCACAATAACACCATTGGAAGTATTAAATGGCATTGTAGGGCCTTTCTACTTTTTGTCATATTCGAGGCCTATATTCCTTGGCATCTTTGATACATCAATAGGTTGCAACCGTCCTTGTTCTTCCTTACCTAGGCCCCCACCTTGATAGTTATGCTTTTCCGTGAACTTAGCTGACCAAGGGTACACTTCCTTAAAGTATTCCTTTAGAGGAGGATTTGGTTGGGGTTCTTCATGGTATACCCATTGACTGATATCCTCTTCTGGTGCATCAATCTCTATTCTAGGAGATCAGAACGTAGTGGTGGGAATGTTTTTTGCACTGAAGGTGATAGTCTTGTCTTCCTTTGGAGTAGCCTATGAAGGTTGGCCATACATGTGTGGTGACGGTGGCATGGTTGCCACATTTAGAGCGGTATGCATTTCATATTCACCACACCCTTTTTCAATGATTAGGACTTTGGTGACTGTAGGATTAGTGGCAAAAGATGGAGTGATCGTCGTGGTGGATGATGGGTTGGAGGATGACGACTAAGATGTCCCCATTTTGACCCTAGGACAATAATGTAAATGGGGAAATGATGCTTCTAAAGCACGGCAATATTCAAATGGTTGAGGGTCAGCATAGATGGTGATCTTTGGTCCGTTAACCAAGAATTTTAGGCATTGATGGTACATGGAGGGAATGACTTGCATAGCGTGCAGCCATGGGCGGCCGAGGAGGAGATTATATGGTAAGTCCAGATCAAGGACATGACAGGTAGTATACTGAACTACAAGTCCAACCTGGATGGGTAGACTGATAATTCCCTCAGAATTTCTTTCTACATTATCATAAGCCTTGATCATGATGATTTGATTACTCAAATCCGTTTGAGTATACCCCACCTATTTTATGAATTTCAAAGTGTATAGATTGAAAGCAGAGCCATTATCTACCAAGACCATTTTTATTTTATGACAGGCAACCAGGACTTCGATATGCAAGGGACAATTGTGATTAGCATCAATATTTGGCATTTCATTCTAGCTGAAGTGTAGCTGGTAAGATAAATCCAGGTGTCCTACTAAAGCTTGGAACCGTGTGGGATCGATGTCATTAGGTACATGAGTTTCCTATAAAGATCTATTGAGAATTTCTTGATGTACGGGAGAAGACTTAAGTAGATTCAAGATTGAGATTTCAGCAGGGGTCTTTCCTAAGTGATCAAGAATGTTGTACTAAGAGTTTACAGGATTTGATTGGGTGGATGTGGAGGCTGCAGGGACAGTAATGCGGGACCGTCGGGTAGCAACAACACATTGGGGATCTTTAGCCTTAACATGTATCATAGACACACGAGGTTCTACTTGTTCAATGTAATGGACAATGCCATCATAATTGAGAGGTACATTTTTATAGCTTATGTTATTTGTGTTGTTGTCTTGGGGATTTTTGTTGGAGGTGCTTGCACCTTGATTATGGTTAGGGAAGGCGTTTTGGTTAATCTACTATTGAGCATTAGATGATGAAGCTTGACTGATGTCGACTTTGATATCTCCTCGATCAATAAGATCTTGGACATAGTTTTTGAGACCTTGACACTTATTCAGAGTGTGCCCTTTAATTTTATGGAATTCACAATATTCATTCTCCCTAAACCATGCAGGTTTGGGCTTGGACTCATCAAGTGGTTTGGTGATAGGATACGTGATTTGATAGTTGACCTATAACAACTTATTGAAGATGACACTCAAGGGTTCTCCTAATTGAGTATATTGGTGTTTTCCATTCCCTTGACTATTTTGATTTGACTGCTGAGGAGGATGAGATGCCCCTTGTGGTACAAATATGGCATTAGGCACAAATGGTTTTTGTCTCTGGGATGTATTAGCCACCTAAACGTGTTTAGTGTTAGTGACACCATCATTCACTATGTTTCTGTTCTTGTTCCAAAAGCGTGACTTATCTCCGGATGGCCTTTCTTTGTCTTGGTTGTGTATCTTGATGTGCCCTTTGGCAATAAGGGCACATTCAAGGATGGGTCCCTTTTCCACTATCTCAACGAAAGTGGTGACACAGTGTAACCTAAAATTATGAGCCGTGTCGGAATGAGAGTTCTCCACAAAGAGTGTGACCATGTCTTTCTCTTTGAGAGGGGTTTTCATCTGACTTGCTAGCACACGCCACCTTTGAAGGTAGCTAGCAAAGGTTTCACCTTCACGTTGCTTCTCTTTGAGAAGATCCAAGGTATCTGTGTCCTTCTCCAGATTGAAGGAGAAGTAAGAAACAAATTTTTCTGAAAGATCTACAAAGGATTTTATGGACCCTCGTTCTAGACTCATGAACCATTATAGGGAATTTCCCTTTAGACTTCGTGGAAATAGGCGCAAGAGATAGTTATCATTGTGCATAACTTCCTAACACTGGGACTAAAACTCTTGCAAGTGGGACTTAGGATCTTTGTTCCCCTTGTATCTGTCGAATTTTGGTATTTCAAAATGTTTAGGAAAGGGGATCAACGAGATGGAGGGATCGAATGGATATGGACATATGTCTTCAAATTTGAATGATTGTTTGCCAGTCCTAGCTTGAAGGTCTTTAGAGCGGCTTTGATTTCTAACAGGTCTGAGTTGACTGGTGGCATCAGCGCCAAAGGTGGATTGGATGGATATGGGTGGTAGGACGATGAAGGATCTTGCCGAGAGAGTCTTTGAATGTTGAGGTATGGATTTTGATATTGTGATGATGACATCCCTTGCTGGTATGTGGAGGGATTTTGTTGGCACTAGGGTTGTTGCAAGATATAGTATGGGTTTGTTTGATAAAAATGTGTGGTAGGATGTTGAGGAGCTTGAATGTGATGTTGCGGATTGGTTTGCTAGTATTGAAGGTACTGTTGTGACTATTGGGAGGCCACATAAAGTGGTTGTTGTTGGGGCTGATGTTGGTTATGGTAATAATAATGTTGGGGAGGATGTTGATGTGATGTCAGGTTTTGCGTGGGTTGAGATGGGATGTTGTATTGTGTTTGAGCTTGTGGATGTAGAATGGATGTGAGGAGCGGGGATATGGTTTGAGCAGGAGGTTAGGATGGATTGCTTTGCGATTGGTGTGGTGGTTGTCGTGAAGAGATAAAGGGGTTATGTAATGGTTGTTGCTGATGAGGCAGCTAAGATAATGTAGGGGTGTTCTGCAAAGAAGGTTGTTGGGTACCGAAGGGAACATTCGGTTGGGATGAACCTTGCAGCGGTAATGGAGGTGGTTTGTTAGATTGGGGAGGCTGTTGAGATGTGTACGAAGGCGATGGTAGGTTTATGGCCCCCGAGAGTGAAGGAAAGGTGGTAAAAGGGCTACCCCCAGTGTTGACGGGAGGTTGATTGGAAAGGGGTGGTGCTGTCAGCATTAATGACGGAGGTTGTGGAACATTTTGTGGCATGTCGTAGGTGAAAGGATTGTTGTGATCAATTACTTGAGGAGCCCCCACGACTGAGATTGTGGTGTGTGGGGGATTGTTAACGTGATAGAGAACAGTGTTTCCAAATTCAGGTTGGTTCCATCCCTCGACTGGGGGAACATTGGGGATGTACGAACTACCTGGTGTGTTTTGTGAATCTTGGGGTATGTTAGAGGTGGAACTGCCATACTTGGATAGGTCGATACCTGATGGAGGTTTGACGCCTCTTTCAATAAAGTGGGCCAAGATTTCTTCCCCATGTTTTTTGAAAAGACGATCTGTCATTTGCACATTGGTAGGGTTACTAAAGTGTTACTCAAGTGTAAGTTCGGGTTGATTGACCATGTTCTCATCTCTGGGTGGTGATGTGTTTTGACCATCAACATTGGACTGTGATGATGTACCATTATGAGGATCTTGAGGGATATTCATACCATTATGGGGGTCTTGTGAGACATTAGCTGCGTTGTTGGGATCTTGAGGGATATTTGGTTGAGAATTTTGGGCTTGTTGCTCGGCCATTTTCCTTGTCTGTGATAGGGTCTGAACGGGCATGCAAGATGGTAGAACGAACTAAGATGTTAGGATTATCTTGATGATGAAAGGATTGACCCATTTCGATGATGGATTAGCCAAAAAGGATGTGGCTTAATAGGATTGGTTTGGATGATTGATTTGGCCAAAGTGGATTTGCTTGATGAGATCAGATTGGATTAATTAGTAAACAATTGGTCAAATTGGACTGGATTGACTAGATTGATTGGGTGATTGATGATATAAGGATTGGATTGGATTGATGACCAATTAATAATATTGGATGGTAGGATGAATGATGATGAACAAAACCAAGTTCAAGAGTGATCCTTGGTAATGCTAGGTGTTGATTAATCGACTAAAGGATGGATATATGACAACGACACCGAATCCAAATTGAGATAGAAGTGGATTGATTGGGCCGACAAGGATGACTGACTTAGGATGGATGACAATCCTAAGTCAGTTTTGATAGATGATGATTAGAGATGAACACCTAGGTTAGACTAGATAACTACTTTAACGAAGTTTAATGAAATATCGATGATCCGAAATGGGGAAACAATAGCTAGGATGTGGAGAACAACTAAGTGAACATGGGGCCGAAATGGATAAATGAGGATTCTGAATGGGTGAATGGATGCTCGATGGTGAAGGTTGACTTTCAGAACGAGGAAATGAAGGCTTGGAATGGGCGAATGATTACTCAGAATATGAAAATGACAATCTTGAATGAAGGAACAACTCCCAGAATGGATAGACAAAGGATCAGAAAAGTTGTTTGAAGGTCAGGTCCGCCCCTGGAGGGCAGGTCCGCCTGTCGAAAAAATATGATCAAAATTGGTCAAAACAGGCTTAAAAGGGTTGGTTCAAACATCAGGTCCACCCCTGGATGGGTCAAGTTCGCCCCTGGAAGGCAGGTCTTCCTGTCGGGAGGGCAGGTTTTCCTATCGGACAAAATTTAGTCAAAAATGGCTCAAACAGGCTTAAAAGGGTTGGTTCAAAGGTCAAGTCTGCCCCTGGATGGGTCAGGTCCACCCCTAGAGGGCAGGTCCGCCTGTCGGGAGGGCAGGTCCGTTTGTCGAGAGGGCAGGTTCACTTGTTGGACAAAATTTGGTCCAAAATGGCTCAAACAAGCTTAAAAGGGTTGGTTCAAAGGTCAAGTCTGCCCCTAGATGGATCAGGTCCACCCCTGGAGGGCAGGTCTGCCTGTTGAGAGGGCAGGTCTACCTGTCAGACAAAAGTTAGTCAAAAATGGCTCAAATAGGCTTAAAAGGGCTAGTTCAAAGGTCAAACCTGCCCCTGGATGGGTCAGGTCTACCCCTGGAGGGCAGGTCTGCCTATCGGGAGGGAAGGTTTGCCTGTCGGGAGGGCAGGTCCGCCTATCAGACAAAATTTGGTCAAAATGGCTCAAATAGGCTTAAAAGGGCTAGTTCAAAGGTCAAGTACACCCCTGGATGGGTCAGCTCTGCCCCTGGATGGTAGGTCCCCCCTAGACAGGTTTAAACTTGAGGTTTAAACTTGAGTTTTGAAGAGATGACTAAGGCAAAAGATCCAAAACACTGCAAGCATCAATCAAAAGAATATGGCTGAGTCAACAAAATAGAAAATTATTGATTTTGCACAGAGAAGACAGTTTAGACAACACAATCCTAAGACTAGTAGAAAGGGTATGGTTGACAATGTCCTCTATTCTAGGATGAACATGGTTGCTAAGGAGTCCTCAATATACACCTGGTACGTGAGGTCCAAACTGTGAACACCAACCCATTACAAGCATGAGTCGGGAGCCTTAGCAAGATACTAGAAGCTCTGACCAACTCTTCACGTCATCCCTACGCTTCGCCAATTACAACATGATTGGATTGAGGTACAGGTTTCGCTCTCCCCCCTTTATATACCTCGTTGGTACACATGGTTGGGATCGTCCCTTGGGGTGATGAAATCCCCAAGCAGGTCCCCTAATAAAATAAAAAGAGGGAGACACAAATACTTGGTAAGCTACAATTTCTCATCACCCAAGATCACCAAATGGTGCAAGGGGAGTGGATACGTGAAATAGCTTACCAACAAGCACCACAAACAAGATTAATTGACACCCCTAGTTAAACTATGTGCCTAAGCTATGTAAAACGATAAGTAATAGCTAATAAATAACTAACCCTACAAGGAAACTTGTTAGTAAATCTTGTCCTTGTTCCTCGCCAAATGTCGATTAGATGCTTGCACAAACTCAAACAAGACACATTGGGGGTTAGAAACACTTAAAACAGCCAAAAAAGGTGTTAAAAACTAAAATTTCACCTTCTAAAAAAAGTTGTCCAGGTCAGGTCCACCTGTCTGGAGGGTAGGTCTGCCTGTCTATCAAGTCAGGTTCGCCTGTCTAGAGGTCAGGTCCGCCCATCTATGAAAAATTTGCAAAAAGTTAGTTTTTGGAGTCTGTGGAGGCCAGGTCCACCCTTGGAGGTCAGGTCCACCTGTTTGTCAGGTCATGTCTGCCCCTCAAGGTCAGGTCCACCCCTCTATAACTTGCACTTGAAAAAAGTGAAAAAAACAACAAACGTGAAATATACAGACCCGTTTGTGGGCCCCACCGGGCGTGCCAAAAATGTGATCAAGTGAAAATACGTGTTAGAAAATGAGCAGCAAACAAAATAGTACAAACAACAATTATAAACACTCTACACCTCAAAATTGGCCTAGTTGGATTCAAAAACAAAGTAAAGATAACAAATGGAGCTGATTTACCTTGTCTTGAATCGATCCTTTGGTTGGCCCTTCGATCTTTGATGTTGTATACTCCTTTGATGGTGAAAGATACAAGTGTGAGATGCAATATGGATGGAAAATAGGTGAGAATGGATGCAAGTGCAAGTATTTGGCTAAGTATGGCTCAAGAGAAAAATTTGTAAGAGTTTGGCTAGCACAAATGATCTCCTAAAATGAAAGAAAAAAGGGGGTATTTATAGGGAATTTTGAATTCTCTAGGGAAATGGACGGTTGGGATTAAGCCAACAAAACCAAGATGTAAGGCTATGGTGAGTTGAGAACTCACAAACCCTCATATCTTGACATGTGGCATGTGAAGTGGCTTGAGATAGATGATGTGTAAATAAATTGGAAGGAGAGTACATGACATGGAGGTACTACATAGTACCTTAGGATTTGGACAAGATCTTCTCATAAAGGAGATCGTTGTCCCCATGTGGGTGAAATGACATATGAGGAATTAAAAAATCCTCAAATATCCACATGGGAATGAGAGAAGGAATTTAAAATTATTTGGAATGCATTGGGGGATTAAATGTGAATTAAAAATTCACATGGGGAAAGGGGTGCCTTCTCCAAAAGGAGAAAGTATTTAATAAGGTTGACTTAGGACACATTCCATAAATAACATGGAGATTAGGTTGATCTAATTAAGTGATTAAGGTTGTGTAAGTACCTGATTAGCCAAATTAATAACATATTAGAGGAAAGTGGGAAATTATGGAGGATGTGACCCTAATGATGATTAGGGGTGTGGACATATAAATTAATTGTGATTAGAAGAGGGTTAGATGGTTAAGAAAGATTAGAGACCAACTTGAAAAAGTTGGAGGATGTGAAAATGAGAGAGAAAGTGAGGAATTAAAAATTAATTTAAATTTCAAGAGGTTATATGACTAAATTAAATAAAGTGCTATATTTATTTAATTTAGAGAGGAAGAGGGAAAAAGTATTTATTAAATTAAATACTTTAGGAACCTTAGGTGGGACATGAAATATTAATTAAATGGATGATTTAATTAATATCAGCGAAGTGGATGAAGTAGATGAGTAAAGGGATGAATAAGGAGACATCTTTGACCATGTGGAAGTGGTCAAATTTGGATGTCTACAATAGGTACCAAGCATCAACTTCACTTGCTTGTCAGGTTTGAGTGTGCCATGACCCAATGAAAACATTTTGTTTCAGAAATAATGTCAGGTCCTTCTTTAGCCATCATTCTCTTATAAGACGATTATTTGTGTTGTCACCTATCGATGTTACTGTCATTCTGGTTCGTTGTGTCGTTCATGTTTGTGTTATGTTTGGGTATCATTTAAGTAGTTAAAGGAATTAATTAAATAAATTATTTGATTTATTATAATGTTATTTGAAATGGTAAATTAAAATAATTGTGTTTATGGTTTGATTTATTAAATTAAATTAAAATAGGATATTTATCTAAATGTAATTGTTGATTTTAAATGTGCAAACTTAAATAAAATAAAAGAATATATTTGGAAGAGTTTGTTTTCAACAATTTATAAATAATATCTGAAATATTGATTTGGAGTTAGAATATTGATCTGGTGTAATTGATTAAATTGAAACTGGTTTATCAATTTTGATTGTAAGCTGACAGTCAATAAAGTCTTGTGACTTTGAGTTAATTGAAAATGAATTAAAAGCTTTTGGTTGTGCAATAAAGTTTTCAGATTTGTTGATTCATGCTACAATCTTCGTTGGATTTGAGCAAAAATTCAAGGTTCTCTTCTTTTGATTTGCATTTCCTGAAAAGTAAGTTTTTGTATGTATTTTATCTTATAAGTTCTTCTTTGTGGTAGAATTCGTTTGTTGAATCTTCTACACAAACTTCAGAAAATAAAATTGTTGTTGATTAGATGCATGCTCTTCTAGAAGATTTAAAGCTTTATTTTTTATAAATTCTACTTTACATATATTGTAAATTATGTATCCCAGCGAACCACGCCTTTCTCCTACCCAATGCAATCAATATATTTCGATTTGCTCATTCTTAGCACTCAACGAGTTGATTCTCTCTCATAAATTTGTTCCTTCGTTAAATTATGCTCTGGAGATTACTTGTATTCAATAAATGGTTCTATTTGGTGACTTGTATCACGTTTTCATTAAGCTGGGTTGAAATCAACCTCTGTCCCTTCTTAACTTTGTTGATATTATTATTATTATTATGTAATTTCTGTGACATCGATCGGTGCATATCTTTATCTTAAGAATGACTAGTATTCGAATAATCAATATACCTTTTTATCTCTTATAGGAATACTTTCCTGCCGCATGCTTAGCGGCATATAATAATTAGTAAGCCTACTTTTATGTTGCTTGTATCTTTGCCTCTTACGCTTCTTGATAACCATTTACTTTGATCTCCTTAAGTTAGAATACCCATTGCATGTAGTAGGTAGGTATTTCAATTAAGAATTAAGGATTTAATTTGAGATCGATCTTATTCTCAATGTTGGAAAATTTATATATATGCATGTTAAATATTATAATATTTGAAAATATAATAGTATGGGCGGCGTTTTATATAAGTTGGAGTCCATGTTTTGTGCTTCATATCTCCTTTTTGCGATAGATGAAAATCCTTGTAAATTGCTCCCAAATTAGAATATGCAAGCTATGTATAATATTGTATATCCTTCGATTATGTGGGAATCGATGGAGAACCATGTTGTGTGTATCCTGCAATTATGTATTCCATAAGTTGATACTGATTTGAAGTATTGTGTTAAACTATTACACACCTTGTCTATGCGCACTCACTTTACATATATACTAGCCATAACATCTGATGTAATTTCCTTCTGTTATGCTTGGTGGATGTCCCCTTTTATTGGCCTCAAGCAATTATTCTATGGTGCAAGTTTGTTTTCAGATCGCTTCATTATCATTATTGAATTGATGTTTTGTATCCGGTTATGACACCTTATTTCCCTATATAGTTACAAGTTGGAGACAATCATATTATAGTCAGTACTTAATCCATACAATTCCCTTGTTCTCTGTAGTATTCGATGCTTACATATTGTATGTTATATGCTATCGAAATTAGTCAGTGAAATTTTCCTTTGATTAAGCTGCTAGAATCATTTTTTCATCTGGCAATCGATAATACCAATTCTCTAAGTTAGTTTCCCTCCGTGTTTGATTTGATGGTTGTTTTTATTAATCTTTTTACTATCTGATGTTTACTTACAACCATGTCCATTTAATTACAACACATGATATTATGTACTGATGCACCTGATTGTATGCATCGAGTTAATCCTCAAGCGCTATGGTTGCATGTTGTGTTTTACTTCTGAGGCCATGTGCATGTTAATGTATTTAATTACTTTAGTTTACTACACTCCAACCCAAGTTGAAATCGACGTCCTCTTGATATTTAATAATATCTATGTCGATATTCCTATTTATTTATATAAATATTCACATAGAAAATTGTGTAAGTTTTCATATAAATATCTGATGGTCGTTTGTTAATGAAAGTTATCTTTTATGAACTTCAATTCGTGAAGTCTTGATTGTTGTTTATGATGGGAAATAATGTATTGGTTATAATATATGAGTATACTTTTGAGTTATGAGTTCTTTAATCTTCCATAGGTTAGGAAAGTAAACTTGTATTGTATGTTGATTATGCTTGTACTATGTTGTTCAATTGCAATGATTTATTTGGGACTTAGCCTTGCACGAATTGTTATTGCCCTGGTGGTATTTTAAAAGTTAAATGGTATACGTCATGTTTGATGATGTGCTCATTATTAGTTTTGTATTAATGTTCTTGATGGCTATCTCTTTTGATTGATAATGAGTTATGTTATTAGGAAGAGTGGCTTTCGATAGGGGTCAGAATCCTAAGAGGTAACCAGGGTAACCTATTGTAAGTTTGTAATTTAATGAAAACCTAACTAAATGTATTAGGGGTTGGGTAGTGTTCACTAAACAATTCAGATAATTTAATTGCCTTGCCTAATACCTTAGTGCTTGTAAATATTAAAGGTAGGTTGAGATGTCCCTAGAATGTCATGATCATCTACTTTGTCTTCTTGAAAGGCAGTTCAATTCCACATGAGTTTGTTTAGGGGTTGAGAATTGGTAGAGACTACCAGGGTAACTCAATATGAGGGTCGATAGTCTAGGAGGATTCATCAGGGTAACCTATAATAATCTATGTGATGGCACTCTTATCCTAATGCATGTTATGTGGTCTTTTGTGTAGAGTTATCTTTGTTTATGTTGAGTGCCTCTAGGAACTTTATTTGTAATTATGTGGTTTAGATATTGTTATGTCGTAATGTGAACGTCAAGCCATGTAATGTTATGTTTTGTCTTCATGTTTGTTTATCTTTGTGGACCTGATATTATCTCCTAGCACAAGGGAGTGGACCTTCGAGTACCACGTGGTTGGGAGGAACGTGCTATATCCTCCATTGGGCCCCCTTGCAGGTGTTGTTGTGCTTGGATAATATTGTACTTGAAATAGATTCATGATTCTACATTGTTCATGAAGCTGGACATTGAGTGTGCTCATGAACAAGGTTGACAGATGTGTTATGATCTTCATCTATATTGTATACACTCTTGATGTGTATGAGTGAACTTATTGTAATGTTGTTTCGAGATTTATCATAATCTCACTTGATATAACTTGAAATTGTAACTTGACTATTATGATTATGTGATTGGATCATTCATTATAGATATGATTTTTCCTTATGATTTATGTCTTTTGGTTCAATGATGTGATGTTCTTACTTGTAAATGTTGAAGTAGCGTTGTCATGGAATCCTGAGAATATATGTGTATATGTTTCTTTTGTTTTCTTGTCATAATCAAATGCTTTTAAAAAAAAAATTGTTCAGTTATTTTGTTACTTTATGAGTTGTTCTTTGGGTTCCCTAGCAGGGTGTTACATTATTGTGAGTAGAACTAAATAAATTTGATCCCATTTGGAAGTAGGTATGTAGGTTGTCCTTGAGAAATGGATTCCCTTATGACCCAATTCCATAGGGGAGGGTTTGTGGTTATTCCTAAACTTGATTATTTCTCCTTTTTCATTATGCTTAAACTCTAGGATAAATTCTTATTAGATGATTATGAGCTCATCCTTTCAATACTATCTCCCCATTATATAGTTTTGATCCAATGAAAGGAAAATCATTTTTGTAAATCCTATCTACTTTGAGATTTGTAATATTTGGCTTTCAAAAATCTAGTCTAATCTTCAATGAACTTTTAGAGTCATTTCCATTATGGTTTGTCTTTATGAAAATATAGGGGAATTCCTTAGGACTTGATGGAACTAAAATAACCAATGCTTATATGCTAAAAAGTGAAACTTTGTGTCTTAGCTTAATGATATGCATAGAAGGTATAAGAAACCTCTACACACTAGGGATGTCTATCCTTCCAAGAAAGAAGGGCATGATAAAATTCACCATGACATGAATATGAAAGAGTTAGTGAAACATGCTAATATTTATTTATTGGTGATGCATATTCAAAGCTTTACATACTTTCATGGTGTGAACAACTCTTATAAGTAGGGATGGTCTACTTACTCTAAATATGTACTTGATTTTATGTTGATATTAGGATAAAGTTCCTTAAAACTACCTTTTGCAATTGTGAGAAATAAAAAATAAACATTACCTAAAATGATTGGATATTTTTCCTTTATATGTGTTTATTCTAGAGAAGTGTATGATATACCTTATGATTGGTAATATACAAATTATACATACTATTGGATCCTTTGTCAAAGTTATAATTATTATCTTGTGTGCATACTTATTCCACCCCTAAAATTGAATTAAAAATATTAGTCTTTGTTATTAAAATACTAAGAATCCTAAAGGCATGTGTATGTGTTTGCATGTCATATTTTTGGAGTGTCAAGTTTACTCATACTCTTATCAAGTATCAAAATTTTGGGATGTATGACATACTTGTGCTTGCCTTATGTTTCTTAGCCTATCAAATTATCAATTTGTTGTCCATATCTACATGCATTCCTCCTTGATCTTGAAAGCCCGCTAAAACCCTTGTGAAAAACTCCTCTAAGTGTAATTTAATTAGAGAATTGGAACTTTTCAAATTCCTTGATACCTTTCTGTTGGATTTCTTGAGCCCCTAAGCTTGAAAATCCCATTAAAAGTTTAATTGATCTTACCTTTTTTAACTTTCAAACTTCCTCTTCCATCCTTCCCTTGATACCCATTCCCCTTCATCTTTGCCCCTCAAGCTTCAATCCCTTGCACTCTAAAAAAATGTTATAAGTTTTGCAAGGTTGGACTTTGAACCTTACCCTTAATCAAGTATCCCTTTCCATCAATCACTGAAAGTTTGAAACTTCATCTATTATCTCTTCATCACTTATCAGAGTTAAAATTTTGATCATTCTCATTCCTTGGTACCAAGTCATGCCCCAAACGAACTCCCCCCAACTCCCCAATCCTAACATCCCAAAAACATTTCCTTTATTAGGGTTCCCTTGTCAATGTTCCCCCATCTTGCACCCCCTCCAACACAACTTCCTTGTCACCCCTAACTACTCCTAACATCTTGGTTCCTATCAATGTTTCAAGATATTCCATACTCATGTCCCAAGGTATTTATTAGCACTATGAGGCCTAATATACAAAGGAGTACATATTTATTCATCAAAATTTCAAAGAGGGACATGCTCCCCGCCAAATTTAAAATATGATAGCAAGTCTAACAACCTCTTTGAGCCCCAAAAAGGTATATAGTGAGTATCTTTATTCCTATTAGTGGTCCTAGAATTTAAGGCCTAATTTGTCTTAAGGCCTGATAAATTAAAGGGGAAATATTTCAAAGGTTACAATGGCTAGAGGTAGTTCGATGATTTTAAATAGAAAAATACTTAAACATTATTTCAAATAATGAATGCCAAATGAAATGACACCTCTCCTCCACCCACTCCTAGCTATTCAACATTATTGCAAGAGGTCCCTACTACCATGTATACTCCTCCAACTACTTGCATTGATTTCATTTGATCTCTCTACATCTTGGGCATCCATTTTGGAGGGATTGCTTCTGGGCCATTAATTTTAAATTTATATAGTCTTGTTTCCTACATCAGGCTCAAGGGGTTAAAAGGGATTTTCTTATTCATTTTGAAAAATTGGCCAGTGATTATTTTTAGCGGACTAAACTAGTGCCAAAGCTTCCTAGGGTTTCAATCATTGAAGTTTAGTTGCAAGAAGGTAATGGATTATGTTGAAATGTCAAAAGAGAATATTGTAGAGAGTATTGTAGGTGTCACATATCCAAGATTGTAGGTAACAAAGGTTTTCTCTTAGCACAATTGTCGATATGAGTGTAAATCCACTTTGATAAATGTGGTATCATTTTTAAAACTATTACAATATTTGTAATGACCATTTTGTATTTATACATGAGTTTGTGTAGCTCAATAATGGATAACTAATTATGTTTTCTCTATGATACTCAAACTTTGATGCATTTCATGCTTTAAATTCAAATATTCTACACTTGTTGTTCACTACAATTTCTTCTTATCAATTGTGACTTTGTAATCCATTGATAGACATTGATGTAGAAAGAAACATCAAACATCAAACATGAAATGAATACTAACTACAGACATAAAATCCTCCACTTAACAATTCATAATGTTGAAAACAACTCAACATAAAAACATCACCTCAAAACACACATACAAATTCAAAGTATAACTTAAAACTAAATAATAAAAATCCAACACCAAAATTTATGAAGCAAGAAATAATTATTTATAAGATCCATAACAAAAGAAAAAAGATTAACTTAAAAATCTTTGCAAATGGTACCCTATCCAAGATAGGATTAGGATATCTAACATAAAATAAGTTAGCTTTATTAATGGGAATAAAATTGCAAAACGGTTGAGGTTCAACAATAACCCCAAATTTGAATAGCAAAAAGCACCTCAAAAATGTTAGTAGCCAACAATAAACCCCTATATACTGCCATTTATCATTATCAAAATCTCAAATCAATGGCAAAGAACCATAAAAGAACTTGTCATGGAGGTGTATTACATTTTTAGACTTTGTTCATTCTTTCAACTTTTTTGTTATATTTTGTCGCTGGAATGTAAATATATTAGTTAACTAAAATATAACTTATTTACTATTGTAAGGAAGTAAATGGATTCTTTCTTAAATGGTGTGAAAATCAATTGATTTAATTTAAATTTGTGAGAGATCATGTAATATAAATTGTAAATTTGGAAATAAATGAAATAAGAATATTAAGTTGAAATTGATCATCAATAGATAGATAGTTTTTCAATATTTTGATCATAATTTAAAATTAGTCTTTTTGGATGCATCAAATGTTGAATGATAAATTTGAATTAGGTTATTCTTAGAATTTGATTAGAGTAAATTATGCATGAGATTTGCTTAAATTTTATCATGTCTGAATTTAAGTAAGGACTAGTGGTGTTTACAAAAATCTTTAGAGAATTTCTTGAATTGTAGAGGTCAAGATTTCCCTAGTCAAATCCTTGTCAAATCAACTTTATGGCTGTTAGGAAAGATTTGAAGATAACAAACAACATGCAACATATCTTGAATGATGTGACAAACAAATAAAAGTATAATGGATTCTCTTTTAAGTTGTTAGATCTAGATAGTATTTTCATATTTCAACATTCATTCCATAATTTCAAAATGAGTGAATAAGTGTTCTTAAATTCAACCAATTAATCATAAATATATATAAGTTTTGTACGCTTGATTTTTATATTTGAAAACACTTTTTTACTCATTTTGAGATCATAGAATGAAGTTGGAATGTGAAAATAATATCTAGATTTCACAACTTAAAAGGAGAATCTATTATGTATTTATTTGCTTGTGACATCATCCTACATATCTTGTACAATCCTTGTCTTCATTTTTGTTCTCAAAATCATAAAACCAACTCGACAAAAATTGAGTAAAGAAAATTTAACCTGTAAAATCCAAAAAAAAAATCTTTAAAAATGTTTGTAAACATCATTATTCTCGCTGTCATATGCTTAAGATAAAATCCTTCATGCAAACCATAATAGATATTTGTTTCCTTGCATGACTACACCACAAAGTATTCACCGTCAAGCTTGTCTGCAAGTAACATATATTTGTTACTCATCTCAAATCTCGGAAATTCCATAGTTGGGATCCCACGTATAAAATATAAAATGATGAAATCACATGCCAAAAACACTTTGTAATCATAATTTTCCTCATTAGGCAAGTGCTTGCCCATCTTCTTGAGGAATTCAAGAGCCAAGGTGTCCACCATAATCATCAGTGGGATCCTTTTATCATAACTTTTGAAATTGCCATCACATCTGGATTCATTCCCTTGCATGCACCGTTAACATGAAACAAAACAAATACTTTGAGATTATAAAAAGAGATAACATGGATTCCTCCAATGGACTCCTTTCTATAGAAATTCCCCTTTCCTGCTATAAATTATAGCAAAACCTAGGAATTCTAAATCATTTTCTATAGGAAATTGCTAACTGGGTTCTGATAACTGAGTTAAATGTTTAGATAAGGATTTCTTCTTTCAGTGTAGTGTGATCTTACTGGTCAATACTGGGGAGCCCACATATTGCTTGCCAATTGTGATGGTAGGAAACAACTTCAAAGGCCACTCCCACCAATGGAGTACGTTGATTTGAAAGATTCAATTCATGCACAGGTTCAGTAATAGTAAGAATGCACGAAATGATGAACTCAATAATTACAAAACACTTAAAGCTGCTTGACTCACATCATAATATATTATATATGCACAAGCCTAGTCTCTTGTAGAATACTTCTCCCAATTCAATTTGTGTGTTATCATATGAATAGGAGACATTTTTTTATAGATGAAAGCCCCTCCTGTTTTATAATAATAGTTTTCTTATGATCATTTCAAAACCACATTGCTTGATGTGTAAGGATACCCATGTACATGGTTTTTTTAAACATAGAATGTTGCATTGCTTTATATGCAAACAATATGTGCAAATTTTATATCCAATTATCTATTACTATTCTAAAATCCCTTTTAACATATATTTATCTTAATTGGTCTATTTTGGTGTCAACACATAGATAATTAATATGTATTTCTTAATATCAATAAGTTATATTTAATAGATATTTTTAAACATGTAACAAAGCTCTCAAACCATCCAATAAAAAACTCAAAATTTCTTTATGTTAGTTTAGAGAAAATATTGGAGGTTTTCATAGTGATATAGGCATTCCTAGAAGAGATCTGATAGAAGGGGAATCAAACTTTTGTGGCCACCAAGACTGGAATAAATTTGAAAGTTGATTGTTAAAAATGGTACTTAGTTATTTTCTAGTAAAGATCTTTTTTCCACTTATTGAGTTACATAATACCAATTTCGAAGAATGAGACTTGGAAGAAAGATAGAATACATAAGAAAAAACAACATTTAAGGGAGAAATGGTTGGTGATAGAAATGGGTTTTGATGAAATGACTACTACCCACAAAGGATAAGAAAAAGAATTGTGTGATTTTCATAGCCATATTCACATATTATTCTTCTTCTTACAAACCAAGGAAAGAGAAATCTACAAGATGTATCTTGATGAGCTAGCCTCAAGGTAGAACAATGCCTTTTATAAGTTCTCTTAAGACATTTTAGAAGAAAATAACCAAAGCCATTTGTAGCCAACATAAAGTGATGACAAGAGTGGGTATCTCTACTAGATATAATAGAACAACTCATGTTACTTGTTTACGATTAGGATAAAAAAATGTATCCTTGAAAAGGACTCGAACACACTTCACAAATTGGGAGTCAAGAACAAAATCTTCAAGCTTAAAGCATGGTGATAATGAAAGACTAATTGATATATCATATGATTATTCAAATTCAATTTTAATAAAAATGGTTTGTTAGTCTTGATATTCAAGCCCATTCCATGAATTTATAGATGACAAGATATTACACAAGGTGATCCAATTCCTAGGGTGAACTAGGAGATTTTGATGCAAACTAGTTACTAATGCAACAATATCATAGAATTTAAAGGAAAACATAGATACTAACAAAAAATCCTACATATAGCTGGTTGATTACATATATGTCATGCTTATATTTAAAAATATATAAAATGAATATAGAGAGATGTAAGTTAAGAATTTAGTATGTCCCTTCTACTCTATAAAATATATAACTAGGTTATCAATTAGGCTCCACATATGCAATGACAAGTATTATGCACATATGGTGCATTGAATATGTGGATTATATAATTATATATGTTAAACTAATGTGGTGCCAATGTATTGTAGGGACATGTGGCACATATTCCATCATGTGTAGGATGTATATGGTGTTAGTTAGATGATCATGTTCTATGATGTAGAGTTTGGTAGGTAGTGTGGTTATATAAAAGCATATCATGTGGATGTGGATGTTCCATGTGTTTCCATTGTATGGTATAATTGGATGCACCAACACATGCAACCATGTGTAGGGCCATAGATGCAAGTGAGTAGTGCTACATAGTCATGAATGAAAATAATGTGGCTATGCAAGCGTTATCACATAGATGTGAGTATTTTATTGCACACATTTAGTGAAGTCTAGTGCATAGATAATATTTCTCAAGAGGATACACAAGGTTGTACTTTGATCATTCATCGCCCTTGAGGAGAAATGATCCTCATTATATTGGTAGTGATTTGAGGAAACTACACACATAGAACTGTTGAAGAGTGTACCACTTATCCTCTATTAAATAATACCCAATATTGACCACTCAAAAGACTTGATGAGCTCCATGATGAGTATGAGTGATAGTTTTGTCAATGATGTCATCTATTATGACCAATTATGAATAAATCAATTCCTATTCTATAAGATGTTGGATAGTTTTAGGCTCTAGTAGAGGCATCAAGTAAGGCTTGAGGAGTTCCATGTTGAATATTAGGCGTAGACTCAAGTATCATGGAATCCCAAGAATAAAGATATTCTTACCAACTATGTGAAGAATGTAGTCAGTAAATAAATAAATAAACTTGTTAATGTTGTAATTGAAAGTTAATCCTCAATAACTGATTAGTTGGGTTGGGTAGTTGTTGACAGTTGGTGTCCTCAACCAAAAGTGATCATGACATTTCATTTATAGTCGAGGACAACATAGTTTTTCTATATGATGTAATGAATTCCTATTTGATGAATGAAAATACAAATCCTATATTCTATGCATTGTATGCCTAATGGATATGTTTTGTTACTATTGTTATTTACTTTTGTTTACTCTGTATTCATTAGTCAAGTAGTTTTGCAAGTAAACATTTGGTGTAGTTGCTAATACAAACTCTCGTACACACCACATAGATGAGAATAATGGCATTGTAATGGGTCAATTGGCCGAAGAGCCAGTCCAAGCCAACAAAGAAAGAGAAGATGCATTGATGAAATATCTTGTAAATATATGGGATATCTCGATCAAGGATCACATATAGAGGGAAGCTCTTAGGCAAGAGGTCCCTGAGGCAGTTATCTGGGACAATCCTGATTATACTATCGAGATTACTTCCACATCACTTCATCATATTCAAAGATCTTCGTGTCGACAAGGATTGAGAGCAAAGACGACAACAAATACTACAATGGTATTGTTGGAAAAATAAGGACAAACAACTGAGAGGGGGGTGAATCAGTTGTCTCATAAATTTAAACTTTTCTTACTTAACTTAAATCTCAAATCTGATGAATAAGCAATTATCCACAAGCAATTAACACATCAGAGAGACAAAGAACACCAAGATTTTTACGTGGAAACCTTGTTAGGGGAAAAAACCACGGTGGATGTTAGTCCACAAGATTATACTCTGCAAAAAGTATAATGAAAAATAATAAGGGGAATGTACATGCATTCAGGCACACTGCCTAGAGCTCACTGCTCAAATACAAAAGGGGCTCACTACCCAACATAATAGGATTAAAAATCCAAAGGGTATGAACTAAGAAAATAGCTTCTACACAAGCCTGATTACAGTTCCAATTAAGCTCAACACTTCTTCACACTTCGCACAATCTTCTTTACACTCTACTCTACAACCGAAAGATATTCGCACATACACACACAGGAGCACCTTCTCGACTCACTACACAAATGAAACAATTGCACTTATATATCCGCTACATGAGATTTCATCACATCGACCAATAAAAATAAAATATATTTGCAATGTCGGCCCAAATTTTTAATTAAATTTTTATTGCGTATCCACCAAGGTCGGCCACAACATAGTGGAGACCCAAATTAATATCTCCAACACAAAAATACTTCAATTAATTCCTCCTCGAAGATCCACAACATGCTACCACCATCATGTTGGCCAAGAACATGAAAAACTAAACATATGGAGAAAAATCCTCAACAACAAGCACACTGATCAATGTGGACGTACCACATAGATAGAGCATGATCTAGAAGCATCCAAGAACACCAAGAAACAATAGAGAAGCATCTACAACAACTAAGATCAATAGAATCACACAATCTTCGTTTAGGAACACTAACAGAGACCACAAAAACACTGTCAAACCACAACACACTCAAAACTTCACACGGACCTCTGAAGCTTTCAGTAGATGATCTAGATATACTCGACAACAAGCCCTTTGATCCACACGAACTAATCTTCAACGTAGAGAACATAACACCTTCATGATCTGCACAGTTCCACTAGGAACCTAGAACACTTCCTTTTACAATTTTCTCAATATCCTCGACATAAACAACCTCCATTACACCAAATGCTAATAGTGTTGACATCAATTACAACCACATATCAATAACACATCCACAACATCCAATAGGTACTCCTAGAAATTAATGCCCATAAAAACAAATAAAGATAAGATCAAAATCCCAAGCAATTAAGAATCATCAAAAGAATGGGTACGAAGATCCCTGAGAGTAAAGAACAAGATTCAGAAAAATGGAAATGATTGAGAAGAATTGTTGAAGAAAAAAACCAAGACCTTTTTGAAGAAACAAACCAAAACCTTACCGACCGACCAAGAAAAAATTCCATAGAAAAAGTATCAGATGACAAAGAACAAACTAAATCTGAAAATTAATTAACAAAAGAAATTGAAAACAACATACGTTGTATCCAAGACTTTTCCACATCAAAAGAACCTAGAATTGGAGGATCTGAACTGAAGACCCCCAAACGAAGGAGTGCAAGAATTACTTCTAGGATACTAAATTATAGAGGACAATAAGAGTGGATAAGTGGAGAACTCGTACGTGGTCATGAGTACAAGAGAGGCACCAAAACATATCAAGTGAAATTGTCCAAATAGGTCCAACACACAGGGAGAACATTGAGGAAGGAAACTGGTGACTCCACTAGCCAGTTCAAGTGTGGAAAGGAAAAAATTGTTGAAATTCATAGTGAATGTGTTAGAGGATCCAATGAGAAACTATAAAACATGTGAAACCATATGCACAGAAAATGGGAAATAAGATAGAGATTACTAGCTGAGAGAATTTCTAGTGACTCTCAAAGGAATAGCGATCGAATGGTATAAAAACTAGAAGTAGCACATAAAGCCACATGGGAGGCACTAAAAAAGGAATTCCATGAAGAATTTAGGCTTTTGAGAGATGATAATGAGATTGTAGCCCAAAAATACAACAGGAAACAAGAAAAACATAAAAATGTACAAGCTTACAATCGTAGGCTTAAGGACTTATTAGTAAAGATGGAGAACTAGCTAGCAAATGGATTAAAGAAAAGATGGTTTTAGAAGGATTAATTCCCTCATTGGAAAATAAAATGAAGGTAGTACCTCCATCTTCATACACTAATGCTTACATGAGAAATGGACGTTGAGAGCAAAAATAAAACATCCTCCTAAGGAAAGAAGAGGACGGATGACATACGAAGGAGAGCAATGATGAAGAATAAAAAATGGTACAAGACTTAAGACGAGACATGATCTGAGAATGATGAAAGAATTGAAGGAAAAAAGGAAAATTCAAAAGAATCTGAAGAATTATGGTGTATTGAATGCAAGACAAAAGGTCATACCAAGGAAAATTACCCAAAAAACTATTTTGTGACATCTACCAAGTCATGGGACACTCCATTAAGGAGTGCCCATACAATTTGAAGACAAGAAGAACACAAGTGCTCTTCACACAAGGGGAACAATCAATCCCTCCAACCACACCGTGAAAACCCTATAACAATACCAATGCATCCCCTAGAGGATACCGTAATAGAAGAGACAACAACAATCAGTTCAACAATAGTGAACCAAAAATTAGAATACAGTACGATGCCAAAGGTAGACCTATGATATAGTGCCAAAAGTACAAAAAATGGGGTCACTTTTCTAGTGAATGCCAAAATAATCAAGGTATAGGAAGAAGATTATGCAAATGGTGTGGATTGAATGATCATGAAGATATTGACTACTTGAAACAAAAAGGAATAAATATGTTGGAAGTTGATGATGAGGAGGTTTTGGTAATTACTAGAGCATAAACAAAGAATGCTATTTACTCAAGCCCTCATGTAGAAAAAGAGAGACTCTAAGAGGCTAGGGAAAAATTAGAACAAGCGATGGCCAAATATCTAAGAAGCTCTAATGGAGAAACTAGTACGTCATTGCAGTCAGAGTCAAAGAAGAACATAGTATAACAAGTGTTACATACAATCATACCTATTAAGATAGTATACCTTCTATAGATGATATCACAATTGAGAGTAGTAATTACCAATGTTGTTGAAGACAACAAAACTCGTCAGGGAGGTTGAAGCGAGAACATGACACATCTGTCAAGAGAACAAGCCACGAATCCAATGCTACTCATAGTGAACATTGGGAGGAAGCCTATCATTGTAAAAATTGAAATCATGGGGAGGAAACTCTCAAAAAGCATCATCGATGGAGGCTCAAGAGTATGTAAACATACTACCAGAAGAAACTTGGAAGTTCCCGAGGAAACCAAATCTCTAACTCCCAACATTTCAATTGTTAGGCACCGACTAGCATGACATCAAACCTATCAATACAATGATAGAACAAAAAGTGACGATTGGCACATTAATTTTTTCTCTAAACTCTATTGTCATCCCACTACAAAAGAGATTATGATGCATTGCTTAGGGGAGGGTGGTTGATTGAAACCAAGGCATACCACAACTAGAAATGGAACACACTCTCCATCGAGAGAAATAGAAGGAAGTATATCATTGATCTAAAGAATCAGGTTGTGAGTGAAGAATTGGCATCCTTTGACTTAGAGACCGATGAAGGAGAATCATATGCAAACAAGGAAGAAAGTTTATGGAACCCAATTACAAATGGGTGCTTGACCTCGAGAGTTGATTAGAGGATGAGATGGGTTCTCTCAATAGTTTGTTTCACTGGTAGATGGAAGACTACAAGGTGTTCCAATCGGAGTGCAACATGCTACATATTAGGGAGATCGAGCAAGAAGAAGATAAGGGCATATGACCAACTTGACATTTTTGGTTGAGTATGGAGAATACAAAGAGGGAGTAGTAGAATTGGAAGATACACCAACCCACAAGTTTGAATGAGATAAAATAATCAGGTATGAGGAACCAAGGTTGAAGACAATCAAATACAATCTTGATTGGTGATGATTGGGATCTCATACTAAAGGCGACAACATTCAAGATATTCATGGAGTACAAAGATGTAGTCACTTGTATGTATAAATACTTTAAGGGAATATTGATAGAATTATGCATACACAGGATCCCTCTTGTACCAGGAGCACAACTCGTATGAAAGAGACCCTACAAAATGAATAAGAACTATGCCACCAAGGTACAAGATGAGATTGATAAAATGTTGGAAGCGAGTATCATTTTCAAAGTGGAAGTTAGTGACTGGGTGTCACCATTCATCATATCATTAAAGAAGGAATTTGAATAGATTCAAGTATGCAGTATACACCCCCTATTTTTTTTCTGATTACACCTTCTTGTTGATTGCCTACTATTTGTTTATGAGAGTGTTTTTTCTTTGTGTTTCATGTATCATTCATTGCAAGAAGTTTGCATAAAGAGTAAATTACATAGAACTTAACTAAAGGAAAATGCACAAAGAAATGAAACCTTTTAAAGCTTCCAATGTTCAGTTCTTTTTTATAGAAAATTATTATTTATTACACAGTAGTATCAACTGCAAACCTGTAGATCGCTCTTGTATAACATATTGAAGCTTCTTGAAAGACATGTCCAACACTCTTGGAGATGAGCTTCTAGCTTGGAGCAAGCTAAACTAGAGATGTCTTTCCTAAGGGTTCCAAGAGTCTGAAACTCCCTCACAAATATGCTAATTAGATTTGAAAAAAACACCCAGAATTAGGCGTCCCAAGCAAGAGGTCGACTTGGCCTAAAAATTCAGATTCTCCACCAAAAAATGCAAGTTAATGCTTGTTAAAATCACCATGGAGAGAGACTTCATTTAAATCAAGTCCAAAACTGAAGTGCCCAAAACTTGATGAAAATCACACCAAAACCTTCATAAAATCACACCAAACTGAAAGCAAGCAAACCACACCAAAAAATCCTCAAAATATTTGGAAAATATTCATTTTCAATCACCAAAACTTGAACTCTATTAAGCTCTATATGATCCCTATTGTAGAAAAACTCACAATCTGACTAGGGTAGATATTTCACCACCAAAATCAGCCCAAACGATGAGGATTTCCGTCCTCAATTTGCAGCCCAAGCAATTTGGAAGAAATCTAGTAGTATTATATTATGTTGCCAAAGTAGAG
Source organism: Sequoia sempervirens (assembly GCA_007258455.2). NCBI lineage: Eukaryota > Viridiplantae > Streptophyta > Pinopsida > Cupressales > Cupressaceae > Sequoia > Sequoia sempervirens. Next base: position 524,009,589 of record VDFB02105785.1, read on the forward strand.
ATATGAAAATGAGAGCCAAAATAAGATTATAAGATGTTAGGGCAACTGGACTTGAAAAACTTCTTAATTTCCTCCTAAAACCCACACCCTTCTTCTCATTTGAAAAATAAAACATTTTTAAATTATCTTTCTCTCCTCTCTAGGCATCCCACTCAAGGAGAAACAAAATATTAATAAATCCTTTTAAAAAATAACTTTAAGTTGTTCGCCTAGGCCAAGGTACTTATTGAATGACCTCTCATCCCCTCAACTTAAGTTTATAAAATAGCTTTATAAAACAACTTAAGTGACTGAATAAAACAATTATTAAATACTACAACCTTAGGCTCTCCAAACCAAATGAGAAATAATGTTGCTATATACATACTAGCTTGGGACCAACTCCCAAAAAAGACATACTATAATTAGCACTCCTAAAAATAGTAAGTGTACACCAAACGCCAAACTGAGCAAAGATGAAGACCAATAAAGAGCACTGTGACCAAAAAAAGGTAGCAAGCACCATAAACCACCCACTGCTATAAATAGAAACCTCTCGAAAACCCAACACTGAACTCCAATGCTAGTCACTAAGTCCCATAAGCACATCAACTAAACTATGAGAACTCTAGAATAGGCTAATTGAATCACTACACTATTCAAGAGTGAGGAGGGGACACTACAGTCCACCCTTCCCAAGATTGCTTTCCCTCAATAAATTGCAACTTAAGATGTTGCAATATCTACTCACTCTCCCAAGTAGCATCCTCCATTGGAAAATTCTTCCACTTAATCAAACACTCCTTGACCACCCTTCTTTGTAGTGTACACTCTCTGACCTCCAATATGGCCTCAGGGATCAAGATCAATTTTCCTTCCTCATCCAAAGGAGGCAACTCTGTAGAAGGAACCACATTCTAACCAAGTTCCTTCTCAAGGAAAGAAACATAAAAGACGTTATGCACCTTACTATTCTCAAGTAGCTCCAACTCATAGGCCACCTCTCCAATCCTCCTGATAACTCTGAAAGGTCCATAGAAACGAGGCTTATGCTTTTTTGACCCACTCTTCTTGAGAGTGGACTACTTGTAAGGCTTCAACCACAAATAAACCATGTCTCCAACCTCAAAAACACACTCAACGTAATGTTGATCAGCATATAGCTTTTGTTGATTATGAGCATGTTGTATATTCTCTCTCAAAGACCTCATGATGTACTGACTCTCTTGTAGAAGATCTTTGGCTCTAGGCACCTTGCAATCTCTGAAAAGTAAATCCACAAAGTTGGGAGCTTTGTAACCATATAATACCATAAATGGAGACATCCAAATAGACATATGGAAGGTATATTTATAGCAATACTCTCCTAGGTGCAACCACTTAACCCACACCTTATGTTGCCCTGAAACATAGTTACGTAGGTAACCTTCCACCCACTTGTTCACCATCTCATTTTTCCCATCTATCTGAGGGTGGTAACTAGTGCTAGGGGTAAGCTTTGTACCACATAATCTGAATAATTCCTGCCAAAACAAACTAATGAACTTGTTTTCCCTATCACTGACGATGGTCTTAGGTGTCTCGTGAAGCCTGAACACCTCCCTAAAAAATAAAGCTACCACTTGCATTGCTGTAAATCTTACTGATATAGCAAAAAAGTGAGAAACATTAGTCAATATATCCACCACCACATAAATATTGTCCTTCATTTGCACATTTGGAAGCCCTATGATGAAATCCATTGATATGCTTTCTCATTTTTGAGTACCAATGGGAAGGGGCTGCAATAAACCAGCAGGATAAGTATGCTCATTTTTGTTTTGTTGGCATACTTGGCAATCACGGACGTACTTGAGAATGTCATCTTTCATCCCTTTCCATGAGAACCTCTCACGGATCTTCCTGTATGTCTTATAATACCTAGGATGACCAACCATAGGAATTTCATGGAAAGCCTTAAATATGTGCTCTCTCACCTTAGAATCATGAGTCAACCATATTCTATCCTTGTAATAAATGAGGCCATCCTTCAGCTAGTATCTATCATCCTGTAAAGACCCATCAAGAATGTTGTTTGCTAGTGCATTCTTAGCATAACCAACCTCTTTTTTTTCCTTCCAATTTGTTTTTATGACTGAAATAGAGCTCAAATTTGGTCTTCTGGAAAAAGCATCAACCACGACATTCTTTCTCCCTTTGACATATTCAATGTTAAAGTCATATCCCTAGAGATTGCTTACCCATTTATGTTGCCTCTCATTGAGATCCCTCTAATTAAGAAAATACTTAAGGTTTTTATGATCTATTTTCACTACAAATCTACCCCCAACAAGGTATTGTTTGAACTTGGAAAGTGCATGCATGGTTTCCAACATCTCCTTGTCATAAATAGAGTAATCTCTCTCACCTCTTCTCAACTTTATGCTTTCAAAAGCTATAGGGTGTTTATTCTGCATGAGGAATACACCTGTGCCTTCACCCGAGGCATCACACTCAAGCTCAAAAGGCTTGGACAAATCTAGAATAGTTAAGACTGGGCACACACTCATCAATTGGTTGGATCTAGCAAAGGATTGTTGCATTGATTTAGACCATTCAAATGCCTCCTTTTTGGTCAAATCAGTGAGTGGGGTAGCCAAATATGAAAATCTTTTGACAAACCTTCTGTAGAAACCACAAAGCTTGAAAAATCCCTTCAACTATGGAAGGTTTGTAGGTGGAGGCCAATCAAGAATAGCCTTGATCTTTTTCAGGATCAACGCTAACTTCCTTTGCGCTGATAATGTGCCTAAGATACAACAATTCTATCATGCCAAATTCACACTTAGACTCCTTAGAAAACAAATATTCACTCTCCAAAATAATCAACACCTCATCTAAGTGTCTCAAGTGCTCCTCCCATGATCTGTTGTTAGGGAATAGGGGTTTTCCTTGGTCAAACCCTATTTTGGTAATTAAACCTTGAATTGAAACAATGCATAAAGGAAAGATGAATGAACAATGTAATGCTTCACCTCACAAATCCTCAATTGAACCTTGGATTGCAAATCTGAAACTTAGCATGAAAGGGCTTCCATGAGTATAGACCTTGATCATGAACTTGACATAAGATAATGGATTTGAACACTTGAACTTGATCACCAATGCTAGAACATTGCATTATCTCAACAACATGCATGACTTTGATATGATAAAATAGATCCATGATTGCTACAATAAACTTTAATAATCTGCCCTTGAATTCCTTCTTTAATTCTCTTGAATTCTCTTTCATGTTGTTGTGAAATCTTAGGATGCTTGCATACAAATTCTTCTAGGTGAAACTATGTGAAATAACCTTGTATTTATACATAACTTAAGATTAAATCTCAAAATTCAAAAAAAACAAGCCGACATTAGATCTTGAATTTGAAATCATTAAAATACTTCCAAAAACATATCCTAAGGGGGGTGTCCGAGGTTAAGTGAGGACCCATTCACCATAGGGCGAATGGGTCCTAGCATACCTAACTAGGACACATTTCAGGGGATGTGAAATGTCATGCCAAAAGGGGGTCCTAGGACCTAGTGAGGACCCATTTTCCAGGTGGCAAATAGTTCCTAGGTCACTATCCTAGGACACATAATATACATGCAAAATTAAGTGTTGTGTAATATTATTTAAAGAGTGTCAGATTTTATCCCTCAAAAAATGCAATAAATTAGGCTTAGATTTGAATTTAAGGGGCTAATTAAGCTCAAATTAACCTCAATTAATTAATAAAGCCCTAGATTAGTATGAAAGTGTAAAGAAACACTTTACAAAACCCTAAATAAGGCATCATTAAGTCCATTTTATTATTAATTATTCATTCCAAAATTAAGTGTGAAAAAGGTTTACTTTTTTCTACGCTACATTTTTCCCCCACTTTAGTGAGAGTATGACCCCACATTAGACTCACACTAAAGTAGACATCCAAGACTCTTATGTATGCAACAATGATAAAGATACACAATCATACACTATCAAAGACCAAGAAAATATAGGATTAAGCTTTGATCGTCCCAATGCGATGTGGAATGTGGTTGTTTGTCTGAGAAAGGGGAAGGATCAAGCCTTGATTGTCCAACGCGATGTGGAACATGTCTCAACTGTTTGTTTGTAACATGCATTCTCACTCCGGGGTAGTGGAACCTTAGGCTATCCACTAGGTGAGTATCCCAATAGGGTGACAAATGAGAGAATCATATTAGGCTCCCATACCATACCAAAGTTATCCTCCTAACAACTTTGATAAGGCACCACAATGTTGAATGCTTATGAATGTTATGTCTACAATTTTTTTGTTCAAGGGGATCTTGCTTTGTTTTTGTAAGGTCTTCTTGTTAGGGATCATCATGCTTAATGTCTCCAAGAGAGGACAAGTCAAGAATAACATATATATTACCACTTATGGGATGCCTTACTTCGCATCAAGCCACTAAGGGAAATCCGTATGCTTAAACATATCATGCTCTAGGAGAACATCAAATCCAATGAAATCACCAAGAAAATGATGTATCACAAGAAAAAGAAAATCACACCATGAAATATGTAAAATATTGAAAGATGTCATCAATGTATACCCCCACTTTAAAGCAGTTGCTACCTCCATTGTTATGAGAAATTACTTTAAAGTAGCTAATGTTACATCCCAATACATGAGAGCTTACTCGGAAAGCCCTATTCCAAGTCATATGTCCTTAAAATAGAGCTATGTCATGAAAAAGGAAGGAGGGGTTGCCCCTAGAAATACATAAGGGATCTATGGATCCGGGGTCAATATATCTTTGCTATAATGTTGTCATATAGTTCGAAAATGTCATCACTTCCCAAATACTCATAGAACTGGAAGAATAACACAAAGAGAGCGAAAACAAAGAAAAATCCTTTGGGTCAACATGGAAGAGACCTAAATTTTGTGACACCTTGCATCATCCCCAAAAGGAAAACACAAGACAAATGAAAAAGATAAAATGTTTACGATATATAGAAGAATGTAGATACATATAGAGAAATGCACAAAAAAAGAGAGAGATACATCAAATGAAACATTGCGAGGGATCACATTACAGAAATGCAATCACATAAAGAAACATGAAAAATAAAACAATGCAAAAGAATAGTAAGGCACATGTGAGTCAACCTATAGTAGTTCATCTACATCCCAATCTCAGTCAGTATATACGGATGGCAGAAAACTAGCCAAAGGGACCACAACACATGCCAAAACTAGGAAAAGGCTAGCTAACCCCTTTCCCCCACTAAGTGTGGGACAAGGATGAGCCGAGATAAGTGATGAGAAATAGCTCCTTGCAATAAAAGAGAATGATTTGCAATAAATGTATAGCATGTAATAGTGAGAATACTAAGATCCTACAACTATTACATGGAAAGGAGAAAAAGAGCATGCTTGAAGGGATTATTTTTATGATATCCGGTTGTTTAAAGACTATCCTTAAAGCATGACACTCATGAGTAATATTCCCAATGCTTCTATGATATTGACAATAAGACTTGTTTGTATTCATAGGATTTGGATTTGGATTTTCTCTAATGGGTGGTAATGTTATACGTCCTTGTTGTAGAAGTGTGTGTAAGATTCTTTCATTTTTAGACATGGGATATGGAAATTTGAGTTTCTTTAGTTTGTAAGGTTTTTGTTGTTTGCTCAAGATTCACCAATTTGTTGAGGTGGATATAGAGAAGGAGGACCTGAGATGATCCTATCATTCTTGTTAGGCATTGGTTGTTCTTTAGGAAGGAAGACACTTATATTGGGAGGAGGATCTTGATATCCTATTCCTTTGGTTTGTTCCACAGAAATTTTCTCTAAAATTTTATGAATTTCATGCTCATTAGTTATGTCACATCCTTGGTTGGTTAAAATCTTAAAGCCTTGTCCATAGTTCTCTTCAAGGTTGATGGGAGTGTTGGTCACTTTGTTAACATAAGATGGATAAGTATGATTAAAGGAACTATGTTCACTCATTGTTGGAATTTTAGGCTTAGTTTGTGACTCAATTTAAGGATTTAAAAGACCAAACATCTCAAGTTGTGTTGGTTGTTTCATGGAAGGATAGAAAGATGCATTATTCTCAAGATTGTTAAGGAAATCGTTTATGAATTCATTCATGTTAGCTTCATCTTCTCCAACGATGTCAACTTCATGAGGAAAATAATTAAGAGTTGGGTGAGCATTAGTAGGTTCAACTGCATTAGGATCATTTCCAAAAACACAACTTGAAACATCAACCAAGGAGAACAAGGACTTCCACACATTGTTAAAACACTTGGGTAAGTGCACCGAAATGGTCGCACTTTTGTGGCCAAACTAACAAATAACGCGTTCGCGTTAAAACGCGTTCGCGTTATTTTTTTCCTTGTAAATTTGCTTTGTTTTTGCCTTGGAATACCAACCCAAAGGCTTGGAGGGCATTCCCAAAGACCAGATACGTGTTTTTTCCAAATTCAACAAATTTTCACATAATCGGGTTCGTGCTCACCATCAAGATTGCATCTGGTTCAATATCAAGAAAATCGAACACATGGGTAATGTTAGGTTCTTTATTATCTTTCCAACGATGTATTTTTTTCACTTTCTAACAATGTTAAGCCTTTCATCCATAATTTCTTTTGTTTGTATGTCCATTTTTCTTCAAAAGCAGTGTTTGGTATTTTTTTCGATATAAATTAACCATTCATCAAAATTTGAAATAAATTACATTTTTAGAAACTAGACTCCATTCTACAATTTTTTAAAAAATTTAAAAAAAAATCTATTAGTTTCAAAAAAATTTAGGGGGAGCACGGCCAAAATTCTGCTTTTTAGGAAGTGCCCACTTAGAAAATTAATAAAAAATCAAATATTCATTAAAAAATTATCAGAAAATATCTAGTCCTTACTACATACCATTATCTAACTTCTGACTAGAGCGATTTTAAAAATACTACAAAAAAGTCCACCGTGCTCGGGTCACACAAGAGTTGTTATGTTATGTTTTTCTGACAGAAACAACAACAATTTGTGTGTGTCCCTCTTTTGAACCCCTTAATCTCAACCATTTTCAAAATAAATTAGTAGTTTAGAAAGTAGACTCAGAGCACTACGGTCCTTGTTTTAGTTCCATCTAAAAATTTTGAGTGTAGCTATCCTCAATTTCACGTCCAAGGTCAGTATTTCCTGATTGCAGAAAAAAAGTGGCCACTTAAGCCCCTTTTTTGGGAACCATCTTGGTGCACTTACCCACTTGTCCATTTTCAACTTTTTAGACTTAAACAAGGTAATTTGTTGTTTATACAATGCAACAATAAAAAATGTAATGTTGTACATACAATTTTGAATTTAGACAATGTGCTAAATAAACCAAATTAAGCTAGATATGATAAAATGAATGAGACAAAAAATTAGGAAATTGTAACAGAGATCTGATAGCAATAAACAGAAGCACAAAAATGAATTTTTTAAATTCCAAAAATGCAGATTCGGGTTTGATCAGGGATTCATTCACCCTAGGGTGAATGGGTCCTAAATTAGGGTTTTGAAACTTATTTTTATAGATTTTTAAGCCTTTTCTAATGATTTTCAGATTCAGGTCTACTGCAGTAAGTTTCATGTTTAAACTTTTGTAAATGTAATGTGAAATGCAAGTTGAAAATGTGACAAAATGATGAACTACAAGACCTAGTTTGATATGCAATTTTGTTTTCAATTTTTAAATGCAAGTTTATATGATCTAAATGATATGCAATATGACTGATTTTTTTGTATTTTACAGATTTAAAGAATGCAAACAATGCAATCCTAAAACCCTATATGAGATGCAAATTTTAATGCAAACTAAGACACCCTAAATGAGATCTAATTCAATGAAAAATTAATGAAAATTAATGCAAGATCTATGATGAAAATATAGACTCCAAAATCAGAAAACTACAATGCTCAAGAAGTTGGGTTCACCATAATGAACCATCAAAAAATTGGGTTTATCAAAATGAATTAACAAGATGATGAACCACTTATTTTCCAACGTTTCATTCAATTATGAGGGATATAATGTGTAATTAACAATCAAAAATCAAACCTAATTGATATAACAGTAAAAATGTAGGTTTTAAGATGGTAAAATGTTGTCCACCTGTTGCAAAAAGTGCTTTTCCAGGGCTCACTGGGGACTCATTCGCCCAGTGGCAAATGGGTCCCTACTAGGGTTCTAGAAAATAAATTTCTAGGTCATGTTCTTCAATGTCTGTACTCCTAGATCCTAGGTGTTCAACTCCTAAAATTTGGAAATGAATTATGTAGAAGACTTTCTATGATCTTGCAAAAAAGATGACAACTTTTACAACTTTGCAATTTTGACATTTTTTGCAACTTTTGTTCTCCAATTGATCTTCAACCTAAAACCTACAATTACACATTCAAGGAGAAGAAAAAAAAAAATTTGTTAGGGAATAGGGGTTTTCCTTGGTCAAACCTCATTTTGGTAATTAAATCTTGAATTGAAACAATGCATAAAGGAATGATGAATGAACAATGTAATGCTACACCTCACCAATCCTCATTTGAACCTTGGATTGCAAATCTGAAACTTAGCATGAAATGGCTTCCATGAGTTTAGATCTTGATCATGAACTTGACATAAAATAATGGCTTTGAACACTTTAACTTGATCACCAATTCTAGAACATCACATTAGCTCAACAACATGCATGATTTTGACATGATGAAATAGATCCTTGATTGCTGCAATAAAATTTAATAATTTTCCCTTAAATGTCTTTGTTAATGCTCTTGAATGTTCTATAATGCTCTTGTGAACTCTTAGGATGCTTGCATAAAAATTATTCTAGGTGAAACTATGTGAAATAACCTTGTATTTATACATAACTTAAGATTAAATCCCAAAATTCAAATAAGACAAGCCGACATCAAATCTTGAATGTGAAATCATTAAAATACCACCAAAAACATATCCTAAAGAGGATTTCCTAGGTTAAGTGAGGACCCATTCGCCATAGGGCGAATGGGTCCTAGCATACCTAACCAAGAAACATTTCAGGGGATGTGAAATGTAGACCTAGTGAGGACCCATTCGTCGGGTGGAGAATGGGTCCTAGGTCATTATCCTAGGACACATTCCTTGCAAAATTAAATGTTGTGTAATATTATTTAAGAGTGTTGGGTTTCTATCCCTCAAAAAATGCAATAAATTAGGCTTGGATTTGAATTTAAGGGGCCAATTAAGCTCAAATTAACCTCAATTAATTAATAAATCCTTAGATTAGTGTGAAAGTGTAAAGAAACACTATAAAACACCCTAAATAAGGCATCATTAAGTCCATTTTATTATTAATTATTCATTCCCAAATTAAGTGTGAAAAAGGTTTACTTTTTTCTATACTACACACCCTATAACAAAATGGAGTTGTGGAGAGGATAAATAGAACATTGATGGAAAGGGCTAGGAGTATGTTGAGTGGTATTGGCCTTAAATAGAAATTTTACATGGAAGCTATAGCTACTGCATGTTATTTAATTAACATATCTCCTGTTTTAGTGCATGTTGAAAAGACACCCATGGAGGCATGGTCTGGTAAGAAGCCCTTAATGAGACATTTCAAAGTCTTTATTTGTGAGGCATATGCTCATGTGCCTAGTGAGAAAATATCTAAATTTTAGAACAAGGAAGTTAAGTGTATATTCATTGGATATGGTGTTAGTGTGAAGGGTTACAAGATTTGGGATCTAGTTGTAGATAAGGTTCTCTATAGTAGAAGTGTGATAACCTTCCATTGTTGATTTGTAGCTAGAGGTAGAAGAGAAATAGAAAAAGGGAGTAGTTTAGATCTTGTTTAGTTTCATGTTCAAAATTTCTCAAAATTTCATCAATTATAACCTCTGGCCTTCGTTTACTGACCAACCTATCAGATCATCTAACACTAGCTAGTTTTGAACCACCTTCAGGTTTGTTGGTAGAAATGGTATCCTCATCACCAGTATCATTAGTATTAGCTTCCCCTTCCTCAACTTCTAAGTTAGCTTCTTCCACATAAAAGGAGATAGATTTTTTCTTTTTCATATTTGGATTTTTCTTCACCACTTTTTTCACAATACTTTTGACATAAGTATTCTTTAACTCAGAGAGCCTCACTGCCACATATCTCTAATTTTGCACAAGACTATTTTTCCTCTTCTTTTTACCCAAAGGTTTAGGGTCAAGATATCGGGAGTGGGTTGGTTAGCCAAAATATTAAGCTTGCACTTGGAACCTGGTTTAGTAGTGTTGGAGGGGTTTTGGGGGGGTTTTAGCAAGGGGATTAATCTTAGGCTCCTCATTCACATGGGTTGCATGAATAGGCTTCGGGCAAAAAAGTGCAAGATGAAAGTGGTAAAGCCTTAGAATAAGCCCCTAGTGCAGAGGGATAGGGGGTTTTTCAATATTTTTAGTGCATACCCTGATAACCTCTTTAACCAAAAGTTCAAGAGACTAAAGGAAGAAAAAATAAAAGCTAATAAGCAGGTGGTAGTAGTAGAAACATTTATAATTACCCTCTAGAGTAACATATTTCATAATCACAAGACAAACCTGGTCCCATGGCATGAGCAGTTTGCTCTTGTCATAGCCCGCATGTAACTTGGTGGGTCATTCATTTTCCTTGAAAATTTGATTCATGTTATCGATGTCCTAAACTTTAATGTGCTTCTTCAACTTTTGACCTGTCGCTACATGAGAGGTCAATCATCTTAGCAATAACCTCCTCGCCAACCTCAAAGGAGATTCCCCCCAACTTAACCTATCAAATGTACCAACCATTAGCAAACTAGATTAACATGTTCTTATCATGATCGTTGAGGATTTCCATAAGAGGAGCTAGTCCACCTTCAACATAGATATGCCACGCAAGTGAATCTCTACGAAACTCCTCACAAGAGCTCAACTCAATTTGAACCCTATCTCCACCTATATTTTGAGGTATAATAAGTTGAATTCCATAGCTACAATGGTGGTAGAGAGTTGAGTGATTGAAGGGTTTTAGATTACCAAGAGTATAAGAATTATTGGCTATATCCACAATGAATAAATAATACAACCCTTCCCAAGAATTGTAGTATGAAGTGACCTTTCTCTTTCTCAGAGTAAATATGATGATATCCTCCCATGTACCAACAATCATTTCTGAAGGCCCGAAGTTGAAGGAGAATAACTTGAGATGGTTCAAGGACATCATGAGAAGAGATTTGGTAATAATGGTCCCATAAGCCATAATTATGATGTAATTATTTATCTTTGGTTTTGAAAGATGAGTTATCATTTTCCCCTCCGCCAACTCAATATATTGATTGTTTCATTGAAGTTAGGAAATGGATCCTCGTGCGAGCTAGGTGTCAATATGCACATTTCTTTCCTTTCACAAGAGATAACATTTAATCTAAACAAATAGTACAAGTAGGACACAACCCACATATTCCAATTGTATAGCCATATTTTAAATCCCATTCCACCTCATCTTAGGGTGATCCCACAATAGTGGCTTACAATTTTTGGCCAAACTGGACACTAAAATAACTTTTTTTAACTAAATCTTCACTTTTGGGCACCTATAGCGGCTAAACTATGAGGAATTTGAAGATGATGCAAACTAGAGTTTCATGAAAATTTGTCTGTAGATTCTAAATAGTTTTTTTTCAAAAATTTTGGAATTAGATTGCACTTCTTTTTCCATCTCCCTCGAAAACTAGTTTTTTCATAAAACAACATTTTTAAAAAGTGACGCTCACTGTATAATGCATAACATTTTTTCCATGAAGGATAAATTTCTATTTTTTTTGAATTTAGATTTGTAACTCAAATATCTAGTGCTTCCACTTGGTTATATATTTTTTTATTGAATATTTTTTGTTTAATCAAGTTTTGACGTCAAACCAATTACAATTCAGACATAGCGCGACCGTATAACGCGTAAATTTTTTTGTATGTATCAAAATTCATTTTTTTTTTGTTGGATCAAGGAATTCAATAGCTGGTGCACTCATATTTTTCAAAAAATTCATAAAGTTGCCTATTTTCCACATGCAAAGCAGAGCTTTATTTAATTGAAAAACATTCACAAAAAATAAAAAATAAATATAATAATCAAATTAAATTTAATTAAAATTATATTTTTTTGGAAGCTTATAATAAGGACTACATACTTACAAAAAAATAAATTTCAAATGAATTCATTTGATCCCTAAAAAGGTAAATCAAAAGTGGTTTTTTATCAACATTTTGATAGGTGTAAAGGAGACTTCGTTATAGGTATGGTTTAAAACTAGCGGGGTTCTATCCAAGGGGGCTTGGTCTAAGGTAGTTTGATCATACCCTCTTCAATTGGAATCCTTTAAATAGACATTTTCAAGGCTTAAATCATTATATTTTCTAAAAGTATGTGATTTCAACAAAAAATAGGATCTCCCAGAAGGTGTAAACCACTATTGTGGCAGCATCCCTTACCAAATATGATGGTAAGAGTAAGCATTACATAACAAACTTTAATAAAATAATAAGCGCTCACTATTTTGAATACCTATTTTTTGTTTTTCAAGGATCCAACCTTTAACATTTGTAGGAAAAGCAGAATAGTTTCTCCAACATCTAGTAGAGACCCAAGTTATCCCAAAGTTATCCAATGCATAAACAATATTTTTTCCTTCTCTGAAGATATGAGAGAATTTTTCCCTTCAAAATTAGTGAGGATGTTATGGATATCCACAATAACATCATTAACAACCCAAACAATAAAACTTTTTATCTTTGATAGCATCTATCGTATATTTAAAGTCTCCTTCCACATGGAGATTTTTTATCCCTATTGATAAAGAAATTTTGATACCAGCTAGCATCACTGTTGCTTCAGTTTTCATTGAATATTGTACACCTATACCCAAACATAACTAGCTATTACATTTCCTTTAGGATCTCTTATAATACCTCCATAATAATAGGGCCAAGATTTCCTTTTGTAACCACATCAAAATTGAGTTTATACCAACCCTATAAAGGAGGCTGCCATTTAGTGTTTTGTCTTGCTAAGACTTTAGAGTTATCAAAAGAATTCGGGTTTAGATGCAAATTACAATTGTGGGCTATATTAATCTCCATAGTAGTGGGGGACCTTTGCTTGGACATTTCCATCTAAAAAGGGATAAATTCTCGGTTAGAAGCTTGGAGAAAACACTAAAAAACTCCTTGGGGATCTTTTCCTCATTACAAAATATCCTATTATTCCCTTCCTTCTAAATGCACTAATAGATGAAGGGGGGCTTCTTGCCAAATTTACCATGTTAGGGGGTGAGTTTAAGGACATACCCAATTTTCCACAAAGCTTTTGACATTCTCATTCATGGTCTAGAAGACACTTAATTTTTGAAGAGCAGAAGCCCAAATCTCAGTAGCAAAAGGGCAATGAAGTAATAGGTGAGGAACATACTATTCATCCAATTTACATGGAGCACATCTATTAAGGATTTGGAATCCCCATTTCCTTAGGTTATCCTAGTATCTTTTTGTAGGTAGTTTTCCACCAAAATAAGAATCATCAGAAGTCCAGACAGCAGACAATAGCAGCAACCATGAAGAAAGTAACCCTTTCGCCCCTTTTGATAAAAGAGAAAAACATTGCTCTTTATTGCTTGCAAATAATGGAAATTATATTAGAATAAATCTATGCTTTCATGGATACAAAAAGATTCCATTAGATGCTTTTGTGGATACAGGATCATCAAGATCACTAGCTAAAACTAATGCAATTCCAGCATGTTTCTGGAAAGAAAAAACTGATCTACCACAAAGTTATGCAATAAATGGACAAAGAATTCACATGGGCAGGTATGCGCAGGATGTGCATATAGAAATTATGGGAAAAACATTCATTACAGATTTCATTGAATATAATGATCTAGAGGATGATGTTTTACTAGGATTCTTATTTTTTACCAAATATGAGCCTCTCCAATTTTGGAAGCATAAGATCTCTTTAAAACATGAGGATGGTCAAATTGAGATTCCTACACTCAAAATAGTAAACCACAGATTTGATCAGGACAAAAAAAGAAAGAGACAAGAATCCAGCAAAGAAAATAAAGAGACAGCAAATCCTTTTGAAAAAATAACTAAGTTATTTGAAGAGAATTGTTGTAGTCTCAATCCTCTACAATTTTGGTCTCAAGAACATGAAGAATGTGAAATCCAAATACGTCCTGAAAACAAATCAGTAATCCCATATGAGCCAGCATACTCACTCAGCCCATCAGAAACAAAAGAAATAGATGAACAATTACAGGAACTCCTCCAAGGAAATTTCATCAGAGAAAGTAAGAGTTCATTTTCTTGCCCAGCATTTTTGGTGAATAAGAGGGCAGAACAAATAAGGGGAAAAAAGAGGTTGTGTATTAATTACAGACCATTAAATGAGATAATTCTTCCATTTAATTATCCATTTCCTTTTAGCTCAGAATTAATCAGAAGAGCTGCAAATAAAAGGATATTCTCAAAGTTTGATTGCAAATCAGGCTTTTGGCAGGTCAAGGTAAAAGAATCTGACAAATATAAAACAGCATTTTCTGTTCCACAAGGATTATACGAATGGAATGTCATGCCCTTTGGTCTTAGTATTGCACCAGCATATTTTCAGCGCAGGATGGATCAGGCACTCAGACACTTAAAAGAATTTTGTGTTGTTTATATAGATGATATATTAATATTTTTAGATTCTATTAATGACCACATGCAGCATTTAGATGCATTATACCAAGCCATTAAAAAACATGGTATCTGTTTGACAGCAAAGAAAATGGTAATTGGTACTCCTGAAATTGATTTTTTAGGATTACATCTTCAGGATGGAAAGGTAATGTTGCAATCTCATATTCTTGTCAGAATTCAAAAATTTCCAGATATTCTAACTGATAAGAAGCAGATTCAAAGATTTTTAGGTTGTCTTAATTATCTTTCACCATTCTACAAAGGATTAGCTGAAGACAGGAGAATTATCCAGTATCACCTCAAAGACAATACAGAACAATGGTCTGATAATGCTACAGAAGCAATTCAACGGATTAAAGTAAAATTCCAGAAACTACCAGCACTTCAAAATCCAGTTGATAATCTTCCTCTATACTTATATACTGATGCTTCTGATAAAACATGGTCAGCTGTGTTAATCCAGGAAAAAACTTCAGGGGAAAAAGATATATGTGGATATAGATCTGGAACATTCACAGACACTCAGTCAAGATACCACATATACGAAAAAGAAATCTTAGCAGTAAAAAATGGCATCAAGAAATTTAAGATCTTTTTAAAACCAGTCCATTTTACTGTTCGCACAGACAGTCAACCTATGAGAAATCTGCTAACCAAGAAACCTGATGAAGACATTGCTCAAGGTAGAATTGCTAGATGGTATTTTGAATTCCAAGGATATGATTTTAATATCGAATGGATAAAAGGTGAGCACAACCCTCTTGCAGATTCACTTACCAGAGAAATGGCTTGTTCTATCTATACTGATCTTGAATTTCAAGGATGTGAATATTATAGACCAGATGGAACAGCTATGTATATTGCAGATTTCGGCCAAGGGAATATTCAAATCCTCCCTTCACTTCCTAAAGACATTATTATTGTCTTATTAGAGACATATTTTCTGAATAAGTGGCTAATTTATCTCAGAAGGCATATTGAATATCAATTTAACCATGTTATTTTAGATCCTGATGAAGAAGATGATTTTAAAAAAGAAATCGGGATGGAATTTGCCCCAATCAGCTATTGGTGTGGAAGACAGATGATTCATATCAGAATTAAAGGATTGTTTGGTATGAATTGGTCTAAAAGAAGTAAAATGAATCTGTTAAAACTAATCAAATTTGGTTTTATTACTCGTATCTCTTTACACCAAGATAATTTTGAAGATTATGCTGATTTAATTGGTGGCAGGTTCAATGAAGATATGGAAGAATTCTTTGAACTCTTGCATCCTGGTTTAACTCATACAATCTGTGATGGTCTTACAGATTATTTACAGACTTATCCTCATAATGGATATTACTTTCCCAGGATCGAATATTATCCTTTAGAGCAAAACTGGAAAGCTGAAGTCAGAATCCAGAACTGTGAAGTTACCCTTCGGCCAGCTTTACTTGCAGCAAGAATAGAAAAGGATATTGCTTACTCAAATGACTACATGGTGCAAATAGATTATGCTTTCAATGCCACTCAGGAAGATTGGGAAAAAGCTTGTTCCGAGCTACCAAATAATCTTTTAGATCCTATTCCCTTTGGAAGCTAGCATATGGGCTTGTCTATGCCGTGATGTCACCCACGTTAAGATGTGACAGATAGGATGCTACCTATCCACAAAAAAGCAGAACCCATAATGACTTTTGGGTGTAAAGTCATCGTGTACGTGACACGAGTCCTAATCACGGTTGTTGAAGATTCCTTGTTCACGTCTTTTATAATGGCTACAGGAATTCTTGTCGGTTGGTTCTTATCCATGTTCATGCATTTACCCCTAAGGCGGTGCTACGGATAAGATGCTTCTGTTTGTCACTCTTCTATTGGCGGATTTCAAAAAATTATGAAGAGAAGGTTAAAGTTCCGCTCCGATGGAATCAGTCTTTTGCTATAAAAGGACCTCGGAGACGCCTATCTCGACACACCGAGTTGGAGATTTGGGATAGTCTTAGAAGAGTCTAGGATATCAGACTTATGCTCTCTCGAGCGCCATAGTGCAATCTGGATGATCAGAATCTGATTATATTGTAATGAGTTTTCATAGTGGAACAAGTTTTGAATGCAAAATTTGCCTATTCTTATTCTGTTTATTCTACGTAATCTGTGTCATTGGATTTGGTATCTATCATTTTTGCTTCCAGAACTCTTGTTAAAATAATTCCACAAATTGGTATCAGAGCCTAGTTACAGAAGTTACAGAAGTTGTTAAAAGTAATATGCCTGTGTCATCAGAACTTGAATCACAAGTTATACATACTCTGAGAGAACCATATTGTCCATCTGGATTTAGTTTATGCTTAAAAGCTGGAATGTTCATTGCTATCTTTGTTGTGGTTATAATAGTCATTTTGAAAATAGCTTTGCCCCATTGAGTTGGTTAAACCCCATTGTAAGTCTATTGGAGCTAATATTCCGTATTGGAGCTATCGCGAGTAACTGTGGACCTGCAGTAAGACCGTAAATCCCGCTTTAGCCGAAGGACAGGCGCCAAGGGTGAGCAGTAAGTCAGAAATTGTAGCAGCGAAAGGATTCAAAGCTTCCAAGTAAGTCTATTCCTCCATTATGGCAAGTCAGCGCTCAATGAATGCAAGTAGCTCTCTTTCAAGTGTGATTCATAACTATTTCCAAGATAAAGATGAATTGATAGATGAAAAAGGCAATTTTAAGTTTCCAGATGTAAAAATCTCAGACTTATATCCTGAAAAAGGCATAAAAGCAAAAGTAATGCATTCTGTTAGGCAATCAGAGATAAATCTTAGAGTTTCTGGAGTTGGAATATGTCCAGTATATTTACCATTCCTATTATCAGATGATATTAAACGATGGAAGGAAAAAGGATACTTTCATGTCCACTTCTCATTAGTTGATATAATCCTTCATCCACATTTCAAATTTGATATAGGAGCTGAATATTTTGCTACCCTTATAGATACTCGGTGTACTATTTGGGATCAAGCTGTTATAGCACAATTTAAAGGTAGATTAGTAAAATCTACTGATGAAGAAAATGGTGGTGATGCTTTAATGTCAGTCCGTCCCAATTTCACCATCAATCTCAATGATAAATATGTACAGTCTGCTTTCTGTTTGTTATTACAAGTTAAAGGAATAGTTTTGCAGCCTGAGTCGATTTACGCGACTATTGGTGGTCGTTGTGTATATAGATTGTTAAATACTATTTTTCCCCCTTCTCGCTTTCCAGCAGGTGTCAGTTACACTGAGGCTAATGCAAATGTAGATAGTCATGGAAGACATATAGATGCAACTGGATTTGATATAGGATTTCCCATAATAGAACAACAAATCCATAGATCTCAACCTTCATTCCAAAATCTTCCATTACCATCTAATCGATTATTTTCTGGAAGACCCAAAGTCCAGAGTAGACGATTAGCAAGCATTGACCTCCAGAGTCTCCCTGGCCAACAACCATTGTTTGCCCAACCGGAGAAACCTTCAACCTCCTATTCTGCACCTCGCTTACCAAGATCTTTTTCTATGTCACAAAACTTCCCAACTACTTCCAATAAGCCATTCCTTGATTTTAATCCTGAAGAAAATATTGAATCTTCTCGGTTTCCTCGATATAAAGAAATACCCTCTTCTCTAGATAATCCTGAATTAATAGACAAACTGGCTAGACAAGTCAGCCAAAGGCTAGCTTTAACATCGAAACCAGAAACCCAAACTGATAAAAAAGGGAAAGGGATAAAACTCACAAAGATGGGTGAAAAGGGATGCATGCTAAGAGAAAAACCTCTCAAGAAGCATCTTCCTAGAGCAGAAACTGAGAAAAAGCACAAATATAAAATGGAAATTAATCATCAAGAACAAGAGATAATTAGTATTGAACCAGGAAGGTGGCCCCCTCTTGATGGATTTGTACAAATAAATCCTGATAAAAATCATTGGGAAAGATATGAACCAAAGATTCATACAGATTTGGGAAGAAAGCAAAAGAATTCAGAAGCACAAAGAAATTGGATTTCTCAATGGTTAGCTTCTGCACAAGATAATATTGATGACATAGCAATTGATGTCAAATACTCTGTAGATACTTCTGTAAATACTGTAAATAAGCTTGATATTATTTCTGAAGATCAGCAGAAACATTTTTCTGTGATAAAAAATGTTGAGCATTTCTGTGGAACACTGTCAAATGACATTGCCAGTACAAATTATGATATTACTCAATTACATACTAATGTCAAAAGAGTTCTCTCTGTCCAAGAACATCAAGATAACTATCTGACTCATATATATGGAAATCAACAAAATAATGAGACATCCAGAAAAGGTGATGCTGATGAGAAAACCATTCTTTTATCCAATATTTCTAAGAAATTGGAAAAAGTCAGATTATATGCAAAAAAGATTAGAGTAACTCAGACCGGTAAAGATAGTAGTTCTAATGAAGAAGAAAAAGAACCTAAGAAGATCGCTGAATCTTCCCAAAAACAAAAGGTTCTAGTGCAGAGAAAAAAGCTATCCAAAGAAGGCCCTTCTTCTACTTCTTCTACTTCTTCTAAAAAGAAGTCTTTACATATATTCTTGCCCCCTAAGGAGCATACTTCAGTAGGAAAAGAAAAATGCACTCCAGTACCAGATCATGAGGAACCCCAAAAAGATTGGTTACAAGAAATCGGTATTGACACTGATATAGAAGCACCTGTTTATATGAATGAACCAGTCTTTGCCAATAAAGACTCAGACTTTTCTCTATCTGATACTGAGATTACTAATTTTACTGATCAATTATCCTCTGTAAATACTGATGATGATGAGGAGGATCCATTACATCTTCTAGATCTATCCAATTATCAACAAGTAAATGACCGAGAACCA
The DNA here is from genome assembly GCA_007258455.2 of Sequoia sempervirens. Lineage (NCBI taxonomy): Eukaryota > Viridiplantae > Streptophyta > Pinopsida > Cupressales > Cupressaceae > Sequoia > Sequoia sempervirens. The sequence goes on from VDFB02105785.1 coordinate 524,029,215, forward strand.
TGGGAAACTCTTAACAGACTCTCAATGGATATAGAAATGCAAGAACCAGTAAGTGAAAATTTGAGACCTGAGCAGATGTGTCCTTATGCATCTAGTGGTTATATTCTAAATATAGATAAACTGGTTAATCCTTATGAAGCTCTTTGCACTTGGTCAGATACATTAGAAAATCTCTTTGAAAGAGGAGGTACATGGACAGAACCAGGAAAATTTTTGTATGCAGTCAGGTTAATGACAGGAAAGTTACGCAACTGGTGGAATAATCTCCCAGATGTTGGTCCTATGCCTAAAGTCATTCCTACACAACCTACAGATCCTGTTCTGGTTGATCTGAAAAACCTAGGAAAAGATGATATCTTTCAAGCCGGATTTGATGAATTTAAATGGCTATTAACAGAATTATTCTGTGATGATATATCTAATCAAACAGTTGAAGCAAATAAAATCCTCCAGTCAATGAAATTAAAAAAATTGGCAAAATTTGATGGATACAACTGTATGTTTGAATCATACATGGTAGCTGCTAATAAGATGCATGATCTTACTACAAAGCAGTATTATTTAAATTCATTACCATGTGGATTAGGTGCCTGGGCACAAGATTATATCATCAGAAAAGAAAAACAAGATCTTGATGATGTCAGTTTTCCCACATTAAGAAGATTGATCAGATACAAGTTAGAAAAACAATGTCTCTTAGGAGCATTACAGTTAAACAAAGATGAGTACAACTATACTTGTAATCTGAAGGAATTTTGTAATCTTCCTCCAATCAACCAGTTAAAAGATTTTCAGCAACTTAAAGATTTTAAGAAAAAAGGTTGTGGACAGAACTGCAGGTGCCATAAATGTTCTAAAAAGAAAGATATTACCATGATGGAGAATTTACTTTCAAAAGAAGTAAGCATGGTAAATTCAGAAGGAAAAGGCATTTCAAGACAATTCCTTATCAGAAAAGGAAAACCAATTCCTTCTGAATTTACCATGCTTACTTCTTTTGAAAGTAAATTCTCCATCATGGTAATATCTTTTCTTTTTAGAACATTTGTGGCATCTGCAGTTCTGTCCACAACCTTTTCTTTTGAATTCCCTTATCTGTTGAAAATCTTTTAACTGGTTGATAGGAGGAAGATTACAAAATTCTTTCAGATTACACGTATAATTATATTCCTCTTTGTTTAGCTGTAATGCTCCTAAGAGACATTGTTTTTCTAACTTGTATCTGATCAATCTTCTTAATGTAGGAAAACTAACATCATCAAGATGCTGATTTTCTTTTCTGATGATATAATCTTGTGCCCAAGCACCTAATCCACATGGTAATGAGTTTAAGTAATACTGCTTTGTGGTAAGATCATGCATCTTATTAGCAGCTACCATGTATGACTCAAACATACAGTTATAAGCATCAAATTTTGCCAAATTTTTTAGCTTCATTGACTGAAGTATTTTATTTGCTTCAACTACTTGATTAGATATATCATCACAAAATAATTATGTTAATAGCCATTTGAATTCATCAAATCCGGCTTGAAAGATATCATCTTTTCCTAGGTTTTTCAGATCAACCAGAACAGGATCTGTAGGTTGTGTAGGAATGACTTTAGGCATAGGACCAACATCTGGGAGATTATTCCACCAGTTGCGTAACTTTCCTGTCATTAACCTGACTGCATACAAAACTTTTCCTGGTTCTGTCCATGTACCTCCTCTTTCAAAGAGATTTTCTAATGTATCTGACCAAGTGCAAAGAGCTTCATAAGGATTAACCAGTTTATCTATATTTAGAATATAACCACTAGATGCATAAGGATGCATCTGTTCAGGTCTCAAATTTTCACTAACTGGTTCATGCATTTCTATATCCATGGAGAGTCTATTAAGAGTTTCCCATGGTTCTCGGTCATTTACTTGTTGATAATTGGACAGATCTAGAAGATGTAATGGATCCTCCTCATCATCATCAGTATTTACAGAGGATAATTGATCAGTAAAATTAGTAATCTCAGTATCAGATAGAGAAAAGTCTGAGTCTTTATTGGCAAAGACTGGTTCATTCATATAAACAGGTGCTTCTATATCAGTGTCAATACCGATTTCTTGTAACCAATCTTTTTGGGGTTCCTCATGATCTGGTACTGGAGTGCATTTTTCTTTTCCTACTGAAGTATGCTCCTTAGGGGGCAAGAATATATGTAAAGACTTCTTTTTAGAAGAAGTAGAAGAAGTAGAAGAAGGGCCTTCTTTGGATAGCTTTTTTCTCTGCACTAGAACCTTTTGTTTTTGGGAAGATTCAGCGATCTTCTTAGGTTCTTTTTCTTCTTCATTAGAACTACTATCTTTACCGGTCTGAGTTACTCTAATCTTTTTTGCATATAATCTGACTTTTTCCAATTTCTTAGAAATATTGGATAAAAGAATGGTTTTCTCATCAGCATCACCTTTTCTGGATGTCTCATTATTTTGCTGATTTCCATATATATGAGTCAGATAGTTATCTTGATGTTCTTGGACAGAGAGAACTCTTTTGATATTAGTATGTAATTGAGTAATATCATAATTTGTACTGGCAATGTCATTTGACAGTGTTCCACAGAAATGCTCAACATTTTTTATCACAGAAAAATGTTTCTGCTGATCTTCAGAAATAATATCAAGCTTATTTACAGTATTTTCAGAAGTATCTACAGAGTATTTGACATCAATTGCTATGTCATCAATATTATCTTGTGCAGAAGCTAACCATTGAGAAATCCAATTTCTTTGTTTTCCTTAGGTTATCCTAGTATCTTTTTGTAGGTAGTTTTCCACCAAAATAAATTTATCTTTGGAATTAGGTGTCTGTTCCAAATTTATTTCCAATACTTACCACAGGAACCCTACACCAATAGCAAATTATAAGCAGATTTGGTAGTTAGGTTGCCTTTGCTTTCCCTAGCCCAAAAGAAGTTATCTTCTTGCTAGAACATTGGAATTCTAGTTAAGGAGAGAGTTTTCTGAAGGGATCTTTCTATTTGATTAAGACCAATTATTGACACTACTAACTTCTTATAATCTAGTATCGGTCCTTTCCAAAAAAGTTTACTTCTCACATAGTTAGGACAAGTTTTTTTGTCAGTCTCCTCATACTTCATTGAATTCATCAAGGAAAATAATAATAGCAATGATAATATCGTCATTACCTTTGATGTTGTTTCCCTCTTCATCAAAACCCTTGTTTATGCAACTATTAAAGTTGCTAGACACAAGTTGGTTGTTAAGACAACCTCCTTGGTCGAAGTATGTCTAAACTCTAGTTTCTTTGCTTTCTAGAGAGTCATCTATGAATAATATAATGGTTTTTCTATGGGATCTCCTCTTTCTTCTATAATTTCCAACCTCTTCATGGAGCATTTTGAATAAACTACTCTCAACTCCTACCCCATCAAATTGAGATGGTAGAAATGCTACATAGATGATACCAAAATTTGTTGACAACATGCTCTAGAAAAACTAAGAGAATTTTATTCCTACTCAAACAACATAACTAAAAACATTAAGTTCATCATAAATAACCTAAACAAGACAATAAAGTCCCTTGATATTTTTCTTATAAAAAATCCAAATGGTTATATAGCTCATTAGGCTTATACAAAAGCCACACACATGAACTTTACTTACAAGTGTTTTCACACCACCACCTAGCACAAAAGAGAAGCACCCTTAAAAATCTTGCTTCTAAATATTTTTGAGTTTGTGATGAAGACCACATTGATTAGGAAATTATAAATCCAACTAAATTTTTTAAAAGAAATAGGTGCAAGTGTAAATAGAATTTCTAGATTGATTAAGCAAGCCAAAACTTATAGTACCTCTTCCAAAAACATTGATTGTTCTCAATATATCCTAGTAGCTACACTCCCTCAATTGTGAAAGGCATTCCAAAAAAGAGCTTGAGATGCACCTTCAAATAGGCTAACCACTATGAGAGGTTTCATCTCTTCCACAAAAGACCCATGTGAGCTGCTTATCAACTTTGGGGTTTATAAGATTGATTACTCCTATGGAACCCCTTACCTTGGTGAAACTAGTTACTTCATTAACACAAAGATTGAAGAACATAGCACTAATGTTAAACATGAGTGTATTAGTGCAATAGTGAATTCATGCTTGTCAAACACTCTTTCCACACTAAACACCACATATGTTTAGATACCACCCAAGTTCTAGGTAAAGAAGAGAACTTCTTTAGAAAAAATTAAAGGAGGCAATAGAAGTCTAAAATGCCTCCCTCTAAAGGGAAAAAGAAATTTTTTTTCCTAGAAAATAACCCCCATGCAAGAGTCTAAACCCCATAACCTGTAACCTAAGCCCTCTAAAACTCCTAAGACCTCTAACTAGAATAGTGTTGTTGGGTAAGTGCACCAAGTTGTGACACAAAAAGGGATCTTAAGATGCCACTTTTTTTTTAAATCAGAAAATTTTGATATTTGACGAGAAAATGAATATAATTATGCTCAAAATTTGAAGATGCAAAAAGAACAAGAGTTGTAGTGATCTAAATCTACTTTGTAAAATGCTACTTTTTTAAAAAATGGTGAAGATTAAGGGTTTCAAAAGGGGGGAGCACACAAAGTGGTCCTATTTTTTAAAAAACATAACATAGTGTCTAGTGTGCTCCCCCTAAAATGTTACAAAAAAAAAGAATTTCAAAAATCACTTCAATGAGAAATTAGCTAACACCATGTAGTTTATGTCAGATTTTTCAACTAATTTTTAATAAATATATATTTTTTACTAATTTTCAAATTGGAAACATCTTTAAAAAAAGAAAGAAATTTGAGCGTGCTCCCCCCTAAAATTTTAGAAAACTAATCAAAAATCAATTTTATATTTTCCAATACATGTAGAATGGAGTCTAGTTTCTAAAAATGCACTTTGTTTCAAAATTTGATGAATGAGTAAAAAACTATACCCAAACTACCACATGTTGGTTTTGACAAAAAACAAACACACTAACAAAATAAATTAAAGATGAAAACCTTAACATAATCAAAACGTGAAAAAAAATTATATGGTTAGATAGCTAAGAGAGAGGTTAACGCCATCGTGATATTTTTATAAATTTACATTTAAACACATGCAAATGTAACAAAAAGCATGGCCAAAAATGTGTGAATTTTTTTTACCTTTTCAAAAAACATGTGGCATGAAATGGTCGTCCAACCCTTTGGGTTGGATGCCCAAGGAAAATTCAACACAAAGGTTGGTATTTTCCAATGCAAACCATTTGGCGAGCACCAAATTTGGTGCTAGCCAAATATTTTTTTTGTTTAAGTATATCCCTCCCTCCCCCCTCTTTTTATCTCTCCTCTCCTCTATCTACCTACCTCTCTCTACTACCTATCTCATGTATCCCTCTTTCTCTATCAGTGAAACTATATATATGAAATAAACATTTAAGTATAAGGTGACATTTACATATGGACATTTATTTTCTTATACTTTAAGCTATATTTCATGTATATAGTTTCAGGATGCTTGAGAGTGGTTTTGGATTTCTTGGAGTCAATGAAAATTCTAGTTTTTGGAAGATCTTATAAATTTTCAGATAGTCAAATTTTAATAATCAACATGCCAAATTTCAATAATCAAGAGGTCAAATTTTAGTAATTAGTAAGTTGTATCATCTTTCTCTCTCTCTATCTCACTCATTGTTTATCCCGGCTTTTTGATGATCGATCCTGTTCGATCTCTTTGTCGATCCGACTTTGATTTTTGAAAATTATCCGTTCGATTCTTGATGTTCGATCGATTGATTTTGATGCGATCGCGGAACGCAAGATGTCCTGATTCGCCTGATGAGGGATTTATCGACCTTTTGATCTCCTGATCGACGGCAAGAAGCGATCGATGTCGCCCGACGCATGATTGATAAACGCAGCAGCAAAGGCAGTGATTCTGCTCTTCCCTCTAATCTCACCACCTCTCATATCTATATCACCACCTTCTTTCCACTTGGCCCCATCTCACCCATAGTTTTTCTTACCTCCTCTCCCCCTTCTCCCACCTCCCCTCATCTTGCCCCAGCACCTCAATACCTCCCATGTGCAACCAACATGTGACAAAAAGGGGAGGAATGTGGGGAGATTGAGAGGAGAGGGAGGGAGAGGTAGACATGGAGAGAGAAATGACTAGGATAGGCAAGGAGAGAGAGAGAGAGGAGGGGTGGGAGGAGACAAGATAGACTGGAAGCAAAGAGGAGAGGGAGAAGGGAAGGAGGAGAAGCAGGGAGGAGAGCAAGCAGACATAGATAGAAGCAGAGAGAGAAGGAGAGAAGGGAGATGAGAAAGAGTGGAGGAGGAGGAGGAGGAAGGAGGAAGGAGGCAGTCGACAGGAGATGATTAGAGGAAGGAGAGAGACAGAGAGAAGTAGAGAGGAAGGGAGAGAGAGAGAGAGAGAGAGGGAGGGGGAGAGAAAGAGGTATAGAGGGATAGGTTAGATAGAGAGAAGTAGAGAGGGAAGGTGGGTCAGAGGAAGGAAGAGAGAGAGTGGGGGAGATATAGAGAAAATTAGAGAGAGGAGGGAGGGAGAGAGAGAGAGAGGCGAGATATAGAGAAGTAGAGGGAAGGATAGAGAGAATGGTGAGGTAGAGAGAATTAGAGAGGGGAGAGAGTGGAAGAGAGAGAGATAGGAATGAAGGGATGGAGAGAGAGAGAGAGAAGGAGAGGGATAAGGGAGACATAGATGTAGAGAGGGAAGGAGGGAGGGAGACAGAGAGTAAAGAGGGAAGGAGAGAGAGAAGAATGGATAGGTAGAGAGGTAGTTCTTGAGCTCAAGGGAGAGATAGTTAGATAAATGGATGGGGATAGTGAGAGAAGAGGTCTAGAGCATAAGAAATAAACAATGAGTGAGATAGAGAGAGAAGGATGATACAATTTGTTGATTATTGAAATTTGACTGCCAGAAAAAATTATAAGATCTTCCAAAAACTAGAATTTGTTTTATAACTCTAAGAGATCTGAAATCACTCTCAAACATCCTAAAACTATACACATGAAATATAGCTTAAAGTATAAGAAAGTAAATGTACATATGTAAATGTGAAATGTTCAATGCAAGGAAAAAAACAAAAGTGGAATCTTAATTATGTCACAAATTTTTGCACTTATCCTACTATAAGTCTTTGGCACCTTAAGGAAAACCCTTGTAAAGGTTTTGGAAAAAAGGGCCAACTTTATACCTAAAAGCCCCATCTACAAGAAAAATAAAAAGTCCTTGGTCAAATTTTATGTTGAAGAGGCAAATTTTGAAGATGAGGAGGAGGACAACACTAAGGCTACTAATAAGGAAGAGGGAAAAAGGGGACCAGATTTAGCTAAGGAATTTGATAGTCCTAACCTTAGTGTTCAATGGTCTTATAGATTGGCGGACCATCCTATCCTAAAGCTCATTGTGGATGAGATTTCTAGGGATTAAATTGGGAGGATGATTAGGAGGATGAATACAACAACAAGGAGAAGGAAGAGGATACGAATGTGGAGACTAAATGAACTAACCTTTTCCTGCCCCAATTAATATTATGTTGTTTGATTCTGAGGACTTGGAAACCACCCCTACAAAGAAACCTAAAATGAACATTTTCTCTAAATGTATGAAGACCATTGAGGATGTTGTTGCTCTAATGACTCGGGTTGATGGTCTGGAAAGAAATTTGGGTGGTCTTTCTTGCTTTACTTTGAAGTTCATCCACCACTCAACGACCACCCTCAATTCAATGTTAAAGGATGAAATTAAAAATCATGAAAATTAAAAGTACTAGCACCAACTCTACTAGTTGGGACCTCTTTAATTTCCTCAAGAAGGGTTGGGAGAAGCTTGCTATGTAGTTCGATGCTCCTTTTTTATGTTTAGAAAAAACTATGATCTGTTGATGGTTACTTGTCAGTTTATTGTCTCTAGTCAGTGGTCTTTGTCTCTTTTTATGTCTTGTTGAACTCTCTGCCCTGTTGGGTCTTTTGTGTTTGGGTCTAGCACCTTGTAAATGTTGCTTATATAATCAAAAACATGTCCACCTACACAACCTCCACTAAGATGATGGTTGGAATTTGAGTTTCACTT